>OX243953.1:30000-664036 GCA_945859745.1 Synanthedon formicaeformis | reverse complement strand
GTGTATCTTTCGTATAAGAAATATGTTGTCCCAATTTACTATGCTTTTAAATGGTATATAATACGTGTCATTCCTCGTGGATAGAAAATGGAAGAGTTAAGCGTATAGTCGCAAACCGTACTGATATTAGTATAAGCCGCACTCATAAAGCACGCTTTATAATTTGATTTTTTTTTTTTATAACAAATTCAAGTTTTGTTTAGAAGCTAGAAGGTGGCAAAGTAGACTTCATAGACATTCATTCATTGAACTCATCTTAGGATTATATTTTTGTATACTATTAAAAATCTTAATATTAATTGTTGTTCTGTAGTCAATGGGCCCACCTGACATGTTTTTGGTTTATAAGAAATTGTTCTTTTAAAACAGTGTTTACGCGGCGCTGTTTTATTGATTAAAAAAAATATTATTACATGTTTATTGCCAAATTATTTTTAAGCGATTCCAAATATACTCGTATGAGCACTTTGACAATGAAAGTGACCTAAAACAACATCGTCATAAAAAATAAATTTTTCATATTTGATAAATTCGATATAACTGTGTATGCTTGAAATATTTTATGCTATGTCACTTTCGATGTAAAAGTATTTTTGTCGACTTTTCGAAATGCGACTTATAAATTGCGGTTTATTTTAGACTTCTGAAGTGGCCGATTGTAAGGAAATATGTCTGTGATTTACTAAAATAACATTTCGCGATTATTTCTTAATGTTACATTTATAATACTTACTTATTGACACTATCCCTATTGTATATAGACAAAAAAAATGTAAACCCATGTTTAGCAGTTATTTTTCGTCCTAATTTGTGACCAAAATAATTTTAATTTTTTTAGTTGTGTATGTTACATTGGCATATATACTATGGTTAGTAGGTATTTGCCACATTTAACTGCCGCTCACTATATGAAAGTTACTCTATAAAGGAATGAGTAATTTCAATTTTTATGCTATGACAGTCATGTGTAATAGCGGTCATTATACAATTTTATTCATTGTATATGTATGCCTTTTTTCATCATTTTTTTAATTGTAATTTTAAGGATTAAAACTGTACGGAAATATTTCTAAAATATATTTAAAAAAAAAAACATGTCCTCTGTAAAATGACTTTTTTGCTGACGTTAATTTTTTATGTACTTTTTAATTGTTTTAATTTTTTTTTTATTAGTAATTTTTAGATTTTAGTACTTTTGTGTACTCTTTAGTACCTACTGCTAATGAGAAAAATCATAAACCATATTTCATACGTTTTCTTTTTCAACATAATTGCAAAATTGTCTAAGGCCCTCTTTCACCATCTCTGAGTAAAGTGTCAAGTAGGTTAACCGCCATTTAAAGTCAACGGTAAGAAAGTGTACGAGTTTCACCATCTTCGGGGAGCATAGTCAAGGGTAATTTCAATGAAATTGACACAAGATACTCTTAACATTTGCTCGCCAATTAGCGTTACTTGAAAAGTAACTAATCAACACTTTACTTGTAGTTGGTGAAAGAGGCCCTAATCGACATTAACGTCAGTGTGGAAGGCATTCGAGGAATTTTATAGCTTGAAGAATCTTTTTGCATTAACATTATCCAAATAATATTCTACATATTTTGTTCAACACATAAAGTATTTAGCGAATGTAAACGACACTTGATTGAATAAAACTGTCAGAATTTATTGGTGTTTTTTTTTCTTTACCTTTATTTTTTTGTATATTGGGTGAGATAATAATATTCCGGACAAAAAAAGAGCTTCGTCCGCGTTCTCTATAGTCTATAGCCTATCTATAGCCTTCCTCGATAAATGCCAAATGGACTATCCAACACAAAAAGATTTTTTCAATACGAACCAGTAGTTCCCGAGATTAGCGCGTACAACCCAACAAACAAACAAAACAGCTTTACATATTGGTATAGACTAATTCATTGATGAACAGATTTAAAGCTTTGTAGAGGAAGTTATGGTATCCAGTATACCCATCCATTCCAAAAAACCACTCTCAATAAACCATAATAATAAGGTCATAAAAATTATTACTAACCAGCTGATTTTTTGTCTGCAGTTTAGTAAACATTTGTATAATAAAATGGCCGCATAGTCCTACAAATTGAGTGGTACATTTTCCCAGTCATACGCTTGGAAGTTGTTTACAGCTGCTAACTCCTTTAGCTACCACTATCGAGAATTTTCGCAGAGGAAAAAGTTGTTCGTTTCGGCAAACTGAAGCTACTCACGAAGATTCAGCCTGTTAGTAATCAGAAAAAAATTCCTTTGAGGGATACTGGTCCATAATGACAGATTCGCCAGTTCAATGATTTTTCTCATCTCAAAAATTGTTCTTTTTTTAAATTATATTACATTACAGTGTCGCGAGTTCAATTGTTTTTTCCCATCTCAAAAATGCCCAATTGAAAACGCATAAAGAAGTTTTCACTTCAAAAATTAAACCCGTTCAAATTAAACTATACATAGCCCATAGGGCGACATTGAGTACACTCCGATATAAAAGATCACCGTGAAATAACAGCATGTGGTCTATTTATATTTTTTATGTATGTCATCAAAGCTGGCGGTCCACTTGATGGTAGGTGGCTGCTAACGCCAAGGCTGCTGCAAGTGAGTTAACGACCTTCGATTAATATGGGCTCTGACTTCCCTATGTTAATCAATACGGTTATTTCTTGGTAATCTGTTTTTTGTAATATTATTTTAACTACAAGTTATCACTAACTAATTATAACTGAACTAAATATAAATTTAATCTGAACACGCACCAATTTTTTAATAGAGTTTAGATTTAGATTGAAGAAGCCTCTTGATTCCAATTCAGGTATCGACAATCGAAACTTCTAATAGACTAGAGGTTAATAATGTTTGGAAAATCTATTTTACGAAACAACCACTCGATAACACTCCAATCAGACAAGTCGATTTCAATAAGCCATTGGTATAATCGAATCTAGCGAGACGGTAAGTTGCTCGCTAAAGCTTAATTTGCTCTCGCCGCAGAACCGTTTCAGTTCAATTCAAACGTCAAAAGTCGCATACCAATTGACGTTAAAGTGAAAAAGAAATGGTTCCCTTACGCAGCCGTCTGTCCGCTCGGCCGACGGCCCGACAGATACCTGATTGGATTTCTGTATTTTCTGCTTTGCCACACAACGCGCCAAGACAAGCCAACGAACAGCTGTTCGAACAATTGAGGGGGAAATTGTGTTCTTGTTTCGAGGAAAATTTTATTTCTATTTTACCAATACAATGCTGCAACTGGTTTGTTACTTAGATAAATTAATTATCTCAGATGCCTTCAGGATTCCAAAAGAAAAAAGGCTTTTGATTATTTTTAAAATGGAAATCCTTAAATGTAAATCTGGAGAAAAGCTCTTTCCGTTTTGAGTAAATTTTGATGTGGTTTTCACCATCAGTTACTTAGATTATTTTTAATTTTCAATTTTCAAATTAATGGAGTAATACGTGCTTTTGCCTAGTAAATTGGAACAAGAGTTTCTAGAATAAAAAACGCTCAAAACTAAATGAAGAGAAAAGGTATAATTTTCCATTACTACACCCTAAGTTTTAGTGCTCTCTCCCACGTATATTCCCGAGATTGCTCGTTCAGATTATCATATATAACGGATAAGGATGGGCCGAAGTAGGGATCGGAGCGTTATCATGGGCATCAGACATAGCGATAGGCTTTCGATTTCCTCTTTAAATCAAAGAATGCGTTAAAGTACAATCATTCAGCGTTTATTGGCTTCCACACGGTTATAAGAAAACAGTCATTTACAATGAACGAGGTAACAAAATAATTAAACTATGACAATCGTTCATTACGGCACAATTCAATCTTAATTTGCAAAATTGTTTGTATGGAAACTGACAAGTCTCTTGGCCAGAGAACTCCCAAAACAAAAGTCCATCTCCAAGAGTATAATTCGAATTCACCTTTTTCATTCCCGCCAAGGGCCATGTGCACGCGAGCGGAACCGGAAACAAATCGATTAGCCAATCAGCGCTGTCCCTGCCTCGTTGTGTTTCCAGTCAACCAACATTACAATATCTTAATAGACGTCCAATCAGAAAGAGCATACGGTCATGTTAAACAGATTGACCAACTTATAAAATTGAATTTAAAATGAAATGTCGCCATTTTAAATAATAAGCGCAGTAGACAAAGAAAATAAAGAATAACAATATTGTCAGATATAAAACTGAATGTAGAGCTATCTGTAACGCGATGTCGCCAGCCACAGACTACAACCAATCGTTGCGAACTGGTGGCGCCATCTTTACTCTCCGACATATAATAACAGAGCGGAAGTTTTTCTTTTTTTGTTTACTTCTCTATCCTATTCTAATATATTTGCGCCGCTAATTTATCACCTTTCAACGGACACTTTTAATACACAGAGATTGCGCTCCTTATCTCTCTCTCTAGTCTCCTTGGGTACAAGGCTACCATCGCATATATCACAAGCAACGCGACAGGTGCTGCAATTGCGCTGCCAACTACAGTAGGATTAAGATTAAGGGATAGGGAAACAGCTATGGAAATTATCCTATCAAGTAATCATTTTATTAATGAATCATTGATTGTTTTAAAATGATAGTGGTAGAGCAATTTTTTCCAGCTCTGGAGCAGTTTTTTCGCGCAGCTTAGATAAGGAAATAATACGTATTCCTTAAGCTATGTGCGTTGCAATGGTCCAGTTTGTTTTTTGCGAATTTCATTATTTATAAGCTGGAGCAATTTTTGCAAATTCATAATTAGACGGAGCAATTAATTTTACATCGATTTATGCTTTTGCTTTGTTTGCAATACATCCGGCCAGGGTTACGGAAGTACTAATAAGATGATTCTGCCTTGGCTCTGCCGAAGCCATGACAAAGCTCTCGCTAAAGTGTAGAGTAGCTATTCCATTCTATTCCATTCTATTCCATTCTATTCCATTCTATTCATTCTATTCCATTCTATTCCATTCTATTCCATTCTATTCCATTCTATTCCATTCTATTCCATTCTATTCCATTCTATTCCATTCTATTCCATTCTATTCCATTCTATTCCATTCTATTCCATTCTATTCCATTCTATTCCATTCTATTCCATTCTATTCCATTCTATTCCATTCTATTCCATTCTATTCCATTCTATTCCATTCTATTCCATTCTATTCCATTCTATTCCATTCTATTCCATTCTATTCCATTCTATTCCATTCTATTCCATTCTATTCTATTCCGTTCCATTCCGTTCCATTCCGTTCCATTCCGTTCCATTCCGTTCCATTCCGTTCCATTCCGTTCCATTCCGTTCCATTCCGTTCCGTTCCGTTCCGTTCCGTTCCATTCCGTTCCATTCCGTTCCATTCCGTTCCATTCCGTTCCATTCCGTTCCATACCGTTCCGTTCCGTTCCGTTCCGTTCCATTCCATTCCATTCTATTCCATTCTATTCCATTCCATTCTATTCCATTTGCATCCAAGCGTATAGGAACAACACATCCTACTATAATCCCTTGGTTAGGATGTGTCGAACTTTTAATGACGTGGTGATAGGATCTGACGTGGATATTGATATATTTGACAATAGGTTTTCTTTATTTAAAAGTAGATTGAGCCTAATATTTAAGTAGCGTTAGTGTTTTATTGTTTTATTAATATTTTTAGTTAAGATCATTAATGTTTAGTTAAAATTAAGTTAATCATGCTATGTACACTATTTAGGACTACAATTTAGTAAATTACCATATACACATATCTTTTGAATTCATGTAAATAATTGTAATCTGTCTGTGTACTTTATTAAATAAATAATAAATAAATAATTCCATTCTATTCTATTCTAGTCCATTCCACTCCACTCCACTCCACTCCACTCCACTCCACTCACTAGAGTAAGCGAGTCAAAAAGTATATAAATATAATCACCATATACGTTTTAAGTAGGGAGGGTAGAGACAAGGAGGACAATCTCTGAGTACTAAGTGTCCGTCGAAAGACGATAAATTGGTGGCGCTGGTGAGGCTAGTGTCAACCAAAATTCAACTCGGCGCACTTCACTCCGTCAACTACTGCTACATTCATTCCATACTCACCATACTCTCAAACTCTCTCTGTTCACACTAGCGCCATCTATATTTATCGGATTTTGTTGCCACTTTTTCAGTTTAACACCCATGTAAGATGGCGCTCCTTATCTCTAAACTCCTTAGTTTTAAGAGACGGGACTTCTATACTAGCCAATAGAATCAATTTACGTGGCATTCTAATACCAACTGAACAGACAAAGACGTCAAACACACGGAGTACCAACCTAACGAACCAAATAGCTTTTTACCGATATCGATAAAACATGCAGGGTAAATACCGAGATTACTACTAAATAATATTTTTTATTAATTTTAGGTAAGTATTGAATCCGTATTTATGAGTCCAATGTTGATGAGGATATTTGTTACTAATACAAGATTGGACTTAAATGCGGACCCGAAATAAAATAAAAAACTGTTTCTGTTAATTTAATTAAAATTTTATTACTGAATTGAAGTTACTTATTCAGAATTTCATCCGTAGAGGTTGTATAACATTATAATATAACATTACTCCCCATTTACGTCTCTTCAATGAGCCGACGAGGAGGTCTGATAGTCCTCGTGCTTTTGCGGACTGTAGTAGGAGCAGGTGTTGTTGCAGTTTGCTCGACTACTATTGGAGAGGCCGTATCTGGTGCATCTGATTCTGGTGTTTGGAAAGGTGTGGACTGCTGTATGACCTCGGTTACTATTGTATCTGGTATCTGTAAAAGTATTGTATCTGGTAAAAGGGTTCAGTGCTTGGCCCAGTTCGGGCCCAGCCCAGTCAAATTGTGTGGCATATCAATATTATAAAGATTATATTTCTAAATCCTGCAAAATTGTACAACCTATTCCGATCGTTGCTCATTTATGTAGGCAGGCCATTCAAATATGTAAAACATTGTGCCCCTACTCTTTCACGCAACATTAACTGAGTTGAATTGTTTAGTGCGCTAGATGCACCAGCACCATCAGTATATCGTCTTTCAACGGACACTTTTAAAACACGGAGTTTGCCCTCCTTATGTCTATCCTCCTTGGTTACGGGGAAGCCCCCGGTTTTCAAGTATTTTGAAAACAAAACAGCGAAATAGGCTGTCTACTGAATCAATCACTGGTCTATTGGTCTATTGACTGGTCAATCACCGTCTGCAAAACGACTCTTTAATACAGCTAATTGTTATCATTTTGAAATTATTTCGAAGATGACCCGCTATGGCCAAAGAATATTGGTAAAAAAAAATTATACTTGTGTGTTATAAATTAGTCTGTAAGTTTTTTTTTAATAAATAAACGAATTTGATTTAATATTGTATTTTTTTTGTCAAATACCGATTTTGTATACAAATATACCGATTTCAGCTGGCAACTCTACCGATCTCGCTCTATGACGTTCGCGACCACTGAGCCTGAGCCCAACTCTTGCCAGCGAGTAACCGAACGAGTTGCTCGTCTATTTGTTGTTTACATTTAGTTTTTTTTGGTCACCTATATAAAGTAATAAATAATAAGAGAGTCAGTTTCAATTTCAAGCTCAGAGCTTGAAACTGACTACGACACTCGACAGAGTTTATGTTATAAGAAGAAGAATTAAAGTAGAATCAGGTTCTGCACTCGTGTTTTTAATAAAACATTTGTTGTGAAACATCAAACAATGGAACTTTTTCATCATTTAGAATTGTTTCGTCGGTAAGTTTCTTTAAGAATTTTATTTTATAGTTCGGGATTCGACTGTTTAATTTTGTGCTATACATAAAAAAAAAGCTAATAACGAACAAATCTATGTAAAACGTCTGTGTATGCACTTTGTGAAACTTACACGTGACCATGCACGAGGCGGCTTTCGGCGGGTTGGGTTTTGAATTAAGTGTGGTAGTTTTTTAAGGTGTTTTTAGGCTAAATTAGTTAGGAATTGTCATAGTTTTATAAAAATATAGTTTTTATGTCTAGGAAATCAATTTACAATTAATTTTATAATTATTTTAAAACATTTAGATTGAGTACTGGAATACTGGTTGTAGCAGAACAATTGTGTGCTTATTACAAAATGTGTTACTCTGTGGTTAGTATGTCGTAATGTTTATGACTAGGTTATATCTTATTACAAAATGTGTTACTCTGTGGTTAGTATGTCGTAATGTTTATGACTAGGTTATATTTTAAAATAATTATAAAATTAATTGTAAATTTATTTCCTAGATATAAAAATTATATTTTTATAAAACTATGACGATTCCTAACTAATTTAGCCTAAAAACACCTTAAAAATCTACCACACTTAATTCAAAACCTTTCCCGTTACAGCTCGTTACAGGAGAGCTAATCGAAAAAAATTAAATTATTTTTTGTCTATTTTTTTTGCTTTGCTCTCTTACGAGTAGATTTAATTGACCTCAACACTATGTGATTGGGTTGCGGCATGCGGTGGGAGGGTTGCTCACTGGAGCCCCTTCTAGTATTTAAAATCCTAAATCAGTACAAGAGTACAACAGGGGAGTGGCTTATTGTGTGGAACACAGATTGCCATGTTGCAGAACAGAAAAAAAAAAAAAAAAAAAAAAATCTTATTAGATATATGTATATTGTACGCAACAGTGCAAACAGTGTAAATAATAAAGTGAACACTAAAGGCCCGAGCGAGACGACATGTGTTAGACAGAGACAACAAGTGGGTGACCCAAATCACCATATTCGTCGTCTTGTCTCGGGTTCTAACAAGACAATTTCCAATGTATAAAGTGTGTGAAATAGTCTAATAAGATTCTAATTAAGTAAAAATAGATTTTAATTAGAATAAATATGTAAACTTAAATGTCAAATGTATAAAATGAATATAGACTACACAGAGCGGACTGAGGAGAGGGGTAGGGACGCATTAGACACCACTGGTGGGGATGTATACTCCAGTGGTGGGGAGTAGCTTCTATAAAAGAAATGCGTTTTTATATGAAATTCACTTCACTTCACTACGTCAAGCTCGACACATCGGAATAAGAAGATAAACGTCAAATCGTTCTTTGGATCAACACACACTCGGCTTGGGAAGAACATAGAAGAAAGTGCTCTCCGTGACAAGCCATAGCAAGTGGTCGGTCGGTCGACGAAATATGAAGACAGAAGAAGTTAGGCAATAGCATCCTTTTGGGGATCCGAACTCCGTCCGCTCTGCATTAACGAACCTAGTATTAGTGTTTTCCTCTAATCCCAGCAACAAGTACCGGAAACCAGTCCGGTACATATATCAAAGATATACATATTATACATCGTTAGAAGAGTATTTTTAAGTAGCATCAAATGTAAGTACTTTTATAATAAACTGAATACTAGAGATATAAGCATAATTGTTACTTTTGAATATTAAAAAAAATTAACAAAATATACAAAATATTGAATAAAACAACCATGTTGTCTGTTTGTTGGTCTGTTCACGATAAACTCAAAAACTACTGCACCGATTTTCATGCTGTTTTCACCAAGGATAGAGTGGTTCTCGAGGAAGGTTTTAGTCAGTGCTGTTAAAAATAGTTTAGTAATAGTATTTAAATACAAAATGCAAATACATTGTTACTTTACTATTTAAAATAGAAATACAAAATACGTTTAAATAAAAGTATTTAAATACAAAATACAAAATACGTATTTTCAAAATAGGTTTTCCAAATAAAATACCTTATTACTTATTTAACTGATTTTAATACTAGTATTTGTTCAAAGAGTTCATCTTTCATGTTACGTCTATGGGGCCTCATAATCATTCCACCAAATGAAAATAGTCGTTCAACAGGTGCAGAACTTGGTAAACAGGTATTATATTTAAGGAAGAGTTTTTTTACATTTGGATATTTGTTCAAGGATTCTAAAGTATTGTCTTCATCTTTTAAATATTGCAGTGTTTCCAGATCTATTGTAGTATTGACATTATCACTGGCTATTGAAGAATCAGAGTCCTCAACAAACATATAATAAGATTCAGCCATTTCCTTTTTTTTATTAGAGTAGACTTGGGAACTCTTTTCTTCATCTTCTTTTTTTATCTTTCTCACTTCTGAAATAAATACTTGTTTAATATACTCTCTATTGGCTTTTGACACCCATTTCATTTTGAAAAAAGGATAAGATACGGAAGCTATTATGGCATCTTTTGCTTTTGGCTCCTCTAATTTATAAAATCTCTCAAAACGCCTATTAAGACTTTCTTTGATAACTTCTATCAATACAACACAATATGTAGGGTTATCCATATTTTGCAAATTGCTTAGAATTCTTTGCATTCTGATTAGTTCTGGTATAAGATCCATAGAAAGTATCTTTGTCACCTTCTAAACTTCTGATGCCATCAGCAATAGGCTTTGAACAACTTATGTATTCATGAAGAAATTGGAATTCAATTTCTTTAAAAATGACCAATCCTAGTTTCTTTAAAGTTTCATTTAAGGTATCCTTTACTGCGAGTAGATCTTGAATGCAATTATAATATGAATTCCATCGTGTTGGACATGGAGAAGTAGGGGATTTTCCAGTTGATTCTAAATAGATTTCACAGGCTTTAGGAGACCTTGAACATAGATTCCAAATTGTTTGACATTTTGCCATGGCTGCATCATAAAGTTTTTTGTATGAATTACTTTGGGATCTAGCCTTATCCATATCTTTTGAAGCAATTAAATGTAATGTGTGTGTGGCACACCTTTCATGATTAGGCAGTTGCAACTCTTCAAATTCTTCAGATGACTCCGGAAATTGTCTTAGGATTAAAACATTATCATCATCATCATCATCTTCAATATTATCATGCATTAATTCAATATTTTGGTTAAGAGCTGAATCTCTTTCACTTATTTCTGTATCTGAATGTTGTCCATATATTTTAAAGGCTTTGACCATATTTGATCCATTGTCTGTAACAGTCTTTACTACTTTTGACAGTTTTAAATCAAATTCAGAATGAATATCTGCAATCAGCTCAGCTACTTT
Organism: Synanthedon formicaeformis; assembly: GCA_945859745.1. Taxonomy (NCBI): domain Eukaryota; kingdom Metazoa; phylum Arthropoda; class Insecta; order Lepidoptera; family Sesiidae; genus Synanthedon; species Synanthedon formicaeformis. Next base: position 652,992 of record OX243953.1, on the reverse strand, counting down.
ATCATAACTATGTGTTCCCTTAAACCTCCTGCAAGCCAAAGTAACGCTTTTTCGATCAAACGTATCACGATCAATCCAGTGAGCAGTTACACCCAGATAGCTTCTCTTAGATGATGACCATATATCAGCCGTGGTGCATACAAAATCGACCTTTTTCAATTGTTCTTTTGTATTTTCTACATATTGAGTGTATTGTTCTGCAATTTTTGTATTACATGTTTGCCGGCACATAATTTTCGGTGGAACAGTTAATTGCTGTGCACCTTCAATAAGAGCCTTAAAGGATTCATTTTCTACAATTGATATAGGTGACATGGTATCCACTAAAAAATTCACAAGTAACCTGTCGAAATTAACTGACTTGGGTAAGATGGCTGGAAGAGTTAATTGTTTCAATATTTTAGATGAAGTGGACCCCTCACCAGCATCACCAACTCGTTTTCTCTTCTTATGTTGAATTTTGAGTTCCTCATACTCTGCTAATAGATCAGCATGTCCTTTTCTTTTTAAATGGTTCAAAAAGTTGGTTGTAGCATTCAAACTTCCTTTCAATGTTTTCAAACACTTTTTGCAACTTGCAGATATATTTGTGTCGCTTCCAGGATCATTTGTAATGTCTTTGAAGAAGTGTTTTAATATAAGTGGAAGGTTCTTGTCCATTTTATTTATTTACATCCAGCTAGTTAAGAAAACTGATCAAAATCACAAAGAAAACAAAATAATTAACACACGAACACTGCTCTCACAAAAATACATATAGTAATTTGATTGACGCCCGCCATTTGCCATTGCCTCAGATTTGTTTGATGCGCAATGTTGGCATTATTGTTCTTGTTACAATGGTGACAACATTTAGGATCAGTGATTACTGATTACGTATATCGGCTTCCAATCCCAATTCACCGATTCGGGAAAAGTCCTGTCAATTTGACGTTTTGATGAGAGTCCGTACTTTTGTCTATGACTACCGGATGAAGGTGCGTTTATAAATAAAGTAGTTGAGGAAGAATGAAAAATAGGAAAAACGAATTAAAAAATATAACAAAACTATTTAGTATTTTACAAATACAAAATATTTATGTAAAGTATTTCAAATAAATTACTAAATACATTTCTAAAAAAGTATTTAAAATATAAAGTAAAAATAGGTATTTTGTATTTTGCATTTGTATTTAAAATACATATATTTCAAATAATTAACATCTCTGGTTTTAGTAGTATATAATTTACAAAGTTAGGCATTCGAAGTCGCGGGCAGCAGCTAGTTATACATATACTTAGTGTAAATAATATGTTTATACAATTTGGTTATATTAAACTAAAGTTTACGAATTTGTTGGTTTCTTTATATATTATTAATTTTCTATAATCTCGATTTCAGCACAGATGTAGACATGAGTACTTTTGTGTCCAAAGAAGATTTAGATAATAGTGCAACTTTTAAAATTTTGGATAATAAATTTGACTCAGACTCTGATAGCGATAGTGAAGAAAATGAACAAGAGAAAAGAGAGAGAATTAATTGGATTAAACAATTGGACAATGAACTAGAAAGTTCGGTTAGTGTAAGATTTTTATATTAATTTAATGAAAAGCTTCTAATCTCACATATAAATAAATAATTGACAAACCCATTGATTGCTGTTAAATTTATATATTCATAATTTAATAAAGACGATGTGTTTTTGTTTTCAGACAAATGGTTCGACGAGAAAACTGTATATTCCAGGGTTGCGTTTCTTACCTCGCTATCCGAAGCTTTCTTCTCTCACCGCAGTACAACACAAGCAGTGTCTCAAAGTGCTTTCTGCTCAGTACAAGGAGGTGTTGCCCAATAAGCTAATACCAAAGCCCCGTAAAAAGGACCACAAAGTTTTTGAGGTACAGACAAGCGGAATTGGTATTCTTATTCTTCAGAATTTATATCGACCTCGAGGGGTCAACGACGACCTACGAGGAATCCGTGGCAACAATAATTTTTTTATGGGTCATGACTTCAATTTTTATTCTTGTAATCATTATTTATTTCTATTCATAATGGAATGGGAATAAACAGATTACCTATTGTAAGAATTTATTACAATTTTTGGGTCTGTCTGGCTTAGGTTCCGAAGTTAGGAGTTCTATACACCTTACGCCCTGCGATTATCGCTAAAATAGCCTTTATACTATAAAACTTGCGCTCCAATGTATTCTTAATAATTATTAAAATTAAAGAAATATTGAAAAAATGCTATCAAATCATCAAGATTTTTTCCTCCCACTATTTTTCATTCATTTTTTGCTTAGTGATTTTATGTAATACACAAGGGTGAATCAAAAAGCACTTTTTTTTTTCTTTATTATTATTAATTTAATCTTTCACTATGACATTTTTTTTCAATGAATTTCAATTGTTTCAATCTTTTCGTTTAAATAGACGTTGTCAATTCTTGGGTAAAACGTAACAAAAATAAGAGTTTAGGGCCTGAAGTTGCTGAAACAAGTATTTCATGAAAATAACGAATGTCTCGTACTAGACAGATGCATGTACTATCGCGGTCAAGGGAGCAGTCCCACCGTAAGGAACAATTTCGTGTGCACATTTTGTATTTATGTTTGTTCCTACTTCAAATACCTACTCGTATTTCGTATTATAACATTTACGTTACTATGACAACCTCAATTCAACGTTAGACAAATTTGTATGAAAAGTGGGTCTGCTCCATTGACCGCGATAGTACAGTTGTAGGCGATACAAGGACACTTTTAGAGAGATGAATGGCTAGTTTCGGCTTCGTAGAGCGTTATCTCTGTCACACAGTACCTATGTGACGTTAGTTAGTGCTTCGAGCGACAGAGATAACGCTCTACAAAGATGACAAAGCCGAAACTAGAGGATCATCTCTCTCTAAAAGTCGATGTGCACGTTTCAGGAATTACAAGAGACATACAAAGCGGAAAAAGAGCAGTACATAAGTTGGGCGAAGACTATGTGGACTAAACATCATTCATTGAGAGCCTTATACCCCGACAAGAATGTGGAGGCTGTTTACGAAGCTGAAATGAAAATGAGAGCCCGTGCCCTACAAACGCTTCCCAGAGACTATGTGATGGCGGCTCAAATATGTTTAGAATCAATTAACAAAAATTTGGAATTCACTCATCTGGAAGACTTAATCAAGGTATTTTTTTTTAATATTTTGTGTTATTATAATTCTTTTCCTTGCCAGGATCTTTGAAGGTTATCTTAAAGCTACCAACCATAACAGGATTAAGGATAAGGATAGGATAAAATTATTATAATGAGAGAAATATACAATTTGTTACTTAACTATTAATTAAGGCGTCTACAAAAAAATGTCTAGTTTAGCTGTTTATTTGTACTCGCTGATAATATAGCTTTCCAACAGTGAAAGAATTTTTTGAGTTCGGTCCAGTAGTTTCGGAGCCTATTCAACAAACAATCAAATCTTTCCTCTTTATAATATTAGTATAGACTAGCTAAACCCGGCCATGCTTCGCCTCTTATATATAAGTAAGTAGCCTAACCTGTTCCTTATAACATGAGCTATCTGTCAGTGAAAGTCCCTTAAAAATCGATCCAGACGTTTCGGAGATTAGCCGGAAGAAACAGACAGACAACATAAATTTTAAAATTTGATTTTATTTTTTTGTTATGAGTGAGTACCATAATGTATTTTCATATACATCTAATAAATAGCACGTATTTTGAAATTACAAACAGACACTTCAATTTTATTTATTAGTAGAGAAGATTAACTGTTAATCTTTTAATGACTGTTAATGACATCGGCAGGTAGCAAAAATATAGTTTGCTACATATATTGTACTGACATACATACATATCTTGGTTAACTGGATGGTTCTCTTAAATTTTTTTAATTATTTTAAATTTTTGGTGTCCTTTTAGGGCCTCTATCCTCAATTTTAAGGATAAAACTAATTATTTAGATAACATAGTCCAGAGTCTAGAGCTATTTTATTTTACTTACAGGTCGATCTGACTAAACTGCCACATGTCGATTATCCATCGATGGTTACGAAACAATTCTCAATTTTCCCTGTGAAATTATCGCTTCCTGAACCGTGTGACAAACATCCGTGTCAAGTAATATTACCAAGTAAGTGGTTAATTTTTTTTATTTCTTTTCAATTGAGTATTTCTAAAGTAGACTAAATAAAATATTTAACAGCCTTTACGAATTAAAATTTAAATATTTTCTATTTTCTCTTGAGAAATATTAGAAATGTTGAGAACGCCTGACGCCCTTACATCACAACAGCACATATGCTGTTATTTCACGTTGGTATTCTGTAAGGTGGTTACTGGTGCCTTACAGGCTGGCCAATTTTCGACTGAAACGCATTGAACTCGAGATAATAACAATATCTCCATACATTCCACACAGCACCATCTAGTTCCACGCTAATGCCTTGTATTATGGACACCACAGTTGGTATACTAGATAGATTACTTTTTTTTAAAACATACATAATATTATAAATACAAAACATCCATGACTTAGGTACAAAGGTAAAATGTTAACACAAGTTGTAATATTGGTTGTTTTTAGCGAAGAAGTGTCTGTCGGAGCTGCCGTAGTGTATGAAATGGGTGTCAGTAGTAATATTGGTTGTTTCCAGCGAAGGAGTGTCCGTCGGAGCTGCCGTAGTGTATGAAATGGGTGTCAGTAGTAATATTGGTTGTTTTCAGCGGAGGAGTGCCCGTCGGAGCTGCCGCTGACGGAAGTGCACAGGGAGTTGGCGCAGTTCGCCTTGGAAAATGGCGCTCAGTGCGTGATGAGCGAGTCCGCCCTCAGGTGCCTCGTGCAGAGGAACAGACTCTGGACGCTGCCTATCTCCGTCTGCGAACTCATTCGTCCCGGTGACTATTCACTAGCATTACTGTACCTCAGAGTGCAGCTCTGAGGAATGCGCTAGTGTTGCGACCAAACTAGTCGTAGTAATATCGATAAATTGTGAAAATATAATTTTTCCGCGAAACGGTAGTTTTCATAATAGAATACTTAAAAAAACACAATAATATCGCTGCTTAAAAACTAAAGGGCCACAAATCAAACCATAAAATAACGATATTTTAAGTAAATAGAAATTTATGTGTTAATATTTTTAGATGACCCCTTGCGTCAACGTAAAAATAAAATAGCGCTTGATGCATTAGTTTTTTTATTTCATTTTAAAAGATCCGTCAGTAATAGTCTTTTTTTCTGGATGAAAGGTACCCTATGTCCTTTCTGGTGTCCCAGACAACGTGTATGCAAAATTAAATGGTGATCGGTTCAGTAGTTTCGGCGTGAAAACGCGATAGACAGACAGAGTTACTTTTGCATTTATAATATTAAAGTACAATATATATAATATATAATAGTAAGGATGATCAAAATATACTAAATATGTAATAAAACAACCATGTCTTTTTGCAACATACAATATGAAGGATTGTGATTGTATATTTGCAAAAAAAAATTTGGTTTATTTTTTGTTTTATGGCCTTTAGTTTTCAAGCAGCGATATATTAATAATCAAAATGTAATTAAATACACTCTCTCAAGTGTCAAGTCACGTGACAACGGACACTGTTCAAAGTGCACGACGTCACTTGTTCGCAAACATCGCCGCTGTTAAAGACTACGTCGTTCGGTTAACATTATTTGATTTGGGAACAAGTGACCACAACGGCCACGTGATAAATTTGAAACCTTTGCAACATATAGAAATTGTGACCTATTATACAAGTGCCTACAAATATAAATTATTTATAATAGTACACGTACTGGTGTTTCAGATGGTGAGATGACAAATGTTATTGTATTCGACAGCGAGTTCCAAATGAACAAGGAAACCGCCATCGACAGAACGCGTCGGGCGTTCAGACATCTTTTAGCGCAATCTTTGGTACCGTAAGTATAACATTCTTTCTTTCTTTTCTTCAAAATATGACCAGTTATGCAGTTCAAAATATGTAGGAATTTTAATATTTTGCTACACGGTCTTTTTGGAGAGTGGCTGCAGTCACACATACAATGCATTTTATGCTCATTATTGTGCTTTTTTTTTCAGAAATGGTACAAATGTTGAATCCCAATACATTAACATGATCGCGAAGGAGAATTCGCAACAGCAAGAGTCAAAAAGTGCAATCGATCCAGGAACAAGTCAGCCGGAACCAATGAACATTGATGATGATGATCATGATGATTACGGTGATGACACCCTCGTCATAGATACAGGTAAGTTTTGATGCTTTCTATAATAAATATTTTTTTTAGCTTAATATCATTAATGTAGCTTTGAGGAAGTCGAAGACGCAGTAGCAAAAAACTTTTTTTAATGTTTAAGTCGACAGACAAGCTCTCGGTCCACGTGATGTTAAACAGACCATAGTAGAATAAAAGATAAGGGGAATGGGCTCTGGCATTCTTTATTCACTCACCAGCAAACATGAAACACGACAGCACACGTGCTATTATTACTTCATTCTGACATACTGGGGCTGACGTAAAGACAGTTTCGTTCTTAAGGTTCTTATCGTATCTGCTTTCTCAGTGCGTGTATAATTTTGCAGACGGCATGACATTTAATCCATTCGAACCAACCGAAAGAGGTGTCGAAGAGGCCATTGGCGTTGCCGATACTGACACAACCCCTGTCAAAAGCACCGATCAAGAAATGGGCGAAAGTGACACCACGCAATATTCGGAAGTCGACAAACAATCGTTTAAATTTCCTCTCTACGGGTGTAACTGTAAAGGTACGTAATGACAGCGTAACAAAGTTAATAATATAAATAAATCGTCGGTTTGTATAAAAGCGAAACCATATGTCAAATACTACTGGAGTTAGTATATTAAAATTTGATCAAATGTTATATATAATCTCGGGGCACATTAAAAATGGATATGACGACACGTTTGGCCTATATAATGGCTAGTAAGTAACCATAGCTGTTATCCAAACGGTCGCGGGTTCTAATCCCACTAGGGCAAAATGTTTATGTGAACATTTTACCTTTGTACCTGAGTCGTGAATGTTTGTAATTATATATATATTTTTTATGTTAAGGTCTACAGACAGGCTGACGGTCCACTTGATAGGTGGCTACCGTCGCCCATAACACAAGCAACGCCATAAGTGCTACAAGTGCGCTGCCGACCATAGAAGGATAAGGGATAAGGGAGGGATGGGGTAATGGGCTCTGGCATCCCTTACTCACTCACCGAAATACAACAGCACATAAGGCTGTTATTTCACTGTGGTATTCTGTAAGGTGGTAGTTACTGCCGCCAGACGGGCTGCCCAAATGACTGCGAAACGCAATGTGCCCTCTACCACTACTTTTCACGTCCAGACCAGTCAATTTTGAAAATTACATTAAAATTTACAAAGTTGACCCCGCCGGGAATCGAACCCGGGGCCCCTGAGACGTTAGGTAAGCGTTACGTTAGTTATGTATGTATTCACAAAAAAAAAGTAATCTATGTAGTGTAATCAATTGTCTGGTACAAGTATGAGTTGATTAGTGTGAACCTAGATGGTGCTGTGTAGAATTGTGTGAAGATATTTATTTATTTTATATATGGCTGTAAATTGGATTTTTTCGCTGGCATTATGTGAATGAAAATAACCTAGTTATTTAGAAATGTATAAATATTTTCAGTGCCTTTCTTGAAGCCCGCGCCACGCTCCTACAGCAAGTGGCAAATCAAAAACACGAACAACGGCGAATATTACAACGTTATTGTTCATTCTTCACATAAATTCATGGTAAATAGATCTCACCCGATTGCACTCATCGCACTCACAGCACTCATCGCTCTCATTGCACTCATCGCTCTCATTGCACTCATCGCTCTCATTGCACTCATCGCTCTCATTGCACTCATCGCACTCACTGCACGATTGTCAAAAATTACTTATGAACGTTTGAAAGCGTTGCCTCAATTAACTATTTCGTATGTGTACAATGAATGAATATTGTTTATCAGAGAAAATGGAAGCAGGCGACAATAATGAGGAATATCATTTTCATTTGTCGCTATAGATGGACGTCCTTTAAGAAAAGCATCAGTGAGATTGCTAAGACTACGTTTAAATTCACTGAACCAGTTATAATTATTAGCACTGGACAGTGCTTCGTCATAAATGCCAATCGGAAAGTCTTTAGGAAGACAGCTCTAAAGAGTTCTTAATTCGAAATTTATATTTATTTCCGGCCAGTTGTTTCAGTGCGGCCTATGTACGATCCGAACTACCCTCTTTTGCGAATGGGGTGTTACAGGACAGGAACGGCGAAGTGGTGCTGGAGCCGATCCCCGAGTACCAGCTGGAGCTGGGAGTGAGTGAGCTGTCACAGGACACTCGGGTGGCCGCCAGCGTCTCCCTCATGCTGCGCAAGCGCGCCACCTACGTCAATGGTAATAGCCGTAACACACGTTCGGATTTGGTTCGACCGGGCCGGCGGACTTGGTACGCTCCGAATCAAAACCGACCGTCTGTAGAGTAGTCCGTCGAACATAATTATTATTAATCGAGTCCGCCGCGGTCCGCTTGTTTGCTCATCGGATTTGGTTCGCTCCGTACCAAATTCGAACGTGTGGAGGCTTGTCTGGATGTTCTAGTCCGGGCGCCAGTGACACTATTTTTTGTTGGCAGGAGTTTGTTGTTCGACAATAGAGGTGGCAGGAAGTGTTTTTTTTTCCATAAACACACTTCCTGCCACTTTTTTTGCCAATAAACAATATGTAAAGTTTCAGATTTGCGCATTTTTGACATTCACTCACTTGTTTCATTTTTGACATTTAAACATAATTGACTTCACAGCCACTTGTTGTCCCGCGATAGAGATGGCAGGAGTTCATTTTGTTGATAGGCTATATTATCACGACAAATAAAAAAAAATCAGGCTTGGGCAAATATAGCAACCAAAAGTGTCGTTGGCTCCCGGACCATGCTGGAGTTATCGCTACCACGATAATTTTTGAGTCCGGTCAGGTCAGGTCCGATCGTCTGTACCGAGAACGGATTTTTCTGGCGGATATGGTCCGCCAGACCGAATCCGAGCGTCTGTTACGGCTATAAGTAACTCTCATCTCTTGCTTGACTCACCAACGCATTTGTAATCCCCGTACAATTTCATACTTTACTTTTCAGTTCGCGTGGACGGCGTGTCGGGGTTAGTGGTGTCGTACGAGAACCAATATCCGGCCGGAATTCCTCCGCAAGTTGAGTATTCCCTCTACTCCGTTCTGGACCAGCTCCGAGGGCTGAAGGCAGGCAACTACTTGCTGCAGCATCAGGTCAGTCATCACACGCCAATACAAATTCTTTTGTGCGCCAAGCGCCAATAAAAAGATCGGCCAATCGGATCAGCAAGAGCTGCTGGACGTCCACCTACGAGGAGGACAGAGGACCTGATAAGGGCCAACAAATTATGAGGGAAGCCTCGTCATGCTAATGTAATTGGATTGAGTGTGTCTATTCTAATTTGTGAATTTCAACTGTGGCAACTGATTTTGTTGAGCAGCGACTGCACGGCGCCAACGCGCTGCTTTACTCGACGCCGGCGAGAGAAATGCACGTGACGGCCGAGCTGCGACTGGACTCAGCCCAAGCTCCTTCCGAGATGGAGGAGGATGCCGCTCTGCAACACTCGCCGCCCACCATCGCGTCACACCTCCTCCCTTACCACAAGTCAGTCTCGTAACACTGAGCGCTCCTCCGAGCGGAGGAGTTTCGTGTATTCCGCAGTCACTCAGAACACACACTTAAACTTGTTAGATAGATACTACGAATTGTGCACTTTTTACGAATTAATACTAAAATACGAACGCGTACACAATTTACTTGAATCCTTTGAATAAATAAATTAAAAACTACTTAAGTAATTTTTTTCCAGTAACTAAACCCATTATGACGATGTCAAAAAAGGAGCTCCTTGCCTTAGCGCTCGTATTCAGGGGTCCCGGGTTCGATTTCCAGCAGCGCTAACTTTAAACTTATCAAAGTGGACTCCATACCGCTCCCTGTCCGTTGTGAGGTTTTCCCATAAACTTGTTAATTATAACTTTTGATTTATTTGTTGGCAGATATCGGAAAATTCTTCCCTGCGCTTTCACTCCTTACCCGCGATTGGTGGCGAAGGAAACAAAGAAGCCACTGAAGGAAACAAAGAAACCACTGCAGCAACCAGACCAGGTACATTATATAAGTTTAATCATCACTACCTGACCCGACATTTGGTTCATTTTTGGTTCATGTGTTCACGTCAATTGTCAGAATGTCAGAAAATAATTTTTTCATATATAATAATTATATACGGCACGAAAATAATTGTCGGATAAATACGACTCATTATCACTATCCTGCTCGCAAATGCGCATTTTCTTACATTTCATTAAATATGGAAATATTTAAAACATCAAAAATAATCAAAACTTTATTGAGCCGCCTAAAAGTGCAAAGTATTACAAAATACATGTTTAGGCGTTTATCATTTAAATGTCATGTAGATAAGTAGTTGTCAAAAGGGACAGATGTAGTTAGTTGTCTATGGCTATCGGTGTGTTTTGCCGCACGTCAAACGGTTTGAAAACATTTAATCCAAATTATTGTCAACAGTGTGCTATCGTAAACAATGTGCATATCGGGTGAAAGAATATAACTTGGACAGGCCAAAAATCTCGAACAATACAAAAATAATTTTTTCCATACAATTCGTTACAGAACTAAAGGAACAACCGATGGAAGAACAAACGTACAGAAAAGACGTAAAAACAAGGAACATATAAGCAATATGTCGTTATTTCTTATGATTTTTTTTTAATTATATTCTTTAAAAATTTAGTTTTATTTTCAAAATTTAATTAATTATAATGATATATTTTTATTAAAACTAATAAATTGTTTGGAAATTAAAACGCATTTTATTTACTTTTAATTTTAGTAGTTGAATGCCATCCAAGAAGTATACTTCTAAGAATAAGGCCATTTGTGTTTTTGATGTTTGGTGAATATCCACCAAACATCAAGCAAAAAGTAGACAAAAATTTCTCATACCAACAAAAAAAAAAAAAGTACCAACAAGATTCAAAGCAAATGATTTTAAATATATATATTTTATAATTTTAAACACTTGGCTTGCGTGAGCTTGTCCCGATCCGGGCTAGTGGGCATTTACACGTTGGCGCGTGTTTACGAGCTCACGAGCTCGTGCCGAAAAGGTGTTTTTTACGCTGCGCTATATACAACTGAGTATCAACCATGAGTAGTTGGATGAGGTAGTTGACTAGTTAAACGAGGAAACTAGTTTATATTTTGAATAAAAATATGTCAAGACAAACGCAATAGCCAAATTTGGCTGTCCGGAATACACTAACGCACTCGCAAGCGTATAAATGGCATCCAAGCGTTTGTACAGGTTTGGAGCTTGTGGACGTTGGCCAAGCCTCGGCAGACGTGTAAATGCACCATAAGATGTTAAGCTTCTGTTTGTCGAATATTTGATTATTACGCTGCTTCGTCAATATATCCGTCGAGTTGCGTGGCAATCTGCAGCGGCGTGTACTTGACGTACTTGTCGGGGTTCTTGGAGAAGGGCAGAGCGGCGTACGCTTCGTAGAAGGCGGAGGAGCGCCTCCTTATTGTCGCGCTTGAGCGCCTCGCGCAGCTCGGGGTCGGGCACGCTGTAGCCGCGCTGCACCCTCGCGCTCTCCTCCCACTCGCGGTTGAAGGCCGCGAAGCGTTCCTTGAGCGCCTTGCGCTCCGGCGCCGGCTCCTCCACCGCCACGTGCGCCAGCAGCCGGCCCCAGCTGCTCAGGTACGCGCTCTTGTGCTCGTGCAGCATCGCGCGGTAGTCCGACTCGCACCCCGGCTCCGCCACCATCAGCACCTCCAGCAGCCCGCTGCGCGACAGCCCCTGCAACAGGTACAGCGTGTTGTTCAGCATGAAGGTGGCCTTCAGGGCCTCCGGGTACTGTTCGCTCTTGTTGCAAAGCGACAGGTTCAGTTGCGCCAAAACTTTGCCTGAAACAAATTATGCAACCTTCAAAATACAATACGTCGCTGGACTCAAAATTAGTGTTGTACTTACGCATGTAGACGGCGAGGTAGGCCGCGTTCCTGTCCTTAACGGGCGGCAGCTGGGCGACGGCGCGCGCATAGGCGGGTTCTTTGGCCAGCGCGGGGCCCAGCGTGGCCACGTGCTGCGCCAGCGCCTGGCAGTAGGCCAGCGCCGCCACCGGCAGCTGGTGCAAGGTGCCGTCCACCGTGCCCGGCGCCGAGTTTCGAGCGGACGCCTTCCACCCAGTCCTCCAGCGAGCGCACGCACGTCGCAGCCGCCGCGGCCGCAGTGGAGCCGCGCCAGCAGCGGCCAGCACACGCGGCCACGCCCGGCGAGCAGCGCGCCGCCGCCCGCTGGCATCGAGCGCACGCGCGCTCCACGTCGCTCGCCGCCAGCGCCGCACACTCCGAAACCACCTTTTCCAGTTCCTCTTTTAATTTGCTTCAATTGCAGAAAAGAAATTACACTAACAACTCGTTAGAAAAAGTCCCACCTGCGCGGCCAAGGCCGAGAAGCGCGCGACGAGCACGAGGCCGATCAGATAGCGCTGCTCGTGGCGTGAGAACAGGCCGCGGCCGCCGCCACCAGCCCCGCCACCTCCGCTTCCCACTCGTCGAACTCCTCCTCCCCCGTCCCCGCGCGTCGACTCCCCAGCACCAGCCCCGTCGACTGCTCCAAAGTCGCCGACGCCCTCTGCATTATCTTGGTCGCGCGCTTCTCCAGCTTGCGTAATGTTACTTTCAGTTTGCGACAATATTTGGTCAATTTTAGCATCCTGTGGGTATATAATATAAAATAGTACACAAACACTTTTTGTATTTTGCTGGTCCTCCATTGCGTGCTGTACGATCTGCAACAAAGGCGCAGTTAGAGCAACGAGTTAAAGGTTACGAAGAGGTCCGAAATTTGGCGTTACCATGAGCGGCGAAGCGGCCATGCTGTGCGTGCGCAGGTAGTCGCGGAACGCCATCAGTGAGGAGCGGGCGGCGGGCGTCCTGGCCGCCAACAGCGTCGCTTAAGGCGGCCAACCCGCTCCGCTCAACCAAGCGGCCGCCGCCCGAAGTGTCTCCAACGAGGCGCCGGATCCGCTTCCGCTCTCCACGCTGGAATCTACATTATTTCATTTGGTCAATTTACAAACAGGTGCAGGGCTTTGTTCTACTACTAGATTGTATGGGGATCTCTTACCATCCTCAAGCGCGATCATGTCCATAATTGTTGAGGGTGAGAGTGGCCTTGTATTCCTATTTAGGAGCTCCTCAAATGATGACTCCAGCTTTAGCACGCCAGTGTTGTATTACAAGTATTACGTTACAAAATATTATTTAAATTAAATAAGTTCACAATGAAAATAAACTTTATGGTTTTAGGCAAGCTGACGATATAACTGATGGCTACCGTCGCCAATTAACATAAACAACGCCATATGTGAAACACAGCACACATATTATTATTTCAGATGTCTTATTTTATATATTTTCACACATTTCACATAGCAACACCTAGTTCCACAGTAAGCAACTAATGCTTGTGTTATGGATACCAGAGAGTTGATATACTTATTACATAGATATTATAAATACAAACATCCATGACTCAGGTACAAAGGTAAAATGTTAACACATAAACATTTGCCCCTATCGGGATTCGAACCCGCGACCGAACGGTTAACAGCTAGGATTACTAGCCACTAGACCAAACGTGTCGTCAACTATTATGAGTATAGTATGAGCTGCAACTATTAAGAGGATGGTTGCACCAAATTTAAAATTAAGGTCTCACTGTGATGAATCTGTTGAAACCTAGCAGTGTCTCCATTGAGAGGTAGCACAGCAGTCTCCAATTGTTGAAGTCTTTGCTCGCAGGCACCAAGCACATTACATTGGATGCTAAGGTGGAGCTTCTTCTGTTTGCGGCCACCTTCAACTCTTCAATATTACTCATTTCCTGAAAATCAAAATATTTATTTATCAATTAGGTTTCTACAAGAAACTCTTATGATCGTCATTATAATTTACCAGGGTTTCGGAAAAAAAAGCCAAGGTGACGATCCTGAGAAGAAACTCAGGATACTATTCTTTTAAGAATAAAAACATAAAAACGCCCACTAACTTCTCTCCTAGGATAGATATATTGTTTTAATAGGAAAACTTTGATTAAATTAATTAATAGGCACTCTTGAATACATAAGCTGTTACACCCTAACTGAACGTACAAATGTTATAGCATAGGCACACCGCACACAATAAGTAAATGAAATTAAACCTTTTTCAACTTCATTTTTATTTCAAACTTCTTCTCAATTGCATACATATTTATATCGAATTTAATATTTTTTTAAAGAATCACAAATAAATATTATATAAAGATTTATGATAAAATATAATAAATGTTATATTTTAATACTATAAGATAATAATATTATTTATTTTCTGAATTGTTATTGTTTATGTTTTCGTAAAGTTTAGTTCAGTCAGTTTCGGTGAAGGAAGTTTCAGTTGACTTTTAATTGTCAATGTCAACTGTCATTTGAATCTGTCGATATTGGTGCACAGAACAAATTATTAACGCTTTCTGAACTTTTAAATTATTAAGAGTTCATAATTAATACGTAGATTTACTGAAACGGAAGATAAAACACAATAACATAAATAAATTAAAAACAAAATATTTTCGAAAGTACAAAAATATCTATTTACTGATTTCTGGCAAACAATGTGATGACTTGCTTCAAAAAGTTTTCCGCGGCCACACTGAGACAAATAAGTATGTAAATATAATAAATACAGCCGCGTAACTTTCAAGTTTACAGCAAACCCTTGTTGTACTTAATTTTCTTCAGTAAATTAAACAAGTTTCATTATTTAAATTTTGAACAATGGTAACACTATTTCTGGTGACGTGCTTGATATTCTCGAAACGAAACGTGGCTGACGTTTCAAATTTAAATTCAATTTCATAATACGTCAAGTCAATCAACAACAAACACAAACATCTGTCTTCTTAAGTCGTATCTACTATCGCATCGATATCGAGTTCGACTATTTAATATTGTTAACTTTCACCACATATTTCTTGTGCAGTTTAAAGAACAAATTTCATTAGGTAATTCTTCTATTTTTAATGTTTAAGTTCTACAAAAATAAAGCGTAACATTTATGTGAGATCATTATTCATGACAGTGTTGTGTTATTTCAGAAAATGGATCAAATCACCAAATTCGTTGAACCAGGCAAGCAGTTCGCTAAAGATTCTCTCAGATTGGTCAGAAGATGCACTAAACCAGACAGAAAAGGTACGATTCTCACTTTGTTTGATACTGTGTCTTAAATCCTAACATTTAAGTACATACGTGTGCACTAATAGGTCCATAATTAGTCTAGTTTTATGTTGGCTAGGTGTCACCTTGAATTATGTCTTTATAAACTTAGGTGAAAGTGAATAAGGTCTAATAAAAAAATCATTACACTTTCAAAACTACATCATATGAAACTTTTGTTAAAGTCATCTATCTGGTTAACTTGAGCTACTTACATTATGAATTTTCGTGTTATTTAACTAGATATCGCAAACCTGATGATCTTGTCTTTAAATTCCTGATCAACTATGTAATCTATAGTATTCACAGTTCACACCATTGTCTGTCTGTCTGTTCGCGATAAACTCAAAAACTACTGCACCGATTTTCCTTAATATTGGGCTTCTATTTTTAATTTTTAAAAGTTTCTATTCTAGACACTGTAATGCTAGAATAACTTGGGTTTGGATTATCTAGTTAGTATGAATTCAATAAAAAAAAACAGTTGACAGTTGACTTGATAGTAGGTGGTTATTGTCATTAACCCTCTAGCCGCCAGAGTCAGATTTATCCGACAATTATTTTCGTGTCCATGACAAATTCCTCTACTTGTATAATTAAGAGAAAGCAACACATGCTTTCTCATAGTGGTTTCTCATAGTTGTTATCATTTCATAGTGGTCATAGCTAACAAGATTATGATTTATTTTACTAAAAGAATATTACGTTACTAACAGCCTATAATTCTATTGCATAAAAATACTATTGAATAGGCTAAGTTCATTATTAATGTCTAAACACATAATATAACACTATTAATATTTATTTATTTCAATATTTTTTTCAGAATTCCAGAAGATTGCAATCGCGACAGCTATCGGTTTCTGCATCATGGGATTCATCGGTTTCTTTGTAAAGCTCATACACATCCCGATCAACAACATTATTGTGGGCTCATAAATTAATTAGTATAAGGCAATTAGGTTAAATTAAATAACGTCTAAGACATATTTCATAGTTTTTTTTTTTAAATATGAAATCCTTTATACGTAATGTCTCAATTTTGCCATCAATACTAATAATAAATCTGTAAGGGTTGGTCATGGAGTAATTTACTTTGTTTTCAGAGATATCGTGTTTATAGGCTCCATACATGATACTGAAACTAAATTGACCATTTTTACAATTTTTTTCTGTATGTATGTATGTATGTTCCTCCATAACTCTTAAACGAATTAACTGATTTTCATAAAACTTGGTATATAAACATTTACACGTACACGACGCAGGATAGGCTATTTTTTCTTTTTCAACGCAGACGAAGTCGGAGGCACCAGCTAGTTCTAAAATAAATTATTCCATTTTCATTAATTCGTTTTCATGCTTGGTTACTATACCTTTAAAAACACAAAAGTATTGAATAAGAATTAAATACATAGTAAACTTGAGGAATGAAAGTACAATGACCTTGAGTGCAAATTTGATACAAGACCCATTAGTGTAAGCTACGCCACTGCATAAGGGATTAGGAGGGGGTTGGGAAAAGGGTTCTGCTACCCTTAGGGGGCGACCATAAATTACGTGATTTGTTTAGGGGGGATGGGGTTGAGCCTAATCTCATGTGGGGGAGAGAGTAGGTCATAGCGAGAAAACGAGTTCAGTAAAATACAGCTAAATCCTACACAATAACATTGTAATTGTTCGAGTACTTAATTTAATAAAACAAAGTAAAAATAATAACACTACAAGCACAGATTAACACTGAAAATACGTATTTTGAAAAATCTCACGTGAGAGTAGGGCTGACTTGGTCCGTGGATTTGAAGTGGGCATAGATGTAGTGCTTCCCTCGATGGTCGAATGCCTCGTTGAGCATACGAGTAAATGACTTCAGTTTGTGCGGGTAGTAGCACAGACGGAATTCACTGTAAGAAGACAAGGTCGTGAAAAAATACTGTCTTTTTATTATTTTTTACTAGCTGTTTGTATTATAAAATATTGCCCATGTTACTCGCTGATAATATAGCTTCCCAACAGTGAAAGAATTTTTCAAATCGGTCATATAGTTTCGGAGCCTATTCAATGCAAACAAAAAAATCAAATTTTTCCTCTTTATAATAGCCTGTCCCCCACTTATTTCGCTCTCTTTCGCTGGTGTTGCCGTCATCAAAAGCGTCGATGCAGTAGTCGAGGGTTATGAGCTCTGGTTTCTCTCTCACCACCAACACCGACGTCTTAATGTCTACGGGATATTTGCACTGAAAACGAACAAACGTATTTATTTGCTACACAGGCTTTTAAGCTGAATTATTCCCGGTGACAGGTGACTTTAAATGACGGTTAGCCTACTTGACAGATGGTGAAAGAGGCCCTAAGTAAATTACTATAGAAATACTAGCTGCTGCCCGCGACTTCGCCCGCGTATAAAAAATAGATAAAAACCTATTCTCAGACCTACCAAGTGTACATTACATCAAAATCGGTTAAGCCGTTTCGGAGGAGTATGGCAACTAACACTGTGACCAGAATTTTATACATTAGAAGACTACATCCTTACCAATATTATAAATGTGAATGTGCGTTTGTTTGTTACGCTTTCATGCAAAAACTACTGAACCGATTTTCTAAGGCCATCTTTCCCCGTCTCTGAGTAAAGTGTCAAGTAGGCTAACCGCCATTTAAAGTCACCGGTAAGAAAGCGTACGACACCATCTTCGGGGAGAAGAGTCAAGGGTAATTTCAATGAAATTGACACAAGATACTCGTAACATTTGCTCGCCAATTAGCGTTACTTGAAAAGTAACTAATCAACACTTTACTTGTAGTCGGTGAAAGTGGTCCTAATCGACATTAACGTCAGTGTGGAAGGCATTCGAGGAATTTTATAGGTTGAAGAATCTTTTTGCATTATAGCCAGTTTTATTAATATAAATAAATGTTAACCACCTTCCATATAAATGCGTTTCGTATAAACTATGAGTAACTTAAATAAAACAAAACATACAGTTGTCTGTTCGAATGATGTCATATTTATTTTTAAAACTGAGGTTAGAGGAAAAACTATAAGTTCGCATCGCCTTTGAAACTAACTTATGTCTGAAAGTAATCAATAAAACATATATTTGTGTGTTTGAAACATTTATTAAAATCGTTGAATAATAAAAATGCATTTATTTAGTAAAGTGTAAAAATAATAAGATCTATATTTTGACCGGATACAAAATTTCACAAAGTGCATACACAGACGTATAATAATTAAGGAGCCCACGTCTACAAAAAAAACACAAATTTCACCTATTTTTATGAAAAATTAATATTCACTACTAAGTCACGCGTCACTTTTGTAAATGCGTTTTTCAGTTATCCTGTTTTTTTTTTTAATAATAAATAATTAATAATTAAAAAAATTGTCTAAGTTAATACTGAAAATAGAAATACTATTTGAATACTAAACTAAGGAATTACTAAGTTAATACCAATTTTTAAATACAGAGATTATAAATAGAAAAATAGAATTAAAATCTTAAGATTAAAATGCAAATACAGGTGCATATATATTTTTTAAATAATTTCCTTATTGATTTAATACTTTTGAAATTTTCTAATATTTTTAATAAATTTATCTGAGAAAGAGGTAGATATTCATTTTGTGACATTGAATAAATTATTTAGAAATTTAATAGTTAGGTATATTTGGCTAATAGTTTTTTTTTAAAGAGGCAGTATTTAGGAACTCAGCCTTGATGGTTAAAAAAAAATGTGTCATGGATAAAAGATAGCTTGTCAACAAATTACTTATAATAATTGAAAAGAGAAAAAAATCTAGCTTCTTTAAAAAAACGATTGGTTTCTCAACGTTAGTCACTGAATTTGTAATCACAAACTAGCTTTGACTTTGTTAACTGTCAATAGTAGAATAAAAAGTTATACATCACCAAATCATCTTAAATCATAATGACACTTATGCTTAACCAAATTCTGGACGCTATTGATAATTCTGCTGACATTCTGGACGCTATTGATAATTTGATAATTGTAAAAAATATATTAAATATTTTCGTTTGAGAGTATTGCTTCTATTGGCTAAAGACATTTGAAACTGATTACAAATTCAATGTATAAGTAAAGAAATTTTAGTCAGCTGTATAATATCTAAAAAAATAAATCTTAAAACGTTTTCTTATAGTTTTATATGTATAGAGCGTTCTACTCACATAAATACTTTTAATTGCATTAATTTTTTAAGCATTTGGTTAAAATTACTATTAACTGTAATAATGTTTTAAACTCAAAATAAATTCGAAGTAATGCTGCCTACTTTTGTTTGATTGCCTCGTCGCATTTCGTACTACAATATCTTGCATATGCGGAACTAAGTTTTTTGAAGCAATAGTGATTCGTCACGACGACGATGAGGAGGAAGTGCATTGAGTTTTTCTAAAATTTGATGCCAGCTTGTACTTTGCCCATCAGTTGAGCGGAATTCCTCAACGCTCCGGCCTCGGTCTCGGTCAACGGTTGACGGATTACATCCGACACGCCGGAGGCACCAAGTATGCAAGGAAGAGACAGGAACACTTCGTCTTCAATGCCGTGCAAACCCTGCAAAATATATATTATCTCAAAACAAAAATTAAAAATAAAACAGCCGTTATATCCGCGAATAACTTTAATGAGATTGTGTGATTGGTTTCGAGTACAATATTCATTTCTATGACAGACAACATTGTAATTGATTGTGGAACAGTAATTATGTTGGCAGCATTTGTTGGCCAATGAACTCGTAAGCATACCTTAATGTAGGTCGAGACGGCATGCACGCTGTTGGCATTAGAGAGTATAGCTCGGGCCAGCTGGGATAGAGACAGGCCAATGGCCCAGGAAGTGTATCCCTTCAGTTTGATAACCTCGTAAGCGCTCTTCACGACAGCTTCGTGAGTCTCTTTCCAGTTTTCTGGGTCGGTTTCTGTGCCGATTTTAGGGTTCAAATCGCTGAGACGCACTCCGGCGATGTTCACTCCGGACCATACAGGAACTAGGTAGAAAATATGTTTTTAGTTAGTGTGAGTGCGGTGTAAATTTCCCAGCCGTATTTAGTTAAATAGAATAGATTTTGAGTTTATCCCATTACAAATAAAATACAAACATATAAAAAAAGTTCCCTCAGAAAAGTTACAGAAGCAGTTGTCTAAAGGACAGTGTGTAGAGGAACTTACCGCTGCTGTCCCCGTGTTCGCCGATGATGTAGCCGTGGGTGGATGTGGTGGCGACGCCCAATTTCTCGGACAACAGATAGCGGAAGCGAGCCGAGTCCAAATTGGTACCGGATCCGATGACGCGGTGTTTCGGCAAACCGCTGATCTTCCAAGTGACGTACGTCAGGATGTCCACGGGGTTGCTCGCGATCAGGAATATAGCATCAGGGCTATATTTCACTAGCTGTCAGTTTAATAATTTCTACTATATTATAACACGTAAGGAACTAAAAAAATTTGAGGGACGCCATGTCCAGCAGTGGACATCCTGCGGCTGAGAGGATGATGATCATGAAGGAACTAAATGTATTGGTAACAAAACCTTCTTGGCACAATAACTATCGGTTATTGTACAAAAATATTAAGTACCTACTTTTCGTTGAATTAATTAGTTTATTATGGTTCTCTATAATCTGATTCATGGACCATTTAAATATGACCATGAATAAATTTAAATATTAATCTATCTTAGCTTATTTACAGAAAATATATCTTAATTATACGTCTATAACATCTAGGCAGAGTTCCCAGCATGTAGGCCGTCCAGGCTTTCCTTTCTAACGTCTAGATTAAAAAATCTAATGTCGTCTTCGAAGTGAACGTTCAAGTCATCGACCTCACTATGATGTGATGGAAAAATTACCTACGTGAAATTACCTTACAGAATCACATGACCTGTGACACTATAATAATCACGTTAATAAAAAAGCTAAATAATGATGTAATTTCGAATGCAACATTACCGGCGGGATAATGTGTTTGAGGACATCAGTGTTGCGTTGCACGAGGTCCAGTCGAGTTTCGCCCTCACGCTGACGGACACCCGCCGTAATCACGCAGATCTTAGATCCAGCTGATATAGCGTAATCTATAAAACATAAGACCCAATTAGAAACTGCTTAAACTTTCTACGCAACAGTTATTACTAGAGGCCACATTATATTATAAAAAGAAAATTAAAATTGTAGGTATATATACCGGAAGCATAAGTATCTACGTAAATAACATATTACCTACGTAAGTACTTAATATGTGCTTCCGTAGAATACAGACGCCGGAAGCGAGTTCAAATCTATGGCAGTGCGCATAATATGAGATCTTTTAAAGGGGGATTTAGGATGTCAATCGTTTACATAATACGCTCTGTAATGTGGATGACTTTACAATGTCATTGTCAAAAAAAACCTTGCCATTTTTTTCCTTATGCCAAGTTCGTTGCTTATGCCCCTTTTGTTTGAAGCGTAAAAACGAGACGACGTCACCGTAGGTAATGAACTGAACAATAAGTATTGAAAAAGGTTGGTAAAACTCGAGTGGATGTTTTGTTTCGTCTTTAGTTTCACGATAACAAACGCTTCGAAGGTTTTCCATTAAGATTATGCCAGTACTTGATTACAGCGTAATTATAATAGTTAATTAGACATAGAAAATAAACTGCATTTAAAGATTAATAAAAAAAAAATACCACAAAAAATGTAACCGGTATTTTGATCGCATCAAATAGGTACTTAATCGGATGCAAGATTCTAGTCATGTTTTTAGAGTTTGCTTTAAATTTTTTTTTATATTTTTAAATGTTACGTTATGGCATGAATAAGCGACATGAAAGGTGAATGATCTTTGGGATCTCTTACACAAAAAACAGTATACTGTTATTTCATGGTGATCTTTGTAAAGGGGTTATTCTGCGAGTGGATTTGCTTAGTTTATGATTGAATAACGCAGTGTCAAACGTAATTAGTAAATAAATACAATACTACTACAGACTAATTGTTCACTTGTGAATCGAAACAGATCTGGGATCTTCTCAAACACTAATAATTTTTTTATGAAAATCGGTTCAACTGTCAAAATGCAAAGAAGAATTTTTTTGTGCTTTAGCTGACGATTCGGCCACAAAATATTCGGACACTCGTCTGAATTGTCACTTTTAATCTATACCAAGTCTGAATTGTCATAATAATAAAGCTGAAGAGTTTGTTTGTTTGGTTGTACGCGCTAATCTCAGGAACTACTGGTTCGAATTGAAAAATTATTTTGTGTTGGATAAGTCCATTTATCGAGGAAGGCTATAATAGGCTATATAGAGAACGCGGACGCAGTCGCAGGCACCAGCTAGTTATTAATATATTTTTCAATGACAATTCGGACACGAATAAAAAAGGTGTTGCGCACTGTCAGATAAGAAATATTTTTTATTGTATATTTAATTTTGTATTTACCTTTGCTGGCTTGTATTTTAGCATTCTTCATGAACGCAGAGCCATGTTGGAGGTCCATCATTTCGCCTTTCAATTTATCCTCCATCACGTCGACTAACGCGATGTTGTTTGTAACGCCCTGGGAATCAAAAAATATATCAAGAGATTCAAGATTACTATAGAAAATGAGGAAAAATCATTGTGCGAAAACGAACATGGCTGATCATACTAAAGATTTACGAAAATATGTAAAAGTTATCCTCGAAACTCTGTTGACTTTGTCCAGGAGTGGAAGTAGTTTATAAAACTAATCTATGAGTGCTTAGAAAAGATTTTTCAAATTTATCTTAGGGTTCTTCAAAGCCTGATGATATCTTCTTATTAAGTATTTCATTTTCTTGAAATTCTCTATTTGGAAATAGAGAGCTGATTTATTAAATTTTTCACTTTTTATCCCATCGTAGCTATAGAGCTGCCATTGAACCTATATACGAGTATAATAGGCCATGTGTGTGTGTGTATCTTCCCTATGGACTCCAAAACCAATAAACCGATTTTGATGTAACTTTCAGACAATTTTCAGATTAGTCCAATGGGTAACCTGAGAAGTTTGGAAGCGATCGGACGCGGGCGAAGCCAGGAGCGGGTCGCTAGTATATAATAAAACATAACTTGTCCAAAAATGTCCGCAATTAGGTGATAGGTAAGGCACGCATTTAGATGATAAGAAATAATGTGACATTTTAACAATAAACAATGAAATGAGATTTGGCACTAACTTATTTATATTGTAATAATCAATTCGTCTGAAAAGAAAGTGAAAGAGAAAATAAATGCAATGTTGAATGTCTATTGTTAAATGTTGCGTTAACACAATAATATTTTATTTTACTACCGATTTTAATAAATAAATTTTAACTAACTTACCTATAGTATTATTTCCGTAGTTAAATTATTATTTATATATATTGTAAATAATTAGATTTTAATTTTAATTTAAATATATATTTTTTATATTTAGTTTACACTGGTCTTTATAAATTTTGTAACACCTTTATACATTATGGTTTCGCAATAAATAATTAAATTTAATAAATTGTTAAACAAAAAAATTGTCTGATATGAAAAAGGGCTCAGTCATCTCTCACTCATAAACCGAAATATAACAACACAAGTGCTATTTTTTCACGGTAGCCCAACGACTATCCAACCTTTCATAAGATAGCCTTTTTTATAAGATATAAAGGTAGCCTTTTATAAGAAGTTCAAAGAGTAAAAAAAATTGTTTAGCAAATAAGCGAAAGAAATTGACTACGTATATTTATAGTATTAAATAAAAAATCCTGAAATTAACTGTTGACTGTACTTAAGTAAATAAAAATATATTTTAGTTTATTCTTAGAAGAGTTGTCATGAAATCACATTGCAATAAACAAATGCACTTAGTCAGTCATCAATTTTAGCATTTACCGCAATAATCTAGATAAGATTAAATTTTATGTTGTAGAAGGTGTGTCATAGCGTCATTATGTTTGACTTTGATGTAGGTACAAGGACAGAGTAATGTACAAGTACTAATTTTATCAGCCTGTCAATAAGTCACTCTTCAACACCTCATGATGCTTTTATCTTTTATCAGCTCTTTGATACAGTTTTGTTTTTAATGAAATCTATCTAAGGATATAAGTGATGAGTTATATCCTTATTAGATATAAGATAATTTCCTAGATATTCGCAAAGGCAATCACAGAGAGAAAAATTAAATTTTCGTCGAGTATTGGTCATTAAGTGGAGGGTGGGAACTCTTAATTAGAAACCTTTTGGATTTAATACTCAGAGTAGTGACTTAGTTCTGTTTAATCTGAACTGTTTTTTAAGGGCGAGGACTTAGCACCTAGTTTGACTTCTTAGAGTAAATTACATGTTAGATATAAATACAGTGCATAATAGACTATATGGAAGAAAGTGTGAATCGGGCAGATTTATAAAAAAAAATTAATAAAAATAAAATAAAAAAATAAAAAATGAGAATAAAAAAAATTGTAAAATACTGCTAAAAAAAATTACTGTTCACAGTGATAGAAATTTTCCGTGACAACTACTTTTGTTTTTAAGCTTATTATTTAACTTACGTTCTACACTAAGGGCTATATTTCACCAGGACACCATGGCGGCGCAACCAGTCGCCGCTACCAACAAAATGTATGCAGCTCTATAGAGAGTTACTCACTTGGTGTCCGTTTGGTTGCGCAACCAATTTGGCGGCGCGACCAGCTCGGACGCGTGCACAGAATGTTACTGGTAGCGCTGCCACGCTTATTTTAATTGCTTATTTTAATGCTTCGAGGTCCATTTTGATACTGTCTCGTTATGGTGTGGCGACCCTGGTGTCTATTTTGGTAGCTTACGGACACCACGGTGGTGCAACTGGTTGCGCGGCCATGGTGTCCCGGTGAAATATAGCCCTAAAGTTTTAATGGGCTACTTTTATTTCTTTTTTTATATTTTACACAATATTTAAGAAAAACCTATCAATTTTAATTCTGTTCGGCTGTCTTCGAAGAGCTACAAAAATTTGTTGCGCAATATTGCAACTTAATTCATATGATATAAGGTTGCGGTCATTTTGGTAAAAATTGTGTGGCGATACTCCACAGTTATACAACCTCTCCAAATAACGCTGGCATAGAAGATTTGAAAAAATCGAGAAGATTTGAAAATATGAAAAAGAATAAACTGTCTTGTCAAGTTCGTGTATAAAAGGGGTTGTCAAAATTTGTAATTCATTATGGTGCTATAGTTTTTCAACCCGACTTTTGCTATGTATATAAGCTAATTTGAAATATAATTATTGTAAATTCTAACAGTGAATATAAGATTCAAGCTATGGAGGATTTCATTTGGCATAGGGTACTACATCAGAATTATTATGCAAATGCATAAATGTGGGCAAGATACGACTATCCCACAAAAGTTATTAAAGATTTTTAGGTACCTGAGTAAGCATGGAGAAGACCGCAGCCATTCCGACTTGACCCACTCCGACTACGGTCACTTTGTTGCCGGTGTCATCGGTCTTGTTCTGGATAGGCTCGAAAAGTTTCTCCACGGTCGACATTTTACCTAAAGAAGCAAAAAAAAAAAAAAAATCTCGTCACGTGTTCGAATATCTGCAAGTGTAGAATGTATTTATTGAACTAAAGTTATAAAAAACATAAAATATATTTTAAGGTATTTTAATCTGTTAATTTTTTTTATAATAAAACTCTAGAACGGTTACTTAAAAGGGGGTAATTTTCATTCCTTTTAACCGCTTTGTCGTATATATCTGGCTCTGGCGAAATGGACACGAAAATATATTAAATTGTCCGTTATGACTTAGAAGTTAGGGAAAAACAGACATACGCGCAGTTTTCGTACGCATAGAATTTCGGTATACGATAACTCTTATTTGTAAACCGATTGTAACACAAAATTTTACAGGAAATATTACTACAATACGTCAGTGAAAACCGCATTCAAATTGATTGAGCCATTTCTGAAATAAGCGAACACAAACGTCAATAATCTAAAAACTATTTTTTCGATCTCGGTAGCATTAAGTACAACGTGTACAAATTGTTTTACGTATAGTTATATATAGATATGCATAGCAATTTAGCAATATATAGATTTAGTAATTACTAACAATAATTTTAAAAATACAACAAATAACAATGAAATTGTAATTTTAGGTTTTAAATGCAATTTTTTTTAACGATATTGCATCTTTTTCAAACTATTATTATTATTTCACTTACTTCTTCCATTGCAATGATTGTTCTCCATTATATTTATTATATTTTTAATAAATTAAAACACGTTTTAAAATGCACCAGTTAAGAACACTAACGCAACGCGCGCACTCTTGTGCGTTCCGTACAATACTAAAGCTAATAACTAACTGACTGAACTGAGTGACTCTGACTGACAGATGAGACCTTGTCGCCATATATATAATGGTTTCTTTTGTATGACAGCGATGCAAGGATGAGGCAATCGGAAGCCGATGTTATGCAGTTTCAATGTGCAACCAGGTGTGCGTTTTGAATTGTTATCCAAACTTGTTTTTTCCCCATAAAAATTCCCTTCAATATTAGGTACTTATTCGCTCGAATTAATGGACTACTCGCCCGAATTTATCTCGCCCGTATGGACGTGATATCGTGTTTGATTTTTTATTTCAGTAGACAATTCGCTCACAAATAGGTGATTCTGTACAGTTGAACAATAAAAACTTAATAAGTGGAAACTAGATATTGTCAAGATTTTTGTCAGACTAAATACGCATTTAAAATAATTCTACACTAACAATAAAGTTATTTAATTCAACTTGAAACTTGAATTAATAAAAACTTTATCACTGTATACCTAGCCTCATAAAAATCGAGTCCTCGTAAAATAAGTTCTTTAATTTTTTCTCAGTGTTTCATCACATTTCTAACAATCCACGCGGAATCGTCTTATGCAACAATTTAATATTTTTTGAAATTCTAGTTCTTAAAAAAAAATACATAAAAAAAATGTCATTACACACCAATCACACAAAAATATGACATGGTCCGCTATATCCGGTTTTTATCATGGTGTTACACCATATTAATAATAATTATACACACATAATTATCATGGTACAAAAGCTTACCTAACTCGTATATTTTTTTAATAAATACATTATTTTTATCGTATCTCATGAAACTAGTTTGTTTTATGATTGTTGTAAGTCTAATGCAACGCATTCTATAGTCATTAACAATTAATTACTAGATATACGTTGAAACAAAACAGTCCACTGGTTCATACTCTATATCAATGTGTTTCGCAAACTTAGTATATTGCTTCGGTGATAGAGAAACTTTTCTTTACAGGTCAATTCGCTTTATAAGCTTAATGTAAATATGTTTAGTTAAATATACAGTTACTGTCGGATATTTGTGTGGGTAATGAGAATTGGTGAACCAAATCGACCTTCATTTCACATTGGATATTGGACTTGTCTGTATCGAATTGGATTATTTTCCCTATGTTAATCTTCACTGTTTAATTTAACATTTTAATTAGCCAATTTAACAATTCTTTAGTTAATACGAGTTTAACTGTAATTAAATAATATTATGGCCTATGCCCGCGGTTTCGTTCTAAGATTTTTAACTTCTTCTTGAGATATGATTATATACATTTTTTATAAACAAAAAATAAAATATGCACGACGCGTGTAGTTAGTTAAATAGATATATAGACTAAACCAAAAGTTCTGATACGAATAATTTAAAGAGTAATTTACAGTTTGATTACGAAACCAAGTTGGATAAAGATAAATACATATTTATAATTTATTTATTTTTCAAAAGGTACACCAAAAGCACAAACAAAAAACTTATAATAGGTATAGGTAATACAAGGCAATTTTAAGATATACACAGATAAATTACAAAATAGAAATTGTGACGAATGATAACATATATGCATAGCAGTTAAACAATTAATCAATACTAATAATAAATCTGTAAGGGTTGGTCATGGAGTTACTTTGTTTTCAGGGGTATTAAATGATGATGCTTACAAATATTACGGTAGTCATTAGAGTTATAAGGTTGATAAAATCTACTATAGCATAGGAATTTAACAAACCTTCTCTGAACTCTCTCAAGTCTGTTAATATGTATTTGATAACATGTATTCCAAATCTGCGATGCATATTCAAGTTTACTTCGTACAAAAGCACAGTTTAAAATTTTCAGGGTTTTAGCCTTAGTAAACTCAGCAGTATTCCGCATTACAAACCCCAACGCTTTAGTTGCACTCGAAATAATTTGGTCCATATGTTGACTGAAATGCAATTTGTAATCGTGAAAAACACCTAAATCTCTCATTCCCAATTGAGATTGTAGAATTTGACCCTTTAGTGTATAATACGATGGAATATTTATATTTTTACGCGAAAATGTCATCATATAACATTTAGAGGGATTCAGATCCAGTCTGTGGATGAGACAATAATTATCGAGGCGCTGTAGGTCAGATTGGAGGTTGTCAACATCTTTAATGGAAGTGATTCTACAAAAGATCTTCATATCGTCTGCTAAGCAAAGTAGCTTGGAATAATGAAAACAATATCATTAACAAACACATTAAATAGGAGAGGACCTAGTAGAGATCCTTGCGGTACACCACTCGGAGAAATTATCCAGCTGGATATATAAGTTGTTGACAACAACAGCCTGAGATATATTGGCTATGTAAGCATTATGTAAGACGTAAACCATCGTAATAGATAGCTTGTTATACCTATAATACGAATTTCTTTCGATTCTACTCGTGTTTTGATGACTAATTTAAACAGTTATTGTGACTTAACTGTAACAGTTATATAGTGCCACGCAAACTTTTTCGTGCGTCATGATGGGTTCTATAAACATGTAGTACCTACATTATTTTTTGTATCATCAATAGTTTTCGCAGCGCATGCCAAATCTATACTTCTATACTAATATATAAAGCTGAAGAGTTTGTTTGTTTGTTTGTTTGGTTGGTTGTACGCGCTAATGTCAGGAACTACTTGTTGAAAAATTATTTTTGTTTTAGATAGTCCATTTATCGAGGAAGGCTAAAGGCTATAGAGAACGCGGACGAAGTCGCGGGCACCAGCTATTATTTAATATTATAAGAAAATTTTTGTAAATGCAATTTTCGTAGGGATATCTAAATCTTTACTCGCTGATAAATGATCTTTATTGATGAATTTTTTTTTTTAATTTTTCACAAAGTTTTTAGTTTTTTCATTACAAATCTACAGTACTTAGTCTAGATCTAATTAAAAGCCTAGGTTCAGACAGCTGTTGTACGCATGGTGCGCGTTCTATGATGAAGTAACCAAAACAGTGGACCAATTATTTTATACAACCCTCGCCCCCATTTAGTTCGTTCCTACTGCGTATTCATATTCAACTCCCCTATTTCGTGTTTCTAGGGCTATTGTGACTATTTGCCAAAGATTTAAATCGAGAGATGCGGCATTACTAGCGAAAGTGTGTTACAAAATACAACATACATTATCCTAAAGACAAAAGTATAAAATACATATATCTTTGTCTAAACACACTTTTAAACACAGACAACACATTCCTTACTTCAAACGTGACTGTGACGATAGCGACGCTCTCAACAAGCGACCGTCACTCACTGTAGCTGGCGTGCAACTGTAGTTGGGTTGAGCGCCTGCGCCCAACCCATTGTTGAGAATTTTCGGTGTGTTTTTAGTATGGCGCGAGGAGATTACGCCGCATCTTTCGATTTAAATCTTTGCTATTTGCTATAATACAAATGAGGATTTTTTTTAATTTGTACAAGGGAAAGCGATTGACCTCTATCTCACCCGATGGTAAGTGATGGTAAGTATTATTACTTATTAGTTATATTTCTAGGCATATCAAATGCACTTTTTTTTAAAAGCTAATTGATATATTTGTCCTAGTTAACAACAAAAAAAATTTTATAACAGAAATGTTGGGTTGAGATATTCGCTCGCGTAAAAATAACTTTCATATTAACTCGACGTTTCAGTGTCAATGAAAAATAGTAAAAGTATTTCAATGGTTAGATTATAACTGCTTCGAGAAAACAAGCATAAAAACTCCAATAGCTGCTCATCTGAATAACAAAAAATATACGTCGCTTAGCAAAAAATACGTCTGTTGAACAGTTTATACATTAGACGTGGCACCTAAGTAACTTCACTTTAAATATTACAGGAAAATTCTGATTACACAGTCGCAAAATAAATGTTGTATTGTTAAAATTTGTTCGACTGTATGTGTTACTCGTACAGTAATTTCAAGGAAAATTGTTTAGTGATTCACTTACCGGTGTAATTCTTTGGTTCCGTGGTTCAAGTCACGTATAGTGAGGCGGCTGGGCGTAGCTCGGTTCGTCTCTGTGCCGGTTGCAAGCGGTCTGTCATTCAAGGTGACCTTCACCAGCACTTTTGGAAGCTACGCCATCGCGCATGCTCGAATTAAAAACTGTAAACTTTGCAATATCAACTATAAACACAGCGGCGTAGAGTTTAAAATAGAGACGCGCCCCACTTCGATACAGGACTCTCCAATTTACAGAATGGACGAACTATATTTACCAATTTAGAATTTTAAACTTTTAGCATATAAACTACTAGCTGCTGCCCGCGACTTCGCCCGCGTAACTTTGTAAATTATATACTAAAACCTTCATCGAGAAGCACTCTATCCATTAGTAAAAACAGCATGAAAATCGGTGCAGTATTTTTTTGAGTTTATCGCGAACAGACATACAGACAGACGCGGCAGAGGACTTTGTTTTATAATATGTAATAGCCCGGGAGGTTGCGTTGCATTTCAGGTAGTCATTTTACGCCGCTTAATTGTTATATTGTTCGATAGATCTGGTATGCCTAATAAGTGAACCAAGCGTCAGCTGACGCACCCGCGGTGGGTGTGGGTGTGAGAGGCTGCGAAAGTGGTTAAAAAAAATAAAAAATAAAGTAATAGTACGCCTACTGAAACTTTTTTCATAAATAGTTGACGTCTTAGTGACATGAAAAAAAATCGTCAGCTGCATCGCGGAGGGGGGGTTTTGCGTCAGCTGCTAGCATGAACTTGTAAAAAAAAAATTAAAAAAAAGTAATAGTACGCCGGATGAAATTTAACTAGGTTATTGTTTACATAATTAAAAGTACGAAAACAACAATCAGCTGCGTGTCTAGTGGTGGAAAGACCGTCAGCTGACGCAGTAAAGTTTTTATCTCTATAAAACTTTATCGAGAATTTGTTTGCCGCCTGTACGGATTCAAAGTGATCAACGATGTCAACGCTACATGAGTATCTACGTTTATAAAAAACACAAAGTTAATGACAAGAACGATATGCTTAAATTGAAAAATCGTATCGATGGAGCAATTTTCCCACCATGTAAATCCGAGCTACGCCAGAATTTATTGCGCACGACATATTGTATATAGCACATCTTTGGAGCCATGCACACCTTCAAAACCCTTCGCAATTATCTCCCACTGACTGGGGATGGGAAGAAAAAGAAAATAAATATATATTTAAATGGTTCGAGGGAGATCAAGTACCCCCATAAATTACCAGTATAACGGACAGCAGCGAAAATATTGAAGATATGGAATTTTTGTTGGTGACACCTTTTTTCATCGTGTGCATCTCGGGTAGCCTAATTTTGACGATTAAATAATTCATTTACAGATAACGGCAAAGAAAAACAAGGAGACATTTGAACGAGATGAAGAGAGCAGTTTGTTAGAAGGCAGTTCTGATGACGATTTGTCAGAGAACAATTATGATAGCGACACAAATGCTAATAAATAATTTCTAGAAAATTACGAATTTCTATATTCCTATTTTTTATATATTACCTTTAAGTTCGTTTATCAAGTGTATATATATATATATATATATATATATATATATATATATATATATATATATATATATATATATATATTACTAGTGACCCGCTCCCGGCTTCGCGTGGGGTGCAATTTACACCTTTTAAGTTTTTTAAGTTGTATCAAATTGAGGGTTAGTTACGAAATTAGATCAAAATCGGTTCAGCAGTTTCAGAGTTCATTAGGAACAAACATGTGACATGTAATTTTTATATTTATACAGAAATTACTATTATTACTACATATTACATATGTATACACTGTATCATACTTGATATTTCTGTATATCACTTAATAACTTTCGTTCATATACCTACATACATATATATAATATGTTGTATATAAACATATGATAAAATTTTTCATACGATATTATTTTATACACGTAATTCTTTCCGGGTCGCCATTTAATTGTTAAATAAATAACAGGTCAATAATTACGTTTGCGAAAATTAAGCCAATTGCTCAAGACTAGCGGTGGGTGTGGGTGTGAAAGGCGGCGAAAGTGGTAAAAATAATAATAAAATAAAGTGATAGTAAGCCGACTGAAACCTATTTTCATGAATAGTTGACATCTTAGTGAGATGAAAAAAAATTGTCAGCTGCATCGCGGAGGGGGGATTATGCATCAGCTGCTTGCATGAACTTGTAAATTTTTTTTTAAAAATAAGTAATAGTACGCCGGATGAAATTTAACTAGGTTATTGTTTATATAATTAAAAGTACGAAAACAACAATCAGCTGCGTGTCTAGTGGTGGAAAGGCCGTCAGCTGACGCAGTAAAGTTTTTATCTCTATAAAACTTTATAAACTTTACTGCGTCAGCTGACGGCCTTTCCACCACTAGACACGCAGCTGATTGTTGTTTTCGTACTTTTAATTATGTAAACAATAACCTAGTTAAATTTCATCCGGCGTACTATTACTTTTTTTATTCTTTTTTTTTACATGTTCATGCGAACAGCTGACGCACAATCCCCCCTCCGCGATGCAGCTGACGATTTTTTTTCATCTCACTAAGATGTCAACTATTCATGAAAATAGGTTTCAGTCGGCTTACTATCACTTTATTTTATTATTATTTTTACCACTTTCGCCGCCTCTCACACCTACACCCACCGCTACTTGAGTAGCTGACGATCAGTTCACTGACTGTCGGTTCGAGATCAACTACCGATATCAAAATCAACCGGCTTACTATGATTTGTTCATTTGCAACGCTACCTCCCGGGCTATAAGGATAAGGATGTATTTTCCTATTATTTTTCATATGTTTAGGTATTAGGAACTGCTGTCTGTAAATATAATATTTTCACATAGCATGTGTAATTCACATAGCACATAGTAAATTCTGAGATTTGTTTAATTTTTGTTCCTAAACACGATTCTAATATTCTGTATAAGGCCGGCTTCAGTGCTCTCCTGACGGTCAGTCCTGACGATACGCACGACCGACCGCGGTAGCAATACGCGTGCGTACGATCAGGCGAGCTCTGTAACGACTTATAATACAGTAACTTTAGGATTTCACTTCGGAAAAACTCCAACCGAGCTGAATTTTGTGTGGTGTACAAGTACCTGTTAGCTGCCCAAATAACCTCTGAAAAGTCCCATGAGTGCAGGGGTGGGAATAACTTTTCAGCCAAAAAACGGTGACACAAAAAACAAAAAACCTTTTTTCGGTTTTTTGCCCATATCTTCGTTCCTGTCGATAATACCGCTTAAAGTATAATTATAAAAAAGAAAGAATGGAAAATTCTCTATAAAAACGGTGATATAAAGTTTATCGATAAAATCAGTCATTTCCATGTAAATAAGTGCGAAATAACGGATTGAAGCTGTAGGCAGAAACAAGTCGGTTCAGTTGAGTGTGTTACCCTTACCCCCCACCGTCGATGTGGCTAGAGCACATAATATGTGTTCAGTAAGACACCTTCAGTAAGACAAGGGTATAATTTTCAATTTTTTTTAAATGAGTTAAACTTACTCGTAAAATAGATGCAGAAATGTTTTAAAAACATTATTAAATAAAAAAAATATTTACAAGACTAGCAGAATAAGCAGAATAATAAGAACAAGAAAGCAATATAAGCAGAAGAATACGATATTTAGGGCCTCTTTCACAAACTACACTTAAAGTGTTGATTAGTTACTTTTAGAAATCATTTTCTGTTATATTGAATTATGCACTCGGTTAACTGCATCATTCGATAACCGATTTTTTTTATTATTTTCTATTTAATGTTTGGGACGTTTACCGTACAAACAAAGGTATATCAGCTCCATTATCCCCGGTTACCGGTGACTTTAAATTACAGTTTGGCCTATTTGACGTTTGTGAAACAGGCGCTTAATGCAAAAAAATTAACTTTAAATGACTCTTGTAAAATTAAAAAAAGTGCAGTTATGCACTTGTCTTGCCGAAGGTGCGATATAGTTATCGTGTCTACACCAAGTGCAGAAGTGGTTAGGAAACGAGCTGACCCCCAAGATTGGGGATGGGTATTGAAAAATTGTTTATTGGAGCTTCGCAACCTCCTGCCCCAGATTGTCTTCTGAACATGGTCTTTTTGTAATTGTTCGAAAGGTTGTGGCGCTTCGTGCGGCTGTCGAAAGTTGGGACTGTAATGTTTAGCAGTTTGTGGCAACTGTCGTACCACAGAGATATCGTGTTTATAGGCTCTATACATGATACTGAAATTAAATTGACCATTTTAAAAAAAAAATCTGTATGTATGTATGTTCCTCCATCACTCTTAAACGAATTAACTGATTTTCATGAAACTTGGTAGATAAACATTTAGACTTACAGGACACAGGATTAGGCTACTTTTTTTCTTTTTCAACGCGGACGAAGTCGCGGGCGCCAGCTAGTAAAGCTTTAAATCTGATGAAATGAATTAATTTATACCAATATGTAAAGCTGATGAGTTTGTTTGTTTGTTGGGTGTTTGAAAAATTGAAAAATTCTTTTTGTGTTGGATAGTCCATTTGGTATTTATCGAGGAAGGCTATAGATAGGCTATAGATAACGCGGACGAAGCTCTTTCTTTGTCCAGATCAGAATATTATTATCTCACCCAATATACAAAAAAGTAAAGGACTAAAGGTAAAGAAAAAAAAACACCAATAAATTCTGACAGTTTTATTCAATCAAGTGTCGTTTACATTCGCTAAATACTTTATGTGTTGAACAAAATATGTAGAATATTATTTGGATAATGTTAATGCAAAAAGATTCTTCAAGCTATAAAATTCCTCGAATGCCTTCCACACTGACGTTAATGTCGATTAGGGCCTCCTTCATCAACTACAAGTAAAGTGTTGATTAGTTACTTTTCAAGTAACGCTAATTGGCGAGCAAATGTTACGAGTATCTTGTGTCAATTTCACTGAAATTACACTTGGCTATGCTCCCCGAAGATTGTGAAACTCGTACGCTTTCTTACCGGTGACTTTAAATGGCAGTTAGCCTACTTGACACTTTACTCAGAGATGGTGAAAGAGGGCCTTAGACAATTTTGCAATTATGTTGAAAAAGAAAACGTATGAAATATGGTTTATGATTTTTGGTGAAAAAGTACACAAAAGTATTAAAATCTAAAAATTATTAATAAAAAAATTTAAAAAGTACATAAAAAAATTAACGTCAGCAAGAAAGTCATTTTACAGAGGACATGTTTTTTTTAAAATATATTTTAGAAATATTTTCCGTACAGTTTTAATCCTTAAAATTACAATTAAAAAAATTATGAAAAAAGGCATACATATACAATGAATAAAATTGTATAGTGACTGCTATTACACATGACTGTCATAGGATAAAAGTTGAAATTACTCATTCCTTTATAGAGTAACTTTCATTATAGTGAGCGGCAGTTAAATGTGGCAAATACCTACTAACCATAGTATATATGCCAATGTAACATACACAGCAAAAAAAAAAAATTTATCTTGGTCACAAATTAGAATGAAAAATAACTGCTAAACATGGGTTTACATTTTTTTTGTCTATATACAATAGGGATAGTTTCAATAAGTAAGTATTATAAATGTAACATTAAGAACTAATCACGAATGTTATTTTAGTTAATCAGACATATTTTCCTTAGGGAGAGAGTGCAGTGCGTTACCGTGTCCGGCTGGCCATCGGCGGTCCAAGAATGTCTTCAGTTGTGTTGCCAAAAGTGTGCTTGATGATGCCTGCAATTGTAAATTATACATTTATAATGCCCTCTATCAAAATCAGAATCAGCGACACAGTGATGCCAGTTTGAATCTCTTTCGAGCATGTATCGATGGGCTCTATACATTTATTTGTCGATTGGAACGGTGATAATTTGGTCCATTGTTGCACAGAATATGTTGCTGCGGCGTTAACTCTCAAGTGAAATGTTAATAAATCAATAACCATAATCAAAGTACGATAAGCATGATTCAAAGTTATGAAAATAGTAAGAGAAGCAAACATATTGATATAAAAGTACATTTCATTTAAAAAAAAAAATTGTTAATAAAAAGTTTTTGTGTCTGAATTATATACCAAGTAATGAAAACAAAGCAGATATCAATACTAATAATAAATCTGTAAGTGATTTTCATGAAACTTGGTAGAAACATTTACACGTATGGGACACGTGATAAGCTACTTTTTTCTTTTTCAACGCGGATGAAGTCACAAGCACCAACCTACCTTTGTAAATTAATTTGTTTAACTTAATTTTAATAATAATTTGCGATAATATTTAATAAAATTGTTTGTTTACAGTATTAAAATTGCCTAATGTCAAGAACTGACAACTTGACCAGTGACAATGACATTGACAAATCAACATTTGACATTTGTCCACTTCAGTGTTACCAGTATGTTTTTTAATATTGTAGTAAGTACAATTTTCAAGAATTGTAATTTAAATAAATAAATTTGAACTTGAGTAGAATAATATACCTAATAATATATATATATATATATATATATATATATATATATATATATATATAGTTGTCATGTCAATGTATAATATAGTGTTTTCTGGTCTGTACCACTTAATAAAGAGAAATGTATGTAAAATGTTGTTTTAATAAAAAGATCCAAGTGAATCATTGTAATATTCCATATTTTGCACATAAAAGGCCTAATTTATAATAGACGGGCTGCCAAAATGACGCCACTACTTTCCAAATTCCAGACCAGTCCATTTTGAATATTCATTTCCAGAGTTGACCCCGCCGAGAATAGAACCCGGGGCCCCTGAGACTTTAGGCAAGCACCCTTCCACTGAAAAGCTTTCGGAAAAAAGCCAACATGACGATCCTGAGAAGAAACCCAGAAAGAAACTCAGGATGCTATTCTTTTTGTCATATTTTAAAAATATCTTTTTGTCATCATTAGAATTTAAAAAAATAAATATCAATGTCACTATCTTGCTGTCAGATAATATCTCGAATGGGTGAGGGCTGAAATTTCACTGAGACTAATTAAAAAGTTATTTAATGTGTGAAATATAGAAAAAAAAAATGAGTACATGGAGAATGGCTGGTTTGAAGTAAGCAATCACTAAAGATATTCATTTCTTAATATATATCTAGACCTATCTATACCTAAAATAGTATTCCGCTAACATAAATAGACAAATAGACGCTTGCTTATGCAATAACATCATTTGTGCCCATTGACACAAGGTGCTTGCCATGACGCTCTGTCTCAGTTCGATTTCCGGCTTTTCGATTCTCAGTTCAATTTTTTTTTTATGTTAAGGTCGACGACAGGCTGACGGTCCACTTGATGGTAGGTGGCTACCGTCGCCTATAACACAAGCCACGCCATAAGTGCTACAAGTGCGCTGTAGACCATAGGATTAAGGATAAGGGATAAGGAAGGGATGGGGTAATGGGCTCTGGCAACCCTTACTCACTCACCGAAACAAAACAGCACGTAAATGCTGTTATTTCACGGTGGTATTCTGTAAGGGGGTGGTTACTGCCGCCAGACGGGCTGCCCAAATGACTGCGAAGTTGATTTCATAGTTGACATGCCTGTTTTCAGTTACACAAACTATTCAAGTATAGCGGCTAAAGTGTTGAGACGATCATTGAAGTCAAATTTAAAGGACGAAGCGGCGAAACGCGACGAGTCTTTCATAAGAACTTTCTATTGGGTTAACGGAACAATTTTAGGTATTTTAAACTTTTACTGAAACAGAATAATATTTTAGGTTTTTGCTTGCTGCACAAGAAATATTAAAGTTGCTGCAAACATATTTCCCTACTCTTCTGTAAGGGACTGTCGCCATATGGACTGACCAATTTATGACAGCGCAATTTTTCCATAGCGAAAGGAAATGCTCAAAACGGCATATTATGCGTTGTTAATAATAATTTTCACAGAGTCGCATTTTAATATTACTATTGATACATTGAAAAACAACCGTCGTTCGAGTACCATTCGTGTACATTTTATTTCGTTTGCATATTACCTATATTTAAATGAAATTTCAAATTTTTATTACTAGGCTTTCGTTTTGCATTAAATTACAGAAATATAATAAATATAAGAAAAGACTAAATATCGAGTCCAGAGCTAATTTTTAAAAAACATTTTTTTTAGCCTCTGGAGAAAAGCCGCCAGCTGCAAAGGAATCAGCAAAGACATAAAAGCATAGTTTATAATATTTTTATATAATTAATGTAGTAAAATAATAATAAATATTATTTCTGAGGGATATATCATTGTGGTTTTGATAAAGATTATTTCAAGAAATTAAAAAAAATGCCTTGATATCCTAAATAAAAGTGTAATATTTTTATGTATCCATGACTTTTTCGATTAGCTTCGACAGATATTTTACATATTTGCATATGTATCATGTTATATTTATAAATTCAAAATTTATCAGAGAATATAAATGTTATGTTACTTAAAACGCTTTACAATGTTTTATTTTTTTGTCATTAAAAATTAACTATCAAATCTTGAAGAGAACATTTTAAGAAGTGGTCATGGACCTCGTAAACGACTAACAAAAGATGATTTTGGAAAAATATTTTCCATTGACCAATTCACGATTTGTCACCAATAACGGTGAATTTGATTTCATGATGACATAAAATACTCTAATGACGTCTAATCAATCTATTATACCAATATATAAAGCTGAAGACTTTGTTTGTTTGGTTGTACGCGCTAATCTCAGGAACTACTGGTTCGAATTGAAAAATCCTTTTTGTGTTGTATAGTCCACTTATCGAGGAAGGCTATAGGCTATAGAGAACGCGAACGAAGTCGCGGGCACCAGCGAGTATAATATAAAACTGTCTAAAATCGCTTTTCCATAGAAAAAAAAAGTATTCAAGTTTTTATTTTGAGTTGATTAACAAGTTGTTTATCTAATGGACCAAAACACGGTCAGTCCATCGCGTCAAATTAACTGGCGTGAAGCCAAAATTTGATCGTGAATGGTAAAAACTGATGGCTTGATGTCAAAAACTGTATGTAAAATTCGCGCCGTTGCCTCACGTCATTTTGTCATCACGCCAAACGCTTGATCGTCTATTTCGTCCATAAAGGTTTATTGTTATACATAGTAACATGTTGTTATAACATAGTAGCTGTAGATACCACTAATTGGTACACAAATGTAAACGTGTAATGTATAACTTGTGTATGTGACCTGGCTAATTTCGATGTGCTGTTGGTATATCAATAAAATAAAATACTACACATTTCTTTCTATCGCCAATATCTCCTGATAAGCTGTTTCCAGGGCTATAATTTTCGTTACATGATTGGCGCGGAACATTAATAATAATATTTAGAAAACATCAATTGAAAATTTGTGTAGTATACTTTTTAATCTCCTATACTTACCACGTCGTGGCCTAGGAACTGGTAAATCCATATTTCCCCACATTTTTTGTGCAAAAGTTTATTTTGTGGTCCACAAAATATTGCGCATTTCTAAAAAAATTACGGCATACTTTGCATTCGTACAGCAAAGTGCATTCATTTGTAAGCAATGCTTTCACCTAAAAAAAATATCTTTCATTAGTTTTAGGTAAGCTATAAAAATTCTATTTTTTCCTACCCTGTTAACAAAATTTTATTTAACCACATAACATCATTTAATTTAGTACAACATACATTAATCATATCTCTTCCTAGTCCCATCGTTAATCCTAGTACTGTCAGCACTAGCAGCACCTATGTCACCTATAATACAAACAACGCCATTGCTTGTGTTATAGGCGATGGTAGCAATCTTAATGGACCTTAATGGACGGAACACACGATCAGTCCATCGCGTCAAATGGACTGACGTGAAGCCAAAATTTGATAGTGAATGGCATCGAAATACTACAATGGAATTTGCGTCACAAGTGCCAAAGGGGAACATAAAAAGAACGCCTTTGACAGAATCATGGCGGACTTTTGCCTTCACGCGTCAATGGTAAAAGGTAGTAACGATCAACTTCTACTATTTCATTTTAAACTCTAATGGGTTGACGTAAAGTCACATTTTCTTTAAATTACGTACTTATTATTATGTTTGTTTTGTTATAAATGACAGTTCATGCTCTACGCATATGTCACTTTTAAATGTTCCATAAAATTCGTTGTGTTTTGTATGGCACGCGTGTTCCATGTTGTAGTAGTTTGATGAATTGTAAAATCCGTTGGTTTGGAGTCACGTCAAATGACTGATCATGTATTTCGTCCTTTACATAAAAATAAAACAACTTATTACTTAGGTGACTGTCTACTGTTATTGTTATGAACTGTGAATATTAATTAATTGGGTGTCCAACCTATAATGACTAATTTATTATAGTAAGAATAAAAAAATAAAACAAGTTTCAACGAACAGATATTTAATGAAAATTTAATCACTCACTTCCTCACTAGCACTATCAAACAGTTTGACAGCCGGCCCCAATCCTGTAATATTACTAGGTAATGGCTTTCTCAGTTGAGCGATATCTTGTTGAACATTATCCGCCATATTGACTACTAGAAAAATGTGAAGACAAATAAATATGATTAGGGAAATGAACTACACTGAACTATGCGCAAATGATTAAATGGTAGGGGAGCCCACGATGCTAAATGTGGAGTCACTCGAGCGTCGTGGGGACGTATTGGGTTTTGAAGATTAGATGATAGGAAGAAAAAAGGTTATATGATGTTTTTCTTTTCAGCTGTGTTCAAAATCAAAATTTTGAATTTTGTGTCCTGTACCTCTAAATGTTTATCTATCAAGTTTCATGAAAATCAGTTAATTCGTTTAATAGTTCTGGAGGAACATACATACATACAGAAAACAATTCCAAAAATGGTCAATTTAGTTTCAGTATCATGTATAGAGCCTTAAAACACGATATCTCTGAAAACAAAGTAAAATACTCCATGACCGACCCTAAGAGATTTATTATTAGTATTGATGATAAGTACCTACATCAGAATAAGACAGGCTGTATAAGACATAAAAAAGAAAACTAAAAAAAAAAAAAATATTTATAACGACCGCCGACGTTACCTTCAACATGGACGAATACAAACATCTTATATTATTTTAATACTAGCTGGTGCTCGGACTTCGCCCGCGTTAAAAGTAAGGGATGTGTAGCGCCTGACTAAATGTGTAAAGCAATATATAACGCGGCAGCAATCTTTGCTGTTATAAAATTTTCAGGGGTTGTATCTTTATTTTTAGTAGATAGCTGGTTCCCGCAACTTCGCCCGCGTTAAAAATTATATATTAAAACCTTCCTCTCTAGAATTACTCTATCTATTAAAAAAAACCGCATCAAAATCCTTTGCGTAGTTTTTAAGATCTAAGCATACATAGGGACAGACAGACGTAAAGCGACTGTTTTATACTAAGTATGTAGTGACTTGGTAGTGACAGTATT
The DNA here is from genome assembly GCA_945859745.1 of Synanthedon formicaeformis. Lineage (NCBI taxonomy): Eukaryota > Metazoa > Arthropoda > Insecta > Lepidoptera > Sesiidae > Synanthedon > Synanthedon formicaeformis. The sequence goes on along the minus strand of OX243953.1, from coordinate 610,763 downwards.
ATAAGACTTACCTTATTGATCTTCCAAAATGTTTCGACAACAAAATTTTCAATAGCTCTTTACCTTTCGACCACAAAAACCTAATGTGGGAAATTGGCATGAACCGTAGCTTATAAGATTAGCTATCTGTCAATTTGGTTAGAAAAACTCCAATCTTAAAGTTTGAAATCTTTTAAAAGCAGCACCTTGAAGTAAAAAAAAATATATTTTCAACACGGACGAAGTCGCGCTGAAGTCGAAGAAACGTACCAGCTAGTATCAGTATAAAATATATTTTTATCTGTTTAGCCAAAAAACTATAATTATCCGAAAATATACAATAATTTTGGAAAAATATAAAGAATATTATTTAGTGAGTGTAAATGAATACGTGTTTAATAATGTGCATTCAAAATTAAAACTTGAAAATTCTGTGTCGTGATTGTTTGTTTACGTTTTCGTTCAATCAAATAAAAATACAAATAGAATGATTAGTACTAATCAGTCTAGAATGTTCTGGATTATCCCAAAAAATATAAGCGGAAGTGCAATGTTTTTATACAAGGTACAAGGTATGTATGTATGTATGTTTGTCCGGGTGGGATCTTGCAACTGAATTTTAAATCAGTTATCTTTGACCGCTGAAATTTGGTATACACGCTTATTTTGGATGACAACGCATGCTTAGCTATGTGACGTCATTCTAATTCCAATATTGCGGATCATCAAAGATGGCTGGCCAAGTTTTTTTTTCTGCACTACCACAATATGGGTATCAAATGAAAGGGAAAAAAAAACTAATGAATGAAAAAAAACTAATACGACTAAACTTTTTTAGTCCTCAATAATAACTAAAAAATAAAAAATAAATTAATGGTAAAAAAAACTTTTTAAAAACAAGCTTTTTAATTAAGTGCCCTAAAAAGAAGAAAATAATCTTTAAATTAAATATAAAAGCTTGTCGCGAGATTTGCATATTTTATAGGAAACATTTCTTTCATAGAATTAGGCAAGACCAGTTAGTATACACAGGTAAATCTCGCGACAAGCTTTTATATTTAATTTAAAATTTATTTTCTTCTTTTTAGGGCACTTAAATAAAAGCTTGTTTTTAAAAAGTTTTTTTTACCATTAATTTATTACGGCTGATGAGATCTAACTCATAAGACGTTAGATAAAGACGTTAAAATCACAAATAAACAATATATTATGAACAATAAATGAAAGTAAATAGGAAATAGAAGGACAAAAAAATACGGTCAAGTATTGGATAGGTAACGTGAAAGATTGTACATTTACAGTAAGTACAAATAATAAAACAACACATTTGTATTGTAAGCGATAAGCACGTATTGTTTTTTCTGCAAATTATATGTAAAAACGTTCTTTCAATTGCATTGAATTAAAATCCGTTGCGTAGTTTAAAAGGTGTAAGCGTATATTTGGGAAGCGTTTTTATTCCATACTGTGTAAAGATAAACAGACTCAAATATTCAACGTCCAAAAAATAAATGTTAGTTTTATAACCTACCTTAAAGACACTAGTTTAGTATTAATTCACTAAGTATTTCACAATACACCACTGGACACTTGTTGAATGTGAAAGACCGGGACGCTTTCAACATTGAACTGAAGTCAATGAAGATTCTTTTTATTATCAAATTTTATTTCGCTCGCTTATATAACATGTGAAATATGCAGTGCTTTAAAATATTCAAACATGTTTTTTGAACATATTATACTTATACCTACCTATTATAAAAAATAATAATAATAATAATAATAATACCTACCTACCCTAGGCTTTGACTGTTTTTTATTAACATTTTCGACATATCCGGTCACGTGATCACTCAAACACAGCCCGCGATCGCGACGCTCTCGACGCCGAGCGCGCAATTGGCTACACTGTAGTTCTACAGTGTAGCCAACCCTACAGTTTTTCGGAAATTCTCTCAATTTTTAGTTTATAATAATAATATAATATAAGATTTTTATAATATATATTGTTTTTTGTAAATATAAAAATTTATAAAATAAATTATAATTTATAAAAATATAAAATTAAGAAAATATAATAAATAAGTGTATAATAATAATAATATAATACTAATTGGGCCCGCGTTACTAGCGGATATCTAGTTGTAAGTTTTTTATAATATATATTGTTTTTTTTTTGTTTATAATTTATATTGTAAAAAATTTAAAATTAAGAAAATAAAATAAATAAGTGAATAATAATAATAATTGATTTGCTGATTATAGGTAATTTACAATGTTTTTATAATGTACTAGCTGGCGCCCGCGACTTCGTCCGCGTTGAAAAAGAAAAAAAGTAGCCTATCCTGTGTTCTGTACGTCTAAATGTTTATCTACCAAGTTTCATGAAATTTTGTTAATTCGTTTAAGAGTTATGGAGGAACATATATTCATATCTACAGAAAAAAATTCTAAAAATGGTCAATTTCGTTTCAGTATCATGTAAGGAGCCTATAAACTACCCTTTCGGGTGTGCAAATATTTTGAGAACACTACATAACAAAATAAGCTAATCACTATATAATCTTTTAAGTCGTAGTAACATTTATGAACTAAAAATTCTTTAATTTTCTTCTTAAATATATTAATGTTGAGCTGCTTAATATTGTTCGGAATCTTGTTATAAATGACTGGTGCTTGACAAAAACACTTTTGTGCATAAGGGCTCTGTGTGCTTTGCGAATACACAGCCTATTCGGATCTCTTTGTGCTCTTTTACTGTTTTCTGAAACTCGTTTAAATAAAGTTGGATTCGATTTTACGTATACTAAAACTTCATATATAAAAAGTGAAGGAAGTGTTAGTATTTTGTGTTTTTTTTAGTATAGCGCCGCATACAACTATGACTGTGTTACTTTTAATTTAAACATTGCTCTGATACACCTCTTTTGTGGTTTGAAAACAAAATTTTTGTCAGTTGAGTTTCCCCAGAATAGAAGTCCATATTATTATCTTAGTACAAATTTCGACAAGGCCGTAATATGACAAGAGCTTCAACAGTTTTAGATAGTTCGTGAACGGCATACGCTTGTTTACTTAGTCGTTTTCTGAGACCATCAATGAGAGTTTTCCAATTTAATTTACCTACTGTCAATTTCCAGCCCCAAAAATTTTGTTATATTAATTTCTTTTATAGTTTGATCTTCGTAATTTATGTCTAAATATAATTTATCGCATACTCTCTAACTAAAATGCATGACATTTGTTTTTAACAAATCAATTTTTAAATTATTGTTATTTAACAAGTATATACTTATCTTTCTTAAGGCTTGAGTCTGGCTGTGCAAAACTACGAAATAGAAGACAAAAAACAGTTCGCGCGGAGAGCTCCTCCTCTGCCATCCTGCGTCGTAATTTATCAATAGAATGTTGCTCTACTTATGGCTTTTAATATTTTACTAGTACATACATATTTTATAATTTCATGTTATTGAAAATACCCAATTTTTAACATTTCTAACAGTCGGCGCGCTAGCTCAGAGAAATTTTAGAAATTTTGACTTGTTTTATAAAATTAGTTTTAGTTAATTTAAAATTTAGAAAAGTTACTAGCAGGTTATCGATATTGTTATTGTGAATAAGGTTGTGTTCATTATTAGAAATTGAGTTATGGGCGTCGATAGAATATAATATAGATACACAGTCTTATACAAAACAAAACCCAATAAGTGGCACAACGTCTAACCTATGAAGACGTGAGTGGATAAAGGTGATATGTCGCATAATTCCAATTTTGAATAAATCAAGGTTAAAGTTTTACTTTTAGTTTTTGAGATAACATGTGAACATAGTGAACTCTTCCATTAACAAAAGTTAATTTTTCTGCACTTCTTGCTTTTTAAAATTAACCGGACATAACACCTTTTTCAACTTCTTATTTTCCAAAAATGTCTTAAATTGACGATCTTAAGGTCTGTAATCTTTCATAAGGACATATTACCTTCATCAACGCAAAAAAACGAAAAAACCCAAAAATGCGACATATCACCTTCATCCACTCACGTCTTCCTATCTATAGGTGTATCACATCTATTACAAACTATATAAAAATAAGTCTTAAAATGTACATACAGTTTTTACAAAATGAAACTTATACACTAATGTCATAAGATTATAAAACGCACGACAGTTTCTATTACTTATTACTTTTTGTTTATAAGAACAAACAAAAAATGATTTCAAGTGTCATCTTTGAACGTAACTTGATATACACTAGAAATTGTTATTGTATAATGAACCGTAATATGTAAAGCGCAAAACAGGAACTCAATTTCGAACTAAATTTCGAATAGAGAATATATAAACCGAACAAGTGTTGGCATGCAATAATATGAATAATACGTTCAGTCAGTATCAATACAATTGATTCGTGTTATACTCCCGCTATTTATTACTAATAGTTCAAGATAATTAGAATAAAAAATGACATATCTGCCGGTCATCAATTTTTTTTTTAGGATCAGTAGAGGGTCATTGGAAGTGCCTAAATCCCCCGGAATCCCCCGTATTTTTGGATTTTTTGTTTTATGGCCCTTTAGTTTTAAAGCAGCGATATATATTATATTATATTATATTATATTATATTATATTATATTATATTATATTATATTATATTATATTATATTATATTATATTATATTATATTATATTATATTATATTATATTATATTATATTATATTATATTATATTATATTATATTATATTATATTATATTATATTATATTATATTATATTATATTATATTATATTATATTATATTATATATTAAAATATTTCAATATTTTCAAAAATAAAGTAAGTAAAAGCTATTTTCATTAAAAAAATTATGAAAAAAACAATTTTAAAAATATATTTAAAATTAAAAATATTTAAATTTAAAATAATATTTAAATATATAGATTTAAAATGAACAAATAAACAAATATTTCAAAATTTATTTCACAAGTTCATCCTCCAGTAGACAGCTGCTCTGTCCGCTATTGTGTTCGGATTTTCTTCAGTAATAATGGACAAAGACAACTTCGGCGCTTTATATCTCAGGTAATATTTGAGTTATCGAAAAATGCTTTATACAAAACTTGTTGGAAATAGAGTCCTGCACAAGTTTTATTCGAAGAATTTTTTGATAAAATCGAAAGGGGCCAAGATAATTGACAATAAACATTCGTAAGCATTAATAAATGGCACTTTTGTCATTGTAACTTTTGTTTCATTACAGATCACAAAATTCTTTAAACAAAAGTTGTAGAGCATATTATTCCCTGCAAAACTATAAAAATAAAAATAAAATCCGACCACCAGGAGCCGAGATATCGACAATTACCTGTTTTTCAAGATGGCTACGAAGCACAAGGAAATTTTGTTGGATTCCGGGGGATTTAGGCACCTCCAATGACCCTCTACTGATCCCAAAAAAAAAATATATTGATGCCCGGCAGATTTGTAGATATTTGCCACTTTTTGATCTAATTATCTTGGCGTATAATTAAATTAAAAAAAATCATGATTTTACACTATATTCTTAGGTAAATATACAATATTTCGATATATTTATAACATATTTCGATTATCAAAAATATTAATAATTATGTTATGATTACAATAATAATTAATATGTTTTAAAGTGAAATTCATATTTTTATTGATAGCATATTATTGACTATATTTGCACTAAAGTACCTATTTGTAATTATTAAAAACTAGCTGGTGCCCGCGACTTCGTCCGCATTCTCTATAGCCTATTATTCCGCGATAAATGGACTATCCAACACAAAAAGAATTTTTCAAATCGAACCAGAAGTTCCTGAGATTTGCGTGTACAACTAAACTAACAAACTCTTCAGCTTTATATTATACTAGCTGGTGCCCGCGACTTCGTCCGCGTTGAAAAAAGAAAAAAGTAGCCTCTCCTGTGTCCCGTACGACTAAATGTTTATTTACCAAGTCTACATACATACATACATACATACATACATACATACATACATACATACATACATACATACATACATACATACATACATACATACATACATACATACATACATACATACATACATACATACATACATACATACATACATACATACATACATACATACATACATACATACATACATACATACATACATACATACATACATACATACATACATACATACATACATACATACGAATATAAATTAATAATGCTTATGGTATTTCATTTGCACTCATCTTTGTATTCTATTTCTTTTTCTTACACAGGCATATCTTTTTCCTTTATGACCCATATTATATTTTAATAACAAACTAATTAACAAAAAGTTCAAAAATAATATTTAAAATAAATCAAGTAAAGCAACTTTCGATATGCGAACAGAGGCACAAAATCTCTGAGAGTGAGCGAGACAAAGATATTAACACGGAGAGAGTGAGCGAGACAAAAACACGTAAAAATTTAACACGGAGCACACGTCCGACTGCAACGACCGTTCACCGGTCACTGAGGAGTTTTGATTGCCGGTATTTTCTTATCAATAAAAGATTACTTTTTTTGATATTTATACGGAAAACATAGCTTTTTTTTGTACCTAACACTTATCCTTTATGATAATAAATGTTAATTACTAATATTTGTTACGTAATTATGTTATAAAAGGAAAAAAAATAATAGTGAAAAAATTTGATAAAAGACAATTTTTAATGTTCTTAATTAAGAAAATGGATTAGTTTGAGAAAAAAATAATCAGCAAAATGTTAGGACGACCACATAAGAGAAACTTATTGCTAAATAGATTTTATAATTTATCATTAGTTGTTATGTATTACGTCCGTAAACATAGCTCAACATGCTGCAGGGCTTGGGAGAGCTCTATTTAACTCTATTTTTACCTAATAAATACCCTATAAACAAACGTTTAAAAAATACGTAACTGTTAACCATATTATAAATTTTTCTTGGTTATAAAAATATTTCTAGTTTTTCCCTAAATTAGTTTGAAAACAACGTTATCAGCAGCGCCAAAAAATCGACGAGAGTCAATTTTTAACGGACTGCAGCCTTAAGGCAGTGTTTGTCATTACTATAAGTATCTTTATCGCTGTATTTATCACCATTTTGCTGTCAATCGGCAAAAAGACACATAGGATAATCAACAGTTTTCAATAGATCATTAATGTATATCATCAATCAATACTAATAATAAATCTGCAAGGGTTGGTCATGGAGTAAGTTACTTTGTTTTCAGAGATATCGTGTTTATAGGCTCTATACATGATACTGAAACTAAATTGACCATTTTTAGTATTTTTTTCTGTATGTATGTTCCTCCATAACTCTTAAACGAATTAACTGATTTTCTTGAAACTTGGTAGATAAGCATTTAGACGTTCAGGGCACATGATAGGCTACTTTTTCTTTTTTAACGCGGACGAAGTCGCGGGCGCGAGCTAGTTATATTATAAAACTAAGTCCTCCGCCGCGTCTGTCTAAAAACTCAAAAATTACTTTTATTTTTCCATTAAGTTTTTATAAGTGGTCTTAGTATAAGTTACCTATCAACCCTATAAACCTTAAGTTTTAATATAAGCGTATTTTGAAGATGACTTAAGTAGCTGATTAAAAAATAAAAAGCAATATTTTTGAAAGTTCTTTATTGACATACGAGTAAAGAATATAGGTACTATTATGCTAAACAAGAAATGGACAATTTGCCAGACATGCCACAGATCGGCGATGTTTTGTCGAATGATAGCAGGTAGTGGTATACTCGAATTCATTCAGTATATTTACAAAATTTTATAACATAATGGAAGGCCCCAACTTCCAGAATACTGATTTAGATATTCTTACGTACGAGTATTAGAGGTTGTGTGAAAAATTTTGCCCGAATAAATATTAGAATTTTGAGTCAAACTATAAAAAGTGTCCTATTGTATGTTTTAATTTTTATATCCTTTAACTTCAAAATTATTTCTTTTTAAAACTTTTCTTTTTTTTACTCTGACTACGTCGCTTTGTCTTTATAAAACTTACGTTAAATTGATAAAAGTAATATGTAATTGTTTTTCAAAATATTTAGCACATATTTTGTGAAACAACTAAATTTATAGATTTATCTAATAACGATTTTCATTGTATACTACCTAAGCTAAGAGATTGACATTTAGCTTGGTTCAAACAAATTAAAATACCAATTTACACTTAAGATTTTTTTTATTATTAAATTGGTAATTTCGCAACGTAAATAGAACCTTTTACTTTACACTGTTAGATTTTTTTTTCTGAATTTAATCAAGTTTTCTTTGAGATACTATCTGTCTCAGATTATATGTTGCTTATTAAGTGGGGGGAAAATCACAGTTACCCCTTGCGTAGGCAAGGGACCTTGTTCATCAAATTTGTTCCATCATTTCTGATTTGTCATCCTATTTAATTTTTATTCATCCTGATCGACACCGTTGCCACTTTGTGGCAGAAGTCTAAAAATTTTTTGACTATTAATTTATTTTTCAAGATTTGGTGCAGATTATCTGCACTCAGATCCAAATCAATATCATGCTCCAGCACGAACCTTGCTCGCGCGAACCTGGGGCATTCCACTAATAAATGCGGAACGGTTTCCGCTACCCCATGTCCGCACAAGCAGTCCGAGCTGGAAGCCTTCCCGATTCTGTGCAGATAATCTGCAAACCCACCATGACCCGTAAACACCTGTACCAGGGTTGGTGACAGCTGCCTCAGATTATATGTGGGTAAGTGGGTATATCATTTGAGACGTGTGCTCGTACAACGTTCAAAATTTATACATTTTTGAGGAAGTTAAAAAACCATACAAAGCTATAAATGATGGTGTATGGTGATAATAATGGTTTTTTACTTCCTCAAAAATGTGAAAATTCTAGTTCGAGCACATCGCCCTTGAAAAGCCACAAAGTCGTTAATTTAACGTGAAATAGATTCACATTCACAAAAGTCCCAAATCGTGGAATGGTTCAGCCAATCACAACGCGTAATTCGTTTAACTGCATTTGCTAAGAGTGGGGTGGTCATTTTTGAGTGGTGGGCCGGCCTGGGGACAGACCGGTGGGTTCGTGTATTGCCCGTGGTCCACCTACTTTGTTCACCTAGGTGTACTACGGGCACTTTTTGTTGCCCGTGGTCCACCTATCAGTATGTGATCTCTTTACTCCACTTTAACTGTAAAGGGCGACCAATAGGGGTGCTGAAAAAAGGCGCCAAGTGTGGATTAGTCGATTTCTCCCGCCTTAATCGTATCATGCGCAGGCACATCGGTAAGCCATTATATCAGTTGGGTACTACCTGCTATCAATAACAAAAAACTTAAGAATCCTTTTCACCCCTGACGCATGCCTCGAAAAGGCCATATTTCCTTTCCTTAATATTAATATTTCCTTAAATGGTAAAAATGTTTATATATGTATATCACAAACTATGGTCTGTTTTTTGAGTTGATTGACTAAAATGACGCTACAAATAGTCATATTAGAAAATCTAATTATAAACCAAACAGCTCAAGTATTTGATTAAGGGCCTCTTTCACAAACTACATGTAAAGTGTTGATTAGTTACTTTTAGAAATCATTTTCTGTTATATTGAATTATGCACTCGGTTTACTGCATCATTCGATAGCCGATTTTTTTTTATTATTTTCTATTTAATGTGTGGGACGTTTACCGTACAAACGAAGGTATATCAGCTCCATTATCCCCGGTTACCGGTGACTTTAAATGACAGTTTGGCCTACTTGACGTTTGTGAAAGAGGCGCTTAATCTTATTATAATGTTTTACATGCAACATTTAGGTAATGTTTATCTTTATAATAGACATTTAACTTTTATAATATTAGTATACATGTATAGATAGTATAGGTATAGTATCTAAAGCTCAGTTTGAGGTACGTCAAAATTGATGTTACCTGACATTATTGATACAGATTCACATTATGTTAATTTGTTAATTTACGATGAAAGTTACAAGCATAATTTTAAAAAAATCTAATTAGTTTTCTTATTTTGTTTAGTTAATATGTAGGTATATTTAATACTATAGCTAAGTATATTTTTAGCTATAGTATTCAAATATATGTCAATATATGGATAAACAAATAACTATAATGATTATATACCTACTTATTTTCATTTAAATAGAAGCGTATTCACTCAATCCTGTAACCTGTTTTGAAAATTTCCGAATAGGCTTATTTTATTTTATTTATCTATTTACTATAGCTACTTATCCACTTTCTAAATTTCAGCACTAAGTCCAGCAGTGCTTTGTTTTAAATCAAATCTTTTGATAAGTCAGCTAGTGAGTCGATTATCGAAATAACTTGCTCCCAAACTGAGCGTTAGATTACGGTGATTAATTTTAGACACTTAATAAACTATCAATTACCCAGTCAAATTAGTCAAAACTAGATAAGAATCTCGGAATTCGAGATACCCAGCTATCAACTCGTATAAACTTGTATTTTGTCATCCTAAAAGTTCTCTCAAAACCTACATATGTGTCGTTCATTGTAAAAGTGAACTATCTCCTTGTAACTGAATTTTAGAATAACGAGCTTTTTGCGAATTATAGTGTAGGAAAAAAATATAAGCATTCATTCATTGTTTTCATCTATGGGATTTTAATGCAACTATTGGAGTTACTTCACTTTTATATTGAAAGATATGACTAAATGCGATACCATTAGGCAAGAAAAGATGTTTTTAAAAATAGGGAGTTACACCACTTTTACAATGAACGACACATATGGTACGTATAAAAAAATTTTTGAAACAAAAGTTGTAGTGAATTTAATCCTCTACAAATAGTAAAAACTGCATAGGAAACGAGATATTTGCAAAAAAAAATCGATTTTTGTGACCTTTGACATTAGATTTTAATAGGCGCGGACACCCTACCATATGTAGGTTTTGAGAGAACTTTTAGGATGTCAAAATACAAGTTTATACGAGTTTTTTATAGCTGGGTATCTCAAATTCAGAGGTGAACTTCTTATTATATTTTATTGGACTACAAGTTACAAAGTTCTACTTAGAATTATTAAATTCGATCACAGAATAAATGCAATTTTAAAAATAACAATGTACGAGTATATAATTACTACCTACACCACAGATAGAGATTAAAACTGTGCCCACAAGTCGCTGCTTAAAAAGTAAAGGGCTATAAAACAAAAAAAATCCAAAAATATTTTTATTGCAAAAATACAATCACAATCTTACATATTGTATGTTGCAAAAAGATTTACAGTTGTTTTATTCAATATTTAGTATATTTTGATATTTTTTTTTATATTCAAAAGTAACATAATTATGCTTATATCTCCTCTAGTATTCAGTTTATTATATAAAGTGTAATTTTGATTTGTGGCACTTTTGATTTTAAACAGCGAAGTGTCGCGTAATATGTATCAATACTAATAATAAATCTGTAAGTGTATATATGTATGTATGTATGTATGTATGTATGTATGTATGTATGTATGTATGTATGTATGTATGTATGTATGTATGTATGTATGTATGTATGTATGTATGTATGTATGTATGTATGTATGTATGTATGTATGTATGTATGTATGTATGTATGTATGTATGTATGTATGTATATATGTATGTAAACATTTAGACGTACAGGACACAGGGTAAGCCATGGATATGCTACTTTTCTCTTCTTCATCGCGGACGAAGTCGCAGGCGCCAGCTAGTTATAGATAATATAGTAAAATTACAATAAGAAAGATTATTAAATAAATTAAATAATAATTACGTCTTGCACCATATTTAGAGATGTGGCGGATATCCGTATCCGTATCCGTATCCGCGGATATCCGAGGGAGAAGAAGACCTATCCGTATTCGTATAAAGGTGCCAAATCTTTGATTTTAAGAAGTAAGAAATAATCTGAATGGAGTTTAATAGTTTTTCATTGTTACCTATTTTTTTTAAAAGGAAGAATTTCAGCTATGAATTAAAAATTAATAAGGGAAAAGATCCGTAAAAAGATCCGCTAAAAAGTAACGGATACGGATATCCGGCACATCACTCATTTGTAGTACCTATTTCGATGCATATAATATAAATTAAATAATAGTAGGACACTGCAACATTAAAATATTGTACATTACTATTCAATGTCGATAAATATAATATAATCCTACAGCGTTACATTTAGGTAACTACCTACTTATATTTGTAATAAAGAGTTGTCTAAACACCACAATCGCATTAAATAGAACATTTAAAGAAAGTGATTTTTTTTTAGAAAATGCGTTAATTTTTAATACTGCACAGTTTCCTCAATATACAAAGTTTATATAGGTAAGTATGTCTAATTGACATGTTAAGATTCTTAAAATTATTTGCCTAATCTTAAAGATTTCCGGCTTTGCAAATCAACAAGCGACCAGCCCTCAATCTTTTTTCTAAAAATTATTTACACAAATTTTGTTTCCTTATCGCTCTTTCTCTAGGTAAAAACCACATCAAAATCCGTTGAGTGGTCAAGCAAGTATTGTTACAATAGAATAGTGATAGTAAGCTATAGAGGCTTAAAATCTATCTTAGCACTCACAAATATTTTAATGTGTTTTATTTGTTTGAAATTTTGACAAATTTTAGTGTTTTCAACTTGATAGATTAATTTTACCTCGTCTAGGAAACCCGTTAGAAATCTATGAATGTTTAGGTTTCCTGAAACTATTAATTGATTATACACAATGTTTTTCAATTATTATTATTACTATTTACTATATTATATTATATTATTATTTACTATATAATTATATGTTAGTTACTATATTCCTCTTGGGATATTTCGACAATTTTGTTATGAAATACCCCAAACGCTACTTATCATTTGTACAATGCAGGTTTTTGAATTTGTATACATTATATTAAATTTAATATATATTATTTATTTCGGTTTAGAAATTTAAATGTTTATCAGGGTGAATCAAAATGTTCTTAGATTTTGAGTACAAAAATGAAAGAACAATGCTTTGCTTTATTTTTATTTTTCAGCAAGCCTAGTAATTTAGTCCTTCGATATACTTTTAGGTAATGTTTTTAAATTTTTGTTATAAAAGAACCTTTTTCTTAAGTATCAAAAACTCCTCTACGGCAACTATGATCTGTTATCATCGTAAAAACGAAAAGATAAAACAATTGAAAATTCTTAGAACTTTTTGATTCATCCCCTTTATTATAAATTTACAATGCCCAAATGGACAAACATCGAAGGAATATTAATTAGAATATCTATATGTATTGAATTAGAACTCAAATTTTTTTAAACATTCATTTATATAGACACAGTTTGATACTACACAGGATATACTTACCACAACTAAAGGTTCCATTAAATATTGTCTAGTCCAGGCGAATTATGTTTATATTGTACAAAAATATATTAAACCGTTTCGGCCGTTTCGCAGACAAAAATGGTCCAGTCAGAATTTCCCTATTCCCTCCTAGAGAGTAAATGTTCCTTGCTCTTAAGCCCATATCGAAATAAGGTCGGCGGTGCATTTACATCATCAGATGGACCATCATCATCAAGCGAATCGGCAGCCTGCCTGCCCTCTTTGACATAAGTTTAAGCGCCCAAAATTTTCTTGGCAGCGTAACCAGGGAACGCGTACATAAATATTAAAATTATAGAAGCCAACGATATTACTAGAAATGATTTTAAGATTGTCCATTTGTAGTTGTGCCATACGATGTATCTGATGGATTTAAGCGGATTCAGGAACCACATGAACGAGGCATCCGGTCGGCTGAAATAAAACATAATATAGTGAATAAATGCATACCGATATATGTAATACTCTGAATCCAAATGTTTTTTTTAATACTTGGGTTTGTCCAGAGGGTCCGGTTCGCTGCGTCCAAGGCCGGCCGGTACTTTTTCAGCCTCTTCTCGCGTAAGCAAATGTATCTCCGCTTCCACCTGTTGTATTTTTTTAAAACTTTATTAATTACTAGCGACCCGCTCCCGGCTTCGCCCGGGGTGCATTTTTTTTTACGTAAAAACCTTTCCTGATTATCCCCCTATCCACGGCGCGCGGCAGTTACTATCGCGTGGTCCGAACATGGTGACATGAACATCGGCCCGGACAGCGTCCTCTTCTAGGGGTCTGTCAAGCCGTGGCAACATCTTATACATTCGGCGATCTCGTGTCTGAGACTTTCCAAGCCCACCGTAGGGGTTCGATCATCATTCTATTATTTTGGTTGAGTTTCATTCTATTATTTTGGTTGAGTTTCAATCGTTAAGGCGAGGACTTAGCAGAAAAGCGTTATATTCGTCGCTTAGTTTTACTTCTTGGAGTAAAATCATAGGATATTAGGTTGCGGTTATTTTAGTAAAAAATGTGTTCGGTCTGAGGTTAGCCTTGTCTTAAATAACAGTGTGTTGAACTGTACGTAAGTAGGTATATGTGCTTTCTTTTTGAGAATTTGTCCTTATGCGAATAATCCTCATCCTATTACACTAGTATGTAAGTACAAATTATAGGTACCTAAATACTTAAATCAGTCACCAGTTTTTGGGTGGTGATTTTCGGGCACGAGTATATATTAAATAATGCAAATATTAAATATAACAAATAATAGTGGATATAAAAAATGTATTTAATATTTACACGAGAGGATGTAATAAAAAGAATGCGTAGAGGGTATGGTAGACTGTGACAGTTAAAATGTGACAAATAAAATTAAGAAAATATGAAATTAATTATAGTTTGAAATGTAAAATATAGGTACATAACACATCTTCTGTATAAATGGTTCTATTTAAAAGTATAGTAAGCGATATTAATTTATATATCGAGATGTTAAATATAAGTTAAATTATATCCCACGGTGAAAAGTGTCCGAAATAATAGTAATTAATGCTACAAACCTTTCCAGTGAGCTCCATTTCCTCGGTTTCTCGTTTTATGTAAAAAGGCCACCATCCCTTGACTCTTTTTTGGATGAATAAATTAATCATTGGCACTGAACCGTCACTACGTAACATTTCTAGTGTGCACAAATTTGAAGACTTGGCACCTCTTGGAAATCGATTTAGGTCTAGAGTTATGGCACCTGTCGAACGAACAATTTACTGAATGAAACTCAAGCCACATATACAATAACTACTGAGGTGTCACTTTTGAAAGTTATATTCTTATGGACGAAATACACGATCAGTCCATCGAGTCAAATTGACTGACGTGAAGCCAAAATTTGATCGTGAATGGTAAAAACTGATGGCTTGATGTCTAACACTATTTCGAATCGCGCCGTTGCGTCACGTCAGTGTCGTCACGCCAAATGATTGTGTTTCGTCCATTATAGTAGACCTGCTTTAAAAACTAGATGTTGCCTTCACTTTTAAATAATCTAAGAAAAGGCAGTCGAGTTAACTTTAATCTTGTTCTATTCAAGATATTTTCATATATAGGTATGTAAGTGTCATTTTAAACATAAATACTTTCGCTATTGAGAAATCTTAATTAAAATTAGGTAAATATATTTATTAAATTTAAGTACATACTTTGTACATACTTAATAATTTAAGACTGATTTGCGTTTTCGTTCGAATGAATATAGTTAGTAATATCAAGCGCAGCTCGGATTCGCCAAGGTCCAGTTGGGGTACGAAAACCTTCGTCATTTTTCAAATTCATTCCTTTATTGAGTCTTAATACCTTTTGAAACTAAAGCACTAAGCGGACAACTGAAGGACGTTTGAATTTGGCATGACTGATAATTGCCCTGTGCAAGCAAATGTCGACTTTAAAGTGAACCTTTTCTTACCCCTACTGTACAGATTAAATATTTAAGTGAAGTTAATATTCACCTAAGAAGTCGTCCGCTGAAAAGTGATCAGCATCCCAAACTTGTAGCTCCAGCCGAGCCGGGATTTTACACTCGGTTTCGTCCCAAGAGAATACAGACTCCTTTCGCGATATAACTATACGCTCTTCGGCTTCAAGGTATTCAAACGGATATATGAATCGCCAATTAAAGTTACCTTCTCCGGTTAAGGAACGATAGTGTATGTCAGTGGATTGGCAGTCGTCGGGGCCTTTTAGCCATCTGAAAGGAAAGGTATCTTTACATACATACTCGTAGTATAAAACAAATCTGTCCTTTTGTATGTAGATACGACTAAATCTTTTACAACGGATTTTAATGCGGTTTTCACTAATGGACATAGCGTTAAGGGAGGAAGGTTTTTATATGAAGTTTGCAGAAAAATTTCGTGCGAAGCCGGGGGCGACACGCTAGTTTTAGAATAAAGTAAAAACTTGTTCTGGCTCGCAGCTATAGCTCGATGCACGTCCTAATCCTAATGCTTTTGACAAATACAACTAGCGGTCCTGTTACTATATACTTAACAATTGGCAAAGGTTCAAAATAATATGATAGTGATTTTATTTCATACTTTGAAAACGCGGACGAAGTCGCGGGCACCAGCTAGTCACTTATATAAATTTTTGTAAGTTAAAAATAAAAACGGAATTGGGTCTTACCCTTTGACATAAATATCCGACATTTTCTCGCCGGTAAAGAAGGCGTCATCTTCGAGTACCACTTCGTCGGTGTTCCATATGATTACTCGCATTTCATATGATTTAGGTTTTCGGGCGGATATTTCCAGAGGTGGACCAGGCAGTGGCATATCCATTGGAAACATGTCAACCCACATGAGAAGCCTTCCTTGTTCAATGCCTGGACAAATTATGTTAGTTAATTTTAAGCTTGTGTTAGCTAACTTTATTATATTTGGCTGTAGGTATGACAATTTTATTATTGTTCCACGGATTTTATTGTTACATATATGTACTCGTACATGTAATACTCGTACATGTAATATGTACATATAACTCAGATGATAATAATAATGTTCTTGTTGCGTTTCTTTTTCAGTAATCGGTAAGTATTTAGTTTTGAATTTACTTTTTCTGTCGGGGTGGTATCAAATATCTATATTAATAGTGCAGCCTAACTCATTTAAATTCTTTCAAGTATAAGCTATATTTACCTGGTTTATTAGGATTGTATAGAGATCTCGTTTCTACATGTTCTGGGACTAGGTGAGTCCCAACTCTTGGTACCTCTTGCCACCGTCGCAACACCAGCAACGCCATCTGTTCTTCTACTGTGTCAGGGTTTGTAAACAATTCTGCATCGTCCATCGGCATTTGGAAAATGGTTCGGCCCACTTTGACTCGTCCGTACTCGTACACTGGGGGATCAAGCTTTCCCTCTTTGCATAGTTTAGCTAGTATTTGCGTGGGCTTCATTGCATCTCGCCAGCGGTTGTACCCTTGTCTAAAAACACTTAGTTTTGTACTAACATTCAAAATTAAATTTAAGTATTGTTTAGTATTTAATATTGTATCCTTTGGGTAGCGTCATAGTATGGCGTCGACTCTGTCTGAAAGGGTTCACACTGTATTGCAAAATTTCTAATATAGAAATATTGAATAGTTATTGTTTAATAACAAAATTTTATTTTTTTATAATTTTAAATTAAAAAATGAAAATTTCGTTTAGGCAAGCGAGTAAGGGATGCCAGAGTCCGTTTCCCTGACGCGTCCCAATCCTTTATTCTAAATCCCACTAAGGGTGGCATCAAACTTGCATAACCTGTGGCGTTGCTTGTGTTAATACTCGTATGACGCTAGTCACCTATAGAGTGGACCGTCAACCTTTACATAAAACTAGCCGTTGCACGCGACTACGTCCGCGTTACATCATAAAATATAGCGTTACTCGCTAATAATGTGGCTTTCTTAAGGTGAAAGAATTTTTAAAATCGGTCCTTTAGTTTTTGAGTTTATTCATTAAAAACATAAAAAAATACAAATCTTTTCTATTTACGAGATAGCCATAGATGTCTTGTAAGTTAATTTCAACAAAGCGGTTGGTAATAACAGGCAAGGAAATTATATAAAAACTTACTCTTCATATTTCATAGGGAGTCCACAAGTTGCTCTATGTCGACTATAAAACCGATTTTCAAGATCTATTTTCGTTTCTCCTATTAAGTCGTCCGACCCTAAAAGGTCCCAATCCAACACTTGAATAGTTAACATCGAGTCCTGGGGAAACGTTGCTTCTATTTCAAAACATTTTCCAAAAACAGGATTCAATTGTTTAGAAACGTAGTTGTCCTTATCGGAGATTTTTTTCGAACCCAAATGTAAAACAATGTACGGGTCGGCTTTTCCGTTCAAATCCATCGGATGTAGGTCTGTGGCCTTCACAATATAGACCCTTACTAGTACGCGTATGGGGTCATTACTAGGGACTCCTTGGAAAAACCCATTGTTTGGATCTAAACCCATTACTGTGTGGTCATCAATGCTTTTCGGTAAAGGCCACTTGTAAACTTTAAGTGCGCCCTGAAAAAGGAAAAATAATATTCAATAAATTAATCGGGCAGAAATGCCTGGTTAAGTTAGTATAATTATTATGAATATTTTTTTAAATACCTACTTTTAAAAAACTTTAAAAAAGAGGAAGTTCTTCCTCCTACCTTAAACACTCCGACAACTCTGTTATCATCTTCCGATTCATCCCCCTTTTTCTTCCCGCGATACAGTTCGAAAGAATGTAACCACTCCTTAAATCCGTCAAACTCTGGAGCCGCTTCAAGCTCATGTGGATATATCTGTCAATAATAAATATATGTCAATATGTTGATTTTGTGCATTGCGTTAGATATGTATTTATTATGATCATTATACCTTATATAATGCAGACTTCGGTATGTCGTTCTTCTTGTGTATTGTCGGAGTTAGAGTAACCTTTGTGGTGACATGAGGCCTTCGAATTCCACTACTAGGACCTGCTCCTCGATCCATGAATGGTGAGTGAGCACGACCGCTGTCACGAGACGTCGAAGGCTCGTCTAGGAACGACACTTGCGTCGTCGGTAAATAAGTATGACGCTCCTTGTTAGCCTCTTTTCCCTCCTCAATCATAGACTCCACTGAAGCGAAATATTTTGTCCAAAAGTCTTTATTTCGGTCATTGTCTTCTGGTACGGAGTCCATGCTTGGTTTCCTACAACGTGTTGAACCTCTTTTACCTTCTTTTTTTCGTATTTGTTGTCCAATACTCGATCCATAGGAAACCGTCTGTCGACTTTCCCGTGTCAACAATGGACATTTTTCCATTTCGCTTTCAATAACAAAAACATCATTTTGAATTATGCAGTTAGCCCTTAAATCAACATTGTGTAATTGAACCAGTGATTTCTTTCTGTCTTCTATTTCTCTTTCTTTCTTGCTCATTGGCGTGTAAAAATATTTGTGTATTGAATTAATAGTGTGTGTACCCACAAGAGTAACTCGACCGAAGCTTCGACAGTCTACGGCGCGAATTGTCAACGGTGGCCTATACAGATCTTGATCAGGCAATTCCAAATCAATATATTTCACGGGGTACATAAAATTTGGATTCTTTTTAGAATTTTGTATGACTGTAGAATACAATATGTGACCGGCACATTCAATATCAACTCTAGGCTTATCAACTGTTAGTAGATGAACTCGTTTGAGATCTCTCAAACCCCAAAATAGTACCTCAATTCGGTACTTGGATAGAGTAGGCCTGATGCCTCTTGGTACGGGCAAAATTTTGGGTTTAACGATGTCGAGAGTTGGATCGACAATGGCGTCTCTGGGTGAAGGGAGGTCGGGTAACGGAGTATTATCATCTTTTTTGAATTCCAGCAATTCAAATGTTGCCAACAGTTCTCCTGCCTTATCATCGCCACGTGACAGTTCATACCATTCAAGAGACGGTGGAAACTGTGGCCTCTCATATTTATCAGTCAATGATTTTATATGTGGTTTGGCAATAGTGCGACCAATGAATTCTGATTTTCCTACATTATCTCTATCGAAAATTTCGATAACAATAGTAGGAGGGTCGGCTTTAATATGTTCCATTGTGCTATATATCCATATTTCTGGAAACACCAGTAATTCGTCCCAAGTAGGGCTAAGAGTTTCGTCAATGACTTGGGTGGACATTGTGTGTTCTCCTATAACGATTCTTGCAAATGGGTCCGAAAGTCCCGAAGAATCAGAACCTATTAATGATCTAGCCTGATAAACATAGGCACGCATTTGAAACGTCTGAAAAAAATAAAGTCAAAAAACTTATCACAAATCTACTTATTAGATAATAATTATTAAAAAATTTACAAAAGCCAATTTCTTTTTTAGAATTTTGTCTCATATTTTTTTATCTGTACCCAATTATGGATATAAAAGAGAAACATTTGTTTTTAATTTATTTTTGTATTATATTTTAATCTAGTAAATTCTAAAACTTTATTACTCACATGTTTCTCTAAGTAATATATTTCGGAAGGAGTGCAGCCTCGACTCCTTTCTGGATATTTCAAATCGTTCGTTACTTCGTAGCCTTGAGGCAATCCAGTCAAATAATGTTTTTTATCTTGTAATATTCCCAGCCAAAAGTATATGTTTATTTTAGCCGGGATGATCCAACCACTTGGTGTCGTACTCTTGCGGCCTGGCCACTGTGTCGACATAGATATATTTAATATTAGTTAATGAATTGGCATCAGTGCGAAGCCGGGAGCGGGTCGCTAGTTAATAATAAACTATACCACTTTTCTGTTTAAGAAAAGTTATCGAATGCGTCTATTATTTTATTTATTATTTTTTAAATTAAAATCCGTATTATTATTACCTTTAAAAATAGGGTTATTACGCTTCCACAATATTTTCCTTTCTCATTCGGAAAATCTGAATACATAATTTCCCTTGCGGGTATTCTGTAATAGGCAATGCGTTTTCCATTCCCTATCAACCAGACAAATATATCTGGCATAGCAGGTTGAGGCTGAAAAAATTACAATATAATGTGTATAAACATGTTTTTAATTTAATATAATATTTTTAATACTTGTGATTTTTTTGAAACTTACATCTTCGCATAAATGTTTGAGTTTACTTAAATAATTATATGCGGTCCGTAGACGGTCCCTTATGGAGTGTTTAGTTATTAGCGCTTTAAGGCCTCTCGCCATTTTGCTAATTTGATCCTACAAATAAGTTACATATTAGCAGAAGTCTAATCGTGAAGTAATTGCGAACATCTTAAACATCTTAACATTTTAGTCATCTTAGGGCCTCTTTCAGCATCTGTCAAAGAGGCTAACTGTTATTTAAAGACACCGGTAACCGGGGATAATGGAGCTGATATACTCGTACCTTTGTTTGTACGGTAAAAGTCCCAAACATTAAAAAGAAAATAATAATAAAAATTCGCCTATATCGAAGCATGCATTAAAGCGAGTGCATAATTTATAAAACATAAAATTATTTCTAAAAGTAGCTAATCAACACTTTACTTGTAGTTGGTGAAAGAGGCCCTTAAACTTGTAACACGTTTTTGTGACCTATTTCCAGTATATGGGATAGAATTTCAGTATCATAAAAACATTGACATATTTGTTGTTAAAAATGGAAATCTAAAATAATTTACAACAAAGACGCGAGTTACGGTTGTTATTAAATGTTATTTTATTATATACAAATTCATTAATATGTTGTTTCGTAATTATTAGTAGGTATAATCTAAATATATCTCTATATTATATACATACATAAAAAAATGAATAGCTAACATGTGTTGCTAAGCACAAAACTTGAGGTTGGATGGGCAAATTGGGCAATTTTTTTTATAAATATTCGTTGAATTCCAAGCAAAGTTCTTATGAAGAAAAAAACGCTTTTTTTTGAAAAGCGTATTTTGCCCACCGAAGTTACACTACCTGACAACACATTAGATGCCCCAGTCCAATAGTTTTTGATAGAAGGATGTCATATATAAGATATTAGCTTCGCTCATGTAAGAGCTATAACGCTAATAAGTCACGTTTGTAAACAGAAACGTTCAGTATTATTTTACACTAAATAGCTTGCATTTTATATCGGCTAGCAGCAACATTATGTTGCCGAAATTATCACCGGGTTCATCAGCTCAGTTGATTAGAGCGTCGCGTCATGTTTCTTAACGCAAAGGTCGTGGGTTCGAACCCCACATGGGCCACATGAGGAATATTTTGTTATTCTTTTTTAAGTTTATATTTACTGTTCCAACGCACACATTCACCCTTATTCTGTAAACATTTAAAAATCATATCGCATTGATTTTAAAGGTTAATATGTCTATAACGGTTGCGTTATTAATAAAGTGAATACGGAATAGGGCTCAATATATATAAAAGCTAATCATACTAATTTCTGTACGAGTATTTCATCCGAGTATTTTCATTAATTAATAGCTGGTGCCTGTGACTTCGTCCGCGTTGAATGATGAAAGGTACCCTATGTCATTTCTGGTGTCCCAGACAACGTCGTGTATGCAAAATTTCATGGTTATCGGTTCACTAGTTTTTGCGTGAAAGCGTGACAAACAAACATACAAACTTACATTCACATTTATAATATAAGTAAGGAAGTAAGGATAGTATAGATACCATTGGCGTTAAAAACTTACCAATTCATAAAGACACATTTTCTGCCTCTCTTTATCAAGTTTAGTGTTACCAATTGGTGCCGCATTGCTCATATTATGTTCAACATAAGCTGCGCATGAGTTGCTCGCTGTATCCAAAGCTGACTTCAGGAGAATCACGCTGTTTATGCTGTCCGCATCCATAGCGGCGTGAGCGTCTGTCAAATCTTCTTCCTGTATCAATTGATACTACATAACATCTGACAGTTTTTTGCTCTAACAAATCGCTCAGAGAATTTCGCAAAGAGCAAACGCACGCTCGATGTAAACTTCGCCATGAAATGCACATTTTTTCGCATTTTGCTACACGCATAATGTAAATCTTGGTAACACAAAATTTTACAAACAAATAAGGTCTTAGTATCTTTAAATTGACGCTTTATAGGATTTGCTAAAGAGAAATTAACAACAGATTCTGATAACTCTTAATAAACGCAAGCAGTGTCGTAACTGAAAATGAAATATTCAAATTAATCTGCGAAGAAAATGAAAAGACTTACAAACTTCTCCATGATCCGAGCTATCATGTTGGAGTTGTACATGCGACGTCTGTGATCTGGCCAGATACTGCGAATATGCATACATTGTTTGGTGTCCCACAATGGAAGTATGTAATAGTTTTTGTCAATGCTATCTGGCTTCAGTTCCTTCGTAGTGCTTTGCCAGTAGCCTGTGTCTGCATCGGCATCATCTATAGAAATTATTTTAAAGGAAATGAAACAACAATTTTATTAGAAATAGTCTGCTTTAAAAACAATAAATCAAAAAAATTGGTGAACTAACCAAGTTCTATATTGTCCAAATCAGTCGGACGCTTAAGTGATTCGTTAGTACCGTCCAGAGAATTGCCAGCATTGCCAATGCTCAGCTCAAATTTGAGTGGCTTGTCAGCAATTTTTTTGTCAATCATATTAGCTTCCAATATAGTAGCAAACAGGAAGAACTCCTCGTTCTTTCCGAATGATGTTTCAATGATTGGTGCAATCGGCTCCACATCGACATTCCTTGCAGGGCTTTCTATGCCATCTAATATTTCCGTTCGAATTGATATCAGAAGCCTGTAAATAAAATGTGTATACAATGTAGTCTGTAAGACACATTTAATAGGTGTATTTAGGCAGAGCATCTGCTTTTTAATATTTTTTATTATAATAAAAAAAATTATTTTAATATTTTTAATTAACAATTTTTAATATTTTTATCAAAGGTTATAAGAAGACAGGCGTATATTTAAATGGAGTCCGATCGCTACCAAACTTCACAGGATTACCCTCTGGACTAATCTGAAGATTGTCTGAAAGTCTTATCAAAATCGGTTTAGCGTTTTTGGCTTAAAATATAAATTCAAAAATAAATCTAGGATAATAAAAATAAATAAATCTATATTTTGAACACACCATAGGGCGTAACTATTTTTAGATATTTAAGCTGGCAAGGAGATTGTGCCGAACAAAGTGTTTTTTTTTTTACTTACTTTCTCTATTTAACAATTAACATACCTTCCTCTGTAGGATACACCTTCGCCCATTCCTATATTTAGGTTCGCGTGTTGGTCAATTATGCTGTAATCGCGGGTTGATCCATAAAGGTAAATATATGCGGGACCAAAAGTAGGCAAAAACCCTAAAAAATACATTATTTGCATTACAAAAGCGTATAAGTGGGCCCGAAATTATTACATTATTAATTATTTATTAATTATTTACTAGTTGAACCTGCGGCCACGCTTCGCTGTGGCTCAGTCAGCAACGATCAACGTATGAAAATTGTGTTTTTTTTAATTAAAAAATTGTTATCCGTGTATACTTTGGAAAATTAAAGTATATTAATCATACCTCTGTTTATATAAATGCAATGTTGAATCGAAACTTGTAAATGCAATGTTGTATTGTTTTGCGTTAAACACAAACCAACACAACATAATTATATATTTATATGTATTGATTACAGTTTCGCTGTTGTGTTTCAGACCGTAAGTAGATTATACCAATTATGCTAACCCTTTTACTGTTCTGTCGCGGTCGACAGCACTTGCAAATGGCGGTGCTGGTGTTCTTAGGAGACTGTATCTATCTGTCACACTGCCTAATAAAGAAGAATAAAAATAATAAAAATTAAAACTTTTCTTACCTTTATCGCCATCGTAAGAGATGGTTTTGAGGTCTATAAAATGTGTGCCAATTATATTGGGCTGTACGGGATCATTATCGCGTAACTGAATCGTAATGCGTTGGCATAGCGGAGGAAACATTTCCGTGAATACAATCTGCTCGTTCCAAATGGGTTTGTGGCAATTTTTCTTTATAGACGTACAACCCTGTTAATGTAATACGTTTATCACAATAATGCTTTTTACGATAATATGTGAAAATGTAACTTTGTTAATGAAAAAAACTTAAATAGGTACTTTCAAATCCCTCCCCCCTACACTCTCAGCGCAGTCCTCGAGGGTGGGGGACCCTTGAGGACTTTTAGTAGGTTCATCTGGATACCACAAGGTATAATTACTGTACCAATTTTCAAAAACTACACGAATTATATGTGTCGTTCATTGTAAAAGTGAACTATCTCCTTGTAACTGAATTTTAGAATAACGAGCTTTTGGCGAATTATAGTGTAGGAAAAAAAATATAAGCATTCATTCATTGTTTTCATCTATGGGATTTTAATGCAACTATTGGAGTTACTTCACTTTTATATTAAAAGTTATAACTAAATGTGACACCATTAGGCAAGAAAATATGGTTTTAAAAATAGGGAGTTACGCCACTTTTACAATGAACGACACATATTTCCCCTGATTTTATTAATTTTAGTAATCTATTAATAGAATTTATCTTACACTCATTCCCGCGAAGGACACCTGCACAAAAGGATCAACCAACTCCTGACTTTCGCCAGTGATTGCCTTCTTCACGTTAGCCAGAATGGAATAATTCATCTTGGGCAGACCATCTCCCTTATGAATCTTTACTATGAACCTCGCACGTTGGCGTTCGATCGGCACACCATCGGGCAGAAGCAAGTTTCTGAAGCAAAATATGCGTGACAGAGTAACAAACATCCATACAAAGTTTCGCATTTATAATATTAGTACGGATAATTTTATTTACCTACTAGCTGGCGCCCGCGACTTCGTCCGCGTTGAAAAAGAAAAAAGTAGCCTATCCTGTGTCCTGTACGTCTGAATGTTTACATACATACATACATACAGAAATAAATTCTAAAAATGGTCAATTTAGTTTCAGTATCATGTATAGAGCCTATAAACACAATATCTCTGAGAACAAAGTAACTTACTCCATGACCAACCCTTACAGATTTATTATTTGTATTGATTTTGTTTAATTTCAACACAAATACATACCTATAAAGACTATGTAGTATTTCCTCAAAAATATTAGGAATTTAAACTGTTTTTAACTAAGATAAATTATAGCTCTCCTTGACGACGACGCCTATGAATAATTTAAGTGAAGATAAGGTCCCTTCTCCGTAGTAGTCTATTCACTCTGTTCCTGAAGAGCCCCATGTTATATTTTTCAAAGAACACTAAAGTAGGCTTGTCCCTAATTGTGATATTTATGATAGTAGATAATGAAAAACGAGTTGCATGTACCGACACGGCGTACAGTCCCACATGCAATGCTGTCACTACAGTATCAATTACAGAAACGCTAAGAATTTATCTTTTCCATAGCTCTATTAGTTATGTACAGTCGGCCGCAAAAGTCAATTAACATATTCAAAAGTGCAAAACAACTGAACACTCAGTGTTTTGCACTGAGTGTTCAACGGTCTTAAACGTCAGTCCATGAATTTTTCATTACTTCTTCAAAAAACTGTAATTTGATATAATTTTAGTCCAATTAAGATGATAAACAAGGAGGAAAATTTTCAGTAGGTACGCTGCCAAGGTAAGTTAAGTAATATTATGTTACAAAGAAAGGCATCGTGTCTACAAAGAATGATGACGCAAATAAGGGAGTAGAAGGTAAGAAAAAATTACACGGACACAAATAAATATACAATGAAATATGAAAGAAATTGTTTCTGCGCTGCCCTCCTTAGGGACATTTCGCATTTCACCTTATACGAGGGCGATCAGTAATAGCCACGTTTGTACGGCCGAAATATCCTCTCTAAAACTTTTCTCATTTTTATGCCAGATTTACATAAAACCAACTGAAACTGTTTTGTTATTACAAATTAAATGAAATAAATAAAAATATTTTATTACGGTTAT
Organism: Synanthedon formicaeformis; assembly: GCA_945859745.1. Classification (NCBI taxonomy): domain Eukaryota; kingdom Metazoa; phylum Arthropoda; class Insecta; order Lepidoptera; family Sesiidae; genus Synanthedon; species Synanthedon formicaeformis. The sequence goes on along the minus strand of OX243953.1, from coordinate 583,924 downwards.
TGAAACTAAAAGTAACAATACTGTAATTCTAACGAATATATCGAATTTAATTTAATTTCACACCTCAACTAATTCATAAAATTTTACATACAAAAAGGACAGAGTCCCTTTCATAAATAAAAACAAAAGTAAAATAAAAACTGTTCTGTAATAATAATCTATACTTATAAAATCGTTTTTCCTGACTATCAACGCACCGCCACAACTTCTAGAACTAGAAAGCTAAAATTTGACATACATTTGTTTTATAACGTAAGCATCCGCTATGAAAGGATTTTTGAAAATTTCATATTAATGAATATATGAGCTAAAATAGATTTAAATTGTATACTTACGCTTCAATGTCGTCATCGTCTTTCTCACTCTTTGGCGGAACCTTCACCGTATCGCCCTTGCCTATAACGCTGATATCGCACTTGAGGTAACCCTTAGGACCTGCCGTGATATCATCTGGATCGGTCAATAGGGCCCACTTATGGTAGAATTGGCGATCTGTTGACAAGTCATAAGAAATTCAAACAAATTTGAACTTAATTAGAAGTGGAAATTCGGTCGATATACGTCTTCGTGGTGACTCAGACTGTGGCACCGAGTGACCATAGTAGTTCAGTGCAATAACTACAGTTACGAGAAAAAGATCTATTGATAAAAAAAAATCAGCATTGAATGGTATTTGCATAGCTCACTAGATATGTTTTGCTTAGCAAGCTGTACCTCAAAATAAAATCGATTTTATTCATGAATTTTATTTACTAAAAAAATCTAGTTTTTCTATATCTAATATGTCAGCCTCTCCTTTCAGTAAACCCATCTCACAGCGTCTAAATACGAGTATATAACATGTCACAAAGTCACAAGTTTGTTTAAAAAAACTCAGATTATACTTAGATGTACCAAAAATATTTATTTACCAAAAACTTACGTTTAAATTAATAACAGACTAAAAATTTTTTACCTTTTAAAATTGCGTCGGATGTCAGATCATGTCGTATTAAACCCTTATAAATTACTTAAGAGTAAAAATACTGTACGAGTAGACCCCGTTTTTTTAAAGTAAATTTTAAATTTTGCCTTTTTATTTCGGTGCATTAAATTAATTTGTTATTTATTATCGATTAATAATTTGTCAATATTTATATACATGTTAAGACACGACATATATTTTAAGTAAATATATATATACTAAAGATAATAGTTGTGTTAGTGAGGACTTAGCTATCGATCAGTTAATTGTGATGCATACAGCGGCGTGAGATCTAATATGTGTATTTATTTTTATAGGGTTAAACTGAGGGCGAGGGTAGTATTAATATAATTATCTTAAAACTATTGCAGTATCATTAGTAGGTATAGTATTCATGTTAAAGTGTTTAATGGAAGCATCTACGATACCAATAAAATTGGACAAATTATAAAGAATTCATAAGCGTAAAATTCCGCAGTGCAAACTTTCATAAAATGAAAAGTTTAGAATCTTAGATAACTTTTTTTAGTGTAGTCGAATGATTATTATTAACTTACCTCTTGAACAATCTGTAACTCGTATACAAACAGACAGAGTGATGTTGGATTGTGGTATTATATATAAATTTTAAAGATACACGCGTATTAATTAAAAGTAAAAGGAGTCTCTTCGAAAGGAATATTTCAATTAGTGTAATTAATTCGAAGTTAAATTCGCTATGTTCATCTAAATCAGGGCTGTCCAAACAGGATACGACCCCGGGCCAATTCGAAGTACTAAATGGATTGGAGGGCCGCAGATACTACTTAAAAACTACTTTAATTTTTTTTAAGAAAAAAAAAAATTATATTATGAATACCATTGTTATATTTAATGTAATTATTTCTCCAATAATTTATCTTGTACTAGCTGCTGCCCGCGAGTTCCCCCTCGTAACTTTGAAAATTATATACTAAAACCTTCCTCGAGAACCACTCTATCCATTGGTGAAAACACCATGAAAATCGGTGCAGTAGTTTTTGAGCTTATCGCGAACAGACAGAGACAGACGCTGCGGAGAACTTTGTTTTATAATATGTAGATCACTACATCTCTATATATATCAACATTAATATTAGTTATTACTAGACGCAGTGCATGGTTGAGTGACTTATGTGTCAATGAACACCTATACCTATTTAGATTTTATAATATTCATAATAGAAAACATATTTTCATTTATTTGGGATACCACAAAAGCGAAATAATTTACCAAATATTTTTTAAATATTTTAGTATATGTGATAGGTAGATAAAAAACACGTCGCGGGCCGCACAAACATAAACCCTGGGCCGCATGCGGCCCAGGGGCCGTGCTTTGGACAGCCTTGATCTAAATGATAATGAGTTAAATTTGTACACCTAATGTAGGTAACTTATATCTTTATGTCTATCTGTGTGTATACGGTTACAAAGTAAATACTTTTATACATGTTAAGCTAATATGTAAATATAAGTGAACGTGTACTATGAACGTTCAAGTACAATAAAAGCAATCACAATACCACAGGAGACATTTTTAATACTCAATGTCAAGGATCGCGTTGCTATAACGATTCATTTATCTTGGCGCCTCTTTCACCATCTGTCAAGTAGACTAACTGTCATTTAAAGTCACCGGTAACCGGGGATAATGGAGCGGATATACCTTTGTTTGTACAGTAAAAGTCCCAAACATTGAAAAGAAAACAGGAAATTATTTCTAAAAGTAACTAATCAACACTTTACTCGTAGTTGGTGAAAGAGGCCCTCAATATATTTAAAATTACTCGTCGGAATTTTCGTTCTGAAAAAAATTTTTTTTAATCAAATTTGATAAGTCACATGACATGTACACGGTCCGTAACATTGAGTACTAAGTAGTTAAAGGCCCCAAAGCGTTTCTACCAATTTCAATTTATGCTAATACTTGTCACCTAAGAAAGTCATGTCGATAGGGCGCGACACTCATTCCGCAGCCAGGAAATTCTGAAATTGCGTGAAAATATAGATAGGAATATTAGGTGCTTCACGAAAATATATAAGACACATGCAATAAAATATTGTTCAGTGTGTTGTTTGTAAAGTGCGAAAATCATATATACATATTAATAATAAATATGTAGTTAAACTTGTGTCTGATATAATAATTTCTTATTTTATATTTGAAAAAAAAAGTTTTTATAATCTAAGGGAGAGCAGACTTTAAAAAAGAGGCATAACAAAATTTCTGGGTAATTTTTTTTAATGAAATATATTTATTTTTAAAAATTCATATCCCCCTTGATTCAGATACTATTTTAAGCAGTAAAAAAAACTTCAAATTTCTCTTCAAAATGGCTTTCGACAACTGTTCTTTTCTAACTCTCGTCTGAACATCTCCGGTTTGCAAGTCTCTTAATTAAAATAAAAGGAAGAACTTATTGGGATCCGGATCTGGGTTTAAGGGCAAGTAAAATGTAAAGTTTCGGAGTATCCTGTTTTTTTAGGGTTCCCTAATTCCCTTTACAATGTGGAAGGGCTGCTCTATTTTTTTTTATTATTGCTCTAATACATAGGTATATAAAGCAAGAGTTTTTATAGTCTATTGCAGGATAAAATATGTATGTTGAAAAACATTGTAAGAAATTGTAAGACACATTCTATGCATTGCGTTTCTTATTTCAACTAACAATGGTCTTGCTCTTTTAAAGGTTTAAAGTTACAAGGGTCTTATGTAGGTACAAAGGTCGCAACTTAGCGCAGAACACTTTAAAATAGCCAACGATATTTTATTTACACGTTTAATTTTTCTATTCAGAGGGTTTAGTGCGAGTTTTACTCTATCAAACGCGTTAAACGCGTAAACTTGAATTTGTAAAGTGTGACTTTTGTTATATTTTGAGATAATCCCTTGGGCGCGGGCGGGAACGGAACCCAAACGACATTTTTCCAGGATTCTATTCCGACAGACATGATGGTAGGTGGCTACCGAGGGCGAATATCATAGGATTGAGGATAAGGGAAATGGGCTCTGGCTGGCATCCGTTATTGAAACACAACAGCACAAATGCTCTTATTTCATGGTGGTGAAACGCAATGTGCTCTGCCACCACTAACGTAAACGTAACGTGTGTGAAATCATTAAACCTTTTCAAATCTCTCCCTTCGGATAACTACAGCCCACGTGAATGGGATTGGCATATTAGTTTTTGCCTTTTTTTTTACAAAACGATCCGCCCAAGGTTTAATACTTTATGATGAATAATTAATTTTCCATTTGCAAGCAACACTGCCATTTGATTAGTCTATTAGCAAAATGTACTCTATGGTAACATGGTGAATTATAGGTAGGTATATCGTGTATCAAGGTCAATTCAATGAAATGTACTAAATCTATACGCCTGAAACAATATGGCCGTAATGGAAATTAAATATGTTTGATATAATTTTCTTTTAATGGTAGGTGGATACTGTCACTAGTCTATTTAATATAGTAAAGAAATAAGACAATAATCCCTTTCTCACTCATCAAAACATAAGAGCACAAATGCTGTTACTTCACGGTAGTCTTTTGTAAAGGGTTGGTATTCACCAACGGGTTGTAAAGATTTCAAATGAATACGTTGGTTAGACAAATACAAAATTTTTAAAAAAATCGCCATTTAGGAGACCGTACGAATTGAATTATTTATAAGATATTTATTAAATACCAGTTGTCGCACGCGACTTCGTCCGTCTTACTTTATAAAATATATCCTATCTTTTAAGTTGGACCAAATTACATAGTATATATATATATATATATATATATATATATATATATATATATATATATATATATATATATATATATATATATATATATATATCCGTATCCGTATCTGCGGATCTACATTTTTAACGATCCGGCACATCACTAATGGATCTTAGACTAGGTACTAGTAACTAGTGATGTGCCGGATCGTTAAAAATGTAGATCCGCGGATACGGATACGGATACGGATCTTAACTTTCTTAGTTAATCGGTGTCAATGCGCGTGACCTCGAAGCGATAGTTGACGCCCGCCACTTGACACTTGCCTTAGAAAGGTGCCAAATGTTTGATTTTAAGATATTAAAAACAATCTGAATGGAATTTAATAGTTTTTCATTGCTACCTAATCACCTATACTTAGGTATGTAGAATTTCAGCGATGAATTAAAAATTAATAAGGTAAAATATCCGTAAAATGATCCGCCAAAAAGTAACGGATACGGATACGGATTTTTCTTCCTCGGATATCCACGGATACGGATACGGATATCCGGCACATCACTACTAAAGTCTGTTTTTTAATCAGAGACAAAAATAACACATGCAAATGTCAAGTTTGCATATAATAATACCATGTAATGTATGTAATGTATGTCACATGTAATGTCATTTTTGTCTCTGAGATTAAAAAACAAACTTTAGTAACACTACCATAGAGGTATAATTCTAACAATGGAATTATACCCTTATGCTCGCTACTTGTTGCCGGCAGCCTTGTTGCCTATGCCACGCCAACAACGAGTTCGCTTATTGCTGTCGACCTTGATTTACTCGTTTGCTTCCCTCAAAACACACGTGATGTGTACTTCACTGTAATCTTCTGTAAACAAGTGATTTCAGCCGTCAAATGGCTCAGTTGGGATTAGTTTAGACTTTAGATGGTATAATATAGGCTAAGAAACAAATAGACTTTGATCTTCCCTCATACTACAAAGTATTTGTAAATAAACAGGTACCTACATTAGGTCTATTTTATTATATTATACCACTGAATGGCTCAGTTTAGGTCGGGATTAGTTTAGATGGTATAATAAAGGCTAAGAAACAAATAGACTTTGATCTACCCTTATACTTACAAAGTATTTGTGCATAAACAGGAACCTACATTAGGTTTATTTTATTATTATAGTTTATTGCTAGAAGTTTTTATTTAAAATAAGTGGTCCTGGAAAATATGTTTCATATTAATTTATTCGTCTGTCCATTTTGTGTTCCCTCTTCGTCTCTAATTTTTCTTTTACACAAATTTGCACTTGAAAGTGTACACTTGTCCCTCATTTTCTGTGAAGCGTTTTAAATAGTTAAATGCACTCTGAAAGCTTAGCCCGCTACTGTGTGTACTCAAAGTAAACTTAAGCTGCGTTTTAAATACATTTTCAAAAGATTATAGTACTTACATAAGCGTTAATATAAGTGGCCGGGTTCAGCTAGTTTAATATTATAGTAATAAATTGGTTTAGAGCTAATAAGATAGTGATAAGAAAAAAAAAATTTTTACTTAATGGAGTTATATGGACTTCTGATATCTATACCAATATATAAGGCTGAAGAGTTTGTTTGTTTGGTTGTACACGCTAATGTCAACTACTGGTTTGAATTGAAAAATTATTTTTGTGTTGGATAGTTCGTTTATAGAGGAAGGCTATAGGCTATAGAGAACGCGGACGAAGTCGCGGGCACCAGCTAGTTTGATAATATTTGATTAAGTTAATTTAATCAATATTTGCATTGACTGATTGTGGTTGAGGGAAGGTTTATATAGACATTTTAAACAAACATACTTGCATTGCAATCGTTAGAATATTAAGTATGTTTATTTAAATTTTGCTCAAGATTGAAACATGAATTATATAGGAGAAATGTTCCACTCCTCTGTATCTGATTCATATTTGTAACTCCACTTTCAAAATGTGGGACTGGGACATTCACATGAACATACGAGTATGTCATTTGAAGATATGTTGTTTCTGCATTAAACATACTCGTAGGTAGGTAAAGTCGGGGTACGAAAACCTTCGTCAGTTTTCAAATTCATTCCTTTATCAAAATCGTAGACTCTTAGTACCTTTTGAAACTGAAGCACTAAACAGCCAACTGAAAGACGTTTGAAATGAAATTTTGGCATGACTGACAATTGTCCTGGTGCAAGCAAATGTCGACTTAAAGGTGACGAACTTTTTCTTACACCGACTGTACATGAAATGTAACTTAAACAAGAGAAATGTAAGTTAAGGTCGTATATGTGAGCGAAGTAATAAAATTTATTTTTGTGTCGAATCGTTTGAAATGCAACGGATAGAACCTCCTAGATTAAGAAGAGATGTAGCCTCTCTTTGTGTGTTCTATCGGTTATACAATGGTGAGTTGATTCTGATGGGTTGTTGCAATTAATACCGCCACATATGTGGAGTTCATCCTCATTACTTTGATTAGGTATGAGTAGAAACTTTTCATGCTTGAAAAAATAAAGTTATTTTTTCACTTATTACTTATATAGATTTTTCAATTTATAGTAAGTTTTGAATTTTGGAACAAACTCTGAATGTTTCAGCCCAACTACAATTTGGGTTTCTTCAAGGGTGCTGCAAACAAATACTATAAACTTGTCATTGCAGGCCTCCTTATACGACGACAATCATCCACCATCAATTTAGTAGACCATTTTAATACATGTATAGGTATAAAAATTCCAGTCTATATGAAAATAAGTAAAAATTCCGATACCTCTAAAAGTAAGTATCTACTTAAACATGTGGGTAAATATGAATGCTTGTAAAACATACCGGGCTGATTCCACACGGTCGCTACGTCCAATTTGAAGCTACCTAGTAATTTATTGGCACGCAATATGTTCCGGGACTGTAGCACCTGTAACAAGAGACTTTGTTGCATGCGACATGCAAACTCACATGACACGTCACATGTACTATGTAGTACATATACTATATACTATGTATACGAGTACATACTCTTTTGAAATTATACTTATTTTGGTATGATAAGGAAGTTGCATGAAGTTAATTTCGAATACAAAATTGAATATTTCATAATATTAATATTATTAATTTATATTCATATTTATTTTTATACAATTATAATATTAATAATATATAATATTATATTATATTATATTATAATATAATATTAATAATATATAATATTATATTATATTATATTATAATTTTTATAATATTAAGACATTATTATTTTATAATAATATATCTACATTAATTTTTTACTGTTAAATACGTATATCAACAATTAAGGTTATATTTATTCCTTTCCTTTATTAAGGTTATATTTATATTTCCTTTCCATTGACGTCAAAGAAGTATAACTTCTACATAAGTAAGCCTAAGTTTTTTATCTTACATTTTCTTGATGTTATCTTTTCGTCTCTTACTTTACATATCTTGTTTCTCACATAAGGATAATAAGGATGTATATTTATTTCGTTTTAAATTTCCTCCACAAATCTGTGAAGATTTTCACAAGCATTGATTTCTCAAAATCTTTTCTTTTAAAGTAAGTAAATGTTTAGTTCATTCAAGAGTTTTAAACCGGAACAGGATTGGAACCTGCATCAACTCTGAACTTGTCGATCCAAATTAATGTGATATTAAACAGACAATACTGTCTGTATATTGATGCTAACTAATAAATAATCGATTTATCCAATCAACTCACCGATAAGGTAATAATTTTGTCAAACAGCATTATTGGCGGCATATGAAAGTCGAACACGAAGTACTGTGGACAAAAATACCTTTATTGAAATGCAAATTCGCACAGGTGCAATGGTTTTCTACAAATTATAATTATATGAAAACCTTCGTCGTTTAAGTCTTTTTCAATTAGTGAATAAGCAGTTTTTGAGATTTTTTTGAGTTTTTGAGACGGACAGACTCGGCGGTGGACTTTATAATATGTCCTTAAATACTAGTATCCATGTATAAATTTAAACAAAACTAGCGCTTGTCGGTAGTGCGCTAGAAATGTTGTAGTCTGCCTTATTTGCTAGAGAACATACGTTAATGGGAATTATTCGTGTCTGCACATGAATGTATCTCATTTCATAATTGGAAATTCTCAATTATGAACAGAAATTGCTTCAACATAACTACGTGAAATAACACTGATACGTCTGTCTGTACCTAAATGAAAATGATCCACAATTTCTATATTTATATAATTTGGTATAAGTATCAATTTAATGGCTGAAGTAAGAAATCTATTTTTAATATTCCCAAAAGGGTTTTATTTGCTTGTTTGTTAACTACAAATATAAAACTTTTGGGACATACTACCAATCAAATACATTTGATTAATTACCTCGACCTCCACACTAGTTTATTTATTTACTATTATTATCTATTATTATTTAGTTTTTAAATAATTATTTTAATATCATCTAATTACAGTAAACACCTTTATCAGTAACAAAGCCGCTTCAGAGCTGATGTACCTAACAACTGCATTACAACAACAACAATGTACATTACATATACTATAAGTAAGGAAATTATTCTAGAACAATGAACCTAAAACTAAAAACCTTAGAAAATATAGTATAATAACTAAAATATATTATTAAAAGGAGTCCCTTTAAGCAAGGTTCCGAAGATACTGGCAGCGTTCCCCCTTTGAATAGCTAGACTAATTCTTTGTCCGAGGTAGCTGCCAGCTATTCGGACAGTAAATTAATTAATTACAGTTAAATAGTCAGTAAACCTATACATAATGAACAACCTATGTCCATCTAGAATAGTGAATTTGTAAGAAACGAATGTTGATTAATTACTTTTAGAAATTATTTTATATTTTATAAATTATGCACTCGGTTTAGTGTATCCTTCGATAGGCGATTTTTTATTATTATTTTCTATTAAAGTTTGGGACGTTTACCGTACAAACAAAGGTATATCAGCTCCCCGGTTACCGGTGATTTTAAATGACAGTTAGCCTACTTGACAGATGGTGAAAGAGGCCCTTAGTCTATCTAGTGGATAGTCTATAATATCTAGTGGATAAGACAAAATGAGTTACCTCGTTGTAGTAAGGGCAATTGGTGCTCTCTTTGACACTGGTATATTTCTTGGCATCTCCGATCTGCACACACACCACTGGGTCCATATTGAGGCCGGCCAGTTGCCTCGCTTCGATAATCGTCACGCAGATTTGGAAGTCAGCAGCCTTCAGTACCATAGACCCAGCGTTGTCGATCAGGTCTCGGCTGTTAACATAAATTAATATATTATTTAAAAGTTCTACAATTCGCTCTTATCTTAGGGCGATTTTGAAATGTCTAATATTTACCAAAATAACCGCAACCTAATATCCTATGAATTAAGGTGCAATTGCGCAACGAATTTTTCTAGCTCTTCGGAGATAACCGAACAGTTAAAATTGGAAGGTTTTTCTTAAATATTGTGTAAAATATATTATAAAAAAAGGTACCCGACTCGAACTTTAGTGTAGAACGTAAGTTAATTAATATGCCTAAAAACAAAAGTATTTGTGAACAGTAGGTTTTTTTCTAGCAGTATTTCTAAAATACTGCTAGAAAAAAAAATGCTGTAGAAAACTATTTTTTTCTCAGAAAATGGATTTTTTTTTATAAATCTGCCCGATTCAAACTTTTTTTCCATATAGTTTATTATGCACTCTATTTTTATTTAACTAGTTTTTTTTACTCTAAGAAGTCAAACTAGGCGACGAAAATAATGCTTTTCTGCTAAGTCCTCGCCTTAAAACCAATTAATTGTTCATCATAATCTGTTTTGTAATTTGAAAAAAAAAATGCGGAATAATTGAAGTTTATAAATTGCTTTATACTATTTAGAATAAATTAGTTGAATAGTTCATTCATATTCTGAATTCAGTATGAACTCTGACTAATAATTAGCGTTCAAAAAAGGCGCTCGAGCGCCGCCATTGAAATTCAAATGAACAAAATTACTTTTGCATACTAAATGTATGTACTTACGAAAATATGAATATTTTTTTAATGATAAGGTCGACCGACACACAGGTTGACGGTCCACTTGATAGTAGGTGGTTACGGCCTGTTTTGTGGTCTATATATTTAACTACTGGCCATTCATAAAATAGAATCAGAGGCTTTACGAAAGTGACATAAATAGATTTTTTATATCTATAGGTACTAATATTATAGAGAGGTAAGATTTGATTGTTTGTTTGCATTGAATATAGGCTACGAAACTTCTGGACAGATTTGAAAAATTCTTTCACTCTTGTGAAGCTATATTATCGGCGTGTAACATAGACTATATTTTATAAAGTACGTGGACGAAATCGTGTGCAACAACTAGTAATAATATAAATAGGGGACGGTAATTAGTTACCACCCTTTGCATAATAATAATACTAAAGAATGCTGTTATTTATTTATTTATTTATTTCAAAATACACAGCTCTCAACATAGAAATTACGGACAAAAACAAAGGCACACCTTATGTATTTTACATTTATACAAAAAAAAATAACAAAATTATACGATTACCTATAAAAATCACATATTAAATATAAATACATACATATATACATAAATACACATACATTAAATATACATACAATACAAATTACATAGAACTGCCACTGCCCTAAAAATTATAACATAAGTAAACATAAAATCAATGTAGTCGCTAGCCTGCAAGAATGTTGCCAATGCTATTCCTGAATGACATTTAATAAACGACGAACAGAACACACGAACATTTCACTATGTTCTTCTGACTCTTCTGTAAAGGGTAGGTACTTACATTCTCTTTATCTTTCGTATTTCGTGTGAGCGCGTATCTACGAGCAACTCATCTTCCAACGCCGCTGGCTTAAACATGACAGTGTCCGGCTCAATAAGTGGGCCGGCGGCCTCGTCCAGCAACCCTTCCTCTTCATCGTAGCTGCTCTCGTCTGTCTTGTTTCTGGCCAGACGCATTATGTTCTTCACCGTCTTTAAAGTCGAGGTACGTTTGCGCTCTGATGGCTGATGGACCATTTTTTCACTGCCCAACGAAAACCCACGACTGTAGTACAGAATAAACATGTTATATTAAAATATTCCCTTAAACTTACATTCATTACTGGTATCCTAAAAGGTTAGACGGATTTTGAAAGAACTTTTCTTGTGTATTTATAGTAAAGTGGATAGTTTAACTGTCAAGAAATTCGTAACTAGATAGTCGTGCAAATGTAAAAAGTAAAATAAAAGAATATGTCTGCTAAGTCCGCTAAAAGTACTTGATTATTATTACAGTTCTCATAGTTGCATTAGACCTGCTGGGGCAATGGGTTATGTTTGGTTTACATATTTGACTTTTAATATAAACATTCATAGTCAACACACTAAAAGTAAATTAATCTACCGTCGAATCTTTTCCAATAAATAGTCAATCAACTTAAATTATTATTAACTAGTTGCTGCCTGTGACTTCGCCCGCGTAACTTTGTAAATTATATACTACAACCTTCCTCGAGAACCACTCTATCCATTGGTGAAAACAGCATGAAAATCGGTGCACTAGTTTTTGAGTTTATCGCGAACAGACAGACAGACAGACAGACGCGGCGGAGGATTTTGTTTTATAATATGTAAGGATAAACATACTTCCATATCAAGTTTTGTCAGCAAAATAACATGAAACGGCACAGTAAGGCCTTTAAGTAATTACTTTTTGATAAATGATTATTTGGTATTTTAACTGTAGCACAATAGTTTTATTTTGTCTAAATTATTATTTAAATTATTTAGAAAAAAATTAATTGAAATATTAACCAAAGTGTAACTAAAGGCAGGTAATTGACTCCGAAGTGTAGATACGCTGCCGACCCCGTCACAAGAAATTCAAGTTCTTTAGCGAATCTGGTGGATGAGAGGTATAATAATGTATAGGCAATTCAATTCTTACTTAAGAAGACGTTTTCCAGCTGTCTTCAGTCTGTGGGCACGCGACTCCGGTCCCTCAAATGTTTCTATATCGATGACCGTATCACTTCTACGAGGCGCGTTGGTTTTAATTGTGCGACTAGCGTTTTCAATGCTGCTGCGAAGATCGTCGAGTTTGGTGTCATCGTCGTCTACGTCCGACTGCGGGGCGGAACTGTGAGATGAGTCTGGCTGGGATCCGCGCCTAGAGCTTCGCGAAGAGTGGACAGACGGTTGAAACGAATCACGACGACTGCTGCCAAGGTTTAGGAACTCAATTCCTTCCTCGTCGGCCGATAAGATGCGCCTCAAGGCCGGTGCAGTGTAAACTACTTCCATGTCGACATATCCCTGTAAACAAATTGTCATCTTAATACATATTATACACAGATATACTATACATATATAATTTATGACAATAAATATTTACATAGACTGGATAAAGATCGAATTTTATCAATTGCTTTTTAGTCATTAGGGGGTTAATAAGTAAAAAAATGTGTAGCGGCATCTACTGAAATTCTCGACTTCTTAGATCTGTAATACTCGTACCTACTGAAATCGAGGTTTCTACATTCTTTCTATTTATCTTACATTTTTTCTATTTATCAATACTAATAATAAATCTGTAAGGGTTGGTCATGGAATAAGTTACTTTGTTTTCGGAAATATCGTGTTTATAGGCTCTATACATGATACTGAAATGAAATTGACGATGTATGTATGATGTATGTCTTTTTCAACGCGGACGAAGTCGCGGGAGCCAGCTAGATAAACTATAAAAAAAAACGTTTTAACTAAGCTTATTTTAAAAGCTTTGGATGTCTGTAACAAGTGAATTCCAAGATGTGAATCTATACTATTATATAAAGCTGAAGAGTTTGTTTGTTTGTTTGGTTGGTTGTACGCGTTAATCTCAGGAACTACTGGTTCGAATTGAATTTTTTTTTGTTGCTATAGGCTATAGGCCATAGGCTATAGAGAACGCGGACGAAGTTGCGGGCACCAGCTAGTATAATATAGATGACAAAATGATTTTTCCAATAAAAAATTCCTTTCTCCACTTCTTTTAAAACCTGACGATTTCTGTATCACAAGGTACAAGGCAAAACGCGAATAACATTTGAAACTAGCTGTTGAACGCGACTTCGTCCGCCTTACTTAATAAAATATATTTTACTCGCTGATAATATAATTTCCCAACAGTGAAAGAATTTATAAATCTGTCCAATAGTCTCGGAGCCTATTTAATGCAATCAAACAAACAATCAAGTCTTTCTTCTTTATAATTGATTGATTTTTTCCAGTAACTGCAATCCCATTTTACATTAAACTGTCAACCAATAACGAGGCTAGAAAGAAATGAGAGCAACCTCTTTGTGGGGCTTTAAAAATAACTTGATAGCGTCAATGGTAATATACATTTGTTACAATATGTGTGTTGCAAAAGCTTCCTTTCCCGGCGCCTGTAAAGTAGGCCAGTAGGCCCCAGGCTGCAAGCTAGAAGGTCATTAAAATTCAGCGTCACTATGGCCTTGCATTACCTGTGTTTCAGAACGCAAGGTCAACGATCATTTCCACTGAACAATTCAAATACATACATGTTCATCTGTTCATATCATATCACGAATAATACGCTGCAAAAAAATCCAAAAATGTTTTTATTACAATAATACATACAATCACAATTCTTCATACGAGTATTGTATGTTGCAAAAAGTTGTTTTATTCAATATTCAAAATTAACATATATATATTATATGCTTATATATCTCCTCTAGTATTCAGTTTATTATAAAAGTACTTAAAAATTTAATGCTACTAAAAAATACGCTTCTAACAATGTATAATATGCATATATTTGATATATATCTAATAAGAAAAAAAATACAAAAAAAATAATTATTTTTTTCGATTAGCTATCCTGTAAAAAGTGTAATTTTGATTTGTGGCCATTTAGTTTTAAAGCAGCGATATGTACTGAACATAAAACATAACCTTTTTTACGATTTATGTGAGCTTTCACGTATGTTAAGCTTGACAGACAGGCTAATTGTTCACTTGATGGTAGGTGGCTACCGTCGCCTAAAACACAAGCAACGCCACAGGTGCTGCAAATGCGCTGCCTTTTGCAGTAAAGTGGTAGGATACCAAAAAAACCATTTTATTTTTTCGTATTCAAATACTCGTGTGACCTTTGAAAATCTGTGGAGAGTGTAGTGTATAAAACACATTCGACCTAGTTTCGATTTTACCTTCAACTTTTATTGGAAACAAAATTTACATGGGAATAGCAAAGGATGCAATCAATATGCACCGACAATAGAGAAACAACCTATTCAAGTATACCTATCTTTTTCAGTCCTATTATATAAAAGCGTTAATCTGAGTTCGAAATATATTTTTTTCGACTATAGTATTTAGTAACAAATCTTTATAGATTTTGGCTGCGACTTCGTCTGCGATCGATCCCTCACTGAGGATGCTCTGAGTAATTAATACAAACGTGAAATGTTGTTTGTTAGACGTGAAAACTTAACAAATATAATTACAACAAACAATAATGGCAAATAAAAAAGTTTGAGAATCTCTGTTGAGTTTGAGAATGTTTCGTCTCCTGTGACCAAAAAATACGTTCATCCCTATTTGTAGGGATATTACGTAAATGAAAAAAAGGCGTTTTAGGCGTTGTGACGCAAATTCCATAGTTGTAGTACGTACTTCGATGATACATACATATATACATTAGTAGAAGAGATACGTGAAACATTTCACGTGGAAAAGTGTCCTTAGTGGTAGGGATAAATATTTTCAAAACATTTTTAAATCTATTCACTCCACTTTTCCCCCGGGGGACATTAGTTCAGTCGATTAGTGTAACCTCAGGGTCAGTAAAAGCCGGGTCCCCAAAAACTTGATAATTTTTTTTACGAATACACTGTTGTATAAAAAAATCTACCTAATACGAGCAGATTAATGTAATATGTTCGTGTGAAGCAGAGCTTTAGTAGGTAATGGACGACAAGCAGAGAATCCGTCGCCATTTTCGAGTTTCCAAATTACCTTTGTTCATTTTTGTAAGAATACACACACGTGCCGGATTCAATAAATTAATGTATTCAGAAAGTTGCAGTCGAATTATTAACCAGCATTAATCAGTATATTTTGATACGACTGACTCCTCAGTCGTACGTAATTATTAGTGAGTCTTAATAGAAAATAAAAGTTTTCTGGTAGTAGCAGGGCACACTGGGGTCCCCCCTCCCCAGGTGTGCCAGGGCCTTGACGGGGGGGGGGTGTTTAACCAATGACAATCCGGGCGGTTGCCAAGGTCGGTGGGGTCACAGGCCTTCGCTTAGCTGTTCGGATTGTCGCTGGGGAACAAAGAAGGCACTTGAGAGGAGCTTCAGTTTGGAGGCTTCAACTGTCCGTTGGAGCTAGAGACGGCAGCCCCGGTCCTTGTGCGTCGGATCGAGGTATGGGTCTCAGTTCTGCGCACGAAAGCGGGCGGATTCTCTCGGACGGCTCTGTCGCTCAGTCATAGTTAGGGTCAGCGTGGACCGACGGTGTGGCGGCGAAGAGACTAATGAGCTATCATTTGAAAATCGACTTTAGTTTCTTTAGCTGAAAATTCACCGGGCGCCGCTCGACCGCGCTTTGAGTCGCTCGCCGTCATTTTATTTCATTGTACCAAATACAGTCGTATTCAGGAGCACTTTAGGTTGAATTTAAATTGTTACTAAATTAGTCTCTTCGCTGCCACTCCGTCCGTCAGCGCTGACCCTTAGGCAATGCATGCGAAGACAGAGCTCTACGGCAGGGAAAGACAATCGTCTTACTATAATATAATCGTTTACTAAAATCGTGGCTTTGTGGCCTCCGCAACTGTCCGGAAGAGTGAATACCCGGCCTTAGTAGCTCTTCCGACACGACAACTAGAGGTGGAGCCCTTATTTCTCTCGGGCTGCCGCAGTTGCTGTGGAAATGTAGATGGACACCCCTTAAGGCCACTCACCCTTAATGCTGAGATATGGGCGACAACACTAGCAGGGGTTATCGACAGTGTTAGGTGGAAGAGGCCTCCGTTCTCCTCTATTCATTATTAGGATAACAATTAATTCTAAATATTACTTATTCCATTCGTGGTTCACTGTTAAAATAATCCTTTAAATAATAATTACTATTGGCCTTGCCTACACAAAGGTTCTCGGGGATCGAGCTAAATTGTTATTGAATAATTAAGTTAATACTTTAACAAGACGAAAACCAAATACAATTATATTTATATAACAATAAGTTTTTATTTTGGGATATTTACAATTCATTTGTTATTTGTATTGATCACAATTCAAATAAAAGGAACACAGGAACGGTTTGTTCGCCACGTACAATTCTTTAAAAGCTAACATTCGGACGTCGAGTCTCCATTATATAAATTGAGCCATCTTTTAAAATTTCTTCTATTTCACCTTTCTCTTTTATAAATATCACTAACGACCGGCTTCGCCGAACTTGCACAATCGCTCTCCTGTTTTTTTCCTCTTTTCCTAAGTGAAAACCGAATTTAAATCGGTTGAACGGTTTTGGAGTCCATAGAAAACAAACATACATATGTACTTACATTAATTTTTATCTATATAGATTCATTAAAAATAAGTTAATACAAAGATTGCCAATTATTTCAATTAATTAGGCCAGTTATCAATACAAATAATAAATCTGTAAGGGTTGGTCATGGAGTAAGTTACTTTGTTTACAGAGATATCGTGTTTATAGGATACATGTTCCTCCATAACAAACGAATTAACTGATTTTAGTAAAACTTAGTAGATAAACATTTAGACGTACAGGACATAGAATAGGCTACTTTTTTCTTTTTCAACGCGGTCGAAATCGCGGGCCCCAGCTAGTAATTGATATAATTTTATTGATTGTTATATAAAGTTACTAGAGCCTACTAATAATTAGTTGAACGCGGAGAGGAAAGAGGACTTAAGAGTGTAATCACATTCGAGTCTATTATGGTGTACTACCTGGTGCCCGCGACTTCGTCCGCGTTCTCTATAGCCTATGGCCTTCGTCGATAAATGGACTATCCAACACAAAAAGAATTTTTCAATTCGAACCAGTCGAACCAGTACCAATTCGCTCGTACAACCAAACAAACAAACAAACTCTTCAGCTTTGTATATTAGTATAGATAATCTAATCATGAAAGAAGGCAATTATTATTATTAGACAGATCGTGGTCTTCTGCTACACGAGAGAGAATGGAGGTAATAAGGTGGTAAATGAAATTTATATTTTCCGTGTCGAGTTAAATACGGCCTAAAGTTTGTTTTTTAATCTCAGACAAAAATGACATTACGTGTGACATGCATTACATACATTACATGGTATCATTATATTATGCAAACTTGACATTTGCATGTGTCATTTTTGTCTGAGATTAAAAACAGACTAGAGTGAAAATAAAAATACACGTTTTAAATAAAATCGGAAGATCTTCTATTAAGCAAAAGGAAGGCATGTTAGTAATTAAATTAAATTAGTAGCGAGTATTACGGCACAAAATACGAAGAATTTCATTACTGATTGATTAGACTTGACGTTGCATCGCGAATAGGTTATTTATGGATTGGGTGTGCAATGTGTTAGAAATCATTGCTTTTCCAATAAAATGGATTTCAATTTTAAATCTGAGAAATAGACTGTTTGCGCGGCCGAGAAATTGACTTCGCTATTCACAAAGAACTTCAAATGAAAATGTTCTCCAGGTTTATTGCTGTTTTCTATTATAAAGAGGAAAGATTTGTTTGTTTGTTTGTTTGCATTGAGTAGGCTCCGAAACTAATGGACCGATTTAAAAAATTCTTTCATTGTTGGGAAGCTATAATATCAGCGAATATTTTTATGTAGTTACGCGGACGCTAATTATGCTTATTATGCTCAGAATAAGATCGATGGAAATTATAAGTACTTACCGGGGCTGGTCTATTTTTGTTATCGACCAGGGTGTCTACAACAGCCAGCTGGCCGTCAGTGACGAGGACGTGAAGTCCGAGCCGGTAAATGCCGACCAGTTTCGAAGCATTCCATCGAGAGCGTGACATCAGTTGGACAGTGAGCACTTCGCCACGGGCCACAGGATTAGCAAACAGCCATTCGAAGTACTGCAAACAAAGAAATCGTTAAAGAAATTGCATTTTCACAGGATACCTGTGAACCGACCAGTTACTATAGAATAACAATTTCGAAAAATCTATCTAGCGACTTGTCGTGAAAGTCACATCGTATTGTGTCTTGATATATACCTTTTTGGTGGTGCACATCTCTGTCACACCAGAGTGGGACAGAATAATTTTTTTTCTGTCGAGTCACACTATGATGCTTCTTCTACTAGCTTCGAATTGTTTATGAATACCTACCATATAACAAAAAAATTTCATCTCTCTCCACTTATTATTATAATTTGTTTTATGAGACTATGAAAGATGTGTATCAATATGTACTAATAATAAATCTGTAAGGGTCGGTCTTGGAGTAAGTTACTTTGTTTTCAGAGATATCGTGTTTATAGGCTCTATACATGATACTCAAACTAAATTGACCATTTTTACAATTTTTTTCTGTATGTATGTATGTATGTATGTATGTATGTATGTATGTATGTATGTATGTATGTATGTATGTATGTATGTATGTATGTATGTATGTATGTATGTATGTATGTATGTATGTATGTATGTATGTATGTATGTATGTATGTATGTATGTATGTATATATGTATGTTCCTCCATAACTCTTAAACGAATTAACTTATTTTCATGAAACTTGGTAGATAAACATTTGGACGTACAAGACATAGGATAGGCTACTTTTTTCTTTCTTAACGCGGACGAAGTCGCAGGCACCAGCTAGTATGGAATATGTTTCTGTGTAAGATATACCCGAACCCTTCAAGTGAAACAAAATATCTTGAAAAAGTACCTAAACTTTTGGCAATTCTATTGTAGAATCTCTAGGCGCCTCTTTCACAAACGTCAAGTAGGCCAAACTGTCATTTAAAGTCACCGGTAACCGGGGATAATGAAGCTGATATACCTTTGTTTGTACGGTAAACGTCCCAAACATTAAATAGAAAATAATTTAAAAAAAATCGGCTATCGAATGATGCAGTAAACCGAGTGCATAATTCAATATAACAGAAAATGATTTCTAAAAGTAACTAATCATCACTTTACATGTATTTTGTGAAAGAGGCCCTGAATGTTTTATTGATAAGTTATAATTAGTTTCAAGAAAGTTGATTTAAAAAAAAATAGTGCATATTTTACAAACACCGACTAATTAACTGTGATATTGAAAATAAGGAAAGTTTCAAGACAAACTTAAATTCAGATCGGAAGCAATCAATTCTAGAAACAACATCGTGAGTTCGGTACTGATAGCCTGTAAACCTCACGAAATCCAATATGCAAAAGCTATGGTTTCATTGTCTACGTGGTTAGGTAGTCTCGTTTTCATAAATATTCGGTTTCAGTCACATCGGCCTATCTTAATGCTACGACACAAATCCTCACTGTTTCCAATGGCGTTGTAAAATAGCGCAACGCCTCGTAAATAACAATTTGACACTACTAAATATACTATTATACAGTCGTCCCAAGACTATGCGACATGAAGGGAAAGTACCCTAAATATCGTAGATAGGATATTTTGCTGAAAGAAGACGTTAGGTTACTTTTAAAAGTTAGTAATACTGCATTCAAAGATTTTCTAAAAATTACTTGCTTCGTCTGGGAATCGAACCGACTTAAATGTGAAAAAGAAATCACCCGCATTTTTATGATGCCAGTGGAAAGAATGGAAAAAAAAAATTCTTCTTAAGAAACATAGTATCTTAAAAGAAAGGAAGAACGTAAAATGTTTGATTCAAATTTCAAGAATATTTTAGATGACTAGAAAATATTAGAAATTTTCTAGTCGTCTAAGAATGCAGTATTAATTACTAACTTTTAAAAATAACATAAATTCTTCCTTCCAGCAAAATTCCTATCTACGATTTTATGATACTTTTCTTTCATGTCGCATAGTCCTGGACGAGGGGATTTCAGAGATTCCACGTAATATATTGCATTAAATATATTTAAAATACATTATTTTTATGAACAAGGGACGTAGCTTTAACAAAGGAATAACATACAATTAAATGTATATTTAGTTGTGGTGTGACAGTCATAATTGGGTCTTTACAGAACAATGTGAAATGAGAGAATATTGGCAAATTAATTAATTAATTTGCCAATATTCTCTCATTTCGCAATTGGAGTTGGAGTTTCGCAATAATCATTGTTCCGTAACACGTAACAGGTTGCATTACAGCCTGGATTGCAACTACATACAAACGAATATACCTAGAACTATAGTTTCATATCAAAAGACTGGCGAGTATGAGGCACAAATATAATAGATGTATGCGTAAGCCACACGTAATGAGTACGCTCGGCGACACGCACACAAATATACAAAAAATGTTGACAATTATGAGCACTATGACGCGAGTGACGCGAAATGTTCGCTTACCAAGCTTATACGGCTTGGTAAAAATTGCCTCACTTATCGTCCGTGTACTCGGTTTCCAGGCGTTGTTATTCTAAGCGAATATATATGTATGACGGAATGTGAAAAATTGTAGAAAAGTCGAAATGTCTGACAAAAATATATGTATATCAATCAGGTAAAAAAAGGTGAAAAGAGGGTAAGGACAAAGAAAAGGGGACCCTTTTCAACTGTGAGGTGTAGTTCTTAAAATATTCTTTAAATTTTAAACTAGCAGCAACCTGCCCTCAGCTTAGCACGTATGCATTTATTTCTGCAAATTGTATACTCAAACCTAAGAAAGGTTATCGCTCTTTCCATTAGTGAAAACTGTACCAAAATCCGTGGGGAGGCTTATAAGCAATTAAAATTAAATTATATTATGTAAATCCCATTCAATTATTTATTTATAGCTGTTGCCCTCGACTTCGCCCGCGTAACTTTGTAAATTATATACTGAAACTTTCCTCGAGAACGACTCTATCCATTGGTGAAAACAGCATGAAAATCGGTGTAGTATTTTTAGTGTGAGTTTATCGCGAACAGACAGACACAGACGTGGCCGAGGACTTTGTTTTGTAATATGTGAGGTTTACTATATCTAGTTAGTAATTGTGGCAGATAGATTACATAATTTAATTGATTTCCTTCATATTATTTATGGTTATACAACATCTTCGAGAGTCGTTTTACTAACCGTAACATGAAATTCTGAATTTCCAGCAAAATCAGACGGCGGTAATGGAGCAAGTTTTGAAACGGAAATAAGAAACAGTTTGCTTCATTCAATTCTAGAAAGGGAAAAATGATGGAAAAAATTGCTTAGAATCAAATTTATTTGTAAACCAAATGATAGAATTGGATTAGGTTTTCTACCCTTCAATCTCAAGTCAATAAATAATCTTTGACGACACTTTTGGTCTAGTGGCTAGTAACACTAGCTGTTAACCAAACGGTCGCGGGTTCGAATCCCGATAGGGGCAAATGTTTATGTGTGAACATTTTACCTTTGTACCCGAGTCATGAATGTTTTATATTTATAATATGTATGTATTTACAAAAAAAAAAGTAATATATGTAGTATATCAACTGTCTGGTTATTTGCTTACTTTGGAACTATACGGTGCTGTGTGGAATGTGTGACGATTTTTTTTTAAATCTAGATTAAGTCATCATAATGTAATATGACAAGAGAGCTGATGGGTGTCCCTGATTCCATAGAACGTGGGTCGTCCATTATTTGGGATGGGAAAATTTTAATTTCTCTTGGTGTATGCTCGGTGTCGAATGCGTCGAACGCGCATATCTTGCGTCTGGCTATTGCCTCGGTCAGCAAATTAGCCATGCTATTATAACGAGATAATGCAACCAGAATTCTTGGAGCCCTGCCTTAGATTAGATAATATCTGAATTATTTACAACTAGCTGGCGCCCGCGACTTCGTCTGCGTTGAAAAAGAAAAAAATAGCCTATCCCGTGTCCTGTACGTCTAAATGTTTATCTACCAAGTTTCATGAAAATCAGTTAATTTGTTTAAGAGTTATGGAGGAAAATACATACATACAGAAAAAAATTCTAAATATTGTTAAATTTAGTTTCAGTATCATGTATAGAGCCTATAAACACGATATCTCTGAAAACAACGTAAATTACTCCATGACCAACCCTTACAGATTTATTATTAGTAATGATTTGTAAATAATTACAAAACTTTATATACCTGATATAAAATTAATCTGATATACAGATATACATAACCTGATATACATAACCTGATACAAAACTCTATATACATCTGTTGACGCCGTTTTACGTACACATCCACACACATCGCACACATACAAACAAACGCATCACACGCATATCTACCTACATATTTATCTATTTTTTATTCCCTTTTCCTACCCTTAAAAAAGACAGACGCTTAAAAGTTGCCGCCGCGCGCGCATCTCGCTCCGCAAAATTAAAAGATATCCTCTCTCGTGTGTGTGGTATGTGACATCGCTAAATCCTCGTTAATCAAATCTTAAAATCAACAAAAACTCTGGTGTATTGTGGTGGAATAGAACCAGCGCAGAAGGAGCAGGCGAACCTCAATCGAAGGCAAAGGTGAGTCTGTCTTTCCCCATCTTGTCCCCACCATAATATTCTTTGGTCCTCTTCGAGCCGTATTCCTGGTTCTTTGTAGTCGCATTCCCTATCCTATAATATTTATAAAACTCACGCAACGCAGTCACATACTCACACATTACTCATACTCATATCTATATATAAAAAAAAAAAAAAAAACGCTAACGCTTACATATATTTCATACAAAATACACGCTTAAAACGCTAACACACTCCTGCTACGCATATTTATTTTAAATTCCTTATCTATTTATTAACATAATACACAAATTAATTACCTACGCACATTTACTCAACGCATAACGGTTGTTAACATTATTTCGTGTACCTACCATTTTGCATTAAGTTTAAACGCAATATAAATTTATTTAATTACCTCTCAAAATGTCTAAGGAATCTGAATCTGTTAAATCCGTTAAATTAGTACATACAATAACTATGCTGGAAGCAAAACAGAAAAGTATGTTCGAACTCCTTCAAAATATATACGACCTAAGTAAAAAAGTGTCCGATAAAAATGTTAAACAAAACTTCCTTACGCGATTAAACTCTTTAGAAAAATTACGGACAGAATTCACGGAGGTTACTGAACAATTAAATATTGCATTGTTAAATAGTGACCCTTCGTACAAATGTAACTTTGCATCCATACTTGCATTCGACGAGTTATATTGTCGCATTAAGGCCGTGGAGGGTGACATTAGTCCCGTATTGTCGCAATCAACGCAATCAATACCTACGAATGCTTCCGCTGACAAAGTAGGATCTTGTTTAAATTTTGAAATTATTAACAAAAAATTGCCCGCTTTGGAATTAATGTCGTTTGATGGCTCACCGAACGATTGGACGCTATTTTATGAGAATTTTTGTGCATTAATTCACAATAACCCTAGTTTATCAGATGCAGAAAAAGTACAATATTTAATAGGTCGATTGTCTCATAAGGCGCTTGCCGTTTGCGCAGGTATCCCTCCAATCGCTAGTAATTATAATATATTATGGAACGCACTCATAGATAAATACCAAGACAAACGCTCGCTAGCGGTTATGTACCTAGATAAATTATTAAATTTCAAGGGCAGTCAATGTCATACCTCGCAATCATTAGACAATTTTCTAGAACATTTTTGCTCATCTCAAGCCGCTTTAAAACAGTTAGGTATAGACGACTTGAGTGATTTTATTCTTACCCACATAGCTATAACTAAATTAGATAAGGAAACCGTTAGTTTGTTCGAACAAGCGAACAGAAATCAGAAAATACCTACTTTTGATTCTTTATTAAAATTTATTAAGGAACAAAGCAAAATATTAATGCTACGCTCGGATAACGCTATTTCAGATAAATTCTCAAGTAATAAAACGCAATCCAATAATTACGCTAAAATAAAAAATAAATTTAATACGCAATCTTTTATAGTAAATAGTAACAATGTACCTAAATGTTCTTTGTGTAAGATAGATAATATTCATCCGCTATATAAATGTCAATCTTTTTTGAAGTTGGATCCCAGCGAGAGAAATAAATTTGTCCGCTTAAATAATTATTGTATAAATTGCTTGGGATTTCACAATTTCAAAAATTGCAAATCAACAAATAAATGTTTTATTTGCAATCGTCCGCATCATACAAAGTTACACATCGATTTTACACCAAAAACTCAGACGCAACGACGCATCGAACCCGCGGCTGCGCGACCGTCTTCGACATCTCAACCACTGAACCATTCGGCGCGCTGCGTTCAAAGCGATGAGTCATCGCCTGCGCCCACTCACGCACTGAATGCACTGAATAATGTTTCGCTCGCCGCTTCGAATAAAAATTATTTAACGAATTCAGTGAAAATATTGCCTACTGCTATTGTTTATGTTGTTAATAATAGTGGGGAACGCTTTCAAATACGAGCTCTTCTCGACTGTGGTGCGATGTCGAACTTTATAACGAAGGCGTGTTGCGACCGCTTAAATTTAAAAATTTGCTCCGCTCCCGCTACCGTAAAGGGTATAGGACTGACAGAAAGGTCAGTTCTAGGACACACGCAATTTACAATATTTTCGCGCTTGGACTCCCGCTCCAAGTATACGCTTAACGCACGGGTTATAGATGTAATATCGGACAAATTACCTGAAACGTTTGTAAATACAATTGATTTACAGCATTTACGCGGCCTGCCTTTAGCCGACGAGGACTTCCACACGCCAGGAGATATTGATTGCCTAATAGGTATTGATTTGTTTCCAATCCTCTTAGGTGCAAATAGGGTTACGGCATCCAACTCTTCCGTGACGGGTGTCGAAACATCCTTAGGCTACGTCGTTATGGGAACGGGTGACTGTTATTATCCCACTTTCCAAGCCAACAATAAATCCTTTCACTCTATTGATAATTCTATGAGTACATTAGAAAATTTAACGCAGCGGTTTTGGGAATTGGAGAATGTACCAGTAAAAAAGCACTTGAGCCCTGACGATGTCCTTTGTGAACGCGACTTTGTTCAAAATTATACTCGCGATGACACCGGGCGTTACTCTGTAGCATTACCATTTAAATTTTCACCTACTGTCTTAGGTAACTCTGAAAGAAACGCTAGAATACGCTTAGAAAAATTAGAAAAACGCCTCGATTCAAATCCTATATTACGCGAAGGATATAACGCAACTATTAAGGAATATATAGACAGCGGCTACCTTAACTTAATTTCTACTCCCGCTAAAGGTCCGTGCTATTATATTCCACATCACGCTATATACCGACCTGAGAAAAGTACTTCAAAAATTAGAATTGTACTCGACGCTAGTAGTAAATCCTCAAATAATAATTCTCTTAATGATATTTTATATACTGGCCCGAACCTACAGGCGAATATATTCGATTTACTGCTCAACCTCAGACTTTATTCTATTGCTTTGGCCGCTGACATTGAAAAAATGTATTTCCAAGTAAAAGTAATTCCAGAACATAACCGATTTCAAAGAATCCTCTACAGGTTTAATTCTAAGGACCCTATTTCCACTTATGAATTTAACCGCGTGTCCTTTGGATTATCTAGCTCCCCCTTTCTAGCTATGCGAGTAGTCAAACAGTTGACCGATGATGAAAACAAACGCTGGCCTCTAGCCGCTTGGACGGCTAAGAGACATTTCTACATGGATGATTACGTATCTTCCGTTTCTTCTGTTGACGAAGCTGAAAGGTTATACCATGAGCTGGTACAGATGTTCATGGCCGGGGGGTTTAAACTAAGTAAATGGGTTTCTAATAGTTCTGAATTTATGCAACGCATACTTGCAGACCAACGCGCTTCTGAGGTCATAACTTTTGACGAAAACACGCATACAAAAATTATAGGCTTACGGTGGCTACCTACTGAAGACTTTTTCTCTTTCAAAATTAACGCTGAAAATTTTAAATACACTAAACGCTCAATTCTCTCTGTTACCGCACGCTTATTTGACCCCTTATCTCTAATTGGTCCAGTTACCGCTTTTCTAAAATTGTTAATCCAAGACTGTTGGAAACAAAACTTAGATTGGGACGACGAAGTTCCTAATTTTATTAAAATTAAATGGTCTCAATTTCAAAATGAATTACCGCTATTAGAACAAATCAAAATACCACGTCATATAGGTATTTTATCCAACTCTAAAAATATTATTCTGTTGGGCTTCGCAGACGCTAGTGAAGTTTGTTATGGTGCCGTTGTCTATATAAGAGTTAGTCAGGGTGATAGTGACACAGGTCACGTGACGCTTATGTGTTCTAAGTCAAGGGTCGCTCCGCTGAAAAACGTAACATTAGCCCGACTCGAACTGTGCGCTGCGCTTTTGTTGTCGAATTTAATTGTTTCTGTAAAGGATGCTATAAGTGAACGCGTTCAGATCGATAATATTTTCGCTTTCTCAGATTCTACGGTGTCACTCTCTTGGATTCACGCACAACCATATAAATTTCACACTTTTATAGCCAACAGAATCTCAAAAATTAATGACAATCTCCCCGCTGAACATTGGTATCATATCCCGGGAAAGGAAAATCCTGCGGATATAATTTCTCGTCCTGTATCGCCTAGTAAATTAACTAATAATAAATTATGGTTTCACGGTCCAATTTGGGCAACGCTACCAATCGCAATGTGGCCAATACAGGCATTTATAAATAAGTCATTAGATACGCTTCCTGAATCTAAACCCACCATTCTTCTGTCACACGTAGAAGAAAAATCCAAAAGTATTTTCTATGACTTAGCCACTCGCATGTCAAATTGGAATAAATATTTGCATGCTTGTGTATATATTTTACGCTTCACAAAGCTCTTAAAGTCTAAAGGGTCTATAACAGTTCAAGATTTAGAATACGCTGAAGAGATTGTAATACGCACAATTCAACAGAATCATTTTTTGTCTGAATTTCATAACATAAAACAAGGCAAATTATGTAGTACTGGTTTGCAGAGGTTAAACCCCTTTATTGACGAATGTAATATAATTAGAGTAGGTGGTCGTCTTAACAACGCTCAACTTGAATTTTCACGCAAACATCCTATTCTTTTACCCGCTACCAACTCAATAACTCATAACTCAACTCAATAAACGCAATAACTCAACATACTAATTTGTTTCATTTAATTTTATTTTTACTTCGCTATTATTCCTTAGATTTAAGTAGTCTCTTTTCGCTAATATAATATTTATATATTCTCTCGCATTGATGCCGCTTGTTCTGAAGGATACCTTCAGGCCGGGGGATAATGTTGACGCCGTTTTACGTACACATCCACACACATCGCACACATACAAACAAACGCATCACACGCATATCTACCTACATATTTATCTATTTTTTATTCCCTTTTCCTACCCTTAAAAAAGACAGACGCTTAAAAGTTGCCGCCGCGCGCGCATCTCGCTCCGCAAAATTAAAAGATATCCTCTCTCGTGTGTGTGGTATGTGACATCGCTAAATCCTCGTTAATCAAATCTTAAAATCAACAAAAACTCTGGTGTATTGTGGTGGAATAGAACCAGCGCAGAAGGAGCAGGCGAACCTCAATCGAAGGCAAAGGTGAGTCTGTCTTTCCCCATCTTGTCCCCACCAACATCTATACTAACATTTTAAAGAGGTAGTTTGTTTGTATGGCGGAGGTAAAATCTTTCATTAATAGTAACAATAGAATTTCAGGTTTGCCATAGACTAGGTAAATACTCGTACTCCAAAAGGTCACCAACTATTCTCTACTAATATTATAAATGCGTAAGTTTGTAGATGTTTCGTCACAGCGATAAAGATGCCAGGCGTTAATTCATAATTATATATTCTTTTTTAACGCGAAGTCACGGGCATTAGCTATAGTCTAATAATAAAGATCCAACGCGTGGCAAACCATTCGATGTCAGGCGTCAATGTATATCAGGCTTGGTTTTTCAATTTTGTTTTTCGACACGAATGAAACCGCGCGCACCAACTAGTATTTAAGTAAGTTTTAATCAATTTAATGTTTTATTTCGTTGTTCGAATGGAATTTAGATCGCTCGCCTAATTAGATCGTGTGCAATACCTATCGTAGGTATATATTGTATACCCAGCTATATTGTATTGTAGCTATAGTATACACAAATACACTGTTTTCAGTTGTTTGTAGTTTTCACGTAATTGTTTGGTTAAATACCTAATCCAAGTCGAAATCCCAAAGGAATTTTCTTTCGCTATTTAAGTAAAGAATTTAAGTGCTATTATTACTGTTCACCTGCTGGAAACTGATTGGGAATTTACGGTATGACAATACCTATTCGTGATTTACAAAGAGGTACGTACTTCTGTGAAACGAACACAAAATTCAAGAGTAGAATATTGAATAGACGACTCGACAATTCTTCGCATCGCTTTTCAACCTACACGGTATTTAGTACTCGTATATAATCACGATGTACAGGAGTATGTCTAGGAAAGGAAGATGTATACTGCCTTATGCTTGACGCAAATTTAGTAGTTTTGTGAATATTGTAGAATACACGTTGTCAGGGATACAAGAAATAACATAGACCTTTCATCCAGAAAAAAAGTAAGTACTGATCCCGAATGATCCATCTACAATCAAGTGGACCTTTAGCCTGTCCCCGTTTGAATCTCTACAAAGTATCTCACATACTTACAATAGGAAATCGAATATTTTCCATGTTAATAATTTTTATTTATTGTTCTCTCATTTTTATTGTTATTCATTCAAGTATTTATTTTCTTTTTTAGATTGAATTTTTTTACTATATAAATAAAAAAAAACCTAAACCTAGAGTGCCGCAAGTAGCGGGGCTAGGCCAAAGCTACCGGTGGTTAGGGCTGCAGAGTGAGGAACCTCCTGACAATTCGTGCCGTGTCCAGGAGTATCCGTCTCTTGACCCATCTAGTAAGAGCCTAGGTGGACCACGGGCACTTTTTATTGCCCGTGGTCCACTCAGGTGAACAAAGTAGGTGGACCATTTGACGTGCAATACACGCTCTTGAGATGTTGGTCGAGGCTCTTAATTGTAAGGCTTTTTATTTCTGTTTATATAAGGATGCAAATTATATCCAAAATTTTCTTTTTTCATCTTCTCTTTCTATAAAGGCGTTGGTTCCGCGCGTTATCTGTACCTCGCCCCTCTCCCTTTCCTACCTCCCGGCACTCGCAGAAGAAAAAGACATTTTTACCTACACATTCGACACAGTCCACTATAAGTCGCTAAAGAAAGTGTACGCAATTCGCTGTTTAATTAGACATTCTAATTAATCGCTGTATCAGTCGCATCTCGCTGTATCGAAGGAAATTAAAAGCAGTTCGCGAGTCGCGAGTGAAGTGTGGTGACATCCAACAAGGACTGGAAGGTCGTATACCGCTGCTCGCCGAGTGAGTACCCTTGATTCCTTTCATTTTACCCTCCACCTTTCTGGTCCTAATGTGCCAGAAGGCCGCTAGATGCCACTTCACTCACTCAGCATAATTAAAAAGATGAAAGGACACCAAAATATTTTGTGTAATCAGAATTGATAAGTACAATGTGGTTGATTTTCAATGAAAAGCTATAGTATATAAAATGAGTATTGTAATGTGCGGAAAACCCTTGAATAAATTTACTGACCTGGTTGACAGCTGCTATGTCATCATCATCCACGTCCAGTACTGCCGTTGTCTTCGTAATGCCTGTAGAAAAAAATCACATTTAAATATCTATAATAATAATAATATAAAGAGGTTAAGTTTTATGTATGTTTGTATGTAGGAGGTAATTTTTGAAACTACTCATCCGATTAAAAAAACTATCACCAATAGTTTATTTGTATTGTAAAAAAATTAAAATTAAGAAAATATAATAAATAAGTATATAAAGAGATTAAGCTTTATGTATGTTTGTTTGTATGTATGACGTAATCTTTGAAACTACTCATCCGATTAAAAAAAATATCACCAATAGTTTTCATTTATGGATTCAGGGAGGACATAAGCTAATTTGCAAGTATTTTGACATGTGTTTGTTTTTATTTGACATGTGTGAGTGACATCTGGAGATATTAATAAAGGGTTTTTATGAAAAGAAAATTAAAATTAAACTTTGGGTAAATTCGCGGTAGACAGCTTATTAGCAATAAATTTACTTAGAATTAATCAGAGAATAGGTATCAAAATAAGGTGAAACCTTATTGTGAACGATTCAATTCATCTAGAAAATACAATTCGACATTTAGACGGTAGGTGCAGACGTTCGCCATTTATCAGGTCTCTTCTCAATAATGTACGTAACACGCGCTTTTGTAGTATCTCACTCATGAATAAATAAAGCAATGGTTCTCAAAGTTATTTGCTTATTCATGCACAAGCGAATCACAGATAGGTTAGCGAGAGGAATTTTTTAATTTGACTGCTTATGAATTGAACCTTAATTGAACTATGCTTGTAAGTAATAATGGACGTCTACAGAGCAGTAATTTAGCTGATATACCTGAACTCTGTCCAATTTAAAATGGTATTGCAAATGAGATCAGTCTCAAATCAAATATTCGATTGTATTACATTATTTTACTTATAACATTGATATTTTTAAGTAATCTATCTCAAAGTTCCTATATAAAAGAAAATTCATCCATATCTAAATACGTGTAGACCACCTACATGCGATCATATAGATAGACTGTTAGTCTATCTGACTACGTTTACAAAAAAATGTCTTAGTAAATCTTTCTTAGTCTTAGAACACATTATTATTTTTGAGATTAATTTCTTGAAACAAAATTATGATAATAAGTTGTAAAATAAACTAGCTGGCTTGGCTAGCTCAGAATAAAATTCTGTTCCATACAAAATGTATGACAAAATGAAATTTATCTACAATTTTCTTTTCGTCAATATTTTAAATGTTTTAATTAATAGTTATTCTGCTAAACGGGGCGGAGACAAATTTAACCAACAAATATGATCAATCTTTTCAGACGTTCTTGAGTTGATAAATAGGGCTTCTAGTAGTTCTAAGTAGTGTAACTAACACGACTTCCTTTCAAGAATAGATACATTTTACTACATTTACATTATTCTATAGTCTGTGATAGTATAATTATGTCAGCTTCAACATACGAGCAACTGGCTATATGAACAGCTAGCAGTGTTTTTATTTTATTACAATGGAGTAAAATAACAACGTACTGTACTGTGTCCTGAACGCGAGAGGCGGTCGAGGGTGTGGGGAGTTTATGTGACGCGCCCTTCGTTTTGCACGCGAAATAATTTATAAATACGTAGCACGAGTACACTCACACGAAATTCGTGTTAGCATGTTCGCGGACTAAACTGACCTATGGCACAGAATAAAAAATATTATTGAATAAGTACTTTTCACACTTTGTCGCTTTCACTCTTGTGCATGTCGCGAGCGCGGCTTGAGGAAAAAATAGTAGGATAAGACCTTTCACCATCAGATAGCGAAATAAACGACTCCATCCCTTTTTACAGAGAATAAAAAATACAGTGGTGGCCTGGATTTTATGTCTCATATTCGCTTTGGCATAATGCGCCAATTCTTTAGTCTAATTAAAATTGTGATTAATTTCTTTGCTTTCGTGTTGGATTGTGTTTTTAAAGAAACTCCATTACAAAATTATTCATTTAGTTAGATACACAAGAACAGTTCTTTACCAATTCCAGAGTCTGGTGTTGCTTGTGACCGCAGACAACTATACTCGTATTAGCCGCCTACAATCAAATGGACCGTCGGCCTGTCTGCCACCCTTAATAATAGTAATAATAATAAAAACAATTAAACGGTTGTGATCCACAATAAGCTATTTTGTATTTTACCTCCTATTTTTCCATTCTTATGATCTGTTGTTCTTATGTTACGGGAAGATTGTCTGTGGTAAATCTTCCAAAGCCCGCGGCGGTATTTAAATGCCATGTTACTGGCTCGTAGTATTATTAATATTTACTTAAAAATTTCTTTTCAAATACAAAATACAGTAAATTTTACAGTCTTGGAAAAATAATATATTCAAACGCAAATATATAGTTCCAAAATCATCGATAGTTGCAGATATTAATTTTATGTAAAGAAATACTATAACTTATAGTAACTGCAAAGGTACTTTCGAACAAATGAACAAATTTAGTTAAATAAAATAAATATATTTTTAGAAAATATCAACGCCACCATATCAAGGACAATTTTGATAATTTCGATATTTGTTTATTATAATATCTATATTTTATTTTTTCTGTTAATTTATAAGATCAGTTATAATCATAACTTCATAAGAAGTTTTTTTAACGTTTTTGTGTTTTCTAAGAAATATGTGCTTTTCTGAGTTCTAAGTAGATATATCTCTTTACTGTCTTTTATTTTGTATTCAAAAAATTACTTGCAAGTATTGTAACTGATACTTTGGTAGGACATTTTAATGTAATACGGTCATTCGGTGTTTTCAGACAAACAAATTAGTAAAATTTTGAAACTTATGTTATACCTTTGGGTCTGCTGATCAAGATCCACAACTCTCCCTCCCTTTCCACTTGCCGCTTCATCCCCCCACATCGCAAAGTTTGTCCCCGTCAACGGATTTTTAAGTATTTTGCGAAAACTTTAATAGATACAAAAAAAGTGTCAAAAGCAAAAATTACCCCCATTAAATCTTAACAATGTATGTTATGTACACTTTTCGATTATCTTGACGGTTTTCAAGCTACAGCCTTCAAACAAAATTTCATTGTTGGAAAACTAGCTATAACTTGAAAACCGTCAAGGCAATCAAAATAATGTATAGAACATATTTTGTTTAGAATTTAATGTGTTTTCAAGTTATAGCTTGACATTGACGGTTTTCAAGCTGTAACTAGTTTTTACTTTAAAGTTAGTTTGACAACTAGCTATATCTTGAAAACCGTCAAGCTAATCAAAATAATATATAAAACATATTTTGTTAAAAATTTAATAAGGATAATTTTTTCCTTTGACACTTTTTTGTATCTATTAGACTTTTCGCAAAATATTTAAAACACCGTTAACGGGTACAAACTTTGCGATGTGGGGGGATGAAGCGGCAAGTGGAAAAGGGGGGAGAGTTGTGGATCTTGATCAGCAGACCCAAAGGTATATAACCCACATAAGTTGCAAAACTTTACTAAATTGTTTGCTTCCCCCACAAATTGCTTACACAGAATGCCCGAGCTAATAGAAGAAGATACATACGTAGGTCCTGACAGTTAAAACGGACTGCCGAGATAACATCTTGTCAAGTTTGGATTCTGAATAGTTTCGAAATTTCGAAATATTACTAGCTGCTGTCCGCGACTTCGCCCGCGTATAAAAAATAGATGAAAACCTATTTTCAGACCTACCAAGTGTACATATAAAATTACATCAAAATCGGTTAAGCCGTTTCGGAGGAGTTTGGCAACTAAAACTGTGACATGAGAATTTTATATATTAGAAGATTAGAAGATGTAAATTATCGTTTAAATATTTATTGTTGTTATTTTTCTACATTAGCTTAAACATGAGGAATAGAACATTATAAAAAGGTTTGGTCCTTTGTTGAGTTTGTATATAAGCTAATCTATAAACGTGTATTTAATACAACATAATGGTGCCATGATTAAAACTCAGTTTCACTCATCTAACGGTTTAATCGAAAAGTGAAGTATGAAACACGCTAACGTTATAAGCGCCTGCGGTATTTTTAATAGCAATATGTTTTCATTAAGCCTCAAGAAAACTTAATTATACGGTGCCTATAGAAATTAGTTGTTAACTTGGATTATTGTCGCTATCATCAGACAGAAGAGTAATATATTTTTATATGACAGTATAAAAATTGGAATAAAGGCTGACAATAAACCTGCCAACGATAGATAGTGGAGTTAATCTTTAACTCTAGTTGAACAGAAATACCTTACACCCTGTTGGACTAAGTCCATTATATAAAATGAAATCATAAAAGCCAAGAACTTTTCCATTAGTTAATGTTTGGTATTTTATTAGTTATAGTTATCCCAAAGGGGAGGTGGGAAAGTTTACTACAAAGCTCTGTGCTCAACGGAAACTGGAAATGCTTGGCAAACCGCATTTCTCAAACTCAAAGTTACTCGTATTTGACATCGACTGAATTCTGCTAAGAGCCGAGTTAAGACATTGTGTAGCAAATCACAATGCATAACTCACAAATTATATTAGTTGCCTTTGGAGATGTTACACAAAGTGCATTGATGCACTATCTGCACTTTGTTACGTAGAAAATAAATTTAACGTTAATTAATCAATAAAGCTGCGCTCTGTAAACTAATAAATATCGTAGATAACCTATAAAGGCCTCATATAGCATAGAGAGGATATTCGATAGATAATCTAATATCCTCTAGACTAGACATAGACATAGCGAGCTGAAGTGACCACGGACAGGTCAGATAATTAGAAAAACCGATAACAGCCGGAAGTTGAACCTATGGATGCATTTTGCCATAGTTGATTTCAGTAGTGGCAACGCACACAGCGTCACGGTTTTTTTTTTTTTTATCAAAAAATATTTAATATACAGACAAGCTGGTTTACGATCCCTTGGGAATAGAATATTTTTCTGGATTAAATTCACCCTTTGTTCTTTTTTTTATCCCTGACTATGGCATGCAAAATTTCATGATGACAATTTGAGTAGCTAAGGCGCGAAAGCGTAACAAACATGAATAATAGTTAGGATTACATCAAAACGCTCAACTCAATAAACAAACCTTTATGATCATTACAAGTTAAGCTCCTTAAATATAAACAAATTATTTTTAAAGAAGTTTATTTAAAAAATAAATGGAACGCAATTATACATTCAAACAAGTTCTTTTTAAATCTGTTTGACTTCCCATGAAGTCAACCCGCTTTTTACAAGCATTTTATTTCCCTTTGACTTTCCTCCCTTTGAGGTATTATTCGCTCATTCCCCTTTCACGTAGGTATTTTGATGAAACAAATCATGACCTGTCGGCTCACCCGGCGAAAGAGAACGTGTCAGGTTATTTATTTGCTGTTTAGTATCTACATTTGGACGCGTACATTGGATCGATACATTTTCAATTACGAAAATTGATGCTTCGGCTAAACAGGTGTTGTCGTCTATTATACTTTTTCCATAGAAATCGCGATGTATGTAATTTTGAATTAAGGCTTTTATTTGATTTCATATCTGTCTGACTTTCTTAGTAGTGACGGTGTAAATGCAGTAATGTTTCATAGTAATAAACATGCACCATGAAATATATTTCTATATTTGAGTATGTGAATTTCAAGGCCCATTCCCAAGCTTTATAATGTCTCTATCCTTTCATGGAGGTATTATTATTATTATATTCTATATAGTATTTCGATCGATACCAAATCCACGTTTCGCAAGCATAAATTGATCACAAGAACGATTTAATTGGGCTAAAGTGCTTAAACATGTCACACACTTCAAATAAAATAAGAGCGCTTAATCAAAGTCCGATAAGAGAATTTTATTAGGAGCACATTGGAATTTTAAGGACATTCTTTCCATATAATTCATATCATGATAATAATATTGTGGTAATTCTTGGCTCAAGAATGTCCGCGAATGGTATGGCCAAAGTACCAGATCGCTGTTTCGAGGTTACCTACGATAGCCATAATGATAGCCAAACTCCGATAAAAGATGGCACTACAAGAAGAAGAATGTCATTCGTGGCACATGCGCCATTTACCACTACCAGACAGACAGATGTTAGAAATTGATGATATAAGATTAATATCTAAGTAGTGGGTCACGTCACAAGTCTAGTCACACTGCGTTTTTCAGACTAGCTGTTGGCAAGCCAATCCTTTACAAAAGATTGCCATGAAGAAGACTTAAAATACAACATTTAATTTATATCTAAATATTTATAATACTACCTATATGTTTAAAGTTAACTTAAGTATAGTGTTAGGATAATGTTCTTTAAATTCGGTTTCGTTTAAACAAATTTGTAAAAACTTTGTCATTTTGTAAAAAGAAATATCCTTGTATAATGAAATATTACTCAATATTGTTATATTCACGTCACTCGTTTCATGTACAGTCTTGTTTATTTTTCTATCTGTTTTATTATTTCGAATCCAACTTTATTGAAAAACGTCGTTGTAATGAAAGCTACTTTCTTTCAACTGTCTCTTCTCTGTCTGAGGCAATAATATTAAATATTTGATTTTATCAACCTCTTCATTAATATTCGTAAAATATGAATAAGTCTATGGAATTGAAACGTTTCGAGCTATGGTTTTCTTTCTAACCGTTCAATAGACGTTCAAAAAACTAAAAGGATTGGCATGAATGAAACGTTATGATTTCAGAGCTTTTTTCTTAAACATTTTTTTAATATATTTTATCTATACTAATTTATAAACAGGTAAGACACACACAAACAATTGTGTGTGCGTTGAATAGACTCCGAAACTACTGGACTGATTTGAAAAATTCTTTCAATGTTAGGAAGTCATATTATCAACGAGTAACACATAAGACTATATTTTATAAAGTTACGCGGACGAAATCGCGTGCAACAGCTAGTATATTATATTTGCGGCGGGCAGGATTACGGTAGACTTGATAGTAGGTGGCTACCAAAAGCAAATCGCCATAGAAGGTAGTTTTTTTTTTTTTTTGTTGTTTAAAACTTTTTATTTTTTACATAATACTAAGCGCCTGTTTCTCAAACGTCAAGTAGGCCAAAATGTCATTTAAAGTCACCGGTAACCAGGAATAATTTAGCTGATATACCTTTGTTTGTACGGTAAACGTCCCAAACATTAAATAGAAAATAATAAAAAAAAATCGGCCATCGAATGATGCAGTAAACCGAGTGCATAATTCAATATAACAGAAAATGATTTCTAAAAGTAAGTAATCAACACTTTACATGTAGTTCGTGAAAGAGGCCCTTAGTCTTTGCCCGCTACTTCGTCCTTGCATCCCTTATAAATGTACGAGTAACAAGCGTAAAAATTATGTGTTATTTTGATTAATTTAAATGTGAAAGATTTCACCAATATCTTCAAAAACTTTCGCAATTATGTTATATTTTTTTAAATTTTCGCAGCGCAGGTTTTTACAACTTGCATTATGCTGAGGTGGAGCCGGTTTGTAGTGGGGGACGTTTGTTGTCGTCTTTATATTTATTTTTATGTTACTTATGTATGTTCTTAAATGTCCTTTGTTACAAATAAAATATTATTCTCGCTCTCTCCTTGTGCCTCTTCAGTCCTGAAGACTCCTACTCTACTCTACTCTACTCTACTCTACTCTACTCTACTCTACTCTACTCTACTCTACTCTACTCTACTCTACTCTGCTCTACTCTGCTCTGCTCTGCTCTGCTCTGCTCTGCTCTACTCTACTCTACTCTACTCTACTCTACTCTACTCTACTCTACTCTACTCTACTCTACTCTACTCTACTCTACTCTACTCTACTCTACTCTACTCTACTCTACTCTACTCTGCTCTACTCTGCTCTGCTCTACTCTACTCTACTCTGCTCTACTCTGCTCTACTCTGCTCTACTCTGCTCTGCTCTACTCTACTCTGCTCTACTCTACTCTGCTCTGCTCTACTCTGCTCTACTCTGCTCTACTCTGCTCTGCTCTACTCTACTCTGCTCTACTCTACTCTGCTCTGCTCTACTCTGCTCTACTCTGCTCTGCTCTACTCTGCTCTGCTCTACTCTGCTCTGCTCTACTCTACTCTGCTCTGCTATACTCTGCTATGCTCTACTCTACTGTACTCTACTCTACTCTATTCTATTCTATTTCTTGGTAAGATTTATAGAGCAGATTTTTTATTATTAATAATGAGGATGGCAGGCAGGCCTGACGGTTCACTTGATGGTAGGTGGTAACTGTTACCTCACATTAAACGTGTAGGCGCTTCGGGTTCACATAATATTGGGACAGTGACATTGGCGTCGGTTGCGTGTGTTCTACCTCACCCTGTATCGAACAAGGTCATCTATGCGTAGGTAATACTTATTACGCCGGCCTTACATAACTTGAATTGGTCATATTGTGGTATTCCGTGCCACTCTATAGAATATAAAATATGTTACTTACTATACAACACAAAGGAATTTATTAAAGACTAGCTGCTGCCCGCGACTTCGCCTGCGTACTTTATAAATTATATACTAAAACCTTCCTCAAGAACCACTCTATCCATTGGTGAGAAGAGCATGAAAATCGGTGCAGTAGTTTTTGAGTTTATCGCGAACAGTCAGACTGACGCGGCGGAGGACTTTGCTTTATAATATGTAGTGATTTTCACGCGTAAACTAGGTATACTTAATGTATGACGTGGTTCAAGTGTAGGTCTAAATATTCTTTTAGTTGTGTTTAGGTTTCGAGTTGAAAACTGGACAGGCCTTCTGTAGCCAGTAAGGCCCTTACAGAAGACCACCGTAATATAAACAGCATGTCTGCTGTTATGTTTCGGTGAGTAAGGGACGCCAGAGCCATTTTTCTATCTCCTCTCAATACCTTGTCCTGCTAAGATGAGCAGAGCAATTGCAGCACTCATGCTTGTGTTAATAGAAGACGGTAGCCACCTACCATCAAGTGGGCCTTCATCAGCTCGCCTACCCATCTTTATGTTAAGAAAAGGTAGTTACTGTTTTTATAAATTAAATAATATATTTTTTCGATTATGGATATCGTAGTATTTGCGCTTCTTAATTTACTTACTGTTTAAAAAAAATCCTCAGAAAAATTCGCTTTGCTTTAAATAATAAATATATAAATAACATGACATTACAAAACAAGTTATTAAATTTTCTAAGTTAACTAAGTTAATGAGTGAAATTCGCTACACATCGCTACATCGCCAGATACAGATAGATAAAAGTCGATGTCATTTTACTTGACCCGAACTTTTTGCTATTATCTGCTGTACCTTAGTTGTTGAGGAGTTGGATGTCCAGCAGACTACTTGATGCTGTAGCATCAGATCAAGGTTACCATGTTATGGAAATACCACCGAAGTAACAGTATACCAAATTTCACATGTGGAAGTTAGTGAACCTACGTCAACTAGAAAATGGGCTGACGGTCTTCAAACTCTTGAACAGATTTCCATAAATTATAGCTAAGAACTGTCTCGATCACATCAGCTTTTAAACAAAAAACCGGATCAAAATCTATCCATCCGTTTGGGAGCTATGATACTATAGACGGACACATAGGCACAGATACACACACATATACACAAACACAATACACAAGCTTATAACATCCAGTTTTTACGTTGGACGTCACGTCGGGGTTTAAGAATGGAATTACAACAATGCTGAGGAACTGAACATTGACTACTAAAATACTAAATACTTACTGAGCTCACTTACAGAAAACCTTATTACCTACTTGTGATCTCATTTGACAATTAATAAAATTATCTCTTTTCCGAGATCACGAGTTGATACGGTCACGTAGCTTTTATATTAGTTGAGTTTGATTAACTCGTAATAAGTTGATGTTAGTTTGATAGGATCGGAAGGTGTTTATTCGTTATGAACTTTTACCGTTGGGAAATATCATTGACTCGGATATGTTGCATATAGAATGAAAATGGCCCTTCCGGTACATGGCTGTTCACATGACAGAACGTCCAAATGGTTCGATTGCCTATGTGCTAAATAATACAAGTGTCAAAATGCATACTAGTCATATAATACGCGATCGGTAAATTTTCTGTGATCTAGTAACTTTTTGTGCAACTGATATTATTTAAACTTTACTACATCCACCCCTTCTTAACTTATCGCCGAAAAGGATTGTTTCTCAGTAAGACACTGTAAGTGAATTCTCATAAGACACTGTAAGAGCTTCCAACAGATATACTGGAGAGTAAAACTGTCTTTAAAGTTCGTACTTAGTTAGTCTAACTTTGTTTTATTATCTGATATATGGTAGCCTTGAGTATTTGATCTCGCTCGTAAATTGGAAGTGAAGAAAAGTTAATTCTTGTAGAGCAATTATTTGTACTTAAAATTATAGGTTTTACATTTTATTGTTAACTAGCCGGTGGAGCTGACTTCGTCCGATTTTCAAAACTGAAATTAAAATGCTAAATTCTTGTTGCTATGACACTTCGTCCAGCGTTAGATTTTTTATTTTAATTTTATATGATCCCTTGGGTATAGTTCATTTTATTTAGATGAAAGGTACCCTATGCCTTGTATGCCTATGTCTATGCCCTATGTTTGTAGCCTCAAGTAAAAATATTAATGAATGCTATAAACTATGGCAAATAAAGAATTTAACATTTACTGGTATTATTTACAAGATTTCATATAAAATAAATAACAGTTATTACCTTTGACTAATATCTAGTACCTACCTAGACTAACCTAAACACTGTTCAAACTAAGAAGCAACAAGTAACATATGTTGAGAGACAAGTAACATATTTTGACAGTTTATTTGGGTATGATAATTAATTATAATCTTGATTAAATAACGTTTCTAAAATTAATTGTCGCTTTTTAATTATATTTTCCATTATAATTAATAAGATGTGATCAATGTACTACATTTTTATCAGTTCTTTTCTTACCGCAAAAGCTTCTATATACACTTTTAAGTATATAGTAAGTATATAGATTAAATTTGCAATGGAGGAAGAATAATTTTGTCTAGTTGGCCAAATAGTTTTTAAGATATGGCCTTTCAAAAGTTTGCAAAAATTTCTAAAAAAATTTTGCAGTTGTATTCATATTTCGACCGTTTTTACCCCCAAGAAATGGGTTTATTGCAAACGTTACTTTAAAAATTATTAAAGTGCACTTACAAAACTTACATTTTTTTAATTTTTTTCTTTCGGCTGACAAGGGAGGCTAAAATTCCCTTCAACCGCATTCATAACATTTTTTAATTTTTTATATGTTGCCACTGTACGTCATTTCATTGTCATCATAACCACGGAGAAGGTCTTATCATTAAGACATCTATTTGTGCCATATTAATTTGAAACATGGTCTTCAGTTAAAATCCCCAGTTTACAAACTTTTCTTATATAGATCAAAAAAC
The DNA here is from genome assembly GCA_945859745.1 of Synanthedon formicaeformis. Classification (NCBI taxonomy): domain Eukaryota; kingdom Metazoa; phylum Arthropoda; class Insecta; order Lepidoptera; family Sesiidae; genus Synanthedon; species Synanthedon formicaeformis. The sequence goes on along the minus strand of OX243953.1, from coordinate 541,899 downwards.
GAAAGCGTCCAATGAAATGAAAGCGGTTCCGAGTAATTTAGGCCCCTTTGTTTCGTAGAGTACACGAAAATTAGCCGCAGGGTCTAACAACACTCGCCTTTACCTAATTTATAAGTCTAAATGAACTTCACAGACATTAAGAGCGTCGGTGTCTGTTTTAACAGATCATTATAATGGTTTTCTTCAAATTCTTTCTTATAAAAGATGTAATAAAAGAAAAAAGTATCTAGTTTTACGATTTGTATTCAGAAAAGTTCGTCTCTTTGATTTGAAACGTAACACCTGTATTAATATATATCTTTATCACATTGAAGAGATGGAGGAAAAATGTTATTCATAGATAAAATGTCTCATTATTTTATTTTTTATCTCTCGCGTAGAAAGTTCTTCAGAAAAGAGTTAACGTAAACAGAAAAATGTTCACAAAGACAAAGAGAAACTTCAATGCGGACAGTTCGATCACGAGTACCTGTTGATATCAGTAACTTTTCACACAAGTAGGAAAGTACAGGGAAAGTAGTTAAAAAAATACACATTTAAATTATGAAAATTATATTATTATAAAAAGCACATATTTTATAAACATTAAAAAATATATTTAAAAAAAATAAAAAAAATAAAACGCGTACATGGAAAGGCAGAAAAGAAAAGAAAAGACGTGTCTAAACTTACCTCTGAACTCCAACCGGGCAAACTTATCTTGTTTGCATTTGATAACTTTAAAACAATTTAATTTAACGAGTAGCGACATTTTGGATTTTCTCCGTACGTCTTTTTACGCGAAAGAAAATTTGGCCCGCAGGCCGAATGAGTTAATGTTTGACTACATTAAAATTTATTTAGTACTACAAAATCTCATATAATTTATACTGGTGAAATATAATAGAAAACGCGGTATTGAAGTTCGCGTACAGAACCTCTGGTGGTTCTTTCAGCTCTTAGGTTACGGTCGAGCCGAGTTCTACTGCCGGAATGATCCATCCAGCAGCGGCACTGGAGTTTATATAAAGCTAGGTAGGGCGGGCGGGCGTATGCCTCTCAGCGCAAGCAACCCCCTGCGCGCAAACCTTCTAGCCTCACCCTCAACCACCCTCACTTCACCACCCGGTCCCTACGCCCGTCCCCGGAACCTGCCCAGGTCCACATTAAAGATTCCACAGGCCACGCTCACGAACCAACATGGCCCACTCACCTAACCATAACATTAACTAACTCATTTGATACAAGCCATTAATTTTAACATCCCCAACAAAGTCCTTTTAATTATCTTTGTGTACGTATGTATATGACTGAATTCCTCCTGAACCAATTTTGATGACTTTTTTGTGTGCCCCTGAATGATTTAGATTTACAATTGAACCCAATAGGTGGTTTTGCAATTAAGAATAATCTGGTTCGGATGGGTTAACTTCTGCTATGTCCGTGTATATGTGACTGAACTCCTCCTGTACGTTTTTTGTGTGCATATGAGTAGGGGGGGGGGACCATTCAGAAATGGTTTAGATTCACAAAGGGACCCGATAAGCGGCGCTGCAATCGGATTATCGGGTTTGGATAATCCGGTTTGGATATCGGGTTTGGTTTGGAAAAAAACTACACAACTTTAAAGGTTTCGTTACAACCAAACTGTACTGAAAATAGTACTGAATAATTAAATTTATGCTACGTTATTTCATAACTCCCATTGGACTAACTAACACTCGATTTTAAGCAATTACAGACGCCGAGTTATCATTTATCATGTTTTTAATGCATATTCCAAAATGTGGAATTTTATTATTCTCCAGAGAAAGAGAAAAGGGTAGTTAAGGTTAGTTCAACTTGATAAGTATATTTATAATTCACATGAAAGGGTGAAAACCCTGACTCGTGGCTGATAGGATGACGCGGACTTGTGAGTACTGATACTGTAAGATACTGTGAAAACGATGTAAGTTAGCGCGCTCCAAATAGTTTAAAGTTAATTGTAGAGCTCGTGGCTGTAAGAAGTTTCACGTGGAGTTGGTTGAGTAACGAAGACATTCTACGTCAAGTGAGCAGTGAGAACTTTTCCTGTCTTGTCCACAGACAGACAGGGGTACCAACGATTCGAGCTTTGAGATTTTCTGCCTTTAATCTTAGCTAATATTGTGAATAAAAAATGAATTTTATTCATAGATAATATTAACCGATATCATCTTCAAATTTCGTTTACAAATACAAAAAAAGTAAAAAAAAAATACAAATGAAAAAATTAAGAAAATATAAGAGCATACTTATCGCTGTGACGACGATGGCGCAGCCACGACGATAGTGGCGCACTCTCTTTTTTTATATTTTTGTGTGTGCACTTTCGGACACTGTGTTTTGTGTGACACTGTTTTCGGGACTTGTTGAAACTAGGGCAGTGGTCTGACCGTGACCGTGACCTACAAGCAAGGCTCAAGCTACCGGTTGAACCTCCTGACAATTCTTGTGCCGTGTCAAGAAGTGCCGCCTTCCGTATCCGTCCCTTGACCCAGCCAAGAGATGTAAAAGCTTGAGAAATTAATCAACAAATAAAATAGGACCGAATTTTAATAATAATTACTAAAATTATACAAGTATTTTAGAACATAAAGTTAATAATACAGCAAACTGTTATGTATCTTAAACATTTTGCTATAAATTTCATTCAGGCGCTGAAATTCACTCAGTTACTCGATTGACTATGTTTACTCGATTTATTCAATTAGAGATAATTAAAATTGATTATAGAAAGTCCAGCGGGTAATCGTGTGAAGTTTGGTAGCGTTCGGTCGCGGGCGAAGCCGGGAGCGGGTCGATAGTTGTTAATATTTGTTACAAAATAAATGGACCATGAGCGTGGTGTAACCCCCGGGGGGTATAATAATAATAATAAAAAAGAACTGGAGCAGAAGACTCTGGCGGATTTCTTAGCGAATGTTTTGGTTATTATAATAAACATATGTTCCAAATTTCAGTTGACTTTGGGTTAATAAAATCAGTCAGTACTTATACGATTTTTACAAGTATCTATATAGTTAAACCTAGTTATGTTTTCATACAGTGCGTATACATGAACTTGGTTTATTTATAACTCTGCCACTACAATACGGAGTTTAACATCGTATAATTATCAGGCCTATTAAGAATGCTAATAACACTCTAATTATGGCATTGATACACGCCACTTCTATTATTTTATACATGTACTTAGGTAAATATAAAAAAAAAAATTATACTATACACCGAGGCCGAGCCATATTACCGAGGCCAAAAAAATAGTTTTAAGACTTTTTGTATAAATGTTTGTCTGTGCGTATGCTTAACCGTTACTAAAATCATATTTAGTAATGAAAATTGGCTTATTTCTATTCTACACTAATGCCTATAGCTATAACTCACATAATTATGCAAAAATCAATACTAATAATAAATCTGTAAGGGTTGGTCATGGAGTAAGTTACTTTGCTTTCAGAGATATCGTGTTTATAGGCTCTATACATTATACTGAAACTAAATTGACCTTTTTTAGATTTTTTTCTGTATGTATGTATGTATGTATGGTCCTCCATAACTCTTAAACGAATTAACTGATTTTCATGAAACTTGGCAGATAAACATTTAGACGTACGGGAAACAGGATAGGCTACTTTTTTTTTCTTTTTCAACGCGGACGAAGTCGCAGGCACTAGCTAGTAAATAAATAATTTGGAAGGGTATTGCAATATATTCTTTCATTAAATGTTTTTTATATTGAAATTTTCACATAGCATTCATATCCTTGTTAGCAACTGTTGAGACATAAAACGCGAACCCGTGTGCAGATGTGACAAGCGCCCCCGCTGCTTCGTCACCGACTCGAACGTGCACAGCTGCTATGACGTTTCCCCGACCGCACAATACATCAATCGCTCAAAACTAATCTCCAATCACCGCTCTGGTATTCAACAGGCGGTGGATGCGTTATTTTTGTGTTGTATGACAAACACTCATTATGAGTCCCGACTTGATTCCAAGACGAACGCTCGCTCGCGACGCGACTCAGTTTCATTTAGTTGTTCGCTGCCATTTGCTACCGACACTTGTTCAAATAATTAAGAAAACATCGCACGCGCACCTACAATGCACGAAACAATACGAGACCAGGTGAGAAAGATATATTGATTATTTAGTTTTTGTATGTAAGGCGCTTGCGTGAAATATTATATAAAAATGATATATTCTACAAACAGTCTCCTTAGGTCATATAAAAATTGTTTTAGATGTATGATTCAGCTTTCGCTTGCGTACCTACCGTTTTTAGTATTTAAGCGTCAAACTTGTGCTGTGGTATTTTTATTTTTATTCAGTTTCATGAATAATTTGAGTCATATTGTTTTGGTGTTAAAAATCGTTTTGATTTTAAAAAAATGTTCTGGTCATTGTGTATTGCAATGTTTTCATAGTTGGTCTCCTATTGTTACGTTTTTCTGTTCAAAAATAGACCGAGTATTTCTAGAAATAACTTACAATTCACGTAAATCTATTTCGCAATAATACTAATAATGTACGGATACGAATATTATGCAGGATGTTATTGTGTAAGTAAATCTAAAAGAACTTCTAGAATCAGTCTTAGTACTGTACACCAACTTTTGCCAATACCTATTATTCTTATCATAGCCTACCTATTATTATTATAATATGCTATTATTATTACTAACTATACTATACTAACTATAGTAGGAGAGCCCACTTAATTTTTGTAAAAATACGTTCAGTAGAGTATTCGTAAAAAATTATATCCCTTCAAAATTTCACATTTATAATTACCTATTGGTATGACTTGACATATGTATAATATAATTTTAACAATTTTCAAAATGTGAATCATTTTGAATCTTTAGAGGCTCTAAGGTCAAATTAAAAACTCAGATGTGACAAAATATTGCATTTTGAATTTTGTGTCTTCAATAGAGCTGTGATGAAATAGGATGAAATGCTGTTGGCGAAAGGGTGACAAATATTTGTACCAAAAAAAACGTTAAGTAACAGCTTTTGTGTTTCATATTCGTTTATTAGTTTGCTAGGGAATAATTAAAAACTAATAATAAATTATTAGCGACAAGACTATGATAGATATAATCCTATTTCGTTTTATATTTTAACTAACTGGCGCCCGGGACTTCGTCCGCGTTGAAAAAGAAAAAAGTAGCCTATCCTGTGTCCCGTACGTCTAAATGTTTTTCTACCAAGTTTCATGAAAATCAGTTAATTCCTTTAAGAGTTATGAAGGAACATACATACATACATAAAAAAATTGTAAAAGTGGTCAATTTAGTTTCAGTATCATGTATAGAGCCCATAAACACGATATCTCTGAACAAAGTAACTTACTCCATGACCACCCCCTACAGAGATATTATTAGTATTGATAATAATAATATATTTCATGGCCACAGTATCCCTTTAAAAACTCTTAAGGCCGTACATACCTACCTAGTAGGTGATAATATGTATGATCATAGTTAACATAATATCAAGTAAACTTAAATAAGAAAGAAAGAAAGTAGAAACTAATTTGATTCTTTATAAAGTAAAGAAAGTTTAGACAAAATACTTATTAGCCATTAAACTCCCAATTTAAATGATACCCTGTATACTTAACTATCAAATTAATTTAATTGGTGCTAAGGCACATTGGGTACACGGCCTTACAGAAGTCTACTATTTCCCTATCCATTATCCTTTAAGAGATAGGCAGCGCCATGGAAATCTATATGTCGTTTATAGCGATGGTATGGCATTAACTAGAGTATCTACTATCTTTCGGACAAAGATACTTTCTTATGTGTCAATAGACTTATTATAAGGACGTTAGTCTTGTTTATTTTGTCTAGTTTATTTATCCACAAATTAGTTGTCTAATGACCGAGTACCGTGTCAATGTGTAAACGGACCTCCAATTATCAAATTTTAATGTAAAAAAAAAACATTAACTATCAAACGCTAGTTGATAGTAGCAAGCACAGTTCGAGAGGTCACGGAGACAAAGATAATTTTATAAATGTTTACATTTAGATAAATAAACATGTAAGGACAATAATTCTTATCAAAAAGTGTTGGGAAACAAATCTTAAGAATTTGTTATTGTAGTATTATAGCATTTGGCTAGTTGGTATTTCACGTATACTTATTAAGAAAGCAAACAGATCAAAATAACAAGATTTATTTTATTGGAAATATTTCAACATTTTTTGTGATCAACAAGTTGCCTCAAGGGTACTCGTAGACAGGAAAGGCAATTGGAGTAAATTCGACATCATATTTTTTATTCAACAGCATAATAATATCTGCTTTTGTTAGATGTTCTTAAAACCATTAAGTACCCATATAAAAAATACTAAAATCTATATGCATATCTATATCAGTCTATATCTATATCTATGTCCATATAATAAATACCTACCATAAATTAGGTACATGTATAATATGTATATCATAAAATAAAAGCGTTGAGGGGCTTCTATTTTTCCTATCACATTTTCTGAACCACCCAATGGATTTTTGTACTGTTTTCACTATTGAAAAAAACTATATTTAGAGAAGGGTTTTTTTTACTTATACTCAGTGACGGAATTACCAGAAGACTGAGTAGGCTGGAGCCTAGGGCGGCAGATTTTAGGGGGCGGCAAATTCGGTCAAAGACCGTAAGACAAAAATAATTAAAAAAAATATTATACAAGTGACCCAGAAATTGCTCGCATTCCTCTCAGGAGCCGATACTGTGGCTAAATTTGAGTACCTAATTACATCTTTTTTTTCATATTATTGTATCCAATTGTAGGGGTTATAGGGGCGGAAAAATTTGAATAGCCTAGGGGTGGCAAAAGTGTAAATCCGCCACTGTAATACTAGTGTTCAACTATTTATTTTAATCTAATGAAACTAGTTGAATTTTTAAATGTTTTTAGAAAGGCACGTGTTTGAGGCCAATGAACTCCTGAACTTAACTCCTAACCGATTCTGATAAAACTTCGTAATTATGTGTAATTTGGTTCAACTTAAAAGATGGGATAGTTTTTATTTTGGACCCGGCCGAAGCCGGGAGCGTGTAGCTAGTATAACTATAAAAATAGGTGATAGGGATATATGCATTTTTTATTAAGAACTCCAAATACATAGGTAACAAAATTGTTACCTACAACTGAAATCATTCTACCACAGTAATACGTGATTATGCATTGAAGTCCAAATCGTGATTGCACATCTCATATGCTGTACGGGGGAATTGGGAATAATGATCGATCTACCGCTGACCTTATTACCTATGTAAATTTATTTATCTACTACTATCTACACACTCTCGGCTTCGCCAATGTTCAAAATAAAAACTATCCTAATTTTTAAGTTGGAGCAAACCAGTTTATAATTCGTATTATGGTGGTTCGTGGTCTTATTTTTTAAACTTTTAAATGTCTTAAATTAGTAGGTAAAATGGTTTTAATTTCCAAATATTCAAAGCAAGCTCCGCTAATCCCATGTAGTTCAAATTACTCATAAATATTGTTTAAATAGCAGTGCCCGCGACTTCGTATGCTCTGTAGTTCGTTTTTAAAAATTCCACAGGAACCTAACATTTTTCCAGAATAAAAGGTATCCTATATGTTAATCCAGTCCAGGTAAAGAACTATCTATGTGCTAAATGTCATCCAAGTCCATGAGATTAGCTCGTGTACCTCTCACCCCTCCATAAAGACTCATCAGTGAAAGATAAATGTCATTCTTATATAAAAACTAGCTGCTGCCCGCGACTTTACCCGCCTTACTTTGTAAATCATATACTAAAATCTTCCTCGAGAACCACTCTATACATTGGTGAAAACTGTATGAAAATCGGTGCAGTAGTTTTGACTTTGTTTTATAATATGTAGTGATTTTCTATACATTCCAATATTTAGGCACCCATTAGTTTTTAATAGCTTTTCATAGTAAGACTCTACTGTAGTCCCTTAGTAGAAATCTAATAAATTCTACATATTGTAAAAAAATCTATTTATATTGTGGTTAAATGATTTCCAAATCATAATCCTTTTATAAATATTCCTTTAGGGCTGAAACAAAATTAATTCATTAAAATATATTTGCATCCTAAAATTATCCAATTTATTTTACGACATAAATACATAAAATGTGTTTGCGAACTTAGTATTAGGAATTGGTCTCTGGCAAACCATCATTACTCACTGAAACATAACAGCACATGTGCTGTGCTCTTCTGTCACTGCCGTCAGACCGGTACCCAATTTATTACGGGGTTCATATTTCGGGCAATTCTCACCTGCGTCAAATATTTGAGACATAATTCCCTAATAACTAAAAGTAACCCTTATTGCGTGCGTTTGTTACCTACATAAATATTCAAATTGGCAATTACACAAGCAGGAGCTCCTGCCAAGATCGTCTTTCAATATAACATAATGAATGCCAAATATTTACCCACCCTAAAACCTCTAAAATATTTTGCCTATAATTTTCAATGTGTGCTGCAATTAAAACTTTTGAAACTGTTACTTAACGAACCATTCACGCTTCACTATTTGACCTTTTCATACAAAATTTATGGATTCATCTAATCCGCTTTCCTCTGTGTTTAAAATATACTCATTGTGCTTATATATTTATATATTTATACTAAATATAAAATATTTAGTATTGATGAAAGTCTATTTTTATTACAAAGCCAACAAATACGTATAATGTTTCCATTGGTTCGTGTAAAACAATCTTCTAATAATGCTTTAGGAAAAGTAGCACTTATAGTTGTGAAGTACTGTGAGACCACTAGTATACAAGTACCTACTTAAGTATTAACCACAAACACATAAACCACAATCCAAACGGTACCCTTGTACGAGCGTGCGAACTTAGAAATAATTTGTCGTCTCAACTTATATTTATACTGGCTGCTGCCCGCGACTTCGCCCGCGTAACTTTGTAAAATACATACTAAAACCTTCCTCGAGAACCACTCTATCCATTGGTGAAAACAGCATGAAAATCGGTGCAGTAGTTTTTGAGTTTATCGCGAATAGACAGACAGGCTCGGCGGAGGGCTTTGTCAATATACTAATAATAAATCTGTGGGTTGGTCATGGAGTAAGTTACTTTATTTTCAGTGATATCGTGTTTATAGGCTCTATACATGATACTGAAACCAAGTTGACGATTTTTAGAATTTTTCCTGTATGTATTTTTTTTCCTCGATAACTCTTAAATGAATTAACTAATTTTCATGAAACTTGGCAAATAAACATTTAGGCTTATAGGACACAGGATAGGCTACTTTTTTCTTTTTCAACGCGGACGAAGTCGCTGGCGCCAGCTAGTTTTATAATATGTAAGGATTATGCAAATCGATTCTCCAATATAAAAAAACCAGGAAGCCTGATTTTTCATAAAAATTATCCAAATTTAAATTGGTCTTAAAAGTTATAGATGGAATAGATTATACGCGGGAATTTACTACATTCTATAAGTAACAGTACACTACCCCTGATTATCGCTCATACCACAAAATCAAATCAAATACTTGGCTCAAGACTTTATTCACTTTTTTGTTTCTCAATCAGTACATAAAGCAGTGTTATTTTTATTTTTAAACGCAAATTTAGACTTGAGATGACGAAGGGGGGGAGGAATATTATTCCAACACTTAGAAGCCAAGTATCGGAAGCTACCATTAAAAGCTGTTGTCGAGCAAAAGAGAACATTCAATGTATTCAAAGGACGCCTGCAAACAGAGGAAGGATCACGCCAATTCAATTTCTTAAACAGATACTCCGCTCTCTTAGTACCAACCACCAATTATAATTTATAGTAAGTATATTAATATTTTTTTAACTTCAGAACTTTTTATTAAACCTTATAAATTATTCCTCCCATAATACACAAATATATTTTAAAATGTTTAAATGCATCACAACATTTCCGTTGTTGACAGTGCCGTAAATAGGGCAGTGCCACCGGTGCCCAGGCACAGGGCGTAGACCCTGGGGGGGCGCAAGAATAGACAGACCAGGCAGGACTATTATTTTTTCGGTTTGCTCCTGATAAGTTCCCACTGCGCCCCTATAGTGCTCGATTCCAACACATACGTACCTACATGCCAGTATCATCAAAAACGTCTATTAAATTAGACAAAACATCGAGCTAATTTTTTTGGCAGACACAGTAGGTTGTATAATAGGCGAAGCGTCCACTTAACATCAGATGGCTCGTCTGCTTGTTTGCCCACACCTACATCAGTTCTTTAAAAAAATAGATTTTTCTTCCAAAATATTAGATAATTGGTCCACCAACACCAAGTTCCTTTGTGCTTTATTTTATCAACCTGAATGAAATAAAGTAGGCCTATACATAGCATTGCTCTATCTAGGGTACCTATAATATCTAAAAAAAAAAAAACAAGGGCGCAGTTATAGAAGCTCGCACAGGGCGCAAAAAAGGCTATTTACGGCACTGGTTGTTGAGTTCACACTCTATTTACGAACATTATGCCTAATGTTTCTGACTAATATTAGCGAAATATTGGCCGACCTGACCAAATGACGTGCTTCCTTCGAGCTGAGTAAGATTTCTCTGGCCAATAATAACACTTCTCTTGTACGTATTTCATAATATTTTGCTTCGTACAATGGTATTTTCTGAATCTGTATATCATGACTATAAATATCTATACCTACCATATCCTTACTAATATTATAAATGCGAAAGTTTGTATGGATGTATGGATGTTTGTATGAAATTTTGCTTACACGTTGTCTTGTACACCAGAAAGGACATAGGGTACCTTTCATCGTTCAACCGATTTTAATTCTGTCTTCACTCATGGATAGAGGGATAATCAGGGAAGGAAAGCAGGTAAAAAAAAATGCAGCCTGGGCGAAGCCGGGAGCGGGTCGCTACTCGCTAGTGTAATATAAAAATGGCTAGGTATTCAAATATTACAAGTATAAAACAAAATCTCTTTCGTGCGTGCCTCTAACAAACCAACCCAAATGTCATAAAAACCTAATCCCGTGCCTATAACGGTTCGTAGTCGCCTTGTCGTACCGGCGTACCGCCAAAGCTGATATTACAATTCACTGTTTTACTTTTCTTAACAAGATAAATAGAGTATTTTTTATTAGGTACTAGCTAGTGCCCGCGACTTCGTCCGCGTTGAACGATGAAAGGCACCCTATGTCCTTTCTGGTGTCCCAAACAGCGTGTATGCAAAATTTCAAGGTGATCGGTTCAGTAATTTTTGCGTGAAAGCGTAACAAACAAACAAACTCACATTCAAATTTTTATAATACTAGCTGGTGCCCGCGACTTCGTCCGCGTTGAACGATGAAAGGTACCCTATGTCTTTTCTGGTGTCCCAGACAACGTGTATGCGAAATTTCAAGGTGATCGGTTCACCAGTAGTTTTTGCGTGAAAGCGTAATAAACAAACAAACAAACTCACATTCACATTTATAATATTAGTAAGGATTAGTAAGAATTCGACTGTAAAAAGTGTAATCTACCTATTTTTAAGCTATTATTTAATGTTTAAATTTTATAGCATAATAACTAGCAGTGAAAATATTTTTGAAACCACTGAATGGGCAAACTGCATTCAGATATTTAGCTAGGAGAAATAAATATTTTATCTTTTCATTCTATACTCATATATATAATACGAGGCTGGAACCTAACTTTTATTTTGAAATATTTAATGAATACAAAAATATTCTTCATTAACACTCAATGCTTAAATAAAAAGCCAAACCAAAAAAAATTAAAAATAACATCTTTTATCTCTATAACTCGCCTTGGGGGTATGGCGAGCGTCCTCAACCTTCTCGGAGAAGCTAGCTTTCTTTCTATTAAACAATTTTTTAGTTTTATTTTTATATGTGTCTGTCCATTTAATGGTAGGTACTACTGACGCCTGTAATGCCTGTAAGGATTTAGAAAGGGTAATGAACTTTGGTATCCCTCACCAAAAAACAACAACACACATGCTGTTATTTGGTTACTGCCTGTCATAGTGACTGCGAAACGCAGTGTGACCTGCCAATTCTGAACCTTAAAAAGTTAATTTCTAAAGGCCTCTAGCCCTTACTCGACCAATGTCGTCAATTAGGTCGTATTTCTTACGATGATTTAAAATAAATTATTACTAGAAACGGGTAATAACTGCTAATTAGGCTGGGAGATGTTTTCCCAATTATGTACCGAACACTAGTAGACCTCATTAGTTTTGTTTACAACAGTTATTTCAAGAAACATGTCTGAGTACCTCTCTTTATATTATTATCAGCCTTTATAAATGTTCCATAAAGGTGACATTTCATGGAAAAACTCTTTAATAAATAATCGGCCGCAAAAGACTTTCCACACTCACTCGATATATTCGCGATACATTTTTAATCTTTGCACAACCGATTGCAAAAATCTTCTTTTCCAAATGATATGTTGAATTGAAATGTTGACGTCAAAGTATTTCAATTAATTTAATGAATTCATTACAAAATATTCGTCACTACATAATTTATGTAAAGTATATTGATTTTCACTTTTATAAATTATTTTATTGAATAGCGGAGAAGTGGCATGGTATCGTGCGTGTATCTTTATATATAAAAGGCGATGTGTGTATGTATGTCCTCGTATGTCTCCTATAGACTCCATAACCGCTGAACCGATTTTGATGAAACTTTCAGTTCAGACAATCTTCAGATGAATGTAGTGGGTGTTCCTGTGAAGTTTGGTAGCGATCGGACACGGACAAAGTCGCGGGCAAAAACTCTAGTCTTCTATATTACATAGATATGACTTGCAGTAAGTACAGTTTACACTTTGTATGAATAAGTATAATTAATGCGATACTTACACATCACGCGAACGTTTCATTAAAATTCACAAATGTGAAGATAAGTGAAGAAATTATACGAACAATCTGCCTCGTCGTGTTTAATCCTAATTAATATTTTAAATGCGAAAGTTTGTATGTTTGGATGTTTGTTACTCAGTCACGCAAAATTGTACGAACTGATTTGTATGAAAGGCACACAGACATAATAGTTTATTAACTAATTTAATAATATTATATAGAATACTTTTATCCCAAAATAATGCTAGTCCCCGAGGGATCGTTAAAAATACGCGTCAACCTGTCTCTATCGAGTTTCTGATAAAAAATACTGGACGAACCAAAAGTTGACCCTTAACTTCCCCCGATCTGATATTGTGAAATACACTTTTAGTGCTAAAAAAATGGATTTAAATAATTAGATATACTACACTTTACATTTACATTATTTTTGCAACTATAATTAACTGAATTAATGATGATTGTATAAGTATATCGACGACTTAAATAGATTTGTTCATTCGACATAGACATTCATATTAAATATCTTATTAATTTAAAGTCTTGGAGAAAGAAAAAGTTCTTTAAATATGTAATAGTGAGTGCCACATGTGCATGTGTCTCAAATTCAAGCTTGAAACGTTTCGGTCAACCAAATAAGATTGTACAAACTATATGTAAGTAATATATGTATATTAGAACACTCATTTGCGATATATAACAGTTTTATGAAGCCGATTCGTGTTTTAAATTTGTTTATCTATGTTCGCGCCATTTTGCCGCTTTGTTATTGTTTCATAGATAAACGATTCTGATTGGTCGTATCAGTTGTTTGGACCAATCAGACACCCGCAAGCCGGCCGCCATCTTATTAGACAGTTAGTCGTTAGCTCTCAGCAACGATGAAGCTCGAATGTATCGTGAAGCGTTGAGACTAGTAAAATCCGCTTTCTCCGCTTGAATGTGTTCAATTATCTGTGTGTCACCCGCTAATTCATTAATTCCGCTAATTCACAACCCGCTAATATCCAACCGCCTAGACACCTATTTTTACGAACTGTGCCAAAGTGGTTCGCGTCGTGAGTGCAAGAAGATCCAAGGCCTTGGAAGCAGAGAAGAAAGAAGATTCCGCGAATTGCTGAGGTAAGTGAGTAGAATAGGTGTATCCCCGCACATACAGTCCACTTCCGCTTTGTATTGGGCTCAAAACCGTTTACTACTTTCGGCAGCCCTTACATTCTTTTTGGTCTCTTCGAGCCGGATTGATTGAACATTCTTTTTGGTCCTTTTCGAGCCGGATTAATTGAACATTCTTTTTGGCCCTTTTCTAGACGGACTAATGAACGTCCTTTTGGTCCTTTCCAACCATATATCGAATAATCTTTAGTTTTTTTGAGCATGGATTATTGAACACATATTTTCGCATTAATTTTAGATTGAAATTAGCCCGCTTTATATTTCTTGCAAACCCGCCCGCTCATATATTTTGTATCATTTAATTATTAATATATTCACGCATACCGACGTATTTACATTTCGTCATTTAGAAATCCATAGGTACCTACTCGAATAAAAATTGAAGTTCTTTGTTTAATTGTAAATTTACGCTTACCTACTTATACAAAAAAATAATAATATTCGTAGTTAAAAAGAAGCAACCGCTAGGTATTTGTTATTGTCGTACACCTACCTACTTATCTCAGAATAGTAAAATCGCTTAATTTATTGTTTGTTAATTTCGCTTTCGTTATTTGTTTACGATTTCAATTATTACATTGTTAACATTTCTATTCCGCTTTCCGATTGTCTGCGATTGATACGTACATAATGTAATTTAAACCGCTTATAGAAAATAAATCAATTTATTTAAATAAAATTATAGATTGACCGCACATATTTGACTATTTACAATCAGTCAACGCCTTATAAATTAAGTTACCGCATATCTAGAATTTCTTCGCAATTAATTTGCTTCGAAATATTATACTTATCGTTATACAACATACCTAATGTCGAAAGAAAGTACTATGGAAGGTACAGAGGAGATGAGTTTAACATTAAAGAAGCTCGTAGGCAAACGCGATGCAATCTTCGCTCGATTGCAGACAATTTACAAAAATTCTAAGGGTGATCTTCAGGATGAAGTGTCCGCAGACATGTTTTTGTCCAGTACTGTTTTGTTGGAGGATTATCGCTCTAAGTTTGAGACAATTATAGACGAAATTAACGACACTCAGTTACGTATAAAGCCCTCGCAAGAAACAAATTATCAAAGTATGTCAGCCTTTGATGATCTATATTCGCGTTGTAAACATGCCGCAAACAAATTGAAAGCATCTCAGAATCCTATTGTTCAGACATGCACCACGCAAATTTCTAATAAACAAATCGTTAATTTACCTAGACTTGATTTGGTTAGCTTTGATGGTGAACCGTTAAAGTGGCCTACCTTTTACGAGACCTTCAGGAGTACCATACATGAAAATTCTGACCTCACAGATAATGAACGAGTCCAGTACTTGATGGGTAAGTTGACAGGAAGCGCCCTTGCTGTATGCTCTGGTATTACGCCTAATCAAGCTAATTACAATTTAATATGGAACACGCTGGTAGAAAAATACGAAGATAAAAGGCGTCTAGCCTCCGCTTATTTAGATCGCATGTTTGAATTTAAACCCTTTCAAAGGGCTACGTTGCAAAATATGGATGCATTTTTAGAACAGTTTTGTCCCGCTGTGTCAAGTTTAAAGGCTTTAAATATTGAGAATTTATGTGATTTCATTTTATTGCACACCGCTTTAAAGAAAATAGACGTAGAAACCGCCCGCGCTTTTGAAATGCTTAAGAGAGATACGAAAATACCATCTTATGATGATCTAGTAAAATTTATACGTGAACAGTCAAAAATCATGGAGCGCTCGACAGAGAACCGAACGCGCAACCATACGCCCGCATCGCCGCACTATGGCGCTCGAAACAATAGTAAACGAGTTATGCATTCATTCGTTGCCGCGCCGTTGAAACATTGTTTATTTTGCAAACAAACAAATCATGTACAATTATATAAATGTTTTGAATTTAAAAATTTACCGCTAGAAAAAAGGTTTGCATTTATTAAACAGAATAATGGTTGTTTTAATTGTCTGAGCTTTTCTCATTACATCGGAAAATGTAAATCATTGAATTTGTGTAAGCATTGCAACTATAAACACAACTCGCTTTTATGTAAATATAACGCTTTAGGTACTAGGCCGCACGCAGCGCCTCCCCGCTCCCCCGCAAAAACGCACCCGCTGAATACGTCCGATCATTCATTGCGTCAAAGGACAAATGAAAGTGAAATTGATAGGGAAAAGGTATCTCACGCGCAACCGCTTATTGATTCGCACAATAAAAATATTTCTTTATGTAACACGCACACTAATACAGCGCGCTTTGAAACTTGTTTGTTAGCAAGTGTGTGCGTCAACGCATACGATAATTTAGGTAATTTGAAAAGTGTAAGGGCACTTATTGACCAAGGGTCAACTAATAACTTTATTACTGAATCTTGTTGTGCAAAGTTAGGCTTAAGTTATGATAGAAAATTTAACGCCACCGTTAGAGGAATTGGCTCTTCAACTAAATCTATTAAGGGTGCTACTTCGCTTAATTTATTTTCTCAATTTAATGATAATGTTTGTATACCGCTTGATGCATATGTTCTTGATACTATTACAGATAAATTGCCCGCTATTAAAATAGATATCTCAACGTTTTCGCATTTAAATAATATACCGCTCGCTGATCCTAATTTTTATAAGCCCGATGAGATAGAAATACTCATAGGGGCACCGCTATTCTCAAGAATATTCCGCCAGGGACGTATCTCGGGATTGCCGGGAACTCCCACCGCTTTCGAAACAATATTTGGCTATACCGTAATGGGTACGGCTCCCGCTGAAAAAACTACAGATTGTTTTATGTCTTTATTTTCCGCTTTTGAATATGATAAACCGCGCATTGAAGAACTTCTTCAAAATTTCTGGAAACTTGAGGAGGTATCAGTAAAACCTTCCTTGAGCAGTGCTGATAATGAGTGCGAGCAAGGATTTGTGAAGACCGTTAGCCGTAATACAACTGGTCGTTATACGGTCGCCTTGCCATTCTCACGTGAACCCGCTGTACTTGGCGACTCATACCAAGTAGCTAAAAAACGCTATATATCGCTCGAACGTAAATTTATTTCGTCGCCTCGCTTGCGTTTAGAGTATAATGCCATTATTAAGGAATACTTAGATAAAGGATACATATCTTTACTTAGTAATGATACCCCGCAGTCACCCGCTTATTATATTCCGCATCACGCTGTCGTACGCAACGACAAATCAACCACTAAGGTCCGCATAGTTATGGATGCCAGTGCGAAAACTAGCACTAGCATATCATTAAATGACATATTGCATATTGGGGAAAATTTACAGAATGATTTAATTTCAATATTATTAAATTTTCGTTTTTATAAAATCGCATTAATGGCAGATATAAAGCAAATGTATTTACAAATTGTTGTTAGACCAGAAGATAGAAAATTTCAAAAGTTTCTATTTAGATTCGATGAGTCATCCCCGCTTGAAGTCTTTCAATTCAACCGCGTTTGCTTTGGATTGAGAAGTAGTCCGTTCTTGGCACTCAGAGTAGTGAAACAATTGTGTCAAGATGAAGCATCGTCTTACCCGCTTGCAGCCGAGGTTGTAAAAAACAATTGTTATATGGACGATTTATGTTACTCAGTGGCTACCTACCAGAAATCTTGTCAACTCAAAAATGAGTTGTTACAGATGTTTATGGCCGGGGGCTTTGAATTAGTAAAATGGTCTAGTAACTCAACAGAGTTACTCAGTACTCTTCCTGAATCCCATCGCTATTCGTCTACTGTAAAATTCAATGAGACCAACCAAAGTCTTAAGGTGTTGGGTCTTAAATGGGATCCCGCTTGTGATTGTTTTTTGTTTGATATCTCGCTCGAGCCCCGCCAATATACAAAACGCAATATATTGTCCGTGATTGCGCGACAGTTTGATATAATGGGTTTAATTGCACCTACTATTTTATACGCAGAATTAATATTACAACAAATTTGGCTATTAAAATTAGATTGGGATGATGAACTCCCTCCGTATATTTATAACACATGGGCAAGTTACTTAAAGGAACTGCCATCTTTACAGGAATTACGCATCCCGCGCCACTTAGGTATTTTGAAAAATTCCATTATTTCTTTAATTGCTTTCGCCGATGCAAGCGAACGCGCTTACGGCGCCGTCATTTATATTAAGACGGAAACTCGCTCGCAAAAAACGCCTAACATTAATTTAGTTTGCGCAAAATCTAAAGTCGCTCCGCTTAACACAGTATCAGTGGCCAGACTTGAGCTCTGTGCTATTTTGCTTATGTCGAAACTGATGCGTCGCGTTCTAGACACATATGAACCGCGTCATTCTATTCAAAATATTTATTGTTTTTCGGATTCAATGGTAGCATTACATTGGATTCATTCCGCGCCTAATAAATTTAAAACTTTCGTGGCCACACGTGTTACGAAAGTACTAACCGCTTTACCCGCTCATTACTTTTATCACGTGAAAGGAAAAGACAACCCGAGCGACTGTTTGTCTCGTGGCTTGTCTCCTGCTCAGTTACGGAACCATCCATGTTGGTTCACTGGTCCATCTTGGCTTTATAAAGACGTACAAGAATGGCCCATCACCGCAATAAATACCGCATCAATTGAAAATAATTTGCCTGAAACAAAGGTCATAACGCTTACCGCCGTCGCTCAAGAAGATGAGCCGCCGCATTTGTTTATTTCTTTATCACACCGCATTTCGTGTTGGAAGAAACTTCTTCACGCTATTGTTTATATTTACCGTTTCATACGGAAATTACCGCGCTCTAATATATTTACCGCTCATGAAATGAACTTCGCAGAAACCGCTGTTATTAAACAATTACAATTATATTGCTTCGCTGAAGAAATAAGTCGCTTGACCGCTAATAAAAATTGTCGAACCACATTAGGTCGACTCGCCCCTTTTCTTGACAATGAAGGATTGTTGAGAGTTGGTGGCCGCCTTCGTAACGCTGATCTGTTGTATGATCAACAGCACCCTTTGCATAAACCGCATTTATATAAGGTTATCGGTACTCAACTACTTACCTACGAGGAATTGCTAACAGTTATTACGCAAATAGAGTGTGTAATTAATTCGCGCCCGCTTACTTTACTCGGTGAGGATCCATCTGAGCCGAGCGCGCTGACTCCTTCGCACTTTTTGATGACCACCCCGCTAAAAAATTTGCCTGCTTGCCGCGTCAGCGATGAGCAACCAAATGTGTTGCGTCGTTACGCGTTATTAGATCAAATGGTGCAGTCATTCGCTAAACGCTGGAAGACAGAGTATCTTCATTTATTGCAGACGAGAGGAAAATGGAATACACCCTCAAACCCCATTGAAGTAGGTACGGTGGTTGTCATACTAACTGATAATCTTCCGCCATTATACTGGCCATTAGGCATTATCACTGCTATCTATCCCGGCAAAGATGGGATCACTAGAGTAGCTTCTGTTAGGACGGCTACAGGCATTTGCAAGAGACCTGTTGTCCGTTTATGTCCGCTGCCTACACAGTAGGACCGCATATTTATCCGCTTTATGTTTAGTATTAATATCTATAGTTTTAACCGATGTATATACCGCTTTATTTATCCTTTGTATGTTATTTCCCGCTTTCTTTTATTAGTTTTTAAAAACCGATGGTTTTTAGGCCGGGGGCATGTTCGCGCCATTTTGCCGCTTTGTTATTGTTTCATAGATAAACGATTCTGATTGGTCGTATCAGTTGTTTGGACCAATCAGACACCCGCAAGCCGGCCGCCATCTTATTAGACAGTTAGTCGTTAGCTCTCAGCAACGATGAAGCTCGAATGTATCGTGAAGCGTTGAGACTAGTAAAATCCGCTTTCTCCGCTTGAATGTGTTCAATTATCTGTGTGTCACCCGCTAATTCATTAATTCCGCTAATTCACAACCCGCTAATATCCAACCGCCTAGACACCTATTTTTACGAACTGTGCCAAAGTGGTTCGCGTCGTGAGTGCAAGAAGATCCAAGGCCTTGGAAGCAGAGAAGAAAGAAGATTCCGCGAATTGCTGAGGTAAGTGAGTAGAATAGGTGTATCCCCGCACATACAGTCCACTTCCGCTTTGTATTGGGCTCAAAACCGTTTACTACTTTCGGCAGCCCTTACAATCTATATTTCAAAAATGAGTTCAAACGCATTTTAAAATGTGCGTCAAAATAACAATAGATTGCATAATTTAATTAAAATGATAGGCGTACCTACGTCCACATCAACTACTTCTTTGCTAGCTATTAAGAAAACTATTAAAAAAATAGTACCTAGTTTCTGATGCTTAAATTTTATCCCCATAAACTCTTCCGTATTGTTCGGTAGTTTTAAGTAGTGCAGAGAGAGCCCTCCGCGTCGACACAACATTGAAATAAATCAGTAAAAATAACGCATTTTAAAAATAGCCGTGCCACGTGGGGCCGACCAAACTTAGTGACGCTGAAACTGTTTATAAACATGTTACAACTAATAACAAAGAGCGTCGATCGACTATCGACGGCGTAATGTTATAATTCGTGTAAAGACTTTGAGAACCGCTTAGAACAGAAATAATTAATTGCGTAATGTTTGAATCATAATTTTAAACCCAATTGGCAAGAACATCTATGAGGTTTCTCTGTGGGTGATTAATTCCTCTATTAATTGAGGTTTCGTAATGAATTTGCCATAAATAAATTAGGTAGGACGCAGTAAAGACTTTATACTAAGAAGCTTCAGCATCGATCCCGTCTTAAAATAAACGCAAGGAAAATATTCAGTAACTTGGTAATATCGGTAATATCATCTCAGACGTAGGACTCAGAAGTGCCTGCCCCAAGATTTTCCAATAGGAAATTAATTACACATCACGTTTCCGTTAATAGTACAAAAGATTTATTCTCAACTAAAGTAAATGACAAAAATCAGATTGGTTTCGGTTTTTTGTGTGAGACGTGTTAAGCTAAATCGATATATAATTTCGTGATAGTAAAGTATATATGTACATAAATATATTATGATAATTTTTTTAAAAGAAAAGATAGTCAGACATACTGACGGTCGCCTATAACAAAAGCAATGCCACAGGGGTTAGGGAACTGTCGTAGCCTACAATTTACATACTATGTATATTTTCATGGAGAAGGTTTATATGCTCTCAAATTATAAAAGCTGTATAATTTAAACACGTTCAAAAGCTTATAAAGCGTGGAAGTGTGTACAATGTACTGGAGTTTGCACTCGAACAAAGTGCGAACGAACATTATAAACATTATAAACTGCATATAACATATATCCACTTAGTGAACCGATAAATTTTCACCACAATAAACGATTGACTGCCTCGATAAAGTGCTGTTAGTTAAGGCTTTATGAATCCTTTTATTATCTACTTGCTGTTGCACGCGAATTCGTCCACGTAACTTTATAAAATACTAGTTGGTGCCGGTGACTTGGTCCGCGTTGAAAAAGAAAAAAGTAGCCTATCCTGTGTCCTGTACGTCTAACTGTTTATCTACCAAGTTTCATGAAAATCAGTTAATTCGTTGAGTTTGAAGGAACATACATACATACATACATACATACATACATACGAGTACAATACCTACACTTACAGATTTATTATTAGTATTGATGATTGATAGCCTATGTTACTCGCTGATAATATAGCTTTCCAATAGCGAAATAATTTTTGAAATCGGTCCAGTATAGTTTCGGAACCTATTCAATTCAAACAAACAAATCTTTCCTCCTTATAATATTAGTAGGTATAGATAGATTAACTAATATTATCTATAAAGAGGTAAAGTTTGTATGTTTAAATGAAGGGAATAATTTTAGATACTATATATTTATCCAATTTAAAAAATTCTTACACCATCAGTTATAATAGATTATTTATAAGGATGGACAAGGACATAGGCTAAATATTACACAAGGAATCAGAACATAAAGATGGAACCCCTGTTAATTAAAAGTGTAAAGATACGTCAAATATTGCTTTACATTTATTGTCAGGCGTTATAAATTTTATTTTTAAACACGAACGCAATCGCGTGCACCAGATAGTTAATTATATAATCGCTCTTTGAATTACTTTAATATATGGTTCATAGAAGTTCTATTACATAAAGTTTACATAGTACCTAATCGTAATATTTACTTTTGCAATCAATATCAGCAGTGCCGTAAATAGCCTTTTTTGCGCCCTGTGCGAGCTTCTATAACTGCGCCCTTGTTTTTTTTTTTTAGATATTATAGGTACCCTAGATAGAGCAATGCTATGTATAGGCCTACTTTATTTCATTCAGGTTGATAAAATAAAGCACAAAGGAACTTGGTGTTGGTGGACCAATTATCTAATATTTTGGAAGAAAAATCTATTTTTTTAAAGAACTGATGTAGGTGTGGGCAAACAGGCAGACGAGCCATCTGATGTTGTGGACACTTCGCCTATTATACCACCTACTGTGTCTGCCAAAAAAATTAGCTCGATGTTTTGTCTAATTTAATAAACGTTTTTGATGATACTGGCATGTAGGTACGTATGTGTTGGAATCGAGCACTATAGGGGCGCAGTGGGAACTTATCAGGAGCAAACCGAAAAAATAATAGTCCTGCCTGGTCTGTCCATTCTTGCGCCCCCCCAGGGTCTACGCCCTGTGCCTGGGCACCGGTGGCACTGCCCTATTTACGGCACTGAATATCAGTAGCAGGCTGTCTATTCAATTCAATTCAATTATTTATTGCGAAACCATAATGTACAAAGATGTTATAATATAAAAATAAAGACCAGTGTTATGGACCCTGTTGAGCATGCAACTTAGGGACTAGGAGAGAGGAAGCGTATAAAAGCGTATAAATATTTATTTAAATATATAATAGAATTTTATTTTATTTAAATTTAAAATAAAATTAAAATTAAATTAAATTTACATTTATATTATTAATGTTTATTAATATCTAAGGGTATAGGAAAAAATCTCTTACTAGCTTAGAACTAATAAAAAGAATATAAATAAATTTTAAATATTTTGTATATTTTTAATCTATGACCTTATTTCTTATAATTTTGTAGGTAAGAATAAAGAAGCCTTTAAAAAAATTATTGGAGGAAACAATTTAAGTGGTTTTTAATATCTTCTTCCAAATATCTTCTTCCTTTTTTTTTGTAGAAACAAATTGGTTTTCTTACATACTCGTAGGTATATCCACTTAGTGATATATGTAAGAAATTTTACGTATGTAAACAATAACAACAACTAAAATAATGTAGAAGAATTTCAATCTCGTTTTTATCCGTCGGTAATGTCAATATTTAGATTTTGAAATAAAATATTTATTTTAAGCTAGCATAGTTTTATTTTACTATTATTGATAGACAGAGTAGCCGAAGCTAGTCTAGACTAACCGATTTCGTTCGCGTGGACTATATAACTAATAACTTTATTCATATTGAACAGATGTTATCATGTTAATATTATAATATATAGGCATACTTTTTTATTATTTCCAGCTACTGCAAGATGGGTATGCTGTACTGGAGGACTTTTTGAGACCAACGGAGTGTGACGAGTTACTCACAGCTGGTCAGGAGTTAACCAAAAATCTGCCAAATGCCGACGAAAGGGTCGTGTTCAGTACTAATGACCAGGTAAACTTTTTATCAATACTAATGATGAATCTGTAAGGGTTATGTATGTTCCTCCATAACTCTTAAACGAAAACTGATTTTCATGAAACTTGGTAGATAAACATTTAGACGTACAGGACACAGGATAGACTACTTTTTCTTTTTCAACGCGGACAAAGTCGCAGGCATCAGCTAGTCTTAATATAAACTTTTCTTTAAGTATACGAATATCTTTATTTATTTTGTACCAAAACTATGCCTAAAAGTGAGATCTTATTTTAATTGTTCAATGTGTCATCTCAAATTAAAACAAATTAAATTTTCTGAACAACTGAACAATACATACATACATAAATTCATACATACATACATACATACATACATACATACATACATACATACATACATACATACATACATACATACATACATACATACATACATACATACATACATACATACATACATACATACATACATACATACATACATACATACATACATACATACATACATACATACATACATACATACATACATACATACATACATACATACATTTTATTTTATTTATTTATTTATTTATTTTATTTATTTATTTATTTACAATAACATATTATATTTAATTTAATTGGCCATGACAGCACACACTAGGCTTGCAAGCCTGTATCGCGTGCTTCATGAATTGATTAAAATTTATTTTTTGATACTTAAAATAAATATCAAAAAATAAAATAAAAATAAAAATATTAATTTTAATATTAACAAATTATAAATTACTAAATATACACTAAATTAATAATAAATATGTACATATAAAAGTAAATGACACAATAAATTTAGAATATAAAATGAGGCTATCGATATATTATGTTTTTAAATTGATTTAAATAGTTTTTCAACATAGTCGTATTTAAGACTGAACAACCATTTTTTAATCTTAACCTTAACTTTACGTATGGTATATTGCTTAAGGTCACAATGTTTAGTAATTTTGTTGTAAATACTTAATTGTACATACGGATTAAAACGTTTAGCAAAGTCTGTTCGTACTAATGGCAGAGGAACTTTAAATACACGCTTTTTTATTAGGTCTGAGTATTGATGAGAATTGATAACTTGTTTATGAGCAATTAAAGTCATTTTCAGTATAAAAAGTTTTCTAACGCTAAGTACATTGCTTTCTTTATATAATTCTGTAGTGGGATATCTAAAATTTTTCTTCAGCATTGTTTTTAGGACTGATCTTTGAGCTCTTTCGATTTCTATCATGTTTGTTTTAGAGGATCCTCCCCAACAGGAATTACAGTACATTAATATCGATTGGCAGAGGGCAAAATATACGTTTGTTAGAATACTAGTTGAGGCTATGTTACGGAGTTTGCGCATTATGTGAATTATAGTACGGACTTTCTTCGACAAATATGATATGTGTTGTTTAAAAGTTAAACACTGGTCAATTTGTATGCCGAGGTATTTGGTGACTTGAACTTTGTCTATACTATCGCAGTTACACGAATCTGCATTAGACGTACATACATACATACATACATACATACATACATACATACATACATACATACATACATACATACATACATACATACATACATACATACATACATACATACATACATACATACATACATACATACATACATACATACATACATACATACATACATACATACATACATACAGAAAAAATTGTAAAAATGGTCAATTTATTTTCAGTATCATGTATAGAGCATATAAACACGATATCTCTGAAAAACAAAGTAACTTACTCCATGACCAACCCTTACAGATTTATTATTAGTATTGATAACATCTAATACAAAAATATTGGAAAATCTACTCACAGTGTAGGTAATCAGATTATATCGACTTGAATGCTGTAAGTTAATGAATCTGTAAATTAAAAAGAGCTTACTTGCTGTGACGTCATAATGCCTCGAGATACCTTGTTAACTTCGGTCCTAGTTATTTGCTCTCGGGAATAAAGAAGTCTGCATAGATAAAGAAAATATCAGATAGGAAAGACTCTTATAATAGATAATTGTATATTTGAAATGACTAGTTGTGTGACAATATGCGTGTCTTAGATACTTTAGATTTAAATTGTTTTTATAACAGACCTATATGTAACAGAACTCCTGAGCACTTTCTTTTGAAGAAAAATTCTTTGTTAGCTAAGAAATTCCAGTACTTAGGTAGTATGGTCTTAATTAAACTGTTTTTTGTAAAAAAGGAAATAATTGCTTTGGAACTATTGCGCACTCTTCACAAGTGCAAGAGTGTTGTACCTCGCAGATATTCTTAGCTTTTAATTATTTATGCTTGTAAGGAAACTTAAAGGGAAGTGATAGACGTCTCTGTAATTAGCTTTCAGATAAATATGCTGGAAGAAACGATCTTCCCAGACAAAAAGCAATTAAGGGCCGACGCACACATAGGCGAAGCGAAATGTTATGCTGCTATTCCTAGAGGAGACAAAATTCAACATATCAAAGATCATAAAGATCCGTCAAACCTTGGCTAGCAATGGTTTCTTTATTATTTACTAGCTGGTGTCCGCGACTTTGTCCGCGTTTAGAAATTTAAAAAAAGCAATATAATGCTTGACAACTTGTTGCTATAACACTTTGGCCAGGCGTTAGTTTTTTATTTTATTTTAGATGATCCCTCGGGAATAGTCCTTTTTTTCTGGATGAAAGGTACCCTATGTAATTTCTGGTGTCCCAGACAACGTGTATGCAAATTTCATGGTGATCGATTCACTAGTTTTTGCGTCAAAGCGTAATAAACAAACAAACTTGCATTCACATTTAAAGTACTATACTATCCTATGTATAGCTCTAATAGTAAGGATATGTATAGCTCTAATGGACGAAATATACGATCAAGCGTTTGGCGTGACGACAAAATGACGTGAGGCAACGGCGCGAATTTTACATACAGTTTCTGACATCAAGCCATCAGTTTTTACCATTAGCCGCGTCCAGACCGGGCGCATGGGCTCGCGCGGCAGCCTCGATGTAGTGGCTCGCGAGCCAGATTCGCGCATCACCCCGGAGCACAGAAGCGAGCCTCACGAGGCAGGCCGAGCCATAAGAAGTCCCCGAGCATCCGAAATGTATGAGACGAATAGACAGCTCTTGAGAGTTCATGATAAATCAGACCGTCCACACCAAACGCACAGCGCACACTGAGGCACCTTTGAGCACGGCCCGCTTACCGACAGCCGATGGCTCGACCGCGAGGCACGCTCGGCCGAGGCAACGTGCGCCCGAGGCAGCCTGAGCCACGTCCACACCGACCGAGGCATTGGCTCGCGAGGTTGCCGCGTGAGCCGTGCTCGGTCAGTCTGGACGCGGCTAATCACGATCAAATTTTGGCTTCACGCCAGTTAATTTGACGCGATGGACTGACCGTGTATTTGGTCCATTAGACCGAAAAAGTTCATTTCGTTTCGAAAATGTTTTTGAGCCCAACATATAAAAATACAAGCTGGTCCCCGCGACTTCGTCCACGACCTTGCCCGCGTTGAATAAAAAGAAAACATAAGACATCTTTATCGTTATTACACTTTTGACAGGCGTTAATTTATGCAGCGTGTATGCAAAATTTCATGGTGATCGGTTCAGTAGTTTTTGCGTGAAAGCGTAACAAACAAACTCACATTCACATTTATAATATTAGTAAGGATACCTAGTATGAATAAGATATATATATATACCTACCTATTGCAGTCCGCGACTTCGTACGCGTTCAACCAAACAAACTCTTCAGCTTTATAATATTAGTATACCTAGTATAGATATTATTGTTATATTTTGAAATGTGAATATTAGATATATTAAGTGTCAATTGGGAATACGAAAAAAAAATTTTTTTTATGTATTTTAAAACTTTATTATTAATAATTAATATTCATATCTAATGCGAAAAACTTTAAAAAAAAATCCATTAATTATAAACAATTAAAAATTGATAAAATTTAAAGAAAAATCACGTGAAACTATGAACGCGCCACGATTAATCACCATAGTTGTGAGTGGTTGTGACGTCATAATGTTAAAGCTACTTTAGAACAACAGTACAGAGTTCGTGACTTGACAAAACTAACATTAAGACGTAACACGCGCTCGGGTTTGTTCGGGAGCGGTCGGCGCGTCTTAGGTACTGGATTCAAAAATTAATTTTTATTTTGATATAACTTTTGAATTATTACGAAAAAAATTGTTTTGTTATAAAACTTATATATGATATTTCTATTTATCACAAAAAAATATATATTCAAAAACCCAATTTACATACAAGTGAAGCGCAGTTGCATTACGTCAATTTCTTAGAAGTGAGCTTCATCGATAAGTAAGCAATGTCGGACGTGCTCTGCCTCTTAATTGAGGGATGCAATATGCAAACAATAACTACAAAGTAGCAAATACGTACTGCTGGCAACGTCCTAATTCGTTTGTTTATTAGTAGTTTTGTTTGTTATTTCCTTTAATACTGAAACACAAATGAATCTTAAAATATTAAGCGAGCTTTACCTGCGGTGACCTGTCATACAATTAGAAAAGTTATTTTTCAAAGAACACAAAAACGATGCACAAATTCAATAGCCGCGGATTAATTGAATACGGATGCGGATTTTCAGAGGATCACATCCGCAAATGCTGAAGCGGATTTCAAGTTTTTTTAGTAGATTTTATTTTTAGTGCTGAAATAAGTAAATTATTGAAATCGATCATTTTTAACTCCGACCCCACGCAAAAACGGGATGTTATAAGTTTGACGTGTGTGTTTGTGTGTTATAGTTTGTACCTAACCTAATAATTTTTCATGAAGTAATCAAGCTTTCAGTAGAAAATTGAAACAATTAGAAATAAAAAGCTGAAACAATTTGATAATGAATCCTGAGGATGCCAGATTAAGGAGTAGCTCCATTGATTCATATTCGCATCCGGAATCCTAATGCGAATATCCGCAACGACCCTGGCAAAAACAACAACGTAGGGCGTAATATTTCCAATACCGGATGTGATAATGAAGAGTGCCCAATTGCCCAATGCCCATGTGCCGACATTGTGCTAGTATTTAACGATAAATCTAAAACTATTTTATTCATTCATACTTTGCTCCGTGGATCGCTAAGCGCCTGTTTTACAAACGTCAAGTAGGCCAAACTGTCATTTAAAGTCACCGGTAACCGGGGATAATGGAGCTGATATACCTTTGACGACACGTTTGGTCTAGTGGCTAGTAACCCTAGCTGTTAACCAAACGGTCGCGGGTTCGAATCCCGCTAGGGGCGAATGTTTTATGTGTTAACATTTTACCTTTGTACCTGAGTCATGGATGTTTTGTATTTATAATATGTATGTATTTACAAAAAAAAGTAATCTATGTATTATATCAACTGTCTGGTATCCATAATACAAGCATTACTTGCTTACTTTGGAACTAGATGGTGCTGTGTGGAATGTATGAAGATATTTATTTGTTTGTACGGTAAACGTCCCAAACATTAAATAGAAAATAATTTAAAAAAATCGGCTATCGAATGATGCAGTAAACCGAGTGCATAATTCAATATAACAGAAAATGATTTCTAAAAGTAACTAATCAACACTTTACATGTAGTTTGTGAAAGAGGCCCTTAATCTAATAGTTAAGATAATTAGTTGTAGGTTGTAGGCTTGTATGTAGCTCGGTAGGTCAGGTTTCCTGGAATAGAAATTCCTTTTCCTTCCTAACTGTTAATAACTTTTTAGGTGAACTTAGTTCACCGTACAAAAAATATGATATTTTTATTGCATCATAATGCAACTTTATATTGTGATGCTTAGTTACTTATTACTTATCCATTACATAGTCTCACGGTCACACTCTAGGAAATTGTGATGTTCGTTACATGTTTGTGATGATGGTTGAAATGAATCACCGGTCTCAGTGCCATTCCCCCAATGGAACCAAGTGATAGCGCGATATACCTGCCGGTGGAGCGACATCTCTCCATTTTAAATTGATTCAGATATGCAAAACAATCGGAGTCATAATGCGATGTCACTCACAGATGGCATTGCATTAAAACATTACACAATGTCGGCATCATGTTGCGCAAACGCAGCAAACGCACTTCGCGTGGTTAATCTGTTACTAATATTATAAAGCTGAAGAGTTTGTTTGTTTGGTTGAACGCATTAATCTCAGGAACTACTAGTTCGAATTGAAATATTCTTTTTGTGTTGTATAGTCGATTTATTTGTGCATTGTGATTTGTGCAAAAAAGGGGAAAAGTGATTCCTTTTTGAGAACTTACGTTGCGTGCGCTGCGTAAACGATTTAAATTACGCAAAAATCATGTAGGTATGATGGAATTGTTCCTCTTTAAAAGACAGCATATTTTAAGAATGACTCACTATTAAATTATTGTTATTATTAGCAGGGATTAAATTAAATGCCGAGGGATTGATAAAGGTTTATTTGTAATTCACCAATGCAATTTAAAGAAAGCGTTGCGTATGTAATAATATAGATATTTTTTTTCGTTTTCAGCCAGTAAAAGATACATACTTCTTGGAGAGCAATGACAAAATACGCTGCTTCTTCGAATCGGACGCCGTCGGTCCGGATGGCGACCTTAAAGTCGATCCTAGCGTATCATTAAACAAGGTATAATATTATAATGTAATGCTATATCTACTGTGTTTGAATATATATCTATATATTTTATTCTATCTATTACATATTTTATCATCAATCAATACTAATAATAAATCTGTAAGGGTCGGTCATGGAGTAAGTTACTTTGTTTTCAGAAATATCGTGTTTGTAGGCTCTATACATGCATGCAATGGTCAATTTAGTTTCAGTATCATGATACTGAAACTAAATTGACCATTTTTACAATTTTTTTCTGTATGTATGTATGTATGTATGATCCTACATAACTCTTAAACGAATTAACTGATTTTCATGAAACTTGGTAGATAAACATTTAGACGTACAGGACACAGGATAGGCTACTTTTTTCTTTAAAAAATAAAGTCTGTTTCTTCGCTAACTTTCGAGTTGTCGGAGTAAGTCTCATCTCTAAAGCGCTATTTTAGTGTAAGACAATCAAGTGAGCTAGCAGTATTTTCAAGTATATTATATCTGCCGACCGGATATCCTTCAAACAGGAAAGGCAACACTTGATTGATATTTATAAATTACTAGCTGTCCCGGCGAACTTCATACCGTCTAACAGGCAATAAATGTCGTGTTACCTTTTACATAAACTTTGCTTTTTGCTTAGCTCTTTGCTCTATTAATAACACCCGTACATCACAACAACATTTATTTTATTTTATTTATTTACTAGCTGGCGCCCGCGACTTCGTCCGCGTTGAAAAAGAAAAAATAGCCTATCCTGTGTCCCGTACGTCTAAATGTTTATCTACCAAGTTTCATGGAAATCAATTAATTCGTTTAAGAGTTATGGAGGAACATACATACATACATACATACAGAAAAAAATTCTAAAAATCGTTAATTTATTTATCTACTAGCTGGTGCCCGCGACTTCGCTCGCGTTGAAAAAGAAAAACGTAGCCTATCCTGTGTCCCGTACGTCTAAATGTTTATCTACCAAGTTTCATGAAAATCAATTAATTCGTTTAAGAGTTATGGAGGAACATACATACATACAGAAAAAAATTCTAAAAATGGTCAATTTAGTTTCAGTATCATGTATAGAGGCTATAAACACGATATCTCTGAAAACAAAGTAACTTACTCCATGACCAACCCTTACAGATTTATTATTAGTATTGATTAGGTAATTTAAAAAAAAAAAACAAATTAATATAAAACCAAAAAAGAAAAAAGAGAATATTCTATATGAAAAAAAATAATTATTTTAAAAGTAATTCGCCAATTTCTGTATATTCCGCCGCGATGGCTCCAATATTGGCAGATTGCAATATTGAAATTGCAATATCGGAATACTTCAAAGATGCCTTTGCCTTCACATTGGCACATGTTTATTATTACATGATCCTTAAGTCGAGTTCTTGATGCAAAAGAGAAATTCACACATGAACGAGAAAACTCAGACGGAAAAGTGAGAAAAATTCTTACTGCAGTCACCCTAGTTGAGTGTTAGTTGAGTACATGTCTACTGAACTATCACAAAGCTCTATTAAAAGTTTTCAAGTAGATTGAAGTGTTTATTATATTATTGTCACAAGACAACTCTCAAAATTCCGTTTCCCTGGGAATGTTTTACAAATGTTAATTTAGTGTCAAGGGCGATACGATGAGTCTCCTATTGTAGGAAAAGCCACTAGCCACTAGCCACATACCATCAAGTAGATGGTAAATCTGCCTGACGACCATATAACATGCAAAATCACTGCTTATAAGTATTTTAACGTTATATCAGACTAGAACTTTATAATATATATATAAAAATCTCTCCGTTTATGTCTTTTTACATTATGTGAAAACCGAATTAAAATCGGTCTTCCCATTCTCGAGTTTTTGAAGCGTACACAAAAAAAAATATTATAAAAAGAAGCTTATTTCGGTGGTAGTCGACGTCCGCTAAGTTAGAACGTTTGTTGCTAGGTTAACTTTACAGCAAACCTGTCAGCCAATGTGTCAAATAACTTACTACCAACTTTGGGAGTTAAAACTCTTTGGTTGAAAATTCAAATTTTATTAGTGTTGGGTTAATAAGTGCTTTCTTAAAGTTACTCTTGAACTTAACACGCCGAGGCCGTGATACTCGTATATATTTGTACTGAACGCTGAAGTTTCCCGTCGGATTTTCCTTATAAAAATCAACATCTCGTAACCGGCGTTCACGAAATACAGTCATGTTGAAATATTGCAAGCCTTATAAAATCACAAATATTTGGTTGTTCAAATTTAAAAATTCAAAATTAAATTCATTTATTTACATAGTAACAGTAGTATACTTACATAATTTCTGTTATTAATTTTAATACAAACAATAGAACCCTCTTATAGACGACAACCTTTAAAACCCTCCTTCATTATCACATCCTTGATCACCTGTGGCGTTGCTTGTATTATAGGCGACGGTAGCCACCTACCATCATGACGTGGACCGTCAGCCTGTCTGTCTACATTAACATATAAACTATTACGAATACTAGATACTTAGTGGGATTTTTGTAGTGGCGCTCCTTTCCAAGTCATATATTGAGTTTAACCACCATAAATGGCCTGCCTCTCGACCTATAATAAAAAATATGTATATACAATATCACTCTTAAGTATACTCTCAAGAGTATAACAAGCTCGTTGCGTAGTGAAGGCACTTAAAATGTTCAGGATGTTAGTTCCATATACATTGTTAGGAAAAGACGCTTCTGCTATTACGAAAGCAATAATTGCATTTCTTCCGAGAACAATTTAGTTGTAGGTATTTTTAAAGGCTTAGGTTACCTGGGGCTTCAAACCTGTAGGTTTTTTTTTTAATTTATTTACACAAAAAAATAGCTCACAAAGGTAGTTGTCGAAATATGATTAAAATATTTTTAGGTACATTTT
The DNA here is from genome assembly GCA_945859745.1 of Synanthedon formicaeformis. Classification (NCBI taxonomy): domain Eukaryota; kingdom Metazoa; phylum Arthropoda; class Insecta; order Lepidoptera; family Sesiidae; genus Synanthedon; species Synanthedon formicaeformis. Next base: position 508,678 of record OX243953.1, on the reverse strand, counting down.
TCTTTGACCATCATGCTACGACGCTTCAGGTACTTAGAGGAAATATTCTGTGATGTTACGTTAATATTTTAATTTTGAATGTGTTTAGGTTGGTCACGCACTGCATCTTCTGCACCCAATCTTCAGATGCTACACATATTGCGACCGGGTGAAGGCTGTGTGCAAAATAATCGGTTTCAAAGAGCCGGCCGTTGTGCAAAGTATGTACATTTACAAGAACCCGGGAATTGGCGGAGAAGGTATTATTTATAATTTACTTACATTTATTTCAGACACACTGATGATAATAGCATTTAATATACCAATAAATTTTCAAATTTAATAGGACTGTGACTTGACAAGTTGGGGCGTATCATAGGTACATCGTACAAAAGATATGTATAGAAAAACAATCATATAAAAAGGTCTTTTAAATGAGCATTCCGCTCGCAAATCGATGTCTCTTTTACAGATTTTGGTGTCATCATTTTTCTGAATTAACTTCTACTATCGAAGCAAATTTAAAGACGTATTTCAAGTTAATAATAATTACAATGTTTTTAAAGCAATGGAAAATCAAAAACATATATATTTTTAAGAGGTTTTCAACATAAGATATACATTAGTTAGCATTAGTAGATCTGTCCACAGAGAAGCTCCACCATCGTAGCTTACTTCTCATTTATGATAAGCTCTCAAACGGATTCGAGTATTAAAATTCTTTTTTTTTTATTTGAATTATTTTTATAAAATCTGCTTTGACATTCAACTCTTTAGAGTTAAATGTCAAAGCAGAGGGATGATATGGAGGGTTGATCTATTCTTTTTTGCTGTACTTTATTACGAGTTTGTATTTACGGGTCGCTAAATAGATAAATCGGACTAGACTGCAGTTGCTTCTGTAATGACCGCCCAGGGCGTGCGTTGGGGATAAATATTTAAATATGCCATGTTTTTAATATACATAAGTCATAAAAGGAAGTTTCCTTTGACATCCAATGACAGACTTCAAAAAGCGTTCAAAATGTTTTGCCGAAATATAAAATAATTTTTTACAGCCCTCTGGTGGCAGTAGCTTCCCCGTTATAAAAGACCAACGTGAAATGTGTTTCGGAGAGTGAGTAAGGGATGCCAGGGCCCATTTTCCAATCTCTACCGTAGTCACTTATTCTTAACCCTAATATTTTCAAAGTCCGATTAAATAGGCATGTTTGCTGCACGGCTACATGCTGGCCAAGAGCAAGCCCATCCTTGCATATTATAAGACAATCCTCTGCCGCGTCTGTCTGTCTGTCTGTTTGTTCGCGCAAAACTCAAAAACTACTGCACCGATTTTCATGCTGTTTCACCAATGGATAGAGTGGTTCTCAAGGAAGGTTTTGGTATATAATTTACAAGTTACGCGGGCGAAGTCGCCGGCAGCAGCTAGTCTCTAGACAACAAAACATTATCAGCAATTAACATTAACAGGCTATACTTTATAAAGTTACGCGGATGAAGTCGCGTGAATCAGCTAGTTTTCTCTAAAATATAATAGATTACTTTAAGAAAAATATAAAGTAAGATTTATTTATGATAACGTACAGTATTATACCTTCCTATACCTTACATGCGCTCAAGTGTCCCTCTGTAATAACTTGACTAACTTTTCTCGTAAATAGTAAACAACTTAGCAAGACGCAATAAAAAGTTTGTCTTATTCCCTATCTTGGCCAGTATATCTTTACTTGGCCTTTAAATGTCTATAGACAGCCCTAAGGTAAACTGCCTGGCGCTTCTTTAGACTTTAGATATAAGTATAAATAATAAAAAAATAATTATACATAATTACTACATAGTATAACTTCTCTCAAGACTATGTAAAGTTAAAATGTAAAAATGTAAAGTTTTATGTTTACACTAGCTGGCACCCGCGACTTCGTCCGCGTTGAAAAAGAAAAAAGTAGCCTATCCTGTGTCCAGTACGTCTAAATCTTTATCTACCAAGTTTCATAAAAATCAGTTAATTCGTTTAAGAGTTATGGAGGAACATACATACATACAATACCTACACTTACTGATTTATTATTAGTATTGATGATGTGGGAGATAATCTCCGTAATACTTGACCGAAATTCTTTCACTAAATCGAAAGCTACATTTTGCTCCATAAATATGTTTTCTTTTCGCAGTAATAGAACATCAAGACGCGACATATTTGTACACTGAGCCAACACCACCTGTTGGCTTTTGGATCGCATTGGAAGACGCCACAGTCCAAAATGGATGTCTCTGGGTGGCCCGTGGGTCGCATAAATCGGGAGTCCACAGGAGGTTGATTCGGAATCCAGACAAAGACTGCAACAAGCCGTTGATATACGATAGACAAAGTCCAGTTTATCCTCAATCCAGTTTCAAATCTGTACCAGTTAGCAAAGGTAACCTATGAACACCTCTACTACTACTCAAATGAAAACATGAATTTTTCACTTCACTGATTACCAAATAAAAAGTATATAGTGGTACACAGATTTGCCGACAACTTGTTATAAATTTATCATTTCCCCAAACCACCCCAGTTCGCCCGGCGTCTCCCTGTTATGAAATACCCATTTTTACTTTCGCCTACATCCACCCCTTGTAACTCACCCCTCGACGACAGATCTCGGTTCACAATTAATCTGCAGTACCTGTTTTTTGTAGTTGTCATACTCGCTTACACTGTTCTGTAGTGAACAATTGTTCACAAAATTAATCATGCACCACTGAATTGTATGCACAAATTTGTCCTTTGACTTTGACTCGATCCATGTTTTTATGCACAATGCACGATTACGTGAAATGCTCACGGCTCCAGGGCAGCTTGTTGCAGTATCAATTATTTCTACATGAGATATTACATCGCGTTTTACAAAGTATAACAGTTTTACAGATAAGGTGAGTTCTCGCTTCGTTAGCAACTTGCTATTCGTAAAAATTCAACGACTGTAAATAATTTCATTGTATGTAAAAACTTTTGTAGTGACATTCATATAGTAATTCATTTGGAATTTAATATTTAGTAGCATCACTGCAATCATTTGGTTACTCTCATAGTTTGTGTTGACAAAAGCACACATGCAGTCATCGCGCGGTTGTCTTCTCGTCTCTTAAATTGTCTCAAATTACTTACATAAAAAAAAGAAGTATTATTATTAAAGTATTTATTTTGCTTCGTGTCACTCTTTTAGTAGTCTGATAGTTCATTAGTTCTTACATAAATAAAAATCAATGTAAGTATGTTTGTCCTCTATGGACTTCAAAACAAATTTTAATCCATTTTAATTCGGTTTTAACTATGGAAAGAGGCATAAACGAGGAAGGTTTGTGTGTATAAAAATTGCATATCTATATATTTTGATTATATTTCAATATCATAATGCTAGACTAGATCTAAGGCACGAATTATTCCAAAGAAAACGATATAGTTTCTAGAAAGAACACATTGCCAGAGCCAAGGACATTTTGAAAACATCTTTCCTATTTTAATGCCTTTCACTCGAGTGCTGTTGACAGAAACAAATCGGCTCCTATATTTGATAATATTGTAAATGCAAAAGTGAGTTTGTTTGTTACGCTTTTGCGCCTTAACTACTCAATCGAACATGACGAATTATTGCATACATATAGTCAGATATACATAAAAGGACATAGGCTTCTAATCCAAAGAAACAGTAGCTACTGTTGACGAGGTCTCTTCTAAAAATAAACCTAAAAAAAAGTTCAATCGTATATAGAATCGTAGAAAACGTATACAGCTTCACAAAAATAATTGTATGACACACAATGAAAATAATAAATTAATAATGACAGACCATTAAAAAGGTTTGATGTTTATATAAAACTATTTTATTGGTCACAGGTGTAAACCATATTGATCCTTGTTATCATATTTAGTAAGTTTACTTTCATATGCAGCTGTCAACGCCTACGATACGACGATGACGCTCATGACGATTTTTTTTTCTTTCAATTCAATGGTTTTACCCCATCTCAAAAACGAATGCGCCTAAAGAAGTTTTCACCTAAGAAATTAAATAAATTTTATTATTATTATGTAAAGCAGTGGTCATGTATTAGATGACGGACTATCGCATTTGTATTTCAGGCACCTGCATATTGCTTCACGGTAACGTAGTGCACAAGAGCGCGTGCAATCGTTCGGACAAAAGCCGTCACGCTTACACATTCCACGTGGTCGAGAAACGGGATAACAATTACTCAACGGATAACTGGCTTCAGGAGGGAGAGAACGCGCCCTTCTTGAATCTCTATACAACGCCTCAAATAGTATAATACCTACTTTAACCTTGTATACTTTCATAAAATAGCCTGTTTCTGTAACAACCTAATAATTTTAAACAACTTATAATTGGTTGCGCAAATAATAGTAACTTTTTTTCTTATTTTTTTTTTTGATGTCTTTAAATTCGCTTCCATAGTTGGAAGCAATTCAGAAAAGTTGATGATAACTAAATAACTTCCTCGTTTGAAGGTTGCTTACAGATTCCCTTGTAAATAAAATGTACACAATATATTATTATAAATAAACGCCAATTTGACATTTAATTTTAATGCAAACAATACATTATCATTGTCGAGATTTGTCCCCAAAAACCGATATTAAATTTCGCGAACGAACAACAGGCTAAATTATAAACTTGTTACTAACATAATATGTTATGAAATTCATGCAATGTCAACAAGGCGCAACCAATATGAATACGTTTTAAATTAACTTTAATACTGTTAGTTAATTTAATACTGTTTAAATGAACAATTTTTTTTAAATGAAAATATTTAAATTAATTTTCAAAATTACAATAAAGAGGCAAAATAAACATAGATTGTTAGTTTTATCATAAATCAAAGCTATATGTTTCAGATAACCTTACAACGATCTATAACAACACTAATTGTAATAAAAAAAAATATTTTTGTTCATAAAAAGAATAATGTGACTAGAAATGTTTATATTTCTAATACAAATGGACAAGATTTTAATGATAATTATACTCGTACGCAAATAAGTGTTTGCCTATTTACGTGTTTAGTTTATAAATATGTGTAAATAGATGTTGTGATAATTAAAAGAAATACATGCATGAACAATAAAAGTGATTTTTTATTTCTAACCTTGCATAAATATAATATAAGTCTCAATTAAGCCGAGTAAAAGAAAAACAAAAAAGTTTTATTACTTTCAAGAATTACGTAAGGACAACGTCGATCGACTATATATTATAGTCATGATATGTACTCATCGTACTCCATAATTTATAAAAAAATATGATAAGTATTAATAGCGGGCAAAAGCTTACTTATTTATAAACAAAATAATGTATAAAAAAACGTTTTGTCATGGGTATAGATAAGGTAATCTTACTTCCATATAAAATCAAGTTTAACGTGCTATCTTATTCCGGAATGAATTATTCTAATTTCGTCAGCATCGCGAACAAATCGAGCGTATTCAGATTAGGTTTTTAAAGTTTCTGTGTTTCCTAACAAGGATTCCATATAAGCCTGAAAACTGCAACGAGCTTTGTAAGTAATTTCACCTGAATCCGCTCAACATTTCAACGGAAAATAGCTGAGAGCAACTTTCCCTTTGAAAATGGAATCCACTCGCTCGAGTCGACTGTCACGACTTATAGACGACCCTGTGATATTTCTATAACGAATGGGCCACATACTCAAAAGTTACCTTATTATTACTGGATTAGATTAAATATTCCCTCACACAACAATACGAATAATGGAGTAAGTTACTTTGTTTTCAGAGATATCGCGTTTATAGGCTCTATACATGATACTGAAACTAAATTGATCATTTTTAGAATTTTTTTCTGTATGTATGTATGTTCTTCCATAACTCTTAAACGAATTAACTGATTTTCATGAAACTTAGTAGATAAACATTTAGACGTACAGGACACAGGACGGGCTACTTTTTTCTTTTTCAACGCGGACGAAGTCGCAGGCACCTGCTAGTACTACATATATTAATTACCGGCAAAATTCACAGAGCAGAAACTGACTAATTAGAATAACTTTATTAAAACTAATGAGGAAGCAGATCTGTTTGGAACTGACTTCTTTGTGGCTAGACTAACAATCCGAGGATACATGTTCTAATGAATATTTTCAGAGTTTTAATACCTAATCAATTTTTGTTCAGATGGCCATACTGTATTTACGTACTTGCATGTCTTATATATGTAACTATTTAATATTACATAGTCGAAAGTAATCCTATATAATACTAATATTATAAAGACAGAAAATTTGTATGTTTGTAATGAATAACTGCTGGACTGATTTTAAAAACTCTCGCCTATATAAAGCTACGTTATCAAAGAGAATAAGTTTTTTAAGACACCTAACCAAATTGGAAGCTATTTTTTCTTATCTACAAATCAAGTAAGGTAAATTATTGAAAAATATTTCCAAGTAGGCCTCCTTCTGGACTTAGACTTAGCATTTTATGGTTTCCATAATACGTGTTCGTCTGGCTATTATGAAAGGTATTTTCGGCTTATTGAAGCCCGAAATAAGCGAAGCTTCAAATTTTTTTTTCGATCATGTGAAATGAATTTAAGAAAACGTGTTATAAAAATATAATTCCAGATACATATTTTTCGTTAAATTATTTGGACAAATAAAATTGAGTCGTCAATATTTTTATGTGGGTGTTACTCGTACACGTGTTAGTATTCGAAAATGGAGGCAATTTATTATGATTTTCTCATTAGCGAGAAAGACATGCCTACTTATAGCATAAAGTGGGTAGATCGGGTAGATTTTGTGAAAGAAAACTAAAATATGCTTACTGTTACATAACTACGTCCATAACGAATGCCATCTCATTACTGAAAATATCATTAAAATGGTCGGCTCGAATGCGTGTAAAAAGACTAAAGATCACGTTATGCAACGATTTATTTCGCCAAAATATACATAATATTGGGTAAGAGTTGTGCAATTCGATACCCTAGTTCACAATTATAATAATACTAGTTGGAGCCCGCGACTTCGTCTGTGTTGAAAAAGAAAAAAGAAGCCTATCCTGAGTCAATTCGTTTAAGATTTATGGAGGGACATACATACATACATACAATACCATACCTAAACTTACAGATTAACCAATGGAAGTTTCATTGGTCGAGCGGTTAAGGTATAAATTCTTTAAGGTTGTGTCACAGAGGTGTAGTTAAATAAGGATAAAATATATTTATTTTTTTAGCCTTTTAGGTCACACAAAATAGACTAAAGCCTTCCCCGATAGATGGACTATCCAACACAACAATAATTTTTCAATTGGAACCAGTAGTTCCTAAGATTAGCGCATACAGGCAAACAAACAAACAAACTGTTCAGCTTTATATATTGGTATAGATATGTGGATGAAATTTTGACTTATTTCTTTGCATCTAATGGTTTTCTTTTTCTTTTTTTCAATTTGTATTCAAATGGGACAAATACTTGTAAAGATGTGATATTTCAAATGTTAAGAAAAAGACACACTTGTTCCGGAACAAGTTTGTTCCGTTTTTTTATCACTGATCTTTTTTTTCAGTCTACTAACAAATTAGTTTAGAGAATGGACTAAACATTTTTTTTTGAAAAAAAATAGAAATCACTGAGGGACGTATTTTATTATTATTTTTGGGTCGAGTTGAAACAAATAATGGCATGGCACGTATGTTACATTTTACGAGGGTGTAGAGAACAAATAATTCAACTGCGTTCTATTTTCTAATCTTTTAATAACATGCCGAAGCACGTTTCTAAATAAAATAAAAGGTATATGGGAAATGTGAAACATCATAGAGACAATACACAAAAAGTAAAAAATATATGATATGCCGATACGTTGCAATGCTGTGTACAATAAAGGAAATCTTTGTTCGTTTATTTTTTTAGGTACCTTCCCGGGCTTACGCAGAACAATAGACTGAAATTTCATCACGTTCTAATGAATGGTATGAAATCTATGGAGGATGAATATATAAACAGTTATTTTTATTTATTTATTAGTTGGTGCCCGCGGCTTCGTCCGCGTTGAAAAAGAAAAAAGTAGCCTATCCTGTGTCCTGTACGTCTAAATATTTATCTACCAAGTTTCATGAAAATCAGTTAATTCGTTTAAGGGCCTCTTTCACAAACTACATGTAAAGTGTTGATTAGTATGCACTCGGTTTACTGCATCATTCGATAGCCGATTTTTTTAAATTATTTTCTATTTAATGTTTGGGACGTTTACCGTACAAACAAAGGTATATCAGCTCCATTATTCCCGGTTACCGGTGACTTTAAATGACAGTTTGGCCTACTTGACGTTTGTGAAAGAGGCACTTATAATAGGCTATTAATATCAACTATAACTATTTCTTTTGTTAATTGTTAATATAAAATCATTTGTTTATATATTATTATATCTACTAGCTACACGCTCCCGGCGCTATATATTGTTCGAGCTGCGTTTGCGCAACATGAAGCCGACATTGTTTGTGTAATGTTTTAATGCAATGCCATCTGTGAGTGACATCGCATTATGACTCCGATTGTTTTGCATATCTGAATCAATTTAAAATGGAGAGATGTCGCTCCACCGGCAGGTATATCGCGCTATCACTTGGTTCCATTGGGGGAATGGCACTGAGACGGATTCATTTCAACCATCATCACAAAGATGTAACAAACATCACAATTTCCCTGAGTGTGACCATGTGACTATGTAATGGATTAGTAACTAAGCATCACAAACAATATAAAGTTGCATTATGATGCAATAAAAATATAATATTTTTTGTACGGTGAACTAAGTTCACCTAAAAAGTTATTAACAGTTGCTAATGCTAACTTGGTTTTACTAAGTTAAGTTAGCAAGGAAAAGAAATTTAAGGAATTTCCATTCCATAAAGGAAACCTAACCTAGCTATAGCTACTTAGCTAGACTGGATAACAAGATTATCAAGCCTACAACTCTCGTCTAACTAAGTTAAGAGTCTTAGCGATCCACGGAGCAAAGTATGAATGAATAAAATAATTTTAGATTTATCGTTAAATACTAGAACGGAGATAATATTATTTTTTATTATTAGGTATATTATTGATACGTTTATCCGCAGAATTAGCACAAATGTCGGCACATGGGCACTCTTCATTATCACATCCGGTATCGTAAATATTACGCCCTACGTTGTTATTTTTAACAGGGTTGTTGCGGACAACCCTGGTACCGTACAAACAAAGGTATGTCAGCTCCATTATTCCCGGTTACCAGTGACTTTCCATTTAATTTTAGTATCATATCATAATTTAATTAGTTTAATTTAATTTAATTTTAATTTTAGTTCAATAATTCCATTTAATTTTAGTATCATATCATCATCATCATCATCGTCTCAGCCGCAGGACGTCCACTGTTGGACATAGGCCTCTCCCAAAATTTTCCAACTGGACCGGTCAGAAGCAGCCTGGATCCACCGTTGACCCGCGGCCCTTATTAGGTCGTATGTCCACCTTGTGGGTGGACGTCCTGCGCTGCGCTTGCTGGTCCGTAACCTCCACTCGAGAACCTTCCGGCCCCAGCGGCCGTCGGCTCTCCGTACTATATGCCCTGCCCACTGCCACTTCAACTTACTGATCCCCTGGCTTATGTCGGTAACTTTCGTACGTCTACGGATCTCCTCATTTCTGATTCGATCTCGTAGTGTAACCCCGAGCATAGCCCTTTCCATAGCTCGTTGAGCGACATTGAGCTTCCTTACGAGGCCCATAGTAAGACACCACGTTTCAGCGCCATATGTCATCACTGGCAACACACATTGGTCAAAGACTTTTGCCTTGAGACAGGGATTTTGGACGAGAAGATGTCTCGGAGCTTCCCGAACGCTGCCCATCCGAGCTGGATTCGACGATTGACCTCCCTCTCAAAGTTGGCTCTACCTAACTGGACAATTTGTCCCAGGTATATGTACTCGTCAACAACTTCGAGAGTTGAGTTGAACTGTTACTGGGGTAGGCACAACATGGACATTTGACATGTCCATATTACATCTCCCTGTATGTCGCTGTATGAAGCGGCAGTGAACAGTTTCGGAGAAATTACATCTCCCTGTCTCACACCTCTTCGCAATGGAATGGACTGTGAGCTGTGCTCCTGTACTCGAACCGACATGGTGGCTTTATTGTATAAACACTTCAATACCTCGATATACCGATGATCAATGCGACATCGCTGCAGAGCCTCGAGCACTGCCCAAGTCTCGATCGGATCGAAGGCCTTCTCATAGTCCACAAACGCCAGACATAGTGGAAGGTTATACTCTTCGGTCTTCTGTATAACTTGGCGTAACGTATGGATGTGGTCTATGGTACTATAACCTTTGCGAAAACCGGCTTGTTCGTGAGGCTGGAAGTCATCAAATCTGCGTTCTAGACGATTTGCAACATAGACATAGTATCATAATATATAGAGCCTATAAACTCGATATCTCTGAAAACAAAGTAACTTACTTGATGACCAACCCTTACAGATTTATTATTAGTATTGATAATAGAAAGATTTTCTTATTATTCTTCAACTAAGCTAAGGCTACATTAACTTTGATTTTAACGTGATATAAAAAATTGTGAAGATTAAGAACAATATTTGATAGCCTGCAAAATAAAATTTAGCAGGAAAATTATTCAATATTGTGAAAAAAATAAATTCATCAAAGTAGTAGTAGTAGTACACATTTAATAAAGAAACAATATAATGGAGCTGATATACCTTTGTTTATACGGTAAACGTCCCAAATATCAAGAAACATAAAAGTCAATTATTATGACTACAAAAAATCAATTTGTTACATTGATTACAGATAATATATAGTAATAAAAAAACCTAAGGAAACTTCCTAGGCCATCTCTTTAGTAAGCTCCAAATCTGTTGAGTACGAGTACTTAAGGCGTGAAAGCGTAACCGACAAACAAATCAACTCACTTATAATATTAGTTAGGAAGAATGATCTATGTATTATGTATAGGTACTTACAGCTACTTTATAGCCCGTCGTAGTCGCACGCGCATCGACACACTTCAGTACTTACTCGTGTAGCTTATCTCAATTCCTTGTCTATAACTAGCCATTCAATTTTCTATAAAGGTTTGTTGTAATAAAACAATGGGTTAATGTATGTTTAACGGGATATTCCACGAAAGTATTCATTAAATGACGTCCTGGGGGTTGTGACTCAGGGATGTGGGTTGGCCCTTTGTCCTGTCGCAGGCAAGGCGGCGTCTAAAGGCGACACAATCGTCGTGTCCACAGGTGCCGAGTAGGCCACGGACGCAGAAATGACAGTGTGCGACGTCTCCATTAAGGCCTGGGGTGAGCAGGAAGGAATAATTGAACTGTTACCACCATTTTTACGGTCTAACCAATCCTGGACGCTCCTGCTTGTACATTGGCTCGATCGCCGGCTTTCGTTGCTTTGCGCTTCTATAGAAGCCGACAAGTGCACGAAGCTCTGCTTCAGCCACCGCGCGTTCGTTGGCAAGTTCACGCTTGCGCGTTCACGCTCGGCGCGCTCCAAATCAGCGAGGCGGCGCAAATTTTGTGCCTCCGCGGCAAGCACTCGTGCTTGCACGGAGACAGGCGAGTGCGATTAAAATCATTTTTATTTAAAAAAATTATAAATCACTTCTGACACCAAAATATGTTTGAAATAAGCTGCTAAATAAATAAATAATATATACTTATATAACTGCATTCCTCGTCACTTAGGGCCTCTTTCACCATCTGTCAAGTAGGCTAACTGCCATTTAAAGTCATCGGTCACCGGGGATGATGGAGCTGATATACCTTTGTTTGTACGGTAAAAGTTAAAAAGTAAATAATAACAAAAATTCACCTATCGATGCATGCATAATTTATTAAAACATAAAATTATTTCTAAAAGTAACTATTCAACATTTTACTTATAGTTGGTGAAAGAGGCCCTTTACATTACTAAAATTATTGTATTAATATAATTAGTAATAGTACATCTGGCTACAGTAACACCCCTTACAGATGACCACCGTGAAATGTAATGTGTTGAGTTTCGGTGAATGGAGTTCTTGGTCCTATTATGCACTACAGGAGCTTATCCTAATCCGATCAATCAATTGGACCGCCCCAGCCTGCCTGAACATTTTTATGTGCTAGAAATTAGTACCTACTATAAATTACTAACTAGAATTCAAGAAAGAAATACAACTCTCATTTTAGGATTCGATAAAGTGCAATAAATACTAAGGAACTCTAACGAGGCGGACGCCTAAAGTACAATGACCCACAGAATTCGACAAAAATATTTTCATTGCCGTCTAAATCGAGATAAAAAGGTTATTCACGAAATCATAGCGCAGCTTTTATACTTAATATTTTTTTTATGAATATAAAAGTAAACATAAATACTTACGGACTGTTTAACTAGCCTCCATTTTTCTATTAGAGCACTTCTGCATCCTTACTAATCCGTACTAATATTACTATAAATGCGAAAGTTTGTATGGATGTATGTTACTCTTTCACGCAAAAATTACTGAATGGATTTCAATGAAACTTTACAATAATATAGCTTATAAGTACATCAGAATAAGACATAGGCTATACGAGTATAAGACATAAAACGCGGACAAAGTCCCGGGCACCAGGTAGTATTTGTATAAACGTACACAAGTAAATAGAACAAGAGTACCGTGTCTGTTTGTGATTTTTTTAAAAAGCTTTTCCTCAATTCATTGTGTATCACAAAAGCTTTGTCAAACATTCCGTTTTTATCGTTTTTGCCTGTCTAGCTATTTGTTTGTGCGCAATAATTTCAGAAAATAATATTCCGATGTCGTAGGCACTTTTATGGCGTGTAGAAGAGGTGTGTGCAAAATTTCATGACGATCGGTCGAGTAGTCTAAGCGTGTGAACGGAACAAATAAACAAACATACTCGCTATCCCATTCGCCATAATAAGTACCTAAGAATATTTACAAGGTGAGCTACTATCCATTTATCATTTGAATCATTTTAGTATTATTTAAAAAGAGTATAGAAAATGTAGATTACTTTTCATTTATCTGGCTTCACAAGGAGTTGAAATTTTCGAAATCCTTCCTCAACGGATGCTTACGTTATATAATAAAGCTATGTTCCAAAGAGCAGTCTTCTAGACTTAGTAGTTTTGGCTCACTGTCAGAATAAACTATTTTATAAGTATAGGTAAATCTAATATATAAAATTCTCGTGTCACAGTGTTAGTTGCCATGCTATTTTTTATAAGCGGGCGAAGTCGCGGGCAGCAGCTAGTAATATCTCTTGTTTTTGAATCATTGTTGAAGATGGATTTAATTTGCTTTATTATTATCAATATTATGCTAGAAACGGGTAAAGGCCCGAACTTACCGCTGGTTAGGGCTGCAGGGTGAGAAACGCCATGGCAAGACGTAAATGGAAAAAACTGTGCTAGCCCTTAACAATTAGTTATGCAAGATTAAAAGGCGCACTTATATCGAGAGGTCGTTGTGTACGAGTACAAGAGGCGACCGATACGATAGGAGAGTGTGACGAGGCGATAGGAGAGGCCGTTCACACTGGAAGCTGAAGGAAGTGATACGAGCAGTTAGCCAGTAGTCAGCGGCAGTAACTCGTGCGACGATGCGCCCTTACAAACTCGCCATGTTTGTACTCATCATTATTGCCTCTCTACTGCGTAAGTTTATTTCAACATTTTGCGTTAACGCTGCTACGCTTTACAGGCTATCGTGAGCGAATTTTGTTTTTCAACCGACTTCCAAAAAAGGAGGAGGTACTCAATTCGATTGTATTTTTTTTTTAATGTTTGTTACCTCAGAATTTTCGACTGGGACTTTCGTAACGATTTTGATGATTCTTTTTTTATTTGAAAGCTGGTGTTTCCCGTGTGGTCCCATTTCAATTTGGTCCAGTTCTGACAGTGGCATCCATGAGAAAAGACCATGAGACGGTTTGAAGTCAGTTTTTTTTTTATTAAAAAGAGTTATTTAATACAAAATGCACATATTTATACCTACTGGCGAACGCGCGCGATCAAATTTATTTGTTTTGAAATCGATCAAATGATCGGGACAAAATTCTTGATTTAGCAATAACAATTTCACTTTTCACTTAGTCAATTTTTTTTTTTTTGCTTTATTGTTCGGAATGCCTATCCTTTATTGGATTGCAATTGCACTGCATTGGAATTAGCTTGAGCTTTATAATCGAGTTGGTTTTTTTTTTTATTATTATAAACATATTAAAACCTTGACTGCAATGTTTGTTATCAACGACCGTCTGTATTGTGGTATTAATTTATCTATACACTACAGGGAGATATTTTATACAACACTTAATATCAATATGTTTTCGTAAGAACAAGACAATAAATTTCTTATTTTTGAATTTAAAATTTTCTTAATTTTTTTTAACCTCAATTAATACAGTCAATGCAAGTGCTACAAGTAAATCGACCTAATTATCTAGGAGAAAGGATATACTCAATAGTGATGTGCCGAATATCCGTATCCGCGGATATCCGAGGGAGAAGAAAGAACCGTTATTTTTAGAATTTTTAATTTATAGCTAAAATTCTACTGACACCGATCGAGTAAGAAAGTTCAGAGCCGTATCCGTATCCGCAGATCTTGACACCGAATATCCGTATCCGTATCAGCGGATCTACATTTTTAACGATCCGGCACATCACTAATACTCACACTCAGAAAACGCGATATACGCTTTATCGCTTTATTTTCTATAAGGTCGACAATAAGTGTATCAAAAATATGACTAAGAAATAAGAAATGTTGTGTTCCCTGCCACTTATCTACTATCATTAGGTATATTGTTAAATTCCTGTCATATAGGTATACATTTTTGCATGCAGGTATTTATGATGAACTATTTAATATACCTTACTATCGCGTTGTGACGATATATTATGGTTACTAGTGTTCGAAATTCCAATACGACGAAGTAGAAACTTCTAGGAAACCTTAATAGTTGTTGAACTATGAATTTCAGGAGACTTGTACGTCATATTGTGTAATTTGGTATTTTATAACATACGAGTAACAATTCTTGCATAGGTTTCTCAAACACAACTTTTGCTGCACAACTAAAGAACATGGAATTGCCCTTACACAAAGAACTAGTACAGAATTATAAGTAATACTTGCTGCTGCCCGCGACTTCGCCAGCGTAAATTATATACTAAAAACCTTCCTCGAGAACCACTCTATCCATTGATGAAAACTGTATGAAAATCGGTCCAGTTTTTGAGTTTATCGCGAACAGACAGACTTTGTTTTATAATCATTATAATATGTAATGATAATTATAAGTAGATTTTTTGTTAGAGTTTTGATTAAAATAAAAATCTCTACAGTAGATAAATATACGATTAATTTCATTGTTTTATATAAAAAAAATTTTTGGAATATTTATAGTATTTGCTAATTATGTTTATATTATTGATTTTATTATAATTAGATATGAATGTAAAATTTGTTTTACCGATAGAGCTACAAGCCGCAAAGGGCGATGCCACAAATTGGTATAATTTAGATAACAACCTGGTGAATCAAGTGAAATTTTCATCAAGTATTATACAAAAATACAAGTATTACATCGATACTCAATCAAAAGGAACTAACTAGGTATAAGCCGGTAATTTGATGAGGTATCGTAGAAATTTCTCCTCTATCCTCTCAATACTTCCTATTGAGTTGGAAATATAAATTTTATATCGAAGTAGTGATTAGAAATTTTAACAAGATAAAAAATAAATAATGGTCGTTTTGTAAGATTAAAAACGATGAAAATAAAACAATTTATATGTAGTATTGCAAACCTACGCATATGACGGAAGCTTTGATAAAAAAAAAACATCCTAAACATAATATTATTTCATTGTATTTATGATAAATGATAACGAGTAAACACACCACACGAACATCCGTAGAGAATGAATGCAAATTGTTGATATATACAACATACTAGCTACACGCTCCCGGCTTCGCCCGGGTTCAAAATAAAAACTATCCTATCCTTTAAGTTGGACAAAATTACACATTCCTTTACCTAGTTACGAAGTTTTATCAAAATCGGTACAGTAGCTTAGGAGTTCATGCCGGAGACACAACGTGACACGTAATCTATACTAATACTGGGATGGCGAACCAGTGGCACGCGTGCCACCGATGGCACGCGACACAATACTTTGGGCACGCCACGGATCTACAGTTGCATTTTAATTAAAAATAACAACTCCATTCTTTCAAATATCATGCAGTCAAAATTATTTGATGGCACGGCACGTTTATGACCTCATTGAACATTTCTTTAGAAAAATGGCACGTTAATACATAAAGGTTCGCCACCCCTGATATATAAAGCTGAAGAGTTTGTTTGTTTGGTTGTACGCGCTAATCTCGGGAACTACTGATTCGAAATGAAAAATTATTTTTGTGTTGGATAGTCCATTTATTGAGGAAGTCGCGGGCACCAGCTAGTTTGTTATATATGTATAAAGATATTGGGTATTTATTAAAATGAGGTTTTATAAATCAATTACAAGACTTGTATGTATGTATGTATGTTCCTCTATAACTTTTAAACGAATTAACTGATTTTCATGAAACTTGGTTTAGACGTGTGGGATACAGGATAGGCTACTTCTTTTTCTTTTTCAACGCGGACGAAATCGCAGGCGCCAACTAGTATTACATAATAGCAAAGGCATACAGATTTCGTTTCTTCTCGGTAACGATAGTCGACTTCTGACCCTGAGCGTAACATCTCATCGCCTGCATGCGCTTTTAGCTTAGCGGTCTTTTCTGACTTTTTTTCTTTTTGCTCGTCTTCTATGTGTCTAGCTTGTTAATAAATAGCTTAGCTCGAAAATTGGGCTATATTTAAAAAATAAGCCAGGTTATTTACCCAGTTGTAAAATTGTTTTCAAACAAAAAATCGAAAAAATATATTTGAGGCAGTTGAAATTTTTACACGATATTATTTATAATTAAAAATAAAAATTCTAAAAAAAAAAAAAGATAGTTTTGGGGGACTTTCTACCTGCCAGGCGAAAGAAAATATAAGGGTTGATTTAGCCCCACTACTCCCTTGCCACATCTATAGTTCCATGTTAGGGTATTATAGTAGAGTTATAGGACAAGTTTGCAGCTTGCCTCAAATACCCACCCGGAAATGTCTACCATTTCTCTGACTATAAAGTGTGACTAACAACAGATAGTCCTGCCTAGGTGACCGAAGCTTTATATTATAACATCATATACTGTACAAACAATGTATAATTTGTATATTATGTTTTTTTTTCTAGTAACCGTTAGAACATGTGAACCGGATCAAGCGCAGAATGGTTGTAAAATAACAGGGACATCGTGTACTTGCGGATACGGTTGCAAAACGGAATACATTTACCGAACGAGGAGGGCCTGTATGAATGCTCTTAGAGGTAATCGCGATTATTGCCTATCCTCATCCCTATCCCTTAAACTTAACCTATTTAGAATTTAGAATGATGTTTGTTGTCAAGGTGATACAAGTCAGCTTTCCTCCATACAAACGTAGAATGATTATTACTCCGCTGTTACAGATTTGTCGTTGACCTATTCCTATTCCTTGGCATACAAACTTAGAATGCTCTTAATAAATACTGTACCAGAAGTATAAATAGGTAAACTCGACAAATAAAGTGCTTTATCACCCTAAGATTGAACATTCTTTGTATTTTGTAAAACGATAAGGTCTGTTTTTCTTTGAAAATTCAAAGTGACAATTATGTCAATCTGTAATCAATACCTATTTCAAATCTAAGCCTTAGCGAATTTTGAAATGAATGGAATTTGTTATCGAAACTGATAAAGCAGTTTTCTGGTCGGCCATACATTGTGTGGTGGCTGACAACCTATTCCGGAAAATTCCGAACCTATCTTTATTTCTATTTAAGAGTGACAATATAATCAATATAACTACTTACTCTTTGGCATTTTGCAGAAAGAAGTTCTAACGTTTGTTCTCTGATGCCATGCTTGAGAGGTATTTGTATACAAACTATTCAAGACCCCGGGTTCACGTGTAAATGCGAAGGAACTGGATTTTATGGGCAACGTTGTGAAAAGGGTAATTATTTACTGAATTCTCTCTTATTAATAACTAGTGTTTTTGCCCGCGACTTCGTCCGCTTCCGATCGCTATCAAACTTCACAGGAACACCCGCTGCACTAATCTGAACATTGTCTGAAAGTTTCATCAAAATTTTCAGCGGTTTTGGAGTCTATAGAAGACATTCATCGCCTTCACCTACATATTATAAAACAAAGTCCTTCGCCGAGTCTGTCTGTTCGCGATAAACTCAAAAAATACTGCACCGATTTTCATGCTGTTTCCACCAATGGATAGAGTGGTTCTCAAGAAAGGTTTTTGTTTATAATTTGCAAAGTTACGCGGTCGAAGTCGCGGGCAGCAGCTAGATTATCAATACTAATAATTAATAATAAATGTATGTATGTATGTATGTATGTATGTATGTATGTATGTATGTATGTATGTATGTATGTATGTATGTATGTATGTATGTATGTATGTATGTATGTATGTATGTATGTATGTATGTATGTATGTATGTATGTATGTATGTATGTATGTATGTATGTATGTATGTTAATGTTAAAGAAAAGTTAGATTTTTTATGTTTTTCCATATAAAGGATTATTATCTAGGCTGTTGTATTACGTAATAAATAATCTCATCCAAGAATGTTAAAGTATATAAATACTTACAATAGTTTTTTTTTTCAGCTTGTCCCACAGGCCCGATGAGAGGTTTAATATTTCCACACGAGTGTATCGTAATTTGAAATATTTATTTGTAATAACTTAAGTAGTTAATATAAAAATTATTGTTAACATATTATGTATAAAGTAAATATGTAGAAATAACGAGCAATTACTTAATTCATCTTTAAGTGTTATAGTGTATTTATATTATAGGTAATTCTCAAATCGCGCAAAAAAATCTTTTTTCGAAAGAATATTAAAAG
Source organism: Synanthedon formicaeformis (assembly GCA_945859745.1). NCBI lineage: Eukaryota > Metazoa > Arthropoda > Insecta > Lepidoptera > Sesiidae > Synanthedon > Synanthedon formicaeformis. The sequence continues at coordinate 489,569 of OX243953.1, read as the reverse complement.
AAACATTATCTTCTCTGAAAGTATACTTTTTATTTATTGTTATTTTTTATATACCTATTTAGCTGGTGCCCGCGACTTCGTCCGCGTTGAAAAATAAAAAAATAGCCTATCCTGTGTCCTGTACGTCTAAATGTTTATCTACCAAGTTTCATGAAAATCAGTGAATTCGTTTAAGCGCCTCTTTCACAAACGTCAAGTAGGCCAAACTGTCATTTAAAGTCACCGGTAACCGGGGATAATGGAGCTGATATACCTTTGTTTGTATGGTATACGTCCCACACATTAAATAGAAAATAATAAAAAAAATCGGCTGTCGAATGATGCAGTAAACCGAGTGCATAGTTCAATATAACAGAAAATTATTTCTAAAAGTCACTAATCAACACTTTACATGCAGTTTGTGAAAGAGACCCTTAGGCGCTACGCCCACATGAAAAGTCGAGGCGCGTCGAGGCGCGTCGCGGCATATGCTCTCTTTACACAGTCAACTTCACTTACCAAGAAATCACTTACCAGTTTCGTTTAATTGTTGAATTTCACCCCATTTTTGGTCCTGTTTGTTTCTATTGCTATAGTCGGAACGTGTCTGGTCATAATGACACGGGTTACATCAAACAAGTTCGATGATTTTTATATTTAGATCTAGATCGTCTGACATTATACTTTAATTTAATAAATACACGACCACGTCTAAACACAGCCGCAAACAAAATGCCGCGCCCGTTCGGCAACGCTTCACGCCCCTTCGGCGACGCTTGGCGACGCTTCGCGCCTCGCCTCGCCTCGTCTCGCCTCGCCGCCGCCTCTCCAGTATGTGGGCGCACAACCATTGATTTCTATAGCAAAGCTAGAGGCGGCGCGCCGCTTATGCGTCCGTTCCTCGACGCGACGCGACGAGACTCTTGTGTGGGCTTCGCGCCTTAGTGTTATTATTCCAGTAACCTTAAGGCGATTCTGTACAAAGTTCTATTCATTTAGTTTACTAATAATAATAATATTTTTTAGTCCATTTCACACGCCAATTGAATTTATTGATAGAATCAATGCACATTTTCGTAACTTTAAAAAAATATTGACCTCCAAAAAGTTACTGAAATTAAATGAAAATTACTTCAAAAAACATTTTATCAATTTTATTAGATAGACAGATTTCGAGCTGGAGATTAAGAAATCGGGTAGATTAGGTGTAGAACAAAAGAAACATACCGAGATTCAAGGGATCTTTCCGGAGACTTGTAAGTATCATAAGAGAAAGATGGCTCCGGGACTATTGGCAGCCAATCGTCGTCCCTCGCCATTGCGAGCCCCAACCAACCCAAAATGAGAAATAGTCCCATTGCCTGTGAACAAACAAATTTATTTCATTAGGAAACTTTCACTAACATTAATTAATATTCTGTATTTGGGTTTTCAGGCCATAACTTAATGACTTAATTCCTTTTTGGATGACAAATACAAATCTAGCCTGTATTACAAGTAGAAGGTATTTCTCTCTAATGATGTTTTATATACATAAAATGTATATAAAATTTTATATTTTATATACTGTGGCAAATGCTGTATACGCCTGTAATTGGTACTCGTGTCAGCCGAAATACAATGTAAACTTTTATATCATAAATAATGTTAACACGTGTACTGTTGGTGTATCCTAAATAAAAAATAAATAAATAAACATTTAATTATGTATTAATAAGTTCCTGGAATATTAAAGCGAGATCATTTCTGGTGAATGGGGTACGAGGAATTTTGTAGGTATTGGCTACAACCAGAGCGTTGTAATACGACAACGTTTATTACAGACGTACACATTTATTGAATATTATCTGTTATGGAGGAACGTACATACATACATACATACATACAGAAGAAAATTTAAAAAATGACAATTTAGTTTCAGTATCATGTATAGAGCCTATAAACACGATATCTCTGAAAACAAAGTAACTTACTCCATGACCAACCCTTACAGATTTATTATTAGTATTGATTAATCTTATTTTATTTTGTATACCTACATAAAAGAAATTCGTGTTAGTTACATGTATTTATAACTCGCTAAATAACGGCTAAACCGTGATCTTTGTTTCGTTGAATTTGTCTCCACCCCGATTAGCAAAATATTAACTACCGTCAAACGGGGTTACTTTGACTTCCAGGGGAACATTGACACATTTTGGGGCTAAATTGACTTGGCTAAGATCTGTTGTTTGTTGGTGTCTTTATAACAACTCAGAAGCGGGAGAAGTCCCGGCAAATCACAGCGACTCATCCACTGTGTTGCTATAAAGATGTGATGGGGGGAAGTGTACGAAAAAAGAAAATAAATCCTAATAAAGAAATGTTGATTATTTTGGTCTTTTTTATTCAATTTTCATAAAATTTTACTCAAAATGATGAATATTGCTTCTTATTTTTGTAGAAAGCTTATTAATGTAAGCTTTTAAGTGATTACTTTGACTTTCAGTGCATTTCAATGCTATTGACAAAATAGCCCCTCACTCTGGGTAACTTTGACATCTACAAAAAAACAATAAAAAACAATAGAAGTATTAATTTTTTTCCCATATGAGCATTGGACTGTATAGCCCAAGGACTAATTGTACTATAGAGATAAAAAAATATCAAAAATCGCAGAAACGCGTCGTAGGAACAAAAAACCTCAAAACCCTGCCAAATTAACCCCTTTAACGGTATCAAAACATCGGGAAAATATTCATAGAAAAGAACAAGTTCTTATTTCGGAAAACGCTGGTAAGCGTCGGTAGCTTAATGGAAATATAATTAAGGAATTTATTCCGCTTCATATTGTGAATTGGTCATCAAAATCACTTTCTAGATTAGTTGGCTTACTGTAGTTTTCTCAGAAATAGCAAGTCGTTATCGGAAAACCAATTTATTTCCTTATAACTATTTAATTTAGCAATATGTTGCCTGCAACTGAATTGAAAAACGACGAGTGACATACCAATGTAAAGGTTATTGAAAATCTCGTTCTTAATTAAACCCTCTCATACGATAAAATAAAAACGTCAAATAGTTCTTTTTACTTGTTCGCCCTTGTAACTCAAAGGAAAAATCTCATTATTTTTCAACCGACATAAGAAACAAAAAGGAGGAGGTACTCGAGTCGACGCGTATATTTTTTTTATGTATGATGGTCACGCATAACTTTTTACAGGACAGTCCGATTTTGATAATTTATTGTAAAACAGTTTATTTGTAACACTTTTATTTTATTTAGGGGTTATATGTAGGATTTTGAGATATCAAAATATCCATTTTTTCCCCCTTTTTTATTGTATAGTACAATATGTCAAAAATATTCTTGAAAAGTTTAAAACTGTAGAAGAGAGAACCTTCAGAAATTTCAGTCATCAGGCTTAACTGGCTGGGAGCGTCGTCAATAGGTATATATATCGCTTTTTTCTGTAAAAATTCTATTTTTAAAGTCGTTGGACACGATTTCTCTCCGGACACCAGATCTCAACAGCTAAATTTTTATTATTTTGAAATTAACATTTCAGAAAATATTGTTCAAATGTTATTCTTTTATGCCCTTAAAAGTTTGAATAGAATTATCTTTAAATTATATTATAAAAAATTTAGAGAAAATATGCTTTAACATATCCACGTTATACCTTAAACCAAGGGCCTCTTAATAGAATTACTTGAGACAGGAGTCATTCCGTATCTGTAGTGATTCTATCGCCATCTGTCGAATTATAATCGAAGACTTATATCCACAGACCATAAAAATAGAGACAAGGTTATGGTTGATGTTAAACAATTTTTTTATGCTAAAATGTTAGTCAAAAATAATCAAAATTAAGAAAACAATGTATTTAGCTACTAGTTTATTCGAACCAAACGTTTTTGTGAGAGAACGATTAACAAAACTACTTTTTGTGGTGTGCAGGGCTTTGTCCTAAATGGAAAAATTATGTCTTCGTGCTGCCTGAAGCAGTGTCGTAATAGAAAAAACAAAAAATAATGTAAAATTTACTTACACAACGTGTTAGGTTTTATTAATTTAAAAGTACGAGTATTTTTATCTAAATTTTGCTACATTTTAGATTATTTGATGGTACGCTAAAACATTAAATTGGCAAACTTAAAAATACGACTTGCGCTGGCATTCTGGCTTGTAGTAATTCTGGCAACAGTAATGTACGCCTACGTTATTTCCAAACACCTATCATGTATCGTAACATTTTGGCCCTTTAAATGATTATTAACTCGCCATATGCCAACGAGGAATGGAGCGCAGTATGCTTAACATAAAAAAACTGCAGAAGATACGTCACACAAAAATAAGAAAAATTACCAAAGCAACAGATTATGTAGCACACGCTCTAGCATTAAAATGGAAGTGGGTTGGACATGTTGCGCGCCTTCAAGACCAGAGGTGGACCAAAAGGGTGACAATTTGGAAAGGCCCACAAGGCAATAGAAAGAGAGGAAGAACCTACGCTAGATGGGAAGACAAAATAAGAAATACAGCTGGTACCAACTGGATTGCCTGCCTGCCTGCCTGCCTGCCTAGCTGCCTGCCTACCTACCTACCTACCTACCTACCTACCTACCTACCTACCTACCTACCTACCCTCACCTTCCACGGTTAGGTTAGGTTAGGTAAATCAATTCTTTGCGAATGGAGATTAGATTTTATATGATTTACCTGTTACGAAGTAACTATTAGGTAATCTGTGTAACTATTAGGTAATCCGTGACAAAATGGCGTTTTTCAAATAGGCATATAAATAATTTGACAGCAGCCTGTCCAGTAGTTCATCTGTCATAGTACGTCATATTCATAGAATAATAACTTATTATTCTATGACATGACAATATTCATCTTCCCAGAATTTGCTACGTGTTTGCTACAATACAATTTATAATATTCTGTGCTTCCTTCTGTAATATTCTGTGTCTGTGGTTTGATTTCGAAAATTCGAATTGGCTGTTTTTTGTCTATGTTGTTTTTCTCATTTTCACTCCAATTCTCCATCTCCACTTTGTTTTGCATTTTCAATTTTCACTTCACAGTCACACCACACTCCAGCTCCACGCCATCGACAGCGACACCATCTGAAAGTTTGGAAATTTTGGTTGGAAATCCACGCTTTGAATTTGTGTTGTACAAATTTAATACAAACTGTTGTTTTCTATCCTAAAATATGGAGAACCGCGATATTGTTTCTCGCGAACTGGCTGCAGGTCGGATCGGACAGGATGGTATCGGCCAGAAGGTATGTAATGTTTAACCACTAAACTTGGTGTAATCTCCTAATACCTACCTAGTGTGGGATTAGTTAGACACTGTGGGCAACCTAAACTTGTTAGGTAGATGATAGGTATTAGGTATACCTTTGTGATTTTGCCTCAAAAGGCAAAATTGGTTTTGGATATTTGGCTAATTCCAACAGATAGATATTAGGTAACAGACGGACAGACAGAGTTACTTTCACATATTTTATAATATTAGTATAGATGAAGTCGCAGGCACCAGCTAGTTTTTTTTTTATATTATGAGGAAGGAACAAGCTGATGGTTCCCTTTTTGGTAGATGGTTACTGTCGCCTATAACAAGCAATGCCAAAGGTGCTGCAAGTGCGCAGCCAACTATTGTTGCAACACTAATAATAAATCTGTAAGGGTTGGTCATGGAGTAAGTTACTTTGTTTTCAGAGATATCGTGTTTATAGGCTCTATACATGATACTGAAACTAAATTGACGATTTTTACAATTTTTTTCTGTACGTATGTATGTTGTATGTTCCTCTATAACTCTTAAACGAATTAACTAATTTTCATGAAACTTGGTAGATAAACATTTAGACGTACAGGACACAGGATAGGCTATTTTTTTTTCTTTTTCAACGCGGACGAAGTCGCGGGCACCAGCTAGTTGACAATAAATGCATACAGATCGCCCTGCGACCTTTTGGTGAAATTGAACGAGGAGAAGACAGCGATCATCGAGTCGCTGCAGGCCGAGCTGAAACTCGTCAAGGATGAGTTGGCCAGGGCGCAGGCCAATCACGCCCACTCCCTTGATCGCACTCAATTTAGACGTCACGGTACGACACTACTTATTTCTTAATAAAGACTGGCTTAAAGGTCTAGTTATACGGCCATAAAAAAAACTAATTTTAAAAATTCTTTCACATGTAGAAAACTACATTATCATCGAGGACGAGGTCGCTTTCAACAGCTAGTTACAAACAAAAATACAAATCTTTTCTCTTTATAATATTACTACAGATAACTGTTGCAGGCGACTTCGTCCGCGTAAAACTTATGTATTGTCTTTTGTTTGCCGACCGTAGCCTGCGGTACTGCATTCTTTCGAGGTGCCAAGATATTTTAGATGAGTTATAAAAACATACAAAACAAATTTAGTTTGCGTCATCATCAAAGTGTATTTCATAAAATTTACACTTTGATTAGCTGTCATTAACTGTGTCTTTCTGTCATTATTAAAAATATTATAATATTAAAAACTTTCCATTCCATGGCTCTTTGGCAGTATTCTAACACGTCTCTGTCTGTTATGTTTAGAAAGAGCCTAGGTTTCGTAGCCATACGTAAGGCAGGTGTTGAATACTTTGTACTTAATTTTTTTTACTGAGATCTGTTTCTTTCATAATCTCCCTCAGTGAACATTATCTCTTCCATCTGTTAGCTATTGTCCTTCTGATTGCTTTGGTAGTAAGATCAGTTTGAGAGATTATTTATCCCAGATATATGTAGATACTCTTCCACACATTCGAGAGGTTAATCATTGATTTTTATTTCGCATTCATTGATCCTATGTTCATTGCCAGCCCGACCTTCTCACTGTCTGTGTTTAGATCTTGTATCAGTTCTTCAAGCTTGTGAGGGTTTTCTTCGAACAAGACAATATCGTCTGCAAATCGAAGGTCTTCTTCCAATATGTTTTTAAACAGCAGAAAATAGCTATCCCATAAACACCAACACCTCTTTCTATATATTTTGAATATTTCTCCAAGTGTTTCCATTTGTATTCTTGCTTAATCTAGTCCAATTTCGGTATTGCACACTACAAATTTTTATTTCCCCATTTGTCCCATAGTATTTAAAAAAAAAATAGAGGTAATTCTTATAATTATTTCATTGGTTTTACCAATATTTATTTTTAAGCGTGCCTAATGAGATAATTATATTGTTTGCAGGAGCAGCCAGCGTCCACTTCTCTCCAAAAATCCGACGACGACCATGTAAGTACTGAAATGGTTACCTCTATTGGACTAAAATCACTCTTATTGCGAATGATATTGAATTGTAAAATGTATACACTTGCAGGATACAACGGCTAAAAGCTCGCCGCCCCCAAAGCAGCGCCGTCGTATCGGCCTCAAGTGGTATATGAAAAAAATAGAGGTAATAATATACCAATACCATACCAATAATTTATACATAACTCAAAGATACTAAATCAACTATCTTTTTAATGAGATCAATCACAAATCTTTGTGACAAGCCTATGAAAATAATGATGATTTAAATATTATATATTATTATATAATAAATTTTATTATAGGAAGTTTTTATAAAATATTAATTAAAATATCTGAGTTGAGTTTAAGTCTTTGTGGTAAGCTTAATAAAATAACGACATATTTAAATACGATATTATAGACAGAATAAGATCGCTTTTATAATGAGAAAACCAAAACTTAAATCTTCGTAATATTTTCGTATCACTTCTTATCACTACATATTATAAAACAAAGTCCTCCGCCGCGTCTGTCTGTCTGTTCGCCATAAACTCAAAAACTACTGCACCGATTTTCATGCTGTTTTCACCAATGGATAGAGTGGTTCTCGAGAATGATTTTAGTATATAATTTACAAAATTACGCGAGCGAAGTCGCGGGCACCAGCTAGTCTATTATACATATTTACACCTATTTTCTTTTTATTTTCAGAAAGAACGCAAGACTACGTAAAAGTTTACCTTTTAAAGACCTTTTAAGTACAGACTTACCTTTTATTTTTTCCTTTAATATGCAGAGCTATTTAAGTTAAAATTTTCATTGTTGTTTCTAATTATTCATTGATGTAATCTCCACAGCACAATAGTGCCGTTTTCGTACTAACAAAGGTGGAAAAATCTTCAAGAAATAATAAGACCGATATAACCGTTCCGTCCCGTTCCCGCCGGAATATGACGTTTCTTTAATTACAGAAAGATATAGTTATTTTAGGTTGTTTCTCATTCATCTCATTTATTGATTTATTTATTTTTTGAGTTGTGTCGTTTTCGTTCTAAGGGTACGATTTTTCTTTTCCCTTTTAAAAATAATTAAAAATAGATTACTATTTTTCATTCTTTTTTATTGGCATTTCGTAGCCATGTCGGTGACCGGCCATAGGGGTTATATGTAGGATTTTGAGATATCAAAATATCCATTTTTTCCCCCTTTTTTATTGTATAGTACAATATGTCAAAAATATTCTTGAAAAGTTTAAAACTGTAGAAGAGAGAACCTTCAGAAATTTCAGTCATCAGGCTTAACTGGCTGGGAGCGTCGTCAATAGGTATATATATCGCTTTTTTCTGTAAAAATTCTATTTTTAAAGTCGTTGGACACGATTTCTCTCCGGACACCAGATCTCAACAGCTAAATTTTTATTATTTTGAAATTAACATTTCAGAAAATATTGTTCAAATGTTATTCTTTTATGCCCTTAAAAGTTTGAATAGAATTATCTTTAAATTATATTATAAAAAATTTAGAGAAAATATGCTTTAACATATCCACGTTATACCTTAAACCAAGGGCCTCTTAATAGAATTACTTGAGACAGGAGTCATTCCGTATCTGTAGTGATTCTATCGCCATCTGTCGAATTATAATCGAAGACTTATATCCACAGACCATAAAAATAGAGACAAGGTTATGGTTGATGTTAAACAATTTTTTTATGCTAAAATGTTAGTCAAAAATAATCAAAATTAAGAAAACAATGTATTTAGCTACTAGTTTATTCGAACCAAACGTTTTTGTGAGAGAACGATTAACAAAACTACTTTTTGTGGTGTGCAGGGCTTTGTCCTAAATGGAAAAATTATGTCTTCGTGCTGCCTGAAGCAGTGTCGTAATAGAAAAAACAAAAAATAATGTAAAATTTACTTACACAACGTGTTAGGTTTTATTAATTTAAAAGTACGAGTATTTTTATCTAAATTTTGCTACATTTTAGATTATTTGATGGTACGCTAAAACATTAAATTGGCAAACTTAAAAATACGACTTGCGCTGGCATTCTGGCTTGTAGTAATTCTGGCAACAGTAATGTACGCCTACGTTATTTCCAAACACCTATCATGTATCGTAACATTTTGGCCCTTTAAATGATTATTAACTCGCCATATGCCAACGAGGAATGGAGCGCAGTATGCTTAACATAAAAAAACTGCAGAAGATACGTCACACAAAAATAAGAAAAATTACCAAAGCAACAGATTATGTAGCACACGCTCTAGCATTAAAATGGAAGTGGGTTGGACATGTTGCGCGCCTTCAAGACCAGAGGTGGACCAAAAGGGTGACAATTTGGAAAGGCCCACAAGGCAATAGAAAGAGAGGAAGAACCTACGCTAGATGGGAAGACAAAATAAGAAATACAGCTGGTACCAACTGGATTGCCTGCCTGCCTGCCTGCCTGCCTAGCTGCCTGCCTACCTACCTACCTACCTACCTACCTACCTACCTACCTACCTACCTACCTACCCTCACCTTCCACGGTTAGGTTAGGTTAGGTAAATCAATTCTTTGCGAATGGAGATTAGATTTTATATGATTTACCTGTTACGAAGTAACTATTAGGTAATCTGTGTAACTATTAGGTAATCCGTGACAAAATGGCGTTTTTCAAATAGGCATATAAATAATTTGACAGCAGCCTGTCCAGTAGTTCATCTGTCATAGTACGTCATATTCATAGAATAATAACTTATTATTCTATGACATGACAATATTCATCTTCCCAGAATTTGCTACGTGTTTGCTACAATACAATTTATAATATTCTGTGCTTCCTTCTGTAATATTCTGTGTCTGTGGTTTGATTTCGAAAATTCGAATTGGCTGTTTTTTGTCTATGTTGTTTTTCTCATTTTCACTCCAATTCTCCATCTCCACTTTGTTTTGCATTTTCAATTTTCACTTCACAGTCACACCACACTCCAGCTCCACGCCATCGACAGCGACACCATCTGAAAGTTTGGAAATTTTGGTTGGAAATCCACGCTTTGAATTTGTGTTGTACAAATTTAATACAAACTGTTGTTTTCTATCCTAAAATATGGAGAACCGCGATATTGTTTCTCGCGAACTGGCTGCAGGTCGGATTGGACAGGATGGTATCGGCCAGAAGGTATGTAACGTTTAACCACTAAACTTGGTGTAATCTTCTAACACCTACCTACCTAGTGTGGGATTAGTTAGACACTGTGGGCAACCTAAACTTGTTAGGTAGATGATAGGTAGTTGTGATTTTGCCTCAAAAGGCAAAATTGGTTTTGGATATTTGGCTAATTCCAACAGATAGATATTAGGTAACAGACGGACAGACAGAGTTACTTTCACATATTTTATAATATTAGTATAGATGAAGTCGTGGGCACCAGCTAGTTTTTTTTTATATTATGAGGAAGGAACAAGCTGATGGTTCCCTTTTTGGTAGATGGTTACTGTCGCCTATAACAAGCAATGCCAAAGGTGCTGCAAGTGCGCAGCCAACTATTGTTGCAATACTAATAATAAATCTGTAAGGGTTGGTCATGGAGTAATTTACTTTGTTTTCAGAGATATCGTATTTATAGGCTCTATACATGATACTGAAACTAAATTGACCATTTTTAGAATTTTTTTCTGTATGTATGTATGTATGTATGTATGTATGTATGTATGTTCCTCCATAACTCTTAAACGAATTAACTAATTTTCATGAAACTTGGTAGATAAACATTTAGACCTACGGGACACAGGATAGGATACTTATTTCTTTTTCAACGCGGACGAAGTCGCGGGCGCCAGCTAGTATTTTATATAATTAAAAAAAATAGTTGTATTTATTTATACCCTTAAATGCATACAGATCACCCTGCGACCCTTTCGTGAAATTGAACGAGGAGAAGACAGCGATCATCGAGTCGCTGCAGGCCGAGCTGAAACTCGTCAAGGACGAGTTGGCCAGGGCGCAGGCCAATCACGCCCACTCCCTTGATCGCACTCAATTTAGACGTCACGGTATGACACTACTTATTTCTTAATAAAGACTGGCTTAAAGGTCTAGTTATACGGCCATAAAAAAAACTAATTTTAAAAATTTTTTCACATGTAGAAAACTACATTATCATCGAGGACGAGGTCGCTTTCAATAGCTAGTTACAAACAAAAATACAAATCTTTTCTCTTTATAATATTACTACAGATAACTGTTGCAGGCGACTTCGTCCGCGTAAAACTTATGTATTGTCTTTTGTTTGCCGACCGTAGCCTGCGGTACTGCATTCTTTCGAGGTGCCAAGATATTTTAGATGAGTTATAAAACATACAAAACAAATTTAGTTTGCGTCATCATCAAAGAGTATTTCATAAAATTTACATTAACTGTGTCTTTCTGTCATTAAATGTTGATAAATCATATTAATATTAAAAACTTTCCATTCCATGGCTCTTTGGCAGTATTCTAACACGTCTCTGTCTGTGATGTTTAGAAAGAGCCTAGGTTTGGCAGCCATACGTAAGGCAGGTGTTGAACACTTTGCACTTAATTTTTTTACTGAGATCTGTTTTTTCATAATCTCCCTCAGTGACCATAATCTCTTCCATCCGTTAGCTATTGTCCTTCTGATTGCTTTGGTAGTAAGATCAGTTTGAGAGATTATTTATCCCAGATATATGTAGATACTCTTCCACACATTCGAGAGGTTAATCATTGATTTTTATTTCGCATTCATTGATCCTATGTTCATTGCCAGCCCGACCTTCTCACTGTCTTTGTTTAGATCTTGTATCAGTTCTTCAAGCTTGTGAGGGTTTTCTTCGAACAAGACAATATCGTCTGCAAATTGAAGGTCTTCTTCCAATATGTTTTTAAACAGCAGAAAATAGCTATCCCATAAACACCAACACCTCTTTCTATATATTTTGAATATCTCTCCAAGTGTTTCCATTTGTATTCTTGCTTAGCCTAGTCCAATTTCGGTATTGCACACTACAAATTTTTATTTCCCCATTTGTCCCATAGTATTTAAAAAAATAGAGGTAATTCTTATAATTATTTCATTGGTTTTACCAATATTTATTTTTAAGTGTGCCTAATGAGATAATTATATTGTTTGCAGGAGCAGCCAGTGTCCACTTCTCTCCAAAAATCCGACGACGACCATGTAAGTACTGAAATGGTTACCTTTATTGGACTAAAATCACTCTTATTGCGAATGATATTGAATTGTAAAATGTATACTTGCAGGATACAACGGCTAAAAGCCCGCCGCCCCCAAAGCAGCGCCGTCGTATCGGCCTCAAGTGGTATATGAAAAAATTAGAGGTAATAATATACCAATACCATACCAATAATTTATACATAACTCAAAGATACTAAATCAACTATCTTTTTAATGAGAGAGACAGAATAAGATCGCTTTTATAATGAGAAAACCAAAACTTAAATCTTCGTAATATTTTCGTACCACTTCTTATCACTACATATTATAAAACAAAGTCCTCCGCCGCGTCTGTCTGTCTGTTCGCCATACACTCAAAAACTACTGCACCGATTTTCATGCTGTTTTCACCAATGGATAGAGTGGTTCTTGAGAATGATTTTAGTATATAATTTACAAAATTACGCGAGCGAAGTCGCGGGCACCAGCTAGTCTATTATAATGCGTACTGCCAAGGTTTGGAACTCCCTGCCGGCGTCTGTATTTCCGAGCCTATATAACCCTAATCTATTCAAAGTTCGAGTGAAGGCATCTTCTGGGTGAGCTCGCTCCATCTTAGGCCTCATCCATGCTGCTCAGCTAGTTGTTGGCCAAGAGCAAACCCATCTCTAATAAAAAAAAAAAAAAAAACATTAGTCTATTATACATCTATTTTCTTTTTATTTTCAGAAAGAACGCAAGACTACGTAAAAGTTTACCTTTTAAGTACAGACTTACCTTTTATTTTTTCCTTTAATATGTAGAGCTATTTAAGTTAAAATTTTCATTGTTGTTTCTAATTATTCATTGATGTAATCTCCACAGCACAATAGTGCCTGCGTCGTTTTCGTACTAACACCGGTGTAAAAATCTTCAAGAAATAATGAGACCGATATAACCGTTTCGTCCCGTTCCCGCCGGAATATGACGTTTTTTTAATTACAGAAAGATACAGTTATTTTAGGTCGTTTCTCATTCATCTCATTTACTGATTTTTTTTTTTGAGTTGTGTCGTTTTCGTTCTAAGGGTGCGATTTTTCTTTTCCCTTTTAAAAATAATTAAAATTATATAATTAAAAATAGATTACTATTTTTCATTCTTTTTTATTGGCATTTCGTAGCCATGTCGGTGACCGGTCATGTCGGTCATGTTGTTATTATAATAATAATGTTGTTGTTACTTCTCAATATAAATCAATATAAATAATTATATTCTTTTATTTTTCCGCATTGAAAAGTGTACACTATAAAGTAATTGTCTAAATAATAAATTAGTCTACAGCCTTGAAATGTTGGTACGGTTGCGCTGTCATTACCTCGTGATCACACATGAAAAGAGCGTTTTCAAAGTTTGCTCTGGTCGGGGTGTGGAAAGGGTTCATTCCCAGACTAGTCGGGTTCACCGAACAAGTAGTGGCAGGGCGTACTGCGTTTTACAGTCATTTGGACAGGCCATCTGTAGTTACCATCCTGATAAAATGAGAACTAAAGATAGATGGTCCATCTGTTTTTTACATAGCAGCATGTGTGATGTTATTTGTAGGTGAGTGAGTAATACCTAAGGGTTGCTTACGAGAGCCCATCTTTTCCTAATCACTTATTCTTAATCCTACCCTTTTGATACAATCCTAAAATGAAAACAGTTTCATTCTGACACATGGGTAAATGTACAGTTAACGCCATAAATAAGTATATACTACAGTACTTCATAAAATGTCACACTCAACATGACCCGACAACAGAGTAGAAGAGGAAAAGAAATTCATCTCTACCGACGACAAAGTAGAAGAGGAAAACTAAAAATATCTCTTTTTAACAACAAAAAAAAACGAGTAACCGTTTTCTCATGGATGCCATTGCCAACTGGACCAAATTTAAATGGGACCACACGGGAAGCACAAGCTTTCAAATAAATCATCAATTCACCCAGTCGAAAGTTATGAGGTAACAAACAAAAAAAATACAGTCGAATAGGTCTGACCGATGGGTTTGAAAATGACTATAAAGCACACATGTACATGTGAATAGTTTTTGTTTCATCAAAATCGATGTAGTATTTCCGAAATTATTGACACCGAAACTTCGGTCGCTATTTAAATTTTCAAGTAAGCCCGCGCTGTCACGCTAAATGACGTCACAAATCTTGTTGCTAGACGCAAGTACATAGTAAAAAGAGATTTGTATGTTTCTAACAAATTAACTTAAAAACCATGGACCGATTTTAAAAATTCCTTAACCTATAGAAAGCTACGTAATCAGCGAGTAGTAAATATAGGCCATATTTTATAAAGTTACGCAGGCGAAGTCTCGTGCAACAGTTGGTAATATGTATTATAAAGAGAGTAAAAATATAGAAATAAGTCTGACAAAAAGAGTGGCAATACTGTAGTGTTGTCCCGTTCTAACCATATGGTTGATAAGAAAGAGAACACTATAGTATTGCCATTTTTTTCATTTTAACACTTTTGACAGACTATATCTAAGAATGTTAGATGTAGGTAATACTAGATGGTGCCCGCGACTTCGTCCGCGTTGAACTATAAAAAGTACTTATACAATTTACTTTGCCATTTTTAACACAAACTTTCAATATTATGCATCAAACAACTGCGTCTAACGAAACGCTGAAAAGTAAAAAAAATAGCAAATATGTACCAAAAAACCTCTTGTTATAAACCGACCTATTTAAATATCAAGTAAAGGCAAGCCAGTTATACGCATTTATCTACCTACTGAAATGAGTCGCAAAAAATTATATACTTTCGGATTACCGCCACTGACACATATCACATTCTGTGACTGACAGTGACAGCTGTGACAGTGACATTTCATTACCGTTTTTTTTATTATTATTAGTTTTGTTTGGATAAATCGGGATAAATAAATTATTTCGATTATTACATATCTATGATTTGATTGATATCAAATCGCACATCGGCATTATAATCAGTGAAATAGTGACAGTGAAATAGTAAACCAAACACAAACACCGTTATGCAGATGTTGTCACAAGAATGGCGTATTCAAGAGTCTATTTTCCGACTATATCTACAACGAGAATGAGGTTGAAAATTATTCCCAGATGCAGATACTTGTCACCTCCCAAATAATGGGAAAGGTTTTGAATTAAGTGTGGTAGATTTTTAAGGTGTTTTTAGGCTAAATGAGTTAGGAATTGTCATAGTTTTATAAAAATATAGTTTTTATATCTAGGAAATAAATTTACAATTAATTTTATAATTATTTTAAAATATAACCTAGAGTCATAAACATTACGACATACTAACCACAAAGTAACACATTTTGTAATAAGCGCACAATTGTTCTGCTACAACCAGTATTCCAGTACCCAATCTAACCTATTTTCTGCATTGCAAAGTCTTGTAACACATTTTGTAAACGGGTGAGCTCGCTCCGCTGCGCTCCGCTCGCATTTATTTTCATAACATTCCAGAACCTAACCTAACCTATTTGTTTCCTGTACAAATAAGTCTTGTAACACATTTTGTAATAAACGCACAGACTACTAATATTAAGTGAACAAATACAAATTTTATAAAATTAACTTCTAAACAGTAAAAATTTAAAGTGTTGTAATGAAAACGTGTGTTGTAGTGATGTTTTTAAGTGACACTGATGCTGATAGTTCAAACAAACGTGGTATATAAATACTTATTTGTATTGTAAAGAAAAATTAGGTTATGTTTTAAAATAATTATAAAATTAATTGTAAATTGATTTCCTAGACATAAAAACTATATTTTTATAAAACTATGACCATTCCTAACTAATTTAGCCTAAAAACACCTTAAAAAACTACCACACTTAATTCAAAACCCAACCCAAATATCGCGGTAAGCCAACTCGACGGTCCATAATCTATATTTTAGCCTATAGCCTTCCTCGATAAATGGACAATCCAACACAAAAATAATTTTTCAATTCGAACCAGTAGTTCCTGAGATTAGCGTGTACAAACAAACAAACACTTCAACTTTATATATTTTTGTACATAATATATCGCTGCTTAAAAACTAAAGGGCCACAAATCAAAATTACACTTTTTACAGGAGAGCTAATTGCAATAAAGTTAAATTATTTTTTGTCTATTTTTTTATTATTAGATACTATCTGGTGCCCGTGACTTCGTCCGCGTTCTGGATGAAAGGTACCATATGTCCTTTCTGGTGTCATAGACAACGTGTATGCAAAATTTCATGGTGATTGGTTCAGTAGTTTTTGCGTGAAAGTGTAAGTAACAAACTCACATTCACATTTATAAATATTAGTAAGGATATATCAAAGATCAACATATATCAACAAGATATATATATATTTTACATCTTTACGTACTTTTATAATAAACTGAATAGGTACTAGAAGAGATATTAAACATATAAGTTACTTTTGAATAAGTACTTATTTAAAAAATGATAAAATATACTAAATATAGAATAAGTCTTTTTGCAACATACAATATAAAGGATTGTGATTGTATTTTTGCAATAATTTTTTTTTTGGATTTTTTTGTTTTATGGCCCTTTAGTTTTTAAGCAGCGATATTGGTAAATTTGGTACTTGCTGGGACATTCTTAACATTATTTGTAAGATCTGGTTAGGTATGGTACACCCATGTGCAGGCAAATAAATGATTTGATTTAAGGTTAGTAATTCTCTCGTGTAATGATGTTGTGTTTTTCTGTTGCAGAAGTGGACGCGAGGTACATCTTCAATAGTAATGACATTCAGCAGTACATTCAATGGCATTCAATAAAACTCGTCTCCACAGGGTTAGATTAGATTATATTCCTGTGTCCCCTAGATGGGGCAAAGGGCCTCCACAATGCTCCAAATCTGTCTCCACAGGGTTAACGACTCTTTTATGCTACAATGTGTACGCTTCTACAACAAGCTTCCTGCTAATATACAACAGTTATCTGAAAACCCTGTGCAAAAAGGGTTATTATAGGATATTAGATTATGTATATAAATGATGAACGTCCTTGGAGTTGAATATATGTAGTTGAATTTGTGTTAATAGATTGCTATGTATTGTTATGTTATGTTGTAAATTATTTAATTGACTTATGAAAAAAGCAACCAGCTTCCGAACCTTAAGAAGAAAATAACGGATGTGTCTTAAGAAGAAATTAACAGAGAAGTTAGAGAAGTTCAGGAGAGAAAAGACGAACCGAAGATGACAGAGAAGTTCAAGAGAGAAAAGATGAAGATGACAAATTTCGTAATTTGCTGGAGGCTGTTCAAGAGTCGAATAGGATCCAAATGGAGAGTAGAATACTGGAAGCACTGTTATATAGGTCATAACATAAACATTCTAGTGTAGTCCTGTAGCCAAGCTCAGAATATCAAATTTTATAAATTTGTCAACTCATTGAAAATAATTGTGTGTTCTTAGCTAATTCATGTGAAAAAATCAGTTTTGATATTGTCTACTTAAATTACTAAGGCCTAGGTCGTTTATCAATAAAATTTGTGTTCCAAGCCTCTATTTATGTTCAAATTATTTGTTTCCAAGTTTACTTACTAACGTGTGAATTGTGATCAATTCTGCTTTTTACTTTTTGAAACCTTTTCGACATTTTCATAATCATAATAAGGCGAGGCATACACTTTTAGATTGTCTCTATCAATAAAATCTATACGAAATAAAATTATATTTCCGTGTGTTTGTCTTACTTATTTATATTTACTTAGTACCAAATTATTATTATACACAAAATTTATAATTCTGAATACTACTGTAATGAAAATTTACAAGGTTGGTTGAAAAATAAAAGATAATATTATAACCCCTAACAAAATAAAACATAATTTAAAGAAACATTAGGTAACACCTGACGTTATACTTTGCCAATCCTTTATTTTTATTAGATGCTGCCTCCTAGTTTTCACTATACAACCTATTTTAGATTTAGCCTATGACCATCTTGAAATTCTATTCTAACTATAGGAAAAAAATATATCGGATGAGTAGTTTTGAAGATTACCTCCTACATACAAACTTTTCCTTTTTATAAAATTAGAGATTATACCTATAGAAATAAAATTCGAAATTGTTTGTTTTGTTCTTGCTAAAGCTAGTCAACCTATGTATATATACTAATATCATAAAGAGAAGATTATTGAAGGTATGTTTCTAATGAATAAACTCTAAAACTACTGGTCCGATTTAGAAAATTAGTTCACCTATAAAAAGCTACATTATTAGCGAGCAACATAGGCTAAATTTTATAAAGTTACGCGGGCGAAACCGCGTGTAACAGCTGGTATAGATAGCTCCGCGTAGGTAGGTATTATTACATAATGACGTGCTTCTGTAGATAAGTAATTCAAAGTTAATTCTGTTTTATTTGGGACGCGCTTTACAAAATTAAATTTTAAAATATAATATTTATTTATTTTATTTTTCATAAATAAATAGATTAAAAACAATTTGGGTATGCATTTTCTTAATGTTGTCAGCACTGTACACATAAGTGAACTATTGCCGTCTCTTTTCGTTGAGGCAACTTCTCTGTGTTTGAAAGAGTCAACTAGTGTAAAGATATGTTCATTAAATTGACGCCATCTTATCATTGTTTCATTTTTCGGTTATTCCAATAATAAAGTAAGTAATCATAATATTAAACGCTCCACACTTATTGGTAATTAAAGAAAAAATATCTTTGTAAAAAAATAATTTAAAATGTGCTCGTATTTTTCATTGTTATCTATGGTTTTGGATTCGGAGTGAATCCTTCTCTTTGGTTGTACTTTCGAAAAATTGATTTATTATTGAGTTATGTTGGTCTCCTTGTGTGGTATGTTAATTTTGTGGACAACTTCAGTCCGTATGATTGTGTCGATACTGATTGCGCGTACTGTTATTGTTTTGTGAGAAAAATTGTGAAACTTAACTCAATTCTCCTCAAACACTGTAACATTTGCGTTCAGTTTGTGTCATAGTTCACCTGTGCATATTTTGTTACCGGAATATGTCATTGTATAAAGTGGTAAGTGGAGTTTTTCATATGCACTAACATGATTGCATAGGGCGGTACTATTGTGTGGAAATTGTAGGAATTGTGCCTTAAACGCGTGTTTTCATCACTAAAAATGCTCATAATTCTTCGTTAATCTCTTTAAACATCCAAATTTTTATGTAATGGTCAATTATTTTTACTACAAGACCTGTTTTCGGATGGTACGGGATAGCATCCTCCATTTTTACTGCTACGTGCATGGTACCAACCATCTACATGATATTAGCAATCTTATTATAGTGATATTTTAGCCAAAATCATATAAGTTTCAGTTAATATTTGACCGATATTAGTGTGAATGCGTGGAAATTGATGTTTTTTATGAAAAATCCCCCTTGAAGTAAAAACCTTATCATTGACTTGTATGCATAAAGTAGCATATAACAATCTGTAGACATGTTATTTGTATACATGTCAAACATCGTTATTATTGTATCGGTTCGGTTCAATAAATAAACATTAAATTTAAACTGAAAATAAGTTTAGAAATTTAACACATTGTTGCCTTTATTATGTTTTTTTTTTAGTTGCAATTTTGTTAATTCGTAACTCCCTAAGGAAGATAGGAAATCATTATTTGTACTGGCCACTTTATCCTAATTTATCTATATAAATAAAAAAAAATCAATTGCCACGTGTATAATTATTATCATCATTTGAAAATGGCACTATTGATTTTGGTAATTTTTTTTATTGTTTTTACAAGGTTTGTATGAAAAATTCTGAAAAATCCACAGACAAAGCCGGAAATTACGATTATATCTTTAGATATATGAAAAAAGGTACACACTCCCCCGGCTTGAAGTAAAAATTTGAAATAAAAACTATCCTAGGTCAGGTAAGTAAATTACCTGACCTAGCTTTGTAGATATTGAAGATTTTCTTACCGACCCTTTTTCTTTGCAGTCCAGTGTATGTGTGTGGCAAATATCATTCAAATCCATCCAAACATACAAACTTTGGAACTATAATATACTATTGACACACTAGTTAGTGCAATTTTTTTCCTTCAAATCATATATTAAAACCTTCCTCGTTTGTCTCTATTTCATTATTGAAAACCGCATAGTATAAAAGATCCAAGTGTATATACAGACTGACAGATGGTGGGAAGTGACTTGGTTTAATGCTAATAAACCTAATATTGATTGTCATAAGCTTACAACTAACTATTAGTTTCTTAAACACTTTCTCTGGTAAACTTACTTAGTTGTCTTTGAGGAAAGTTACTCCTAGTTATATTAATATTTTCATGTTATCTAAATTTCTTTGAAAAATGGCTTTTGTGATATGTATGATAATAAAGTAAAGAATAAAGAAACGTTTCATATATCCTACTATTACTATTTATACTATAATTTATACTATAAATGCGAAAATTTGTGAGTATAGATGTTAGTTCCTCAATAATGCAAAGATGGCTGAAAGGTTTTCAACCTAAATTTGGCACACATCTTTATAACCTGGACAAATCACTACATGTTATAAAACAAAGCCCTCCGCCGCGTCTGTCTGTCTGTCTGTTCGCGATAAACTCAAAAACTACGCCACCAATTTTCATAATATTTTCACCGATGGATTGAGTGGTTTTCTGGGAAGGTTTTAGTATATCATTTACAAAGTTACGCGAACGAAGTCGCGGGCAGCAGCTAGTATATTATATTATCAATACTAATAATAAATCTGTAAGGGTTGGTCATAGAGTAAGTTACTTTGTTTTCAGAGATACCGTGTTTAGTTATAGGCTCTAACTATACATGATACTGAAACTAAATCGACGATTTTTAGAATTTTTTTCTGTATGTATGTATGTATTATCCTCCATAACTCTTAAATGAATTAAGTGATTTTCATGAAACTTGTTAGATAAACATTTAGATGTACGGGACACAGGATAGGCTACTTTTTCTTTTTCAACGCGGATGAAATCGCGGGGGCCAGCTAGTATTAAAATAAAATAAAAATCTAACGCCTCGCCTATCTATAGTAACAACAGGTCAAGCCTTATACTTATATTAGTTATATATTTATTATTTTGC
Source organism: Synanthedon formicaeformis (assembly GCA_945859745.1). NCBI lineage: Eukaryota > Metazoa > Arthropoda > Insecta > Lepidoptera > Sesiidae > Synanthedon > Synanthedon formicaeformis. Next base: position 468,021 of record OX243953.1, on the reverse strand, counting down.
AATGCGGACGAAGTCGCGGGCACCGGCTAATAATATAATAAATATTTATATCATAGGACTATATATGTTTGTAAGCAATATAAAAAAAACATAAATTTAGGATGTGTTGCTGGGAGTTTCTTCGCAGCTTCTTCTTCCAGCGCTAACACATTCCGAAGCTTGCTTGTAGTTTCAGACATTCAAAAAGAGAAATTTTATGTTCCTATTTTGAAATAAAATATTTTGAATTTTGAATAGGATGATTTTCATCCAGGAAAATGAGTCTCCCGACTGATTGTCTAAAAATCCCAATTCTATAACATTTTATATTATAAAGGAAAGGGAGAAGATTTATAAATATGTTTGTAATGAATAAACTCAAAAAGTACTGGACCGATTTGGAAAATTTTTTCACCAATAGAAAGCTACATTGTCAGGTAGTAACATGGGCTATATTTTATAAGATTACTCAGGTGAAGTCGCGTGCAACGGCTATAGTTTTTAATATTTTTAGACAATTCACTTGGATGGCCACCGTCGCCTATAACACAAGCAACGCTGCAAGTGTTGCAATTTTCTTTTAGTTTTATGATTTTGTAGATTAACATACAGCCTAACATCCGTACTAATATTATAAATGCGAATGTGAGTTTGTTTGTTTGTTACTCTTTCACGCAAAAACTACTGAACCGATCACCATGAAATTTTGCATACACGTTGTCTATGACACCAGAAAGGACATAGGGTACCTTACATCGTTCAACGCGGACGAAGTCGCCGGCACCAGCTAGTTAACTATATTTTTTAGTTTATTCTTAGTTTTTCTGTGCATCTGATAAAAGGTTAAGGTTTTTCTTTACATGCGATTTTATCTGTAAATAGAGACATTACCTACTTAGCCTTCAGGATTATGGAAATTTCCATTTGTCATGTTTTTTTTTCTATTCTGGCAACTCATAGACGTTTAGATAAATAAAACAACGCTCAGTGTATTCTTATCAGTTGCATATGAGTGCAAGTGAGCTCATGGTTGGTAATTTTCAGAAGAAATAAAGCAACATTATATTTTAAAAGGTAAAGGAAGTTGCATATATAGTTATTAGTTGATAACAATAATTTTGTTACTTAAATTTGTTAAGTAACAAAGTTATTGTTAAATTATTGGCAGCTTAAAATTGTTAACAGTTCTCATACAATTTGATTTTAAAGTTATATATTGTTACATTTTGCTTACATTTTGTGACTATAAAGTTTAACTGCACATTGGTGATTGTTAAGTTTAAACATATTAATCTGAATACTATGCTAGTTGTGATACAATTACAATTGTAGCAAATTGTGATATTTTTTTTGCTCACGCAAAAACGATTTAACGGATTTAGATGAAAATTAGCACACAGATTAACATATAGGATACTTTTTATCCTGAAAAAATGATAGAGTACCATATAATTATATAAAATTTTGGGTGCCACTTGTCAGTGGGAAGCAGTTTCTTTTTTTTTGCAGTTCTGTTGCATGCGACTTCGGTCGCGTAACTTTATAAAATATATAGCCTATGTTACTCGCTGATAATATAGCCTTCTATAGGCGAAAGAATTTTCAAAATCGGCAAAAATGTTTTTTTTAGTGTATTTTTGAGAGAAAAGTACAAAAAAACCTTGTCTCTTTATAATATTAGTATAGACTAGCTGGTGCCCGCGACTTCATCCGCGTTGAAAAAGTAAAAAGTAGCCTATCCTGTGTCTACCATCTACAATGTTTATCTACCAAGTTTCATGAAAATCAGTTAATTCGTTTAAGTTATGGAGGAACATACATACATACAATACTTACACTATTATTGATTGATTGATTGATTACTACAATACTATTGATGATGACAATAAACTACCTAATAATCAATGAAAATGTAGGTATTGTATGTATGTACTCATATGTATGTTACTCGCTGAAGTCGCTGACAATGTAGCCTTGTATAGGTTAGAGAATTTTTAAAATAACTCAAATAGTTTTTGTGTTTATTCAGTACAAAAAATACAAATCTTCTGTCTTTTATAATATTAGCATAGATTAGGAAAATAAGAAAAGCTACAAAAGAATACAATAGAAGTAATGGAAATAGCATGCCCTTGTCGAATAGAACATGCATTATTGTAATGCAACCGCTGCACACGAATCTATACATAGATTCGACGATTGACGTGTGTGTTTGTTTGTGCAAACAATGATTTATTTATATTTATTCATATTTATATTCAAGTGAACTCGGATTAGTCTCATAGTACTTGGACCGATCTTAACTTGATGAATATATTGATATCGCTTAGGTCAAAAGAGCGTTCTAACTTTGAATAAACTTATGTGTTAGTGAAACTTAAGTGTGCCTGTATTTGACCAGTAACGAACACTTACTTGTGTGATAAGTGTATTATTTTTTTAAAATTAACTATAAAGTCTTTATTTCCCCAAAAAAAGATGTTCATAACTTGAGATGTGTTACTTAACTTGAGAGATTACTTTTAGTGCAGCCAGATTGATTTTACATCTGTAAGGGTTGGTCATGGAGTAAGTTACTTTGTTTTCAGAGATATCTTGTTTATAGGCTCTATACATGATACTGAAACTAAATTGACCATTTTTAGAATTTTTTTCTGTATGTATGTATGTATTTTCCTCCATAACTCTTAAACAAATCAACTGATTTTAATGAAACTTGGTAGATAAACATTTAGACGTACGGGACACAGGATAGGCTACTTTTTTCTTTTTCAATGCGGACGAAGTCGCGGGCGCCAGCTAGTATTTTATATAATTAAAAAAAATAGTTGTATTTATTTATACCCTTATGTATTTTACATGTGGACTCTGAATTTTTTTACCAAATATTAATATATTGAATGACATTTTAAGAAAATAGTTATATATAAGATAGCCTATGTTACTCAGTGATAATGTAGCTTTTCTATAGGTTAAAGAATTTTTAAAATCGGTCAAATACTTTTCTTGTTTATTTATTACAAACATACAAAATACAAATGTTCTCTTTATAATATTATTATTAGTATACTAGTTGGCGCCCGCGACTTCGTCCGCGTTGAAAAAGAAAAAAGTAGCCTATCCTGTGTCCCGTACGTTTAAATGTTTATCTACCAAATTTCATGAAAATCAGTGAATTCATTTAAGCGCCTCTTTCACAAACGTCAAGTAGGCCAAACTGTCATTTAAAGTCACCGGTAACCGGGGATATACCTTTGTTTGTACGGTAAACTGATTTTCATGAAACTTGGTAGAGTTTCATTAAAATCAGTTAATTCGTTTTAAGAGTTATCGAGCAACATACATACTTACATACATACAATATCTCTGAAAACAAAGTAACCTACTCCATTACCGACTCTTACAGATTTATTATTATTAGTATTGATATGATGCCACCGATGAGATGAAGAGAAATGGATATCAGATTCAGAGTTAAAGTCTGACCATAATATTTATGTATGGAGGTGTTAATTTTACTCCATAACCGATGAGTATCTGATGCAAGTAAAATGGTGTTTTCATATTGTGAACGTTGTCTGGAATATAAAGTGATGTTGGATTTTATTTGTGGCCATTTGTCGTCACATATGGCGAGGTGACCAGAACTTTGAATTTCAAATGTTGTTTTTGCGAGACGCACTGGACAAGGTCTCAATTGAGTAATAACTACTCTCTATAGTTAGAGACACCAAAATGTCTCGGTGACCCTTACTTTGGATGTCTGCACCTATTATTTTGGTTGGACGTTGATTCCTCTTACAATGTGAAATTGATGATCACTCACAACATTGAGAAGGAGGAGGAAACGAGATTTTTAAAAAGAAAATAACCATAGTGCATTTATTTTGTTTTCCAATGTTGAGTATTGCATAATGCATTGAGTTTTTTTTTTTTTTTCTTAAATTTCCGCCGATAGAAAAATCTTCAATATCTTCAAAAGTTCTACCTGACTTAGCTTTTATGAAATAAAGACTAAATTAAAAAAAAAATATTTTAATTGATGTGCTTGATAAATAAAAATAAAATTTATTTAGTTTAGCGTATGGCACCTGGCTCAGTATATGGATGCCTTTGCCCTGACTTATTTTTTATTTTATTTTATTACTAGCTGGCGCCCGCGACTTCGTCCGCGTTGAAAAAGAAAAAGTAGTCTTATCCTGTGTCCCGTACGTCTAAATGTTTATGTACCAAGTTTCATGAAAATCAGTTGATTCGTTTAAGAGTTATGGAGGAACATACATATATTGTATTCTTTTTTCATTGATCAAAAAGGTAAACAAACAATTCACGATATAGAACTAAACAAACAATACGAACAAATTCTAAATGAGTTAATCACTGAGTCAATGCTCTTTGATAATGCCTAATGTACAAATTCCATCTTTAAAACAGTCCAGTGACCATAGCGACGCTATATTTGTTTACGTGTTTGATTAATAGAAAAAGAATAGATCATACTTACTTACATACATACATACATACAGAAAAAAATTCTAAAAATGGTCAATTTAGTTTCTGTATCATGTATAGAGCCTATAAACACGATATCTCTTAAAACAAAGTAACTTACTCCATCACCAACCCTTACAGATTTATTATTTGTATTGAAGAAAAACAAACAATTACAGCATATATGGTAAATGAGAAAAAAAGAGAAACATACTTAATAACATTTTTAACTAATTTAATAATATTTAATTAATATAATATGTATTTTATTTATTTCTATTTTGTTCTTTAAGACACATTATTTTTACCTTGTTTTGAATGAGACATCATTAATGCTTTTTTAACTCGCTTTTTTTTTCGGTAAAAATATAAATAAGATATTTTAAACATTTTTTTAATTTCAACAATATGCTATGCTTTTGTTAATTAACTAATTTTTACAAGTTTTCAATTGACATTAAAATTCAAATAATTTTTAAACTAAAAACCTCATTTTTTTTCATTTATTGTTTAAATTGTTAACAACCAATCTTTTCTAAAAAAGATCCCCATTCAAAAAATTAAAAAGTTTTGATTTTCTACTTTGTTATTAACAATCTAAGTGATTGAAAAAGGAAAAATGCCAATAAAATAATGAAAATAGATAAATAAGAATGTGGAAAGTCAAAATTTTCTCGAAAAGTTTCTAGATGTCATTCCGAATCGAATGAGCCCTCCACCATAATTTTTGGTGACATCTACGAGGTTTTCTCCAAAATGGCTCTGGTTTACCAGACTATAGAAAGCTACATTATATATCAAATCGCTTGCAACGGCTAGCAATAATAAATCCTAATTAAGTTTTTTTTTCTGACGAAAATTAGACTGTTGTAAATTTCACAAGTTGGCTTGAATTTATTGACAAATTGATTAGAGTGAATGGCGTCCGCTTCCAGGAGGCGTCTGTCGGGCCGCAGGAAGCTGGCAGCGCGCGTCCGCGCCCGCTGTGAAGTAGTCGGTGGACATTTGCGTGTTGGCCACAGCGGGAGAAGGCGCCACGTGCGGGCCTGCGTACACCCGGGGGCGGGCGCCTAGCGCCGCCCCACAACTGCATACGTAAGTGGCTAATTGCATTCTGCGTTCGGTCGCAATTTCCGCCTTCCGCGGGGAGGCGGCGGGGTGCGCGCGCTTCTCTAGGGCTCAATCCCTAGATTTCCCCCTTTACCTGGCGAGGCAAATGCGTTATTACCTCGCTGCATCCGGACCGGGACGCGCGCGACGCCGGTCCGACATGGCGACGCTCTTTGTGTGAACCCGCGCTTCGCTCCAATGAAATGGGCCTCAAGTACAGACGACACTTGTTTCCGTACCGCGCAAGGTTCGTTGCTTTTGCCTGTTGCCCTCTTTCACCTACATACAATAACATCTCGGACCCACTTGTTGCGCAATCCCGCCGCTTCCGCTACATTTTCCTAAATGCATTGCGATTTGATTATGGCTCATTTTTGATTGTAACGTGCTTTGTCTTACATTAAACCGTCGGACATAATGTGTCATTTTTGAATTTTTTTCACTGTACCTACGCTGCGTGCTGGCGTTTGCGAGGTTGCATTTGACCATATGTTGACGCGTTTGAGTATCGCTTAACTGTTTTGATACGTTTGTTTAGATCACCAGATGATTTATTGACGACGGGAGACTCCATACATAATGTAGAGTCGGCGGCGCCACTCCACTTCGTACCGGACCCGTCGGCTTCGGAAGAATGTTTGTTTGAACTGTCACCGGTCCCTCTGTTAACGCTGCCTAGGTAATCTATTTGCCTCTATCTTTTCAATAATTGCAGGGTGGTATGGGATAACGGGTTATTTTTTTTTTTCTTAAATTAAACATTAATGCATGAGTTGACTTGACTTTTAATTAAAAGGGAGATTACTAAGGAACAATACAAAATGTTATAATTTTTTTTAATCGTGTTTCAGGGCCGATCCTTCCAAAATAGAAGAAAAGACTTTAGTAGGTTTTACACATAGCACCCTACATTTATAAAAAAAAAACCGTTTATGAGAATATATGTGTTTGTATTTCATTAAACGTTTTTGTTATTAGGACTGATGAAATAAACACCATGAATACGAGTGAAAATGAACCATCTCGTGGTTTAAATGCAAGGTTAAGACCGAGGAAGTCGAATGTGAATAGTTCACAGAGCAACAGATCAACTCCTAGGAGGGATGCTAAAGGTGACAGAAATACAAAGAAGGCATCGCCTAATAAACCAGATGATCTCACAATTAAGTCTGATTCTTCATCCACTCCACAATTTCTTTGTCCGTATTGCGACAGAAAGTTTGCTTCCAAACAAACTCTTTCAAAACATGTGCGTCGTACGCACCTCCCTACGTCGAAGCAACGCTTGCTCTTCGAGTGTCTCTTTTGTAACCACACAGATTTCGATGCAAACTATATTATTCGACACATGGTCGACAGTCATCCCAACCATTACTTTGCATGTCTCAACTGCCACACCAGGTTCCCTTCGACGTCCGAACTGGCCGATCATAAGGCGAATATCTGCGAAAAACAGAAACCTTTTCGCAACAAATCGCGTTCGAAGGAAGCTTTGGAACTCGTTAAGAAAAACCAAAGAACGCTAACCATCCAACGTGGCTACCCCAATGAAAAGAAAGAGTACTCGGACGTGCGTGGATTCAATGCGGTGGTGATCTCGTGCGAGCTCAAACCTTCACAAGTTCATGACGAAGATGACATCGAGGACAACATAAGGACCAATTTGATTTTACCCCCCGGCAAGAGTTTAACCAATTCTGTGATCGAGAAGAACGCGGTTATTGTTTTAGATGATATACAGTGGAACAAGAGGATTCCATCCAACTTTTCGTTCCATAATACAGATGCTGACCAAATATTATCGCGATTAGGCGTAGTACATCGTTCCCCCAGGACGGGAGACTCGACCAAGCGGGACTGGCATAAAATCACCGAAGAAGCGACTCAGAAATTTGAAAAATGTTTTGACACAAGTTTCTATTCCAAAGTAGCCAGTAACGTTCAAGAAAATTTGTCGAAATTCCTGGATGGGTCATTCAATTTCAACCCCGACGCAGATAGCACAATTAAAACCAGAAAGGCAAAGAATAGTGTCGTCATTAATACGGCCGAAGGTTTCCCTATTCTTTTGGCTTTCGAACAGTTCTCACGCAATTTGTACGACACGTATTTACCGCGCGTGTTGGCGCCTAAGTATAAATGGAAATGGGACAATTTGGACAGCGACAAGAACTGTTTGAGTCCCGATCAGATAAAGCGTGACTCGCATACCCACAATTGCATAATAACTTTCGTATCATGTTTGGACATATGGACGCAGCTACGCATGAGGCGCAAATTTGAAGACCTATTTAGTACTACAACAGAGAAGAAAATCGATAGACAATCTGTGATTGGCAACGAATTAAAAGATATACTGGAAAGTAGGGAAATACCGCGACCGACGCCGAAACTCGTTACACCCTCCACCCAAAGCATACATCCGAGGAGTGCCTCGTCTGAATTTCAAGAGCGTTTAGGACTAATGCCGCTCACACCAAGCTTGGAACTGCAACCTGCAGTACTTAGCGGCGAATGGGTGCGACCGAGATGCTATGTGTGCTGTGCTTGCGGTGCCCAAGCTAGAGATTCTCGCGCTCTCTCTCTTCACATTTCTTCTATGCACCCGAATGCTCAAGTGCAGAGCTACGAGATCGTGGGAGAATTGCTTTTGAATTCAGATATTTTAAAACATCTGTATGTTCCACCTAGTCACACATACAACAGATCAAGGCCGTTGAGGGGATTCAGAGAGTGCACTAAATGCAACAAATCAATCAGTCTCGAAGACCTACACCAACACATGTTAGATTGTGCGGGAGACACTCCAACTGTGCGTAGAAAGTGCCGCTATCGTCCATTTGGCGTTCGCCGTCGTAGACCACGTTTGCCTGATAATACAATACGCAAAAAAATACGAAAGGATATTCGTCGACAGACAAGACAGAAGACTCACATGAGATCCAGACCCAAAAACAGAAGCGATGTTGGTGATGGTAAGTTATATCTAATCACACATGCCTAATGTGTTTTTCTTTATGGTAGGTAACACTTTAATTAATTTTTACTACCTGTTTTCTTACAGCTGAAACGATCCGAAAAATGTTAGCAGACTTGCCCGCTAAACGCCACCGTGTACTGATCAATCCAGCTAACTCGGTGCTCCGGCCACGTAAAAAACATGACCGTCAAAGAAATTTACTAATAATGAAAAGGCGTTCTACTGATGACTTTAAATGTCGGAAACAAACCAACAAGGATATGAAAATAACTTCTGAAGGCAGAGACAACCGTGTCGAGAAAGGGGACAGTCAACAGAAGAATGAGGAGCATATTGATGACGAGGACAACAAACCGTTAAAGTGCAAGCGCTTAGTAACTAAAAATCAACGTCAAAATCAATCCATCAAGAGAAAAACTATAATAAAAAGAACACAGAGAAGAATCATCTGTGAAAAAAATAAAGATATCATCAAAGAAAATTTGAATAAGGAATCGAAATTTCGTAAACCAACTCAAGAAGAGAATAAAGAAATTCCATCTCATAAAATTTTAAATTGTCAAATTTCTAAAAGAAATGATAACGAAAAAAGTTCTCAAAGAAGTGAGCTCGATTGGGATAATTCCAAACATTCAGATTCCTGTGACTCACAATTGAGTGGTTCAACTAGAAGTACTTATAAATTCAAGGAGAGAGAACAGATCGTGCCTGATTTTTCTGGGCACAATACGAAAGAGAGAAGGCATCATTATTCGGAAATGGAAGCAAATAATGCGGAAAACAGGAATGTGGTACCACGTGCCCCTGAAATACGTGGGCCACAAAAAGTAAAGTCAAAATTTATCGGATTATCAAGTGATGAACAAGAATCTCCAGTGAGGGGTAGACTTAGGCAAAAAAGATTACCAAATAGAAACAAGGCAAAACGAAACGTAAGCAAATCAAATATTCGCGATGGCTCCACACCTAAATCGCAATCCGTAGAAAGCAGTGAACTAGATTCTTCCGACCGTGATGTGAACTCAAAAAGAAGATTAAGATCTAAGGAATCAAAACAGATTTTTTTAAGGGATTCTGAATGTCCAACCAATAAAAACGATTCTAGAATAAAGTATCAGCAAATTTTGAGTACGCCAGAACAATCTTTATCGGGATTAGACGACCTGAATGAAAACAATGCAAATGCTGATGATTTCGAAGACCAGGCCTTGAGCAAGAGTTTTTTAAGATCTATTAGGTCACGAGACGCCCCAAAGTTACGAAAAGAGAAGCAAAATCATTCAAGCTCACCTAAACCGAATGTATCGCCTGGACCCAGTGACCCTGGTCATAGTAGGCGTAAGGGGAAAAGACTAAAAGAGATAAAACAAGGTGCATTGAAAAGCAATGAACTTGAAAAAATTGAAAAGAAAATAGAGGACAAACAAAACTGTATAGATTCTAATTATCAAGATGAGCCTGTTAATGTAAGACGACGCGGAATAAAAAGAAATGTTTCAGCTCCAAGCGATTCAAATGAAGGTAGCTCTCAACCAAATGAATCTTCGGGGGAAGGACATCGTTATTCACAAAGAAGCCAGCCAGTACAAAGTAGATCAGGAGGAGCTCCAGAATCTCAAGGTACAGAAAGAGGCGGATCTGGTTCAAAAAGATCCGAATCCGGAGGGCCTGATAGAGGGGGATTGAATAATCGCGATGGCCAGGACCCGAGTTCTAGAAGAGAGAATGGGCCCTTTGAAAACCCAAGAGCTCCAATCTCTAATGCACCCCTAAAACATTCAATAGCTAGTTTAACAGCTAACTCTGAAACACATGACAAGTCTGTACAATTTCATCAGATGTTTCTAATACAACAAGAGTGCAACAACGGAAACGAACATGTACCAACAGGGCACGAGCTATTATTTGAAAATGAAGGTGTTATTACCAAACTCGATAAGCCACCCTTATTCGGCCATAAAGGAATGGATACTTCAATACAAAAGAATAAAATAAATAAACCACGAAAAGGCTTAAATGATTGTATAAACATGTTGAAGAATAAACTTGTAGATCCGATTCCGGGTGCTCCTGTTACCCACATTTCAGTCCAGTGTGGTACAGACGAGCCGTTGTATCCAACTATTCCCGGAACTACTACAGACATTTTAAATTCTAACTGTATCGAAATTTCACATCACTCTGATTCATATCAAGGAAAAGCGACAGAGACGTCCGATAACAGTAGTTTAACCACTGTGAATATTACTCTTGCTCAACAAAGTCATAGCAATGAAAAACCTAATGATCAGTCGATAAACATTATTAACGAATCATATTCTGGAAACACACTTGTGAGAAACGACGATAATTACACTAAACGACCATACCGACGAAGGTCAGTTGCTCAATCGCAACAATTAAAGGAACCGTATGTTCGTAATAAATCTGAATCAAGCATACAAATACCTTCAGAAGTCTGCAAATCCAATCCCATTACGCTGAATAAGCCAGCTAAAGTTGCCCCACGCCGGGATTCAAACAATCCACAACAAATTATCAATAATGATGCTAACATTAAAACAATTACCCATGAAACAAATGACATCTCGCCTCGGAAATTAATAACGGAACAGTGTGACCAAAATTTGCCAAAATTAAAACCGTATCCGTATGCAACACCGAACATTACAACAGAACATCACAACAGGCAAAAGTACACTGATCTTAATCAGTATGTCATAGTTAGTCAAGTACCAAAACATATTACTACGGATCACGAGAACCTAGCATATAAAAATGCTTCATTAGATGAAATATCATCAGTTACGGAGATGAGACTGCGTACGATTAGGAGTGCTTCAGTTGAACAAAAATGTGCCACTGCATATGATGCACTTTATCAACCTAGAAATTCATCAAACGAACAAATTTCACCGAGCAAACAAACACGAATTGAAAAGCAAAAACATGTTTCCATTGAATCAAAAATGCACGGTACCACATTCAACTCCGATGTGCAAGCTAAACTCAACGTATATAAGAGTTCAAGTATGGTTTCAAGTGAATTGAAACCAAGTAATCGATCACAAATGATGTCACAGAGTCCTTGGGTGGAACCTCAATCTCCTCAGAAAAGAAGAACTAGTACTTCATTATGTGAAAACATAAGCAGTATTCAATCCTTAAAAGACCTAAAATCGCCAAATCGACAAGTACAAATATTTAAAACAGCTTCCCATTCATCAAAATTTGATTCGTTAGAACAAAAATCTCCCCAAAACCGAAAAGTTGCTACCGAAAGTAAAGAAATCGCCAACACATCCAACTCCAATAAAGATCTTACATTAAAATGTACTAGGTCTAACCGACCAGTAAAGGGAACAAGTACAAGTAAAGACGTTGTAAAAGGACTGCAGAAATCATCTACTTCTAAAACACCTTGTGATGAAGGCCATGCTCCTAATGTAATAATAGACACTGTTTCTAGTGAAAATAAATCTGGCTATCATCATCTAACAGTTCATATACCTAAACATACTACTAATGACCGAAAATTTGGACAACATACAAGCCCAGGTTTATCTAAGGCTTCTGTTACTCACCCAAGCCCATTTGATCAAGGATTACTGATCTATGCATCCAAAGGTTCCAATATGTTCTCTCAAAATCCAAATCTAGTTAACCGAGACATAAGAGATCAGTTGTCAAAAGTAGAAAATCAAGTAAAGATACTTCCACATTCATCAAAAACTGTCGATAAGGTATCTTTTTGCGCTGAAACTGTGCTTAAACTAAATAATAAAAATGACCACGAAAAGCCATTGCAACAGAAACTTAATTCGGATAATGAAAAGAGTAATCTACATCTTTCTGAAAATCCCAGTGAAAGAGATTTACAAAAAAATAATGTTGATAGAGTTGGAGCTTCCACTGAAAACGTTAGAAAATTTGCAAATATACCACCAGCTCATGCTAGTACGCACGTAGAACTAGCTCCATTAGATTTGTCTGGTAAATATCAAACACCTCCAAGCTTGCAGAATTTTTCTGTACAGGAAAATTCGTATATTTCCGAAAACTATGGAGATTATGAAACATTAGATTTATCAAAAAAGAACTCTCAAAATGATGCAACTGAAATTGATGATGTTGTGGATCTACGCATTAAAACAATGCCCAATTCAAGCGAACAAGATAGCGTACAAGAAACCCAAGCTATTGAACATGCTACTGATTTATCTTTAAAGTCTTACGATGAAAGCATTCCAACAGATTTGTCTGTTAAGGGAAGAGACAAATATGAACCACTTGAGAAAGCAAGAAATAATTTAGACGACACATTGTACATTCAACGCTCTTTACATTTTTCGTCTCAGAATACGTCAACCTTAAATCAATCATCTTCAGCAAACATTCATCAAACACCAACAGAATATAACCGCGAAAGAAATGTCATACCACCTTCACTCGTACCGAATGATTCAGGAATGGGAAATATTCAGCAGAGCATACCATTATCCGCCACCGTGTACACACCGTGCACAGACGAAGCTTGTATTACATCTGCTTTCGGAATTAACGAACGTTTAGTGCAGGAACCTACAACACAGCCTGCGTATACCACAGCGGAGGTAGTTCCGACATATTCTAATTTTCAAACAACAAAAATTGAAAGTACAACACCAGTCTATACATTGGCTAATGCAAGTATTTCTGTCACAAAAATTGAAAGTACAACACCAGTATATACATTGGCTAATGCAAGTATTTCTGTCACAAAAATTGAAACTTCCACAGCTTCCTCTCTTACCAGTACAACTTTAACAGGAACGACTGTTCCAAATACTACATCAGACTATACTTTAACTGGTATGTCGTTAAAAAATATTTCTCCTCTGCCTGCGAATGACGATAATACGATACCTGAAAGTAATAAACGAGACCCTGCTAGTAAAACTTTGACGACACAGTCTACTAATACTTTAGATAAAGTTATCTCTAACAACGATAATGCAGATGGTACTATGGAGCAAGATCCTGACACTGCAAGAAAAATCGCAATGCTTCCGAAAGAGCTAGTTGAAATCTTAGGAACTATGCCTATTGATCATCGTAAGCAGTTGTTAAATGTGTTACCTCAATACGTGTCAACTACGAAAGATATTTCCAAGAACGAAACTACAAACATTTTAGAAAATACTCCTGAAACACTTTCTTCTAGGACGCCAAATTTAAAACTAACCAGCTTATCGGAGAGTCTAAGTTCTGCGTATGTCAGTACATTACATGATTCTGCCTTATATATGACATCGAAAACATGCTTACCATCTCGTTCATCGATCACAGTAGAAATTGAGAAGACTCAAGGTCCTGCAGATATGCCTCCATTTCAAAGACAACAAACTTGTGTAAAAACTGACACATCCGAATCTATAAAAACGCACAATGATACAATTTTGGTGGATCCTATCAGTAAAATTTCAGAAAAATGCAAGGAGGATAACATTAATTCCGATCAAATAATTGATTTGACTGAAGATGAATCAGTGTTTTTAACAGCACAAGAAGATGCAAATGTAGCGATCGCCTCTGTTACAATGCTCAAACAAGAGGATAAAATATTACCAAATATTGTCAAATCTAATGTATTGAAGTCTAATAATGACAATAAAACAGCAATTTTAAGAGCTGTTAGAATAAAAACACCAGCGGAAAGACACAAATCAAAGTCACTTGACAACCAAATAAAAAAGAATTCTGAAGAACATTTGGCAAAAGCCATAAATATTCAATTGGACATAGATGAGCAAGTAGTTCAAGAACGCGTTGATATCAGCCAGTCTTTAGCGATACAACAGGCTGAAGTTAGCAGCACTCAACTCAGTAGTAAGAATATTTTAGTTGAGACTAATACCGGTTTATCGATTTCTCCTAACGATCAACAACTAACATCAAAATACGAAAGCATTGAAAAACTCCGTTCATTATCAATTTCATCTGATGATAACAATACACAGGCAGAGAAAAATCAGCATTCTCCTCTTGCTGATTGTGTTACGAAGCCTAGTCTAGTTACATCATCTGTGACTAACGAAAATAATGCTTTCAGTCCATTATGTAAATCTACTACTGATGTTACTGAAAACATTAATATCAATTCCGACGTGACAACATTATCAATCACGAAAACCGATAGAGATCAGAGTAATGCCGATTCTGTTCTGACCACATCTCTAATAGAATGTTCTACACCAAATAAAATTCAGCAAGATGATTCTGATTCAGATGATGTATCATTAGCTGTTATAGTAAAACAAAAACAACTAGACCAGAAAAAAATGGACGAAACAGAAAATGAGCCATCGACACAAAAAAATAAAACTCAAAGTAAGAAGCAGAAGGGTAAGAAGAATGTTGAAAAATCACAACCCGAGATTAGTTATGAAGACGCAAACAGTTCAACATTGAACCAGAGCGAAACTTACAAAACGAAGAAAACTAAAAAATCCCAATGTAAAGAATCGAAAGAAATATCAATTAATGCTTTAGAAAAAGATTTTGAAATTAATGAAGAAAATAAACGAGAAGAAATTTCAAAAACTACCGAAACAAAAATGGTTTGTAGTGAAAATACCGATCAAGAAATTATAACAGTAGAAAGAAAAGATGTTGATAATGAAGTAGCCTTAAATGAGGTTGCAACTGAAGGAATTTGTAACAGATTACCTTCTTCGTCGCCAGAATTTAAAATTGTAGGCAAATATAAAAATACATCAAAATCGAAGTTACTAAACGACGAAATAGACTTGACTTCTGTTAACGAATTGAAGAACGAGAGTGTTGAGGATGAAGTGGAATCAAATAATAAAATAGAGTCTAATCCACTGCCAGCAGTCATACAAGCTCAAGAGTCTGTCAATACTGGTAAAAAACAAAAACTACAAAATCGTACGAAGAAATTAAAGTGTTCTGTAACTGATCTCGAAGAAGATACAAAATCAATGCGTCGTAGTAGACGCGGAAAGTCTTTATTCGTTGATAACATTAAAAGTGACCAGGAAAATACTACTCAACCTGATATTACAATAGAGAATCGTACACCTCTTACGAAGAAACAGTTAATATTTTCAAAGTTGTTATTGGACGAGGAAAATAATTTAAAAACCTCGGAATGCGTTTTACCCGTCACGGAAAATATTGAAGAATTTGAAAAAGAGTCACCCGAAAATAAGGCTTCGTCTTCGGACAACAACGAGCAAAACTACTTGGAATCAAATAAACTCACTACTCGGAAGAAATCTCTACAAGTAAAACGTAAGCATAGACATACTAAGGATTTAAGTAAAGGTGATGTGCCTCTGCTTAGTGACATCGACGTCAGCAAGGTCGCTGATAAATCTGTAGCTGAAATCATCGAGGTTACAGATAATAATGGTACAAAGCCAAAAAAGTGTTTTCAAAATCAAAAAGCGTTTAATTGCGAACTTGAGTTAGACTCAACAAAAAAAATCATTGATACTACAAATAAGGATATTGTAAGTGATAAAGACATGCATGTAGAAAAAGTAAATTCCGTTACACCCGCACGAACTACAACTTGCTATAACGTGCCGTTTGCAGCAAAAAGGACTCGTTCTAAGTCTGTTTGTGTTAAATCATCAGGAGCTTTGTTTTATGATCCTTACGATATCGATTTGGATGATATGGATTGTCAAGTGGAGCCTCTCAGAAAACGAAATTATTTCGAAGAAAAATGTCTCGCTAAATTAAAAGAGACAAAGGTTCCCATTTCTAAAAAGATTAAAGACAAAACAACTGTTGCGCCTGTTGCCGTTTCTGAAAAAGCTGAATCAGTTTCGCAAGATCATATCAGTGATTCTGATGATTCCTCAAAAAGCGATGTACCATTAAAAAAATATGTAAGTGAAAAAGAAAAAGATTTAATTTCAAAAACAAACCGCCACGTAATTTCCAAAAATGAAGCTACAGTCAAAGACATAGAACAGAGTGATGCAAGTGATAAGGTACAAGATGAATCGAAACAAGGTAAAACTGTTGAAGAAATTAGATCAGAGCAATTTATGCAAAGTTTTGGTTTCTTCTCTGAAAGAAAACCACGTAAATCCAATCTTTTAGCTACGAAGAAAATCTCGGAAACATTTCATAACATAGCGAACGAGAATGACGACGTATATTTTGGACTTAAAAATCGACCAAATAAAAAGAGTTTACAATGCAGTGAGAGAAAAACCATTGAATCTGACATTAATGCCAATCAACAAATGCATTCGAAAAAAGCTTGTAAACGTGGCAGAACCAAGACACCTGCAAAACCTATACGGTCGTACTGTCGCATATGCAAAAAAGAATTCCGGCGCCCTGATAATTACTTGAGGCATCTGACGACTTTATTACATGTATCAAAATTATCAGAAGTTGAATTGAAAGTGAAAACCGCGCCTGTCCATGAAGAACCAAATTATTTAATAGCGTATAAACAACAAATTGACCAAATTCAAATCTTAAAGAAAAAAATTGCTAAACGTAAAAAGAATTCTAAAGCACCAAAGATTATTTTACCGACTATATCAGAAATTTTAGAAAACGTTAAGAAAACTGTAAGGGAACAAGAATTAGCGCGAAGAGCTCTCAGCACAGATGAGGAACTTTTTATAGACTGTTGTGAACTTTTGAAAGAATCTCATAAAACAGAAATGGTGCACATTGATGTTCCCTTAGCGGCCAGTGATATTTCAAACGTGAACGCATTTACTCCACAAACGACAACTTTGGGAGTTAATCTAATTAGTAGCCTTAGTGAACAAAATTTTGATATGAGAAATGACGAAGAAGTAGATTTGATTACGGCAAAGAATATATTAGAAAGTGAGGAAGTACGCAATTTGGAAAATGACCTCATCACCGGGCTCAAAGAAGCTGCAAAATCTAATTTAAATAACCAACATTTAATTTGCCCGGATACAAGGCCAATAATTTTGTCTGGACTATCGAGAACTTCATCTGATATCATTCGAAATGAAATTGTTATACATTCTCATGAACAGGAATTTGTTGAAAGCTTTGATGATAGTACTACAAACAAAAGTAAAAAACCATTCGAAATCAAAGAGAAAATGTACCCCGACACCATTGATAATATTGATATGTTTGAAGATAAGTTCGATAAAATTAAAAGGAAGAGCAGATCGCAGGCAGCAGCGGCTAAACAAATACAATCAGTAGTTGAAACCACCATAAGGTATATGAAATTAATTTAGGTAATTATTTTAGGTATTTAATAGTTTTTTATTTTAATTTGTTTTTGTTTTCAGCAAAAAAGTTCGAAGAAAAACTGACAAGAAAAAAGGAAAAAAACGAGCGAAGAAAAGCAGAAAAAATACGGTTTTGACCAAAGGAGCTTTAAAAGGTTTCGACGGGATTAAGGTTTCGATTCCGACATCCGATATTAATATGTCATCTATTGTTTCACCTGAAGGTACTTATAAACGGAAGAAAAGAAATAACAACAAAAAAAAGCGAATGAAACAAGATTCGGAATCAAGTGGAAAATGTAACGACTTTCGTGCCAAAGATTTCAGCAAGACTCAGCAAAAAATTGATGTTTACGAATTTATGGACAATGACGACGCTGAGTTATTTGAATTTCGACCATCGACTCTTATGGAAAGATTTAAAAGTATTAATAGTAAAGAAACAACAAATACAACACAAACCACAACTCTTACTGCTTCGAAAAATACTGCTACTACAGAGGCTGAAGAAGATTCTACTGCTTCATCTAACGTATCTTCAGACGGAGATGATTTTGTGTATATGTCTGATGATTATATGTGCAGCGACGACGAAACTGAAAACAGTTTGATGTCGTGTGAAATGAGTAATGGGAAAAGTATAACTGACATGAAGAAAAAAAGAAAAGACGTTGTCGAAAAGAACGCTGTTATGGGTAAGATATTTAAAAACAATGCTGTTAGAGCTGAGAAAAAGACTGGAAAATCCAAAGATACAGAAAAACCAAAAGCTAATCTCGACCAGTTGTTCGATAGTTTATTGGAAAAAGATACTTCTGTGCCGGAAGAAATATCGTCACCGAAACAACAATGTACATCATTGAAACATTACAAAGATAGTATCGAGACTGCTCCGAAAACTTGCGATACACAATCATCTGAGAAAGTTGCGATACCTAAGAATCTGGAGGAATCGCCACCAAGAGATGTGCCAACTTCCTCATCATTACGATCCACCTGTAAAGATTACGGATATTTAAGGCCCAAAATGTCAGATTTATATAAGCAAGAGTCAGAAGATAGTAACTATTGCTCTTTGTCGAAGTGTTCAACGACTGAAAATAAGGCAGACGGTTTAAGATCTGGAAAAGAAACCTCCAAATATAAAAGGTTTAATGTGTTTTCTGATGATGATTATGAACTCGGCCTACCGAAACGAAAATCTCCGAAATTGTCAGCGACCAAGAAGGATTATCGATCAACGGATGTGGAATCTAAGGCTTTTGATTTAGATAATGACAAATCAGCGAAAAGCCTCTCCACTTCAGTCTCAATGTCTCCGGAAACATGTAAACGACTCAGTTCAAAGTATGATAAAGAAGACAGTGCATATGACACGACATTTAAAACTATGAGCTGCTCTTCCGAAGTTAATCGCAGTGGTTCACAATTAGCACACAATGAAATTGTTAATTCCAAAGAGCGCCACTCCTCAGATTTAGATTATCCCGTACCAGATAAAAAATATAGTACTTGTGCAAAATCGTCCCTTGATAAATTGCCTCCGAAAAAATACCACAATTCTTTAGTTGACGACTGTGCACCATCAACTTCGAGGGCATATGGCTCTGGCTATAAGCCAGATTATAGATATCCAATAAGCAGAAAATATAGCTCCTCTGACAGCGACGACGATGACACTTACGAAACCACTGTGGCACATAAATATTACGATCGTTTTATGTTAAGAAAGTACATATCTCCTCAGGTAGATTATGAACCATCGACTTCTAGACATAACCTTGACGAGTTTGAAGCAGGACCATCTAATGTAAGAAGGCACGGCAACTGCGCTTCCGGGCTTGATTACGGTTTCAGTCCACCATCTAGAAAACGTAACTTAAGTTCCGATAGCGATGACGACTCGTCTTCGTCATACAAGTATCCGTCTCCAAAATATGAAAAGACCTCCAAGTGTACGAAAAAATCAAAGGAACGCGCAATAGAAAAATATAAATCGAGGGAGGACTCGCCGGAGAGCGAAAGCCTCGATTGCAGAGACGATGCGCCCGAGCGAACTTCACCCTCTGACCAAACTGGCGTCGCAATTCAGAGAGCTCGTCGAAAATGCACAGTAGGCAAACAGAACGTACTGGCAGAAACTTGGAGTTCGGAGTCCGAACCCGACGATGCGCTGCCAAGGCCGAGGAGCGCTGAATCGGTCATGTATAGCACTGGACGTAAGAAGAAAGGCAGGAAAAAGGACGGGCGACGCGGAAAGCAAGTGTCTTTCAAGAGCACCAGGGTAACCGCTGACGACCGCAGCCATGAGAGAGAGGAGGCAGTGGAGAGGGAGGAAGAAGGTCCATCCGATGCGTTGGACCCTCCTCCTAGCAGTTCGAAGCCCAAGCGTCTAGGTCCCTACTCGTGGTCGGCCGAAGATGTGGACCATTTGCAAGAGCAACATGGCTGGATCGTAGGTGACAGTCATAAGAAGTTAGTGACGATGTTAGCACACGCCAAAGGTCGCAAGCGGTCCAGCGACGACAGACGTCGTCACTCTGGCCACGACAATTAATCAACAAGTCTGAACCGAATCAAGTTATTTTTATTTAGTTCACGTCTTGTGTATCGTTAAGCATTTTAAATTATACCATAGGTTCATCACAATTAGCTAGTACGGAATCGGAACAGGAATAGATTAAATTCTCACAATTTTAATTTTTCTCAAGCCTGGATTATACTTGTAGAAAGTTTGTCATGTAATTGTAAATAGACATAATTAATGTAAATAAAATAAAATTATTGTAATGCTATGATTTAGGTAAACATGTCACTTTTGACATTCGACCAGAGTTTTTAATGCAAACTTGTATTGAGTTTTGTAAATACTGTAAATCTTACATCACACTTTAGTTAATTTTCTAATGAACTACATACCTTGAGGACTGAATTATTTTTAACAGTTCTAGTAGATATATTTATATTATACATTATATACATATATTTAGTTAATTCTTTGAAAAATAAAATTTAAGATATTTTTGTCGTTAAATGATGTTAAATTAAGAACAAAGACGATGTATGTAAAATTATTGTGTTCCTTTCAATTATGAATTAATTAGCTCAATATGATGAATTATTTTTTGTTCACAAAGCTGAATATTTTTTTACCTTGGTTGTTTTGGGCTATTTCAATGAGTGAGATATTATTTTTAGTGTCGTCAACGTGGGGCTGATGAACAGGTGTCTTGATTTTTGTATTTTTTTCGTTTCATTCAATAATCACGCTGTTGACTGTTTATCTATGTATCGTGAAATATTTTTTAGTGGTGAATATGATTAACATGATAAATGTCATAGTTGAGTTACTGTTAAATCTAGTCCCGTGTAGGAATGACTAAACCCCGTGTCAGCCTCCAACTTATGTGATCGTTTTCCAATATATTGTAATGAAATTCCTTATTTGTGTACCGTAGCAACAAGTTTACTAAATATAAAACCATTGCGAGAAATCTTCTCTGACTAGCTTTTAATATTAAATGTATACATTAAATCGAATTTAGGCATAATTAATATGAAGTTAGAAAATGTGTCATAATTAAATCACACTAGTTATATTAATGAATTATATCAACATGCATAAATTATTATGTCTACATAGTGTTTTATTGGAAAAATAAATATATGTACAACTTAATTTGGAACTTATTTCATCTGCACATTATTAGACCCCTTCCTGGAATACCTATGTCACAGATTAAGTAATAGTTACTGTCGTAACAGATACTTCACTCCCCTACTAAAGCTAAAATACCGACGCTATATTAGCCTACAAAAGACGCTACAAGAGGAAACGTACTTTAGGACGCGCGCCGAGAATCGAGATTCCCGCGTACACAGCGCGATTACGTCATCGAGCGAAAACGTTAGGGTTGTACAAAATCTATAAAGAACATAATTAAATTAAACAAAATGGCTTAGTCCAAGATTTTTAGATATTCGGTGTGCAAAAAATCCTGCTAATTGATTTTTCGATTGGATTATGTCAGTGCTACGAGTACTAGCGCTATGAAATGTTGCCGAAGAGTAAAGAAAAACAGCGACGGAACTAAGCAACTATTGATTTTACAAAAAAAAGTTTCATACAAAAATTGTAGAAAATTTTCGATTTTCAAAAATTATCGAGATATTTTTCTTTTTTCCATTTTGTTAATAATACAGACGTAACGTTCAAATAACGTAACGTACCTGTTTCATCTTTTGGCAATGTAAAAAAAGACAAATTTTTATTTGTCTTTTGACTAAGACATCCAATAACTTCACAAAAGTTATTAACCATCGTATTAGTTAAGAATTTTATGGTAAAATCAAGGTAAAATATGTATCACTGCGTTTTGAGCAGGAAACGCAAATTAATGTAGATTATTTTTGTCCGTGGCAATTTTGGGCTAAACTTAGTTACTTTAATTAATCTGTAAAATTTATCTAAGTAATCTAAACAAAGTACTAAAAGTAGTTTTATTTCACAAAAAACCTTACCACGTGGGACAATTGTCACACAATAGAAGTTATTTTTAAAATGAACTATTTTGTATCAGATATTTTTTTAATGTTAAAGTTGTCAGACAGGCTGACGGTTCACTTGATGGTAGGTGGCTACAGTGCCGTAAATAGCCTTTTTTGCGCCCTGTGCGAGCTTCTATAACTGCGCCCTTGTTTTTTTTTAGATATTATAGGTACCCTAGATAGAGCAATGCTATGTATAGGCCTACTTTATTTCATTCAGGTTGATAAAATAAAGCACAAAGGAACTTGGTGTTGGTGGACCAATTATCTAATATTTTGGAAGAAAAATCTATTTTTTTAAAGAACTGATGTAGGTGTGGGCAAACAAGCAGACGAGCCATCTGATGTTAAGTGGACACTTCGCCTATTATATCACCTACTGTGTCTGCCAAAAAAATTAGCTCGATGTTTTGTCTAATTTAATAGACGTTTTTGATGATACTGGCATGTAGGTACGTATGTGTTGGAATCGAGCACTATAGGGGCGCAGTGGGAACTTATCAGGAGCAAACCGAAAAAATAATAGTCCTGCCTGGTCTGTCCATTCTTGCGCCCCCCCAGGGTCTACGCCCTGTGCCTGGGCACCGGTGGCACTGCCCTATTTACGGCACTGGGTGGCTACCGTCGCCTATAACACAAGCAACGCCACAGGTGCTACATATCCTTAAGGATAGGTACTGGGAAGGGATAGGCATCCCTTACTCGCTAACCGAAACAAGCACACATGCTGTTTATGTCACTGTATACTGTCCAATTTATTTGTGCGAATCACAGGACAAGTTACAGTGTTAAAAAAGAAAGACAATTTACTTGGGATCCTTGAGTTTATTAGCATTTCTTTTCGCAACAATAGTTAAAATAATTCCAATTACTAAAACTAGACAAGAAACAGCAATAAGTATTGGCAGCACAATATTTAGCAGGTCCAGCGTCGACAGGAGTTTACTTTTTAATTCCATAACGTAAGTGTCAGGTAGAGATATGGTCTGCAAGAGAGAAATAACGGATTAGGTAAGTACATGACGACATCGCAAACATTAACTAAACTAATAGCCCTAACTGCCACAACACAGCATAACTAGTACGAGTGACTATTAGATATTACTAGCTGCTACCCGCGACTTCGCCCGCGTAACTGTAAATTATATACTAAAAACCTTCCTCGAGAACCACTGTATCCATTGATGAAAACAGCGTGAAAATCGGTGCTGTAAGTAGTTTTTGAATTTATCACAAACAGACGCGGTGGAGGACTTTGTTTTATAATATGTATAAGGATTGATAGGCGTTGGTGAAGAATCGACAAATTCTTAGGTCGAGTATGCTAAGGTTAGTTAGTGTGACGATATAATATTTGACATATTGTATATTGTATTAATATTGTTCCTAACTGTCTTTACTGTCCGTCCCTTTTTTTATTAGAGATGGATTTGGCCAGCATCAAATGAGGCCTATGATGGAGCGAGCTCGCCCAGATGCCTAATCACTCGAATTTTGAAAATATTTGGGTTATATGAGCTCGGAAGTATGTTTATATCTTTTAAACTACGCGACGGATTTTAATGCGTTTTTCACTAATGGAAAGAGCTTTAAAGAAGGAAGGTTTCTTATAAATGTCTGTCTGTTTGTGTTACCCTTTCACGCCTTAACTACTCAACAGAGCATCATAATATTTTGCATACAAGTTGTCAGGGATACAGAATAGGACATAATATACTTTACCTTTCATCCAAAAAAGTAACATTCCCAAGAAATCATATAAAAATAGAAAACCAACGCCTGTGAAAAATATAACAGCAATGAGTGTGGCGTTATATTGTTCATATATTTCGTCAGTCATTTTTTTTAAATTTTTAACGCGGACAAAATCTAACAATATAAAATCAATCTTGTAAATAATAAATTTATACCATATTATACAATCCAATCAATCAAAAATAATAATAGTTTCCTTACTTCCTCTATCCAAAATATTGGAGTAAGCGTCGTGTTGAGGTTTTGTGTTGCCGTAATACTCGTGATGGGCCGCGAAAATACGTTGAATTGAGCACGCTTTGCACCTCTCAAGATGGTGCCTGTGTGCTGAAAAAAAAATGGCACTCCGGGAGTGCCAACAGAAGTGAAAACTTTTAAATCGTCAGGAAATATTTTACAATATATGTATACCTACTTATATATGCCGGTTACACGGTTACGGTAACGAGTTCAGTAGTTTTTTTCCCATCTCAAAAACAAAACCAAAATGCCCAACGCGTCTAAAGAAGTTTTTGATTACATTTTTTCAATTGCTCAACTCAGCATTAAAATCTGTGAATAAACAATAAATCACCCCTATTTTCCCACCCTTAGGGTAGGACTTTTTTTCATAATTTATATGGGACCAATTTCGAAGTATGCCTATCCATTAAAAAAAGAATTATCAAAATCGGACTACTCTATAAAAAGTTATGCGTACACTACAATCAGTGAGTGAACAATCAATCAACCTTGGATTTTTTTCCAAATTTATATGGGACCACCCTCGGGTTACACCCTTTCAAATAAAAAATGGATTATCAAAATCGGACTACTCTGTAAAAAGTTATACGTGATCATACATAAAAAATATATATACGCGTCGAATTGAGAACCTCCTCCGTTTTTGTTTTTTCGTTTTCGTCGGTTGAAAAGTTACTCCAAAAATTATACTCCGCGGGGCTTAAAGCAAGTCAGTACAATATACAATGAAGTTACTCACCGGTTCCAAATCCAGTATTATTCTATGTAGATCTTCATTCGGTAACATTCCGACAACACCATTTCTGTAGATAGGATCGGCGTAAAGGAAATGAGGATAGGTCAGAACTGTATACGCTCCTGAAAATCAAAATGTCATCATATCAGTCATACGAACGTTCGACTTTTTTGCAAGTATTCAATATGCTCCGTTATAAAAAGAGAATTTGAAATTTACTCCTTTGAAAACGTTTTCAAGGATTTATATTATTATAATGGATATTTTAACAAGTAAGTAATATTTTATTGAGTGTATTATATTTATATATATGCAACGAGTTCAAATCTATACTTCTATACTAATATTATAAATAGATAAGATTGGTATGTTTGTGTTGAAAAAATTAAAAAACTACTGTGCCGATTTTAAAAATTCTGTCACTTATAGACAGTTATATAACAGAATGCATGATTGTAAGAACACACCTTGTACAAGATGACTGTAAAAAACCACCTCATCCCAAAACTTTAAAAATCAATATAAAAAAAGCTATTAATTATTTCTATACAAAATTTCCAATATACCATATTTTTAATATTTCTTAACATAAATAGTAAAGAAAAAAAATCATACAGTTAATTTTTTTTACACCAGACAGTTTTTATTGATTTTCTTAAAATTTTGTATTTGGTCTGAGGTGGGTTTTTACAATCATGCATTCAACATAGGGTACCTATATTTTATAAAATTACGTGGACGAAGTCGCGTGTAACAGCTAGTATGCCATATATTCCAAAAATTCTTTCATCCTTTAGCTATCAAGAGATGTGATAAAATTTTCAATGATACCTACTAAGTTTCAAGCTTAGTTTCAAGGATTTCAATTTAGGTACGAGTACCGGTACCTATAGTTTACTATAGTATTTATTATAATTATATTATAATTTATTAAACTATATTATAATCAGTGATTCTTGACAAATTTCTCAAACAAATCAACGCTCGCACTATGTTAGGTACTTATTGAGATTTTCATTTTCCTTTTATATATTGAGGCAGACAATTAAATATTCCTATGAAGGCCCTAAGTTCATAAAAGAGGCACCGAGACGCTTCAACTTTAGTTCACTTAGCAACAGGTAGATACTGAAAGCTTTCTTCGTGTCTTTTAAAAGGTCGCTAATAGGTAATATCCTTTTTGTGAGCTGCATTTTTCCTTACAATAGAGTAATTATTATAGGATTGGCTCTATGTTTAGAGAATTAGGAGATGCATTCACCCTCATGTAAAAAAAATATTATGAAATAAAAAAACAGTTTTCACAAGGAATTACAAGTAAATGAAAAAGTCCTCTTTTTTTGTATTTCCAAAATAACATAAATAAGAATAAAATAAGCCTTTATTATCTGACAAGTTACAGAATGAATATGCTTCTATATAAATGAAAATAAGTAGGTATACAAATCTAAATTTGTTAGATATTATTGTCATATATTTATTTATATTTCTCCATATATATTTTGTAATTCTAATAATATCCAAAATAATATACCACATTCTAAATTGTAAATAGAAATCATAAATAAGTAAATACTTTTGCTAGTGAATTTGCTCGAAATGAATAATATGGCAAAATTAAAACATCTTAAGCGGAAAGTAAAGGGACTTAAGAGTGACATTTTTAATCATGAGAAAACTTTGAAAAGCTTAAAGTTTTAATAAGCAGAACGAACGAGCTTATGCTGAAATCTCTAAAGAAGATTCTCACTTATTCAATAGGATGAAATGAAAGTTTAAATGAATTAAATTAATTTATATGAATTAAAATAATTAATTAAAAATTAATAAAAATTAATTTAATTAATCTTTATAAATTAAAAATGAATCACTAAATGTGTTGCTAAGCGCAAAACTCGAGAACGGCTGGACCCCGGGCGAAGCCGGGAGCGGGTCGCTAGTTTAATATAAATGTTTCCAAGCTCATATAACCCGAGTCTTTTCAAAGTTCGGAAGTGAATAGGCATCTTCTGGGTGATCTTGCTCCATCATACGAGTACCTGGGCCTCATCTTTGCTACACGGCTGGATGCTGGCCAAGAGGAAACCCATTTCTAATAAAAAAATGTATATTAACGCCTCATTAAGGGAACAACTTCATAATTTTAATAGGCAAATGGGACAAACTTGCAAATCACGTCGACCTTCATTCCAGTTTAGTGATCCTACGAATCAAATATGAGGCGTACCTGCGTGTCAAAATGAAACAGCGACACACTCTCTCCCTCCAACTAGTGCATTTTTGAGCCCTAGGTAACCCATTTGCGATGCGTTATTGATTTTAGGGGAGTAGCTCTACATATTATGAAGGGCGATAACGTCAGATGTACAAACAAAATAGTTTGCTATATGTGATTTCTACTTATATTTGCAAGGCTTAACTACGAGCTTAGGTTCAGAGGGGACTTACCCTGATATATTAAGGGCACTTGTACATTTATCAGCTGATGGATATACACGCAGACTGCTAGTGCAAAATTGCTTGATGAAATTTTTTTGTAGGTTTGAATAGGTTTAGATTCAAAATTAAACCCGGTTTTCCAACATTTGAGCAAGACATCAGCTAAATTTTTAATAAATACAGGGTTATTTAAGACAAAAATAAACATTGGTTTCAATCTCGTGTAGTGTAGATATTAACGCAAAAACAAAACCATTCCGAACCAAAAGGTTTTGCTTAAAAAAGAAAAGGTTAAACAAAATCATTTCTATTTTTGGAGACTTGTTTACTTGTTTTATTTTGAATTGGTGCGTCCGTATGATTATTGTTTTTTTATTTTTTATTATTACGATGTATTAGGTTTTTACACGTGACCACAAATAAAGAACAAAATACTATCTCTAACGAAAGGACAGATCCGAATGTTAACAGCCAGTATAAACAGATTTGGCCACCTAATATGTATTTTTTTTTTCATTGATCTTAAAGGTAAACAAACAATTCACGATATCGAACTAAATAAACAATACGAACAATTTCTAAATGAGTTAATCACTGAGTCAAATCTCTTTGATAATGCCTAATGTACAAATCCCATCTTTAAAACAGTCCAGTGACCATGGCGATGCTATATTTATTTACGTTTTTGATCAATAGAAAAAGAATAGATCATATAGCACAACACGCAGGCATATTATGAATAAAATATGTACATAATAATAAAATATTTATAGCCATTCAACACATTTTTTTTTGTGTTTGTTTACAAAAAAAAGTCCAAATAATTAGATTCTCCTGAAGCTAAGATGATTTAAAAGATCTGTAGCTCCGTTTTAAGGCCGTTAAGGGAATAGCTAACGACACACGTTTATAGTGGCAATAAGCAAATAAAATATACATATACTCGTACTAATAATGTCAGTTATTACAAATTGTGGAACTAATACGCAAACTACATGTCACATTTATCTACACAATAAACCATAATTCACATAATGTTATACTGCATACTAGTATTTAGTAGTAAAATTACACCATACAAGATTTAATAAACACGCATCTAAACAAACAGTCACGCACGCACATAACGTACGCACACGAACGCAATTATAGGTATGATGTAAAGTCGGGGTAAGAAGAGGTTCGTCACCTTAAAGTCGACATTAGCTTGCACCAGGGCAATTATCAGTCATACCAAAATTTAATTTCAAACGTCTGTCAGTTGTCTGCTTGGTGCTTTAGTTTCAAAAGATACGACGAGTCTACGACTTTGATAATTGACGAAGGTTTTCGTACCCCGACTGTACCTAAATTAAGTTACCAGCGTCGACCTGCGGCCCTTATTTGAACAAGTAGATGTTGTGGAGCTTCCCGAACAGGAATCCCACTACAGATAGAATCAAACAAAACATGAAATCGACTTAACACAGAGGTGCAAGCTCGTTATCCTTACATATTATTATTATAAAACAATGACCTCCGCCGCGTCTATCTGTCTGTTCACGATAAGCTCAAAAAATACTGCACTGATTTTCATGCTGTTTTCACCAATGGATAGAGTGGTTCTCGATGAAGGTTTTAGAATATAATTTACAAAGTTACGCGGGCGAAGTCGCGTGCAACAGCTAATATAATATAAAGAAATCTCTTTCCGTTGTCCCTCTGTATGTACGCTTAGAATTTTTAAAATATATTTACCGAATTTTAATGCTGTTTTTACTACTGGAAAGAGCATTAAATCGGTTTATGGCTAATTTGCAGGAAAAATTGCACCCGTGCGAAACCTGAAGCAGGTTGCTAGTTAGAAATAATTTAAAAAAAGTTGTTTGAAACGCAGTATTTTTCAAAGTGTTCAGCTTCCGTCTGATTGACAAACATATATGATAATAGCGATGGGTAACCCTTGAACTTCAAAACTTAACCGGCCTAACGAGAACGACCGACTCACGTCTCATATGAATATTAATGAGCATTAATTTTAACTTTGTGTCATCATCACATCGTAAACTAGAAAGGTCATTTTTAGTTCATCATTTATTGTCATTCTTTGTAATTCTCAAAAATTCATTACGAGTATGTAGAGAATGTAAACAAAATATGTAATTCTACATGCGGGATATCATAATATCATA
The DNA here is from genome assembly GCA_945859745.1 of Synanthedon formicaeformis. Lineage (NCBI taxonomy): Eukaryota > Metazoa > Arthropoda > Insecta > Lepidoptera > Sesiidae > Synanthedon > Synanthedon formicaeformis. The sequence continues at coordinate 438,315 of OX243953.1, read as the reverse complement.
ATATCATAATATTCCTAGGTCATCTATATCTATCTATCTTTGTATGTTTGTAATGAATAAACTCAAAAACCAATTTGAAATTTTAAAATTCTTTCGAGGCGAAGGCGAGTGCAACAGCTAGTTATAAAACTCTTTTAAAGTTATTTCCTTTATAGAAAAATCGCATTAAAATTCTTTGCACAGTTTAAAAGGTTTACGCGTACATGCAGTGGCACAGACGGCGCTTTTATACTATGTAAATATTTAAAATTTTAAAACTAAATATAACTCTGACGACGTCATAACTTTTAAGCGACCGGATTGCATTGAATAAATTCAGAATTTTATATTTATTTTTATTAAGTAATTCAATAAATATTTTGATTACATGATTTGATTTGAGGTATTTAAATAATAGAAAATTAGAGATCAGATTAACAATAAAAAAATAAGTTTAAAAACCAAAATAAAAAAAAGGTTAATTTTTCTTATTTCCATACTTTAAGTAGGTATGCTATTTTTAATAATAGTGGACAGATTTCTCTCTTTGGCCTGTACCTACTTTAACACATAAAATGTGGGGCTGCATTTTACTTATAAAATAGTTTTTCCTAACTGACTATAAAATAAACCTACAGATAAAAATACCAAGTTTAAAAAGCTGAGGAGCATAGATTTATTTTTCAACATAAACATCCACTAAGAAAGAAATTTCAACGTGCGAAGCCGAAGGCGGGTCGCTAGTATGTTATATAATTTTATATAGTTTTTTCGTTCGGAGGCCAACCACGTCGCAGGGTAATGAAATTTTAATAAAAGAAAATTCTTCGCTTAGCCTTACACATATTATAAATTACACTCTGAAATACTTACAATACATAATTCTCTATTTGTTTGACATTGGTAATAACGTAAACAAGCTACTCTTAATTTCTATATTAAGATAACTTATAACGACCAACCTCTAAAGACTATTTGCTATATGCTATTTGGCAGAGTCTTAAATTATTACGTGAACTCGGAGACTTGTCGTCTAAAATGATTTCTGGCTGCGCCACCGATGGGCGATTTCGGGCTGCGCTCGAAAGGCTTAGGAGTTGTCCCGTCAGAGAATATTCTCAACTTGAAACGATTATCCTCCTGAGGTCTGAATGTATATGAGGTTAACTTGGGCCGACCTGTATTCAGGTAGAAATCGAAAACTGACTTGGTAGTCGGCGTTCTTTGAGTGGTGCTCTCTTTCTCTCTACTTGGCAATCGCGATGTTGACGCTTTTAAATTACCTCGTGTGGACGTTATATAAAAGTTGTTAGGTGAGAACGTTTTTCGATATGGAATCGAATTCACAAATGGTGTTGGAATTTTTGTTGTTAAATGCGGTATTGTTGCCGGTGGTACTCTTCTTGTTGTAATGGGTACTGGTCTAGTTGTAAATGGCGATGGCCTTGTTGTAATAGATACTGGTCTTGTTGTAAAAGGCAATGGTCTTGTTGTTATGAGTACTGGTCTTGTTGTAGTGGGTGCTGTTCTTGTTGTAGTGAGTACTCTTCTTGTTGTAAAAGGCAATGACCTTGTTGTTATGGGTACTGGTCTTGTTGTAGTGGGTGCTGTTCTTGTTGTAGTGAGTACCCTTCTTGTTGTAAAAGGCAATGGCCTTGTTGTAATGGGTACTGGTCTTGTTGTAGTAAGTACTCTTCTTGTTGTAGTGGGTATTGGTCTTGTTGTAGTGGGTACTGGTCTTGTTGTTGTGGGGACTGGTCTTGTTGTTGTGGTTACTGGTCTTGTTGTAGTGGGTACTGGTCTTGCCGTTGTGGGAACCGGTGCGATAGTAGTAGTAACTGCCTTGCTGAATACGGGTAGAGCCAACGCGTCTATATTATCCACTCTATAGTGAGACCAATCGGTTCGACCACTCTTGCGGTAATTTTGTTCGAACTCGAGTTCGGTTCCTTTAATGAAGCTGCCGATGGACAAATACGGCGGCCTCAACTTGTCTATGGGACTGTAGTATTCGCGCGTTGCGTTATCGGCGCTGTAGGCGACGGTGGTGGTCGGCTTTGCTGTGGGCACGTGTTTCGTTTGTCCATCACAATCTACGAGGTATTTTTTCGTATTGTGCTTGCAGTGTTGTGGGTAAACTACCCACGCGAGAAATCCGTCTCCCTGCAGCCTAGTGTGTTCCTCGTGTATCCTCAGCGCGCACTGGACGTCGTCAGTGATGTCGTCGTCGCGGAGGGCGGAGCAAGGCAGTCCGCAGGCTTTGCCGACGCCACACCAGTACAGTTCGCTGATTTGCAACAGGCCATGGTCGCCGCTGTGAGGGTTGCGCGCGGCCGTATCGAACCTCGACTCGTGAAAAGCGATGCAGACCCACGTAGAGATGTGTTCGCGGTCGACCCCCATCAGGCGCAGGTCACTCGCGAGCTCGCAGCGATCGTAAACGCGCGCAGCGGCTACCGTCACCACCGCGCACATCCACCACGCTACGCCAAACATGGCGACGTATGTTCGCGAGGTGCGCCCGCGCACGCCTTTTTACTTGACCACCCGCCGCCCGGCCCCCGCGCCCTTCCGCGATCTGTATGTCGCGCCCGCATTTCAACGGTAATCTTAATTGTTACGGTGTCGACGTACTCATTACAATACAATAAAGGTCATCTCTCCAGGTGGAGTAGGCGGGATGATGTTTAGTTAGGTTCCGCTGCACGCACAAACGAGGCGATGGCTATATGGCCTGCAGCGGTTCGCCTTGAATGAGGCGCTACGTATGCGGTCAGTGACGCTCAAACTTTAATTGCACCAACTTGGATCTAAGTAAATATCTGCTTAAGACGAAGCATCCATACTAATAAAGTCTGTCTGATAGGCTCGCAAAATTTTGTCTGTCGCCTGTAAATTTTGTTTACTGTTTACTGTTGTGAAATAAATGAAACCAGCTACAGTTTGAGAACCGACGTCCATTGTAAACGCTGGGTAGATAAAATTGATTTCCGTGGTTGGGTCAAAAGGTCTCAGCCTCAGCCTCAGTGCCTAATTCTGCGTACAATCATCAGCGGGCTGCTACCACTGCGTTTTAATTCGTCTTATATATTCGATAATTGCGTTCAATTTTAACATTTCCAACTGGAATTGTGACATTATGAATTCGGCCGCTCCATAATGGAGCTCGTTAGCGGATACAAATAAAACAAACAGAGCCCATTTGATTTCTATTAATGTCGATGATTTTAGAAGTTACCGAAGTTTTTTTTAATACACCTTTTTTTGATACAGTATCTTAGTAAGAGTTGTGGTTAAGTTAATTTTATAAGTTATAGTCAGATGAAAAAAGAATTATTGATGGTTATAATATGTTAGGCAGTTTTGTTGAATCGTATTATAAAAGCAACTTAGAGCAACGACCGAAATGAAATCGAAACGCCTCGATTGTTACAAACCAAAATGAATTCTAATTGTATTGAGTTAAGGTTCTCTTTTAATATAAACATTGTATCAATCCTTTTACGGATTCGTTGGTGATTGATGGACTTTTAAGTTGACACATTTTTTTTTAATGAAAACCTAAACTTTACACGTATGTAAATAAGTATATAAGAGTAAGTTTTCCGTCATCCAGCGATCGCGAAACCTTGAATTTTATTGGCTGCGATTTGTTCGCAAGATTCTCAATAACACGCCACTTGGCGGTTTGTTGTTTACTCTTGTCTACTTGCGGAAGTGTTTAAACAAAATCATACATTATTAGAAACATGAATACGTATTGGTTTCATTACTTCATCATCTCAGCCATTGGACGTCCACTGCTGGACATAGATTTCCTACTTTATTACTTACTTTGGTTTTTTACCTAATAGCTGAGCCCGGCCACGCTTCCCTAATTGTGGGGAATCGAGCGGTGTTCCTATGTACCTACTTTGAACCTACTTTGACCTACTTTGAAGTTATGGGTATATGCTAAGTTGTGTGGACGGCCTATTTAGAGCTGTTAGGTGAGAAAAGTTAGTAAAAATAGGATTTCTATTTTCTAAGGCTGATTTTTGTATATATATTTTGTAAAATTTTATCAAAAAACTAGCTGCTGCCCGCGACTTCGCCCGCGTTACTTTGTAATTTATATACTAAAACCTTCCTCGAGAACCACTCTATCCATTGGTGAAAACAGCATGAAAATCGGTGTAGTAGTTTTTGAATTTATCGCAAACAGACAGATAGACAGACAGACCCGGCGGAGGACTTTGTTTTATAATATAGACACTTCCCGTGGGCCATAATTTCTGCTAGACGAAGACTATTCTTTTATTCACGTACACGGCCGTACTTCAAAGTACCTACATAAGAAATTGATTGCCCACATTTTGGCCTTTCGAAAATAAGTTTCATCGGGTGGGCCTTAGGCCTTTTTGTGGTTTAAAAAAACCCAAAAAAAAATAATGCCTGACGATAATACGAGTATATACGAGTATATAAGCAACAATTAACGATTGAATAAATGTTTTAAGACTTTTTTATTTGTATACGTTAAAGTGATTGACCTCAACATCACTTATAATGTTAAGCCTGAACAAGCCTGAACTTAAATTTGCCTGAACAAAAATTTAAGATTTTGATAAAGAACACTCTATGTACCAAAGGATACTATAAAGTACAAGATTATATTAATGATAAGCATGTCTGGTCGGTGATTGCTCCAACACAACACAAAAATTAACAACACAAAAATTATGTACTTATTGTAAATGGCTATATATGCTTGAAAGCAATATAAAAAAAATAATACAAAAATTTAGGACGTGTTGCTGGGAGTTTCTTCGCAGCTTCTTCTTCCAGCGCTAACACATTCCGAAGCTTGCTTGTAGTAACAGACATTCAAAAAGAGAAATTTTATGTTCCTATTTTGAAATAAAATATTTTGAATTTTGAAAACGAAGATGATGGTAAGTGAAGATGATGGTAGGTAAGTGAAGTGTTCGTAAGTGACGGAGTTCGCTTGCCCTTATTAACCTACTCCCTTGGTCTTGAAAAGTACCGATTTATAGATTTCAGAAAACACTGAAGAAGGAAAAAAATGCTAGTGCCTCGCTGTACGCATAATAAAGTTGGGATGTGATTGTATTAGATGCTTCCTTAGGATGACAGGTACACATAACCACTCGGACATTTCGTTTCGCTTCAAGTTGATTGCTATTGAAAAAATTCAGGCGTTTAAATTTACTTACAATTCACCGTTAGAGGGATTTTTATCCGTTTGTGATATGTATGTTAGAATATGCATACAAAGTTGAAAATTGCGACAAGGACACGCTTCTCGGAACATAATGAAACGCTTATGAACTCGTACCTAGAGCGTTTCGCTGGAACTCGAACGGAGCACATTTATTAAAAAAGAAGAACTTTATCTACTGTTAGGTTTAAAATTGATTCTGACTCTGATAGTAGGTATATTGAAATAGTTTCAGAGTCAGGTGTCATATAAAATAGTAGTTGTCTTGGAGAGATTTTGAACTTTTATTTTTACGGTCTTCAGATTTGCTTTCATAGTGGGAGGCAATTGATCCATCACTCGATAGCTAAAGAAAGGATCATAGTATTTATTTGGTATATAATACAAAGAAAATATTACTTGTTGTAACGTACACGTATTCACGTAAAACCATTTTTCACATTTTTCACCAATTACAAGTAAGGTGTTGATTAGTTACTTTTAGAAATCATTTTCTGTTTTATTCTTTAAATGACAGTTTGGCCTACTTGACGTTTCTGAAAGAGGCGCTTATAATAGGCTATTAATATCAACTATAACTATCTCTTTTGTTAATTGTTAATATAAAATCATTTGTTTATATATTATTATATCTACTAGCTACACGCTCCCGGCGCTAAATATTGTTCGAGCTGCGTTTGCGCAACATGAAGCCGACATTGTTTGTGTAATGTTTTAATGCAATGCCATCTGTGAGTGACATCGCAATATGACTCAGATTGTTTTGCATATCTGAATCAATTTAAAATGGAGAGATGTCGCTCCACCGGCAGGTATATCGCGCTATCACTTGGTTCCATTGGGGGAATGGCACTGAGACCGGTGATTCATTTCAACCATCATCACAAAGATGTAACAAACATCACAATTTCCCTAAGTGTGACCATGTGACTATGTAATGGATTAGTAACTAAGCATCACAATATAAAGTTGCATTATGATGCAATAAAAATATAATATTTTTTGTACGGTGAACTAAGTTCACCTAAAAAGTTATTAACAGTTGCTAATGCTAACTTGGTTTACTAAGTTAGGAAGGGAAAGGAATTTCTATTCCAGGAAACCTGACCTACCGAGCTACACCTACAAGCCTACAACCTACAAGTCCTACAACTAAAACCTGATTCCAATTTTCTAATTAGATTAATAGGCTATTAATATCAACTATAACTATTTCTTTTGTTAATTGTTAATATAAAATCATTTGTTTATATATTATTATATCTACTAGCTACACGCTCCCGGCGCTAAATGTTGTTCGAGCTGCGTTTGCGCAACATGAAGCTGGCATTGTTTGTGTAATGTCTTAATGCAATGCCATCTGTGAGTGATAGCCTACTAGACAGTTGGTGAAATAGGCGCTTAAAGTACTAATATAATATGTAGTTACTAAAGTTAAGTACCTATCTTCCGGACGAGATAAAACCCCATCTTTAGAATTACCTAGGCTCTATCAACTCGCTTGTTTATTTACTTAGGCAGTATATAAATGGACTCATTATCAAGTAAGTAAGTGAGGGAAGTTGAATTCATTGAATAATTAATTAAATTGTACAACTTTGTACCGATTTACATTTCTACTTTTACATCTACGAGTATGTTGCACAAATGTTCTCAAATTTATTGAGTCCTATTATGCTTCTGTCAACAATACCTAAATACCTATACTATATATATATTAATTTAACTACTAATTAAATACTAACCTAACTATTTAACAATTTCCTATTCAATATGTCGAGGGTATTCTGGCAGAAACGCATAAGTACACAAAATGTCAAAATGAGAAAAGAGCATTTAAAAGTTTGACAGCTCACAGTAAAACGGTGAAATAATAAACCATAATAAACCATAAAACCATAATAAAAGCTAATTCAGTTATACTGATTTGCTAGATAAAAAGAACAGAAAAAATTAAGTATGCCTATGTATCAAACTAATTTTTGTTAAATTTTGCACTTATTCGATTCTGCCAGAATACCCTTGTGAAAACATAAAACAAATAATAAACAAAATGTTGAGTTTCTTGAAGTGACTTACCGATACAGGAGAAAAGCTCCATAGCACCTTCGAGCAAGCAACCATTGTACCTGGTCACGCCTCTGGTCTCGTTGATGCAGTAGCAACCCTCATGGTTGTCCAGAAACCAATCCTTGGCAGTGAACCTTAACGCGGGGATGCCTTCATATTCCACATCTTCGTCATATCGCAATTCAACAGACCTGCAAATTGAAAACCTATTACTTCTATACTATAATTATGGCAAGCTGTGGCTCAAATGTAACCCAAGAACTCAAGTACAATGCTTCTTCGGGGGTAAATAAATAATGTTGTGTGCACCCAAAAAGTTCTCACTGGCGAGTTTTTTGTGGAATCCGTCAGGGATGGTAGTTTGTGAGTCCGTATAAAACAAAGATTTTAAATCGAAAGATGCGGCGTAATCTCCTCGCGCCATACTAAAAATACACCGAAAATTCTTAACAATGGGTTGGGCGCAGGCGCTCAACCCAACTACAGTTGCACGCCAGCTACAGTGAGTGACGGTCGCTTGTTGAGAGCGTCGCTATCGTCACAGTCACGTTTGAAGTAAGGAATGTGTTGTCTGTGTTTAAAAGTGTGTTTAGACAAAGGTATATGTATTTTATACTTTTGTCTTTAGTATAATGTATGTTGTATTTTGTAACACACTTTCGCTAGTAATGCCGCATCTCTCGATTTAAATCTTTGGTATAAAATAACAACGATAGTCGCCAAATTAAATCAATATTTTGTACTATATCTGAAATATTGGAATTTAAAAAATGTAATAGGTAATGAAATTAGAATCCAAAATAATCTTAACACGTTCGGGAATCTTAATTTGTTTTCACACTCCAATGAACAGTTATGATAATGAGCACATGGAACAAAGCAAGCATTATTCCATGTCAATTAATTTATGATGTACCAACATTTATAATTCTTAATGTTTATTTAATATTATTGTGGAAATTGACATCAAGTAACGTTTAATTACTTTTGCTAATTAAATCAGTTATGATAATGAAACGTAGCGGAGGCGTGTTTGTGAGGTCCCTTTCCTCCTAGGCAGTTCCAATACTGATATTATCAGGCTAATTGGTTTACGCCACTGCAAAGGGAATTGACGAGGCAAAAAGGCTTTTATTGGTTTTAAGCTTATACGTACACAGCCTTAAAAGCCTTTTAAAACTGACAACATATTCATGTTAACATGATTGGAATAAAAATAGTCGAAATCCATTTTGTGGTTATTGTTAGAGATAGGTACATTATTAAAAGTCAAGGGTTATCCTTAATCCCATCAAGGTCCTTCATGTTTCTTTACTATTTACAAAATAATTTATACATTTTAATATGTTAAGGTCCACAGACAGGCTGATGGTCCAGTTAATAATAGGTGCTGGCTAACGTCGCCTCTATAGCACAAACAAAACCACCTGCCACAGTAGCTGCTGTCGACCATAATAGGGTCATAAAAAGAAAAAAGTAGCCTATCCTGTGTCACATACGTCAAAATGTTTATCTATCAAGTTTCATGAACATCAGTTGATTCGTTTAAAACTTATGGACGAACATACATACATCATGTATAGAGCCTATAAACACGATATCTCTGAAAACAAAGTAACTTACTCCATGGCCAATCCTTACAGATTTATTATTAGTATTGATTAAATTAAATTATAAAATTCTTTTAAAAATTTCTATAAGTAAATTTCTATTAGGTAATGTATTTGTGATTCTGTCTTTAAAATATCCAGAAAAAGGTTTAAAAAAAATTGTGTCTCAGCTCCGACACACGACTGGAGTTTACTCCTTACGAACGGTTATAAAATTTAAATTTTCACTTTTTTTAAATAATATAGTATTAATATAGTAATAATATAGCTGCTGCCCGCGACTTCACCCGCGTAACTTTGTAAATTATATCAACACTTCCCGAAAACCACTCTATCCATTGGTGAAAACAGCATGAAAATCGGTGCAGTAGTTTTTGAGTTTATCGCGAACAGACAGACAGACAGACGCGGCTGTGGACTTTGTTTTATAATATGTAGTGATTGTGTAAATGGCCCAATATCTATGAAAATAGAACGTAGGTAATAAGGCCCGAAGCCCACACAAGAGTCTCGTCGCGTCGCGTCGAGGAACGGGCGCATAAGCGGCGCGCCGCCTCTAGCTTTGCTATAGAAATCAATGGTTGTGCGCCCACATACTGGAGAGGCGGCGGCGAGGCGAGGCGCGAAGAGTCGCGGCGCGGGCGTGAAGCGTCGCCGAAGGGGCGCGGCATTTTGTTTGCGGCTGTGTTTAGACGTGGTCGTGTATTTATTAAATAAAAGTAAAATGTCAGACAATCTAGATCTAAATATAAAAATTATCGAACTTGTTTGATGTAACCCGTGTCATTATGACCAGACACGTTCCGACTATAGCAATAGAAACAAACAGGACCAAAATGAGGTGAAATAGCGCAACAATTAAACGAAACTGGTAAGTGATTTCTTGGTAAGTGAAGTTGACTGTGTAAAGAAAGCCTAGCCGCCTCCGCTGCAACTCTTCACGCCTCGTCTACGCCGCGACGCGCCTCGACGCGCCTCGACTTTTCATGTGGGCGTAGCGCCTAACGCTTTCGTGTACAAAAACATACTCGTATCATTTTACATTGAAGAGATATTTGCTTTACTCACTTTAAAACAAACAATTGTAAATTTCAGGTATCCGGCCCTTAACTGAGTAAAGGGTTCTTCTGAAAAATGCTTTTATGGTTAATTTGTTACCTGCAGAGGTCAGCGGTGTAGACATACAAAGAAGAGTGACGATCGACAAAGGGTGCAAAGATGCCCGAGTCGGTGCCCCTCAGAGCGTTGCATTCGCTGTGAGTTTGCCCATCTATCATCTCGCTGTCGGGCCAAAAGGACAGACGGGGCGAATTATCAAACTCCACAATTCTGCCCAAATCCGAAGAGCTCGACAGTCCTCTGAGCACTTTATAATCAGCACTCGGAACACCATTTTTCTAGAAAAAAACATCAACTTATTCAGGGCGTGGTTAACTGTACCTACCATTACTATCAAATAAACATGTCACCTTCAACATCTCAATTACGCAACTGTGAAAAAATGGGATGTGGCTTTGCTTTCTTTAAAATTATCTTTAGTGTATTATTTAAATATACCATATATTATACCAAAAAATATTTGATCCTTTAGCTATCGAGCGGTGTAATTAAATTTTTGATGTAAATGATATTATCAAACTGAATCCCCCGATTTTATTAAAATCACTTTTCTGAATTTCCTCCCACTATAAAAGCAAATTCACGTCAAAAATACCTGTACCTGTATTATAGGTGTGTGGTGTCGGCTTTAAAGATTTAAATCGAGAGATACGCCTTTACTAGCGGAACTGTATTAAAAGAGACAAAATATCATAACAGACATTTTGCTACAAAGATACTGTAGTCAAGGACCAATATTACTTGAGCTCTGACAGCGCGCAAACGTGCTTAAACAAGCGCTCTAATTATAATGGTCATCACAAGTCCACCAATCTGTACTAATAAATAAAATTCAAGTAAAATAATGTCAAATAAACTGCTTTTTACTAAGTAAACATTACAAAGGTGCAAAATGTTTGATTTTAAGATATAAAAAATATTCTGAATGGAATTTAATAGCTTTTCATTGCTACCTAATCACCTATACTTAGTTATGTAGAAGTTCAGCTATGAATTAAAAATTAATAAGGTATAGGTATATATGTATACGGTACTTATAAAAAGAAAACAATTTTAGTTGTAATTACTCGTATACAGGGTGTGGCCTAAATAAAGCAAGAAATAAAGAGCAATAAATTAAAATATAGACCCTTCAACGAATCAATAATTAATTCCAAATGGTTTCAATTAATTAAATTGAAAAACAAATTTACTGTTATTTTCTTACAAAATTGATCGAGCCAGCAATGTACTACTTACTACAGACATAATGTGTCCAGTCGGAGTACTTGACATTGGCATTTACGATCGTTCTCGCCCCAGTACCCTGTACCAAGACATCTAACGACTGATAACCGACAATTTAGCGGATCATGAAATTCATTAATTATGTATTGTAACTTTGGATTGCTATATCTGAGTATAAGCACGCAGCTGGGATGGCGAACCAGTGGCACGCGTGGCACCAATGGCACGCGACACAATACTTTGGGCACGCCACGGATCTAAACAGTTGCATTTTAATTAAAAATAACAAACTCCATTCTTTAATATCATGCAAAGTCAAAATTATTTGATGGCACGGCATGTTTATGACCTCATTGAACATTTATTTAGAAAAATGGCACGTTAATCCATAAAGGTTCGCCACCCCTGCTCTATAGAATCATCGTTTAAATTTACTGCTCTTATTACAGGCTACACCGTCTATATTTTAATTTTTTTATAGCTGCTAATTGGATGTAATATCATAGAAATTTAATAAATTATTAAAAAAATTGTTTGTCTGTCTGTCTGTTCTGGCTAATCTGCGAAACTTTCACCGGAATTTGACGGGACTTTTACCGGCAGTATTATCTGTATCTATCGATTCAGCAGTTTCTTAGATTGGCCGTGGCCTTTCGAAGATACCGCCTCAACATGTTCAAACACTTACAAAAGAAAAAATGCCGAATGTCATGGAGCCGTCGTCGTGAATTTGTATGTTCTTGGAGGAAACCGCACTGTTCCTTATCTCGTTGCAAACTCGTGCGCTTATCAAGTTGGTGTTGTCGCAAAAAGTGATTCCATCGAAGAGCATATCCCTCACTCTCAGTCGGACTATGGGGCTGTTGTATTCCCCGAAGACGCCATTCAGCCCTAGGTTGACGGCGGCCATCAAAGTAGGCGTGTTCCTCGCTTCGGCTACTTGAAGGATTGCCTAAAAAGAAATGTACTCAGGTTACAGGACAATGACCCAATTGCTACCACAAGTCGATCCGATAGATGGATTATCGATTTGTAACCCAATCAGTTACGACACATATTTTAGATAACGCAATTACCTACTTATCTCTTAACGCACGAAATTATTACCTGATTGGAAAATTTAAGACACTTGAACAATTTTGGGGTATAAAGGGCGTCCCAATACTATGCGACATGAAGGGAAAGTACCATAAATATCGTAGATAGGACTTTTTGCTGAAAGAAGACTTTGTTATTTTTAAGTTAATACCTAATACTGCATTCAAAGATTTTCTAAAAATTACTTGCTTCGTCTGGGAACCGACATAAATGTAAAAAAATCACCCATATTTTTATGATGCCAATCGAAAGAATGGACCTTAAAAGAAAGGAATAACGTAAAATGTTTTTTTCAAATTTAAAGAATATTATTTATTGCCGACGACGACGTAATTTTGAACTTCAGCATAAAGGCTTCTTTCAGCAAAATATCCTATCTATGATATTTAAGGGTACTTTCCCTTCATGTCGCATAGTCTTGGGACGCCCTGTATATACACCAATAGTTATAATACGATAAAAGCATTTATAGTTATAGCAACAAGAGATCAACAGCGAACTTGAATGGAGATATATTATTTCGATGAAGATCAAGCGTTATATGTATTGCTTATAGTTTTTTTTTATTTTTCCACGTGGTCGAAGTTGCGAGCACCAATTAGTATAGAACCGAATGAAATTTCGCAAGCATAAATATACAAGAAAGTAACATTATTATTATTATTATTATTTTGTATATGTTAATATTATTCTCCTTACATGATACATTATATTTGCGACGGTAACGTAATCGTCATCGGAATTTCCAAAAGAATCCTCTGGCACGAATTGGAAGTTCTCTAGCCGTCTATAAGTAAGATTGTCTTCTTCAAATTCATCTATAATACGGCTCTGATTTATCCTGCAAGGAAAACGTTAGAAAAGCATTTGTATGGATTACGCAGTTCTGCGGATAGCACACTGTGGATAGTTCACCTGTATACGTAGGGGCCTACTTCAGTGAGCACGGGCATAGCACCCCGCAGCACTTCTGCGGAATTACTAACGTTGAAAAATCTGACGTTAAAGGTGAGAGCAACTGGCACATTTTCAAATCTCTCAAATTGCACAGTTTCGCTTTTTAATACAACCTCCTGGAACAAATTCTTAATGTCATTGTATACAACTTTTCACTAAGTAATACCTATTACAAATGCGAAAGTTGTGTTTGTTACTCTTTCACGCAAAAACGGCTCAACTGGAAAACTTTTAGGTTATCGAGGAATCGTCCAAAAATATAACCGTCGACAGAGCTATAATATATGTCAGGCGTTATATTACTCGTATAATTTCCTCGTGTCTTATATTTTTAATTTTAAAAGCAGACGAAGTCGCGAGCACAAGCTAGTTACAAATATTTGAAAGGATATTTACAAGATGTCTTCATATTTAACATTAGATAATCAGTCTGGCAGCAGTCACCAAAACCTTACAGAACTTTACAGATAGCAGGAGTAGGTAGGTAAGAGATTAGGTACCTATTCACTGCTTTGCTAACACAATTATCAAATTGTGTGGGCTTGTTTAATCACAATATTATTTTACTAGCTGGCGCCCGCGACTTCGTCCGCGTTGAAAAAGAAAAAAATAGCCTATCCTGTGTCCCGTACGTCTAAATGTTTATCTACCAAGTTTCGTGAAAATCAGTTAATTCGTTTAAGAGTTATGGAGGAACATACATACATACATACATACAGAAAAAATTTCTAAAAATCGTCAATTTAGTTTCAGTATCATGTGTAGAGCCTAAACACGATATCTCTGAAAATAAAGTCACTTACTCCATGACCAACCCTTACAGATTTATTATTAGTATTGATGATGATGAGAAAAATAAATCCCTATGTGTTGTAGGTATATTTACCTGTTCTATCATATCATTAACGATAGAGGGAATCACAGTAAAAGTCATAACACACGCAACGACAGTGAAAACTGCTCCCACGGCCAGTGCGACCACTCCGCCGATAACGCCACACATGATTCCGGTCACTTCACAACTTCTTTTGCATTATTCTCAATTTAAAAGTGTTATTTGTTATTAAAAGACCATGGCGTAATTAGAAGATAAATCCAATCGATTTTCATTATTAGGGATCCCTTGCAACCTGCGACTATTTGTCTATCTATCTATTTCAATATAAATAATGTAATTGACGTGAACATGTAATGCAAAAATTGTAATTTTCTCATTTAATATATAATACTAGCTGACTCCGGCGACTTCAACTGCGTCGAAAAATAAAAAAATGAACCCCGTTGCTATAATACTTCGATGAGGCGTTAGTTTTTTTTATTTTATTAGTTTGTGGGTCTGCTCATGTGAGCCCTAGTAGGTCTCAACCATTATAGGAATAGAATAGAAGGCCTGAAGAAAAATAAAAATACAAAAACATACAGAACCTCTCGCGACACAATAAAGCGTATGTTGTTTTGATTGCATTATCTCTAAGTATGTTTGTAAAAATACTTAATGGACGAGATAAGTATAAATTACGCAAACTTAAAATTCATAATCCCCCTTCAGCTTATTAGGTGTTACCTAATTATGTATTATTTTATCTAAATGATTGGTGACAACGTATGACAATTATATTTTATACTAGCTGGTACCCGCGACTTCGCCCGTGTAACTGTAAATTATATACTAAAACTTTCCTCGAGAACCACTCTATCCATTGGTGAAAACAACATGAAAATCGGTGCAGTAGTTTTTGGGTTTATCGTGAACAGACAGACGCGTCGGAGGACTTTCTTTTATAATATATATAACTAGCTGACGCCCGCGACTTCGTCCGCGTTGAAAAAGAAAAAAGTAGCCTATCCTGTGTCCTGTTACGTCTAACTGTTTATCTACCAAGTTTCATGAAAATCAGTTAATTCGAAGTTATGGAGGAACATACATACTTACATACAGAAAAAAATTGTGAAAATGGTCAATTTAGTTTCAGTATCATGTATAGACAAGATATCTCTGAAAACAAAGAAACTTACTCCATGACCAACCCTCATGCCGGTTGCAGACCGAAAACTAAGCTAATGCCAAAGCTAAACTAAACAAGCTAAGCTAAGCTAAGCTAGAAATAAATGGTGTGCACACCAAGAGTTAAGCCAAGGCTCAGTCAGTTGTAAGTTGTGATAGTCATTTGACTGTGTGTTCCATAGTACAGGAAATTGTTTAACAATTTCAATAAATTGCTCCATATTCGCTACAAAACGACCGTGCGTACGACAAAGGACACTGGACAGCACTGGCGAAGGGCGTGCGGGGAAGGCGGGAGGGGCTTAGCTTAGCTCGTGTAGCTGCGCATCGGCATACACAACTAACTTAGCTTCGCATATTTTAGTTAGCTCACATAGCTTAGTTCGCATAGTTTGCGGTCTGCACACAAGTACGGAAAACTGCGTCAGCTATGCGAGCTAAGCTAAACTAGCTTAGCTCTTGGTCTGCAACCCGCATAAGAATGTCTTTTCTCACAGTCCCCCACTTATAGTGAAAGGCGCTACGCCCACATGAAAAGTCGAGGCGTGAAGAGTTGCGGCGGAGGCGGCTATGCTTTCTTTACACAGTCAACTTCACTTACCAGTTTCGTTTAATTGTTGCGCTATTTCACCCCATTTTTGGTCCTGTTTGTTTCTATTGCTATAGTCGGAAACGTCAAACAAGTTTGATGATTTTTATATTTAGATCTAGATCGTGTGACATTTTACTTTTATTTAATAAATACACGACCACGTCTAAACATAGCCGCAAACAATATGCCGGCGACGCTTCGCGCCCTCGCCGCGACTCTTCGCGCCTCGCCTCGCTTCGCCTTGACTCGCCGCCGCCTCTCCAGTATGTAGGCGCACAAGCATTGATTTCTATAGGAATGCTAGACGCGGCGCGCCGCTTATGCGCCCGTTCCTCGACGCGACGCGACGCGACTCTTGTGTGGGCTTCGCGCCTTAATTGCTTGGATTAAGCACATGCAAGAAATAAAATGCAAACTTATCTGAATGAATAAAATATTTTTTTAATTAATTTTGTTGCTAATGTACCTATTGCATCGTTTTTGTCAAGTCTTCACAAAAGGAATTAAAAAAAAAAACACCAGATATTACTAAAATCTTTTATTACAATTAAAATATTACGAAACTATTTTTAATCATAGGTATTCGTTTGGTCGCAATTGACACTAAATCAAAGT
Source organism: Synanthedon formicaeformis (assembly GCA_945859745.1). NCBI lineage: Eukaryota > Metazoa > Arthropoda > Insecta > Lepidoptera > Sesiidae > Synanthedon > Synanthedon formicaeformis. Next base: position 421,822 of record OX243953.1, on the reverse strand, counting down.
AAAATTACATATAAATGCAAAAATAGTACATAATATAAAATAACTATTATAAAGCATGCTACTGTTTTACAGAAGGATTAATTTTTTTGTTAAAATAGCATGTAAATTAGGATAAATTCAAATGTCTTTTGGTATGATAGCCAGGCTGCCAAATGGCTTAATTAAGCCTACAGTATTATGCCGATTGGATGTGCATGGTTGACTTTATAAATACATTTTAAAAAAATGTGTGTACACAAATCATATGGAGGAGACAGACAAAACTAAAATATCGAACATTTTTTAAAACTTTAAATTTGTAACTTATTTTTAAAAAAAAATCTTTAAAAAAATAAAGAGGATATTACTTTCTTTACATTATTTTTAATTTCTTAATGCTTAACTAACGTACGCAACTCAATATTACTTGTGTCGGATCCTATGGACCCTACTCGCTTAATTGAAGTGCACTTTTGACCCACTTTTTAAGGTCTAAACAATATTTTATTAAAATTATTTGTTTTTTTTTTTATCTGAGCCGTTAATATTTTTTTGCCTTCATCTGCATTTGCAAATTATTATAGTAATCGTATTGCACTCAAATTAAAAAAAAATCCTTTTCAAAGTCTTCTGAATACAATATTTTGTGTAGTACACTTACATTTTCATAGAATTGTAAGCTATGGAAACAGAAAATTTTAAGATAAAATGGAGTTTTAATGCCGAAAAGCACAGAACCAATAATAGTTTGAAAGGAAATAATTAGCACTAGAATATTATGCAATTTGACTAAACCGAACAAATCATCCAATTTTGAAAATACTAGCCAAAATTAATAAATTAGTAATAAAATTATTGGTATTGTGGAGATATATTAAAAACCCCTTTTCCATAAAACTGAATAAAATATTTTTCTTTCACAGTTCATCATAATGTAACATATACTAATCATGGTCAAATGGGCACTTTTTCGTGAGTCCAAAGGGTCCGACACCATATTACTTTAAAATTAAAAAAAAAAAACAACGCTCGAAAATCATAAATTGTACCTATAAGTACCGACTTACATATTTATAACCTAACTAAGCTTTTCACAAAACGAATATTACGAAATATTGTCCACGGTATTAAACAATGGCTTTAAAAATTTCACTTATCACTATGGACACAGATTACTACTAACTAGTACCTATACAATTAGTTAATTGAAACATCCACTTGACATCCGAATCCAATTTCTATATACTAACACACGCGAAATTTCCTTTTATTAAAAAAAAAAAAAAAACTATCCTACACTGTGTTCCCTCAGTCACGTTAAGTCTTTGCTCAATTAGTGTAAAGTTTTTGCTTATATGTAAAAAAAAATAGTATTTATACTGAGACTTTTGAGTATGTAGGGTCAGTCCCATGGTTGCGGCTAGTGGTGGGGCGGCTGTGTGTTGTTGTTGTTGTTGTTGTTGTTGAGTATGGCGTCTATGGAGAAGTCTGGCGGTGGCCGCCGCCGCTGCTCGCACATGATGAAGGTGTGCACCGCCTGCAGCGCGACTGCGCCCTCGCTGTCGGCGCTCTCGTGATTTCAGCTGGGCTTCTGCTGCACCTCGCGCATCATCAGCTGCTGCGACCGCTCCGGGGGCATCGGCTCGCCGGGTCGCATCGGGGCCGATGGCCCGCGCACCTGCGGCCCGTTCTCGCGCGGGCACCTCGCGCTCTCCACCGGACCGCTCGATATGGCTGCTGCACACAAAACACATACACTTCTTATTTATTACTAGCTGGCGCCCGCCACTTCGTTTGCGTTGAAATGGAAAAAAGTAGCCTAACTATCCTGTGTCCCGTACGTTACATCCCGTAAATGTTTATCTACCAAGTTTCATGAGAATCAGTTATAACTGATAACTCAATAACTCTTATAAGAGTTATTGAGGAACATACATACATACAATACCTACACTTACAGATATATTATTAGTATTGATTATTATTATTATTAATGTACCCGTGCGCCGTATACCTGTTACGCCATCTGTTGGATATTTATGGAACTACAGATAATTATAACAAATTTGTCCCCGTTAAAAAAGAAAAAAGTACCCTGTCCTGTGTCCCGTACGTCTAAATGTTTATCTAACAAGTTTCATCAAAATCAGTTAATTCGTTTGAGAGTTATGGAGGAACATAGGAACATACATACATACATACATACAGAAAAAAATACTAAAAATGGTCAATTTAGTTTCAGTATCATGTATAGAGCCTATAAACACGATATCTCTGAAAACTAAGTAAATTACTCCATGACCGAACCTTACAGATTTATTATTACTATTGATGACAATGAGATGGACCGATTCTAACTCCACGCCTTCTCCTCTCCTCCACGTCGAAGGCGCATTCTCCTCCACCGACCACGTCGCCTTCGGAGGGTGACAAAGAACATCTATCTAATCTAAAGAGGTTATCACACTATTCAATTTGAAGGAAACCAATTTAAGAACCTAAGTAGTGAACTGGTTGATCACACTACACTAAATTGATTTCTAAATCGAAGATCTATCTATATTGGATCCAATTTGTTCTAAACTAATTAGTTTACTTGAGTTTACACCTTCCGATTTCCTAAATTTCTTTCCTTCAAATTGAAGTGTGATAGCGGTTTAATCTATTTCAAAAATTGCAACCATATTAAGTGGCATTATATAGTAGCATTGAGGCAATAGCTAATAAAGCTAAGGAGTTTGTGGCGGCGAGACGATGGTGCGTATTAAGCTCTTCGGTGTAGAATAGAATAGAATAGCGCCATCTATTAGCGAAAAAAGGAACTTATCGAATCCACACAGTTGAATATGGTCGGCAGCGCACTTGCAACACCTATGGCGTTGCTTGTGTTATAGGCGACTGTAGCCACCTACCATCAAATCGACTATCTGCCTGTCTGTTGGACCTTGACATAAAGGGAAAATACTATTTGAACTGACCGGCGGTGAGCGGTATGGCCAGCCTGGCGTTGACGGCGAGCAGATGGTCCCTTCGCTGCAGAAGACTGCCCACGTGGTCTTCGAGACGGACGTTCTCCGTTCGCAGCTGGTGCAGGCAGGACAGCAGCGACGCGACTGCAACGTGATTTATCAGTAGGTACGAGTCATTTACAAATATATTTTAAAAAAAACCTTTCCCTAATATATTACACTAGCTTGTGCCCGCGACTTCGTCCGCTTTCTCTATAGCCTACAGCCTTCCTCAATAAATGGACTATCCAAAACAAAAAGAATTTTTCAATTCGAACCAGTACAGTTGATGAGATTAGCGTTTACAACCAAACAAACAAACTCTTCAGTATCTTCACAATCTTTTTACATTTTTACAATCTTGCAAATGGGCTACAAAATTGCATGTTGCATCTTGTCAGGAATAAACACCTAATTGTTCAAGTTTTCACTTCTGTCAGTACTCTCGGAGAGCCACTGTTTTTTTTTTACTGATCTTCAATCCTCTATCACAGATGCGAGATGGCGATATTTTGTCAAAAATTAATAAAAGTGTTTTAACACGCTGTTAAAATAGTCCCCAATGATTCCGGGACGTTAACGTTAGTTCACTTCAGAGTATTCTGATCAGTCAAATGCAAAAAAAAAGTGATCGAATAGATCGGAGGATATTTGTACAGTGCATTCTGCACATTATTTTGATAGATAAAAAAATTACGTAGATTTCTTTTTTGCATATCATAGTGAGCATTCTCTTTTTCTTTGCAATCATATTTTGTCGAGCGCCGAAAAGGCGCTCTCCGGCTATTTTGTTTGTACACGCAATCATGATAAACAAAAAAAAATTAATACCTCATTATTCCTATCATTTATTCTTAATTCAAACATTTGAGTATAAAATAAAAGAACCCCTGGTTTATTTTGGGGTCAATTAGTGGGTGTACTAGGCACCCGTAATAGTTTTACCTTCAGGAAATAGTCGATAAAGTTGTAAAAACTTTTCGATTCACCTCGTACTTAGTATGAAAATGAGACTCATTTATAGTAATTTATACATTTTATCGTTTTCGAACTTCGTTACCGTTTTAAATTGCTTCTTTGACTAGGGCCTCTGGGCGGTTTCACAAAAACATTTAAAAGTTAGTGAAGCAAACAGTACCGTATGTGTAATAGTATGAAAATGGGACTCACTGTCGAAATGCTGCGCTTGCTCCATGAGGAACTGCGAACCCTGCTCCCACTGCCTCTCGAGCAATTGGTCGAGGCTTTGGGCTCCCGACGAAGAGCGTCCGCTGGAGCAACTCATTGTCTGCAAAAGCACACCGCACAGGTCACAACCGAACACCAAGCTAGTGCACTCCGAAATGGCAGTTGGCTGGCACACACATCCGATAATCGAAATTCGAAATTTCGAACTAACATCGTAATAAAATAAATCACGTGACGTGACATGACAGTGACATTTGTCTATGACGTAGAATAGAATAGACCACAGAATAGATTATCGTAAAACAAGATAATTTACGGTTAATGTTTCAAAGTGATATTTTAAACGATTTACGCAGAAATCTAGAAAAAGCGTCTAAAAGTTATAAAATATTTGATATATTTTAGAACTCGATGTCGACAAAATTTATAATATGTGAAGTTAGGTACACAAATAAAAAATAGCATGGAAACGCAAATGTAGGTTAGCTGTGAAAATATTGTTCAGAAAAATTATAAAAATCGAAAATAATTGCAACTTATCATAACAGACTTTGCAAAAAATATAATCTATAGAATTTAATATACTATTATTAGACTATTATCAATAAAATTAAACTTGTTAGCGTTTGCTATTTATGTCGACGGAAGTATACTATAAAGTACTCTGTGACGTTACAATATAAAGTACGTTGACATTGATGTGACGTAACAATAAAAAAATACTCTGTGGCATGATATTAAAAAGGTACCCTAAATTACCTAATGACTTCAGTCGAACTATGGAGGGTAAAAGTAAAGGAGGACTGACAAACTGAAAAAGTGGCAAGCTAAAAGCATTAAATAGCGGTTCATAAATTGACCAGAATGGCGCTAGTGTAGCATTAGTGTTTGATACGAGTATGATTGGTTGGTTGCGTAGTTCATGAACTAGTGCGTCCCAGACCAATGCTACTACAGCGCTGCCAAATTGAGCGTATTCGACGGACACTAATTCTCCGTGAGTCGAACGAAGTAATGAACTCGTCCTCGAAGAGAGGTCGTTATCGTACGCACCTTTATTCCAATACCGTGATAAACGAAATTATTCAAAAAATTGTTTTTAACGCCATTTATTTCCTGAGCACTAATCAAAATTATTGCTTCGATTCCCAAATTATATAATTTCTAGTCATTGATTTAGAGGGCGCTGTTAACCTAACAGACTAAACGAAAATTCGTAATTTGCTTATTTATGATAGTGACGGTATTGAAATAAAGGTGCGGATGTCCGCGCATCTTAAGCCGCGTCCTCACTAGGGCCGCACGGCCACACCAGGCCGGCCGCTCGGCCAGGCCTTGTATAGTGTGTACAAGGCCTGTCCGAGCGGCCGGCCTGATGTGGCCGTGCGGCCCTAGTGAGGACGCGGCTTTAGAGTTGGAATTGCAGTTTTTATATCTATATATCTGAATCTGAATGATTATGAACGCACGAATATAACTAAATGAACGAACCCAATCCAAAATAATCGGATCCGTTTAGTTCTACTGTTCAGTATAACTATTCGGATTTTTTTGTTCATTTTGTTATATCGTATAACTAGGTGGACTAACCCTAGTGTCTGCGAGGATATGGCGGTGTCTGTGGGGCTCGGGGATAAATGCCTTGGGGCCTAATACAGTACAGTACCGTATGTGATGACTTAGACTTGGATATAATATAATAAATGATATGTTACCGAAGCGGCCTTGTTGATGAGGGGCGGAGGTAGCAGGGGGTCGGGGCCGACGCCCCCTGCCGCGTGGGCCGCAAGTTCAGCGCTCAGCTGCTCCTGGAGCCTGGCAGCGGACACACTCTTTGGGTTTAGCTCATTCCCAAGCATATGCGGAGCTGAGTAGTTGGCAGCAGACCTTTTACAGTTATTAGCACACCTTTAGATATCTCCCTCTGCCTCTCTCTCTCTCTCTCTCTCTGTATATTTGCGCTAAACTCGTAAACTATGTTGGTTGATAAAAAAAAAACCAAGACAGTCTTAATAGCCATAGAGCGCTTTTCTGCTAAGTCTTTGCCTTAAGTCAAAATTAACTGTATAAAATAAAAGAATTACTTAATAATCTTGATACCTACACTACAAGTATTGATTAATACTAAAAGTAAAAAGCAAAAATTAGTAGACAAGCACTGAACAGAATAATCATCTACTCCATCATTTAATAGCCTTAATAAATATTCATGAAATTTTGGGTTTTTCTATTAGTTCTACGACAGAACTGTTTGGACAAAAATTCCAACTAATTCTACTGCACAGTATTACAGATCCACATTTATAATACGAGTATTACTAAGAAAGTAAGAATAATATCGCATACTCACCAGTAGAACTCATTGCAAGTTTTTTTTTTAAGTTTTGTTCTATTATAAAAATAGTAGAACGTTGGGACACGTGTCATTAAAATTATTCGAGTCCAATCTGTCATACTGTGCAGTATAACTAGTTGACATATTTTTGTGCAAACAGTTCTACGATTTTTTCCCAAATTTTTCCACAATCATAATCTAATCTGTAGGTAGAAGGCGTCTGAAGTGGTCTACATCTACATGGTAACCAAGGCACGTGATAATAAAATAAGGAAGTCTATTTATGGACTTACTTCTTTCCCTTAGCTCCCCGTTCGGAACCTGAAAAAAATTTAAAAAAATGTATTAGTACAATTTATGTAAGCATTTTTGGACATTTGTTCAAGTCAGTTTAAAATGACAGGCTAGTACAAATCAAATCAAATCAAAATATTTATTTATCAATTAGGTTTCTACATGAAACTCTTATGATCGTCATTATAAATATAAATTTACCAGGATTTCGGAAAAAAGCCAAGGTGACGATCCTGAGAAGAAACCCCGAAAAAACTCAGAATACTATTCTTTTTGTCATATATATATATATATATATATATATATATATATATATATATATATATATATATATATATATATATATATATATATATATATATATATATATAGTACGAGCTCCGAATCGCTTAAATCCAGGCTTCTTTGTCGCTTTAATAATCAGTGATTTTATAATAGCCTTTCGAGAGGAGTTTACTTAGAGAGGGGTTTTATTTAATTCATACTACGGCAGCCAAGTCAAAATCTAGCGCAAACATTGTGTTTTCGAGCTCTCAGTAATATAAAAGTACTTTGGAAGTTAGTAGCATTATTTTATATTAAAAAAAAAACCATGTTTATGTTGATACATTGGTTTATTACGGTTGATTTTGATGTACATAGATTTTTTAAACATTTTTTTATTATAACAATCATAACTACAATAATATTTTTAATAATTTACAAACTATATAACATCCAAATAAACAAATGATAAAAGTATTACATTTATACATCAATGTGAACATCAAAAAAAGAACTGTTACATTTGTTTGAGTATCTATATAAATAAAAATCAATTGGCGAATGTATTTGTACACAAAGAAAGGTTCAAACACTTGACTTTTTTTTTAGTTATATGAATGATTTCAATTTTTGTTGTTTTAAAATGTACGAAAACACTATGTTCGCGCTTGATTTCAACTTAGCTGCCATAGTATAAAATGAATTATAGCCTAAAAGCAATCATATGGCATAGGTTCCATCACTGGTGAGAAGCTGGTCCAAAATGACCCATTGTCCTTTATTTATAGTAGAAAAGGCTCCGATTATTTGAGGTAGTTTATTATAAAACCGTACACTTTGACCCATAAAAGAATTACTTATCTTGTGGAGTCGCGTTTTATGAAAATTTAATTTATGAAACTGAGGGCCTAGTGCGAGTTTTACTCGATCAAACGCCACTTAGCCACTAGGTGGCGCTGCTTCATTCTCAGTGACGTAAGCGCTCTGACCTTCTTTTTGTCGTTGGTGTTGCCGTAGTAAACCTAGGTGGACCCTAGAATTACATATTTTGCAGCAACGAAGCCGGGAGCGGGTCGCTAGTCCTCGTACAAAATATACAAACCATGTTTATCGCTCTTTGTATTAATGAAAACTGTATCAAAATCCGTTGGGTAATTTAGAAGTTAGTGGAGAAATAGAACCAAAACGACAGCAGAGTACATCACAATTGACCTATCATAGAAATATATTCACAAAACAATGTTCCTATGAATGTCGTTTATTTAGACAAATAAATGACAAGCGCCTAATTTTTATAAGTAAACGTATGATCCACACATTAAATATAATAATTCTTTGAAAACGGATTCCGAGACTTAAAGCCCTCCACTAAAAATACTAATTATTTAAAAAAAGTACAATGTTGTTCTTTCTGCGTGTTCGAGTTGTGAAAATTTAAATTTTATAATCGTTCGTAAGGAGTAAATTCCAGTAGTGTGTCGGAGCTGACACACACTTCTAGATCACTTTCTATATTAAAACATAAAATCAATATAAACCTAATAGCTATAATAAGCAATATCAAAGCTAATCTTGAAGATTGTGGTAATAGACACTAATAATATACACTAAATAGCTAGGTATTAAAAGAGTAGGTACTCTGCATATGCACTTAAAAAAAATAATAAGCAGGCAAGGTAAAATAAGGTTCAAACTACCAACCACTGCTGAGTAAAAAAAAAACGATGAATATAAAAAACTATAGACTTCAATGTTAATTTTTATTAAATGATATATATTAATCTAGATAACTAGAAGGATTTAGGCCGATTTCAGTGCTCTCCTGACGGTCAGGCGAGCTTTGTAACGACTTGTGAATTTTCATACAAATGACATAAGCGCGTCGGTCGTACGTATCGTCAGGGTTGACCGTCAGATCACTAAAACCGGCCTTACAGAAATATAGTAAATAATATTATAGTAAAAAAAAAAACAGCCAACAAACAAAACAACCACAGGCAACAGAAAGGACGAGACTTAAAAAACCTTCACCAGTCGGAGACAAGTGCATATCTCAGTACATAACATTACATTTCATAGACATTAATATAGTAGCGTAACAGACGGACATACCTATATTCCGCGTCACCAAAGTATGCGAGTATATCTATGAATAAGTGTAATCGAGTCAGCTAATTAAGCCTTAGATATAATAATAATAATGTTATTTGTAGTATTAATAATATTATAATTAACTAGCTGCTGCGTCTATTACTATAGTACATTAATATCTGTGTTACATTAAGCGTGTCCGTCACAAATTATAATGAAAAAAAAAAAAAAAATTTATAAAACAACCACCGCACAGCCAGCTTGACTCTCGTACAAACAAACGGAAGATGCTATAATATGTGAGTAGCTAATGGGGTAGCGGCATGCTTACAGTGGACATACCGGGGGAGCTGGGTGGTGAGTCTTTAATTGTCTCTTGATATATCAGCGGAGGCGTTGACTGCGGTTGGCGACGTACATTCGCAAGACTCTGTGTACTGGGCGCTTCTACAAAATACATCATAAGAACGAATGTTGTTCACCATTGCGGAGTCGGTGGGGTGTCGGTGCGTTGCGGACTTGACTTACGTATCATGGAGGGCGACGGATTGGTCGGGGCGGGCATGCCGGCCATCGTGGTCGCCGCCGAGGTCGCCACGGCCATGGCGGCGCGCTTCTTCTTCATGCCGGGCGGGCCGGGGGGCATCGGCGGCAGCGGGATGTTCGACAGAGATATATCTCTATTGCCTACGCCGCTCACTCTGAAATTTTTCACAATTTTTATTCTTATTTGTTTTCTATTCTACTAGTAGCTGGTGCCACCGACTGATGCGAAAGTTTGTATGGATGTTTGTTACTCTTTCACGCAAAAACTACTGAATGGATTTCAATGAAACTTTACATTGATATAACTTATAAGACATAGGCATAAAGATGATAAAAAGATAAAAAAAGACATTGTGTGGATTAGTACGGATTGGGCGCCACCATCGTCACAGCGATAACGATGTCCGGCGTTACCCCTCACATATATTTCCTTTCAACGCGGACGAAGTCGCGGACACCAGCTAGTAAGCAATATAACACTTGATCTCTTGTTGATATAGAACTATCTTTGGCCAGGCGTTAGTTTTTCTATTATATTTTAAATGATCTCTTGGCAAGAGTACCTACTTTTTGTCTAGGTGCAAATTTTGCAAATTTCGTATGCACGGTTGCGCGGTTAATGCGTGAAAAGGTAACTGACAGACAAACAGACAGTTACTTTCACATTTATTAACATTATACTCGTAGTATGGATGTTTGGCTGTACACTGTTGGTCAGTAAGGATTAATGATTTTTATAAATTTAGTTTTATTTTAAATTTAATGAAAAAATTAAGTTCTTCGTATGACAAAGTTATCTAATATTAAGAAATACATGTAAACTCACCCGGGTTGCTGCATTTCGTAGCCGACGTTCAAATTGCCCCATGCGGACGAACGTCCGGCGCCGTTCTGCAAATGATACCACATTACATAAATTAATTGTGGCCACGTTACGATCATTTACTAATTGTTTGAGTAATCACCCGATTTGTATAAACAAGAGGAAAACGGAAATCAAATGACATAATAAATAAACACCACACAGCATTCACCGCTGTTTTACATACGTATCTGCAAATTTCAATTTATGTATAAACAATACATAGTAACAATACTCGTATGTTATACTCTTCAAAGATAACAATGGCCACTTTAAAGTGAACATTTATTAAAAAAACAGCTCTCAATATAACCGTTGTTTTTGTATAATAACATTGTAACCATGTATACTAAACACATAATAAAATTTACTTTTGTTCTATAGTTTTTATGATAACTATAATAGAGTTTATAAAAGTAATTTTTAAAAACAATACTAATAATAAATCTGTAAGGGTTGGTCATGGAGTAAGTTACTTTGTTTTCAGAGATATCGTGTTTATAGGCTCTATACATGATACTGAAACTAAATTGACCATTTTTAGATATTTTTCTGTATGTATGTATGTATGTATGTATGTATGTATGTATGCATGTATGTATGTATGTATGTACGTATGTATGTATGTTCCTCCATAACTCTTAAACGAATCAAATGATTTTCATGAAATATAAAGAAAAATTCAAACATATCTTATTCTTAATTTGAATTTGAACTTAGAGCAAACAACTTAACAATGTTGACGAATTTAAGATAAATAGAATGAGAAATGAACATAAACTCGTTTATACTAGTTCTAAAATTAAATGTAACTAATTAGTATATGCATGACACTTAGAGCCTCTTTCACCATCTGTCAAGTGGGCTAGCCGTCATTAACACCCGTATTCACAAACATTATGAGGTCTCACTCTCACAGTGCTGACAAACGCATGGGGTCATCCAAATCAATTCATAAACAGCACTTGAGCACTTGAGTGATGAAACTGATGAACGACACTATGCGTCCGTAGCCGCCGAGCTATATTAGGGAACGCATAGTGTCCGGCTTATGCCAAAAGCAAGTACCAATTATACTTGTAATTTTAGTTGACTATACCAAACTGGTTATTTGTAATTCTGATGATTTGAAAAGCTGACCATCTGAAAGTCTGTCCATTTGTAAATCTAACCTTTTGAAAGTAAAGGCAACGGACTACCGACAGCGAAACGTAACGTAATAGCGGACCTATGGAAGGTACTCATATGATATTATTATAACGCCGCTTCAAAGTTATCCCGGACGTCCGTCACGAACTGTCAAATGGGAAAACATAAAACGGCTCCACATTACTTGCCCTACAGTTTTGCTTGTGTTAAATTGAAGCTAAGTAAATGCTTTTCAACTTCATTTCTCATAAATTTCCTCGTAGAAAGATTATTTGAGGTGATATTTTGTTTTGAAAAACGCTTAAGTACAAATTTCTAACTTTTTGGGGGAAATGATATTTTTGAAGTAGTGTATCTCGGGATTTGTTTGACATACAGCAATTCCTCCTCCCCTCCCTCCCACGCCAAAAATGGCGTAACTTTTTTAAAAAGAAAATAAGTGGACTGTATAGAACAATTAGGAGCTGGAATGATACTTTTACTTTGAATGTTGGGGTTTGGTGACCAAACTTTGGTCTTATTTTGAGCTAATTGCACCATACTATATGACAATTATCGTTTGTGAATCGTGGGAGTCACCAGTCACCAGGGATAATGGAGCTTCGGGTTTGACTGGGTTTTGCGGGGGACGAACCTGAAGGACGTCTCTCTGGTCTGTTACGCGGATGATACGTTAGTAACGGCCAGAGCAGCCTCCCACAGAATGGCATCAATCCTCGCCACGGCTGGCGTAGCCCACGTGGTTGTGAGGATGCGGCGGCTGGGCTTGTCGGTGGCCCTCGACAAGTCCGAGGCGCTGTGTTTCCACGGCCATCGGAACATGCCACCGCTTGATAGCCATCTCGTGGTTGCAGGCGTTTCCATCGCTGTTGGGACGACAATGAGGTATCTCGGCCTCGTCCGCGACAGTCAATGGAAATTTGATTGTCATTTCCGCCAATTGGCGCCGTGACTCATTGGAGCCGCTGCCGCACTTGGGAGGATTCTCCCCAACCTGCGTGGGCCGAATACGGCCTGTCGCCGCCTCTACGCTGTGGCGGTACGGTCCATGGCCTTGTATGGGGCTCCCATCTCATCGCGCAAAGGGCCATGGCGGTCAGGATTGTGAGGGGGTACCGCACCATCTCTTTTGAGGCGGCGTGTGTACTGGCTGGCACCCTTCCGTGGGAGCTGGATGCCAAAGTGTTGGCGGTGGTGTACCGTGAAGTCGCGGATGCACGATCACGCGGCTCAGTTTTATCATCGGAGGAGGTCGTCAGGTTGAGGAGACACTCCCAGACGATCCTCCTCCAAAAGTGGGAGGAAAGGCTGGCGGAACCCAGTGCGGGCCGCCTGACGATTGAGGCCATTCGCCCCTCCCTAGAGGGATGGCTGGCGAAGCGGCGCGGGGCCCTCACGTTCCGCCTGGTGCAGGTGCTCTCGGGGCACGGTTGCTTCGGGCGTTACCTTCACCGGGTGGCCGTGAGAGAGCCAACGGAGGAATGCCACCATTGTGGCTGCGCGGTTGACACTGCGCAGCACACTTTGGCTGAATGCCCCGAATGGGCAGAGCAGCGCGCCACTCTGTCTCTCGTCGTGGGCTCCGATCTTTCGCTGCCGGCCGTTGTGAATTCGATGGTTGGCAGTGACCTTGCGTGGCAGGCGATGCTCACGTTCTGTGAGCACGTTATGTCGCGCAAGGAAGCGGCAGAAAGGCAGCGGGAAGAGGATCCCCTCTCCCAGCCAATCCACCGGAGAAGGCTCGGGCGCAGGCGGGTGGCCTATATCCGCCGCCTTCCACCCTAACCGGGACCAGGGCGGTGGTCTTGGGGGAGACTACCGCCCTTCGTAAGGTCCCCCGAGTAGGCCGGCGTACCTCCACTTTCGGGTACGCCGTGGTTCTAACAGGGAGCACAGGCCTCCCCGCGTTGCATAGCCGTGGCGGGGCACCGAAGTCGTGTAACAACGTCCCCACGACCCCGCCCATCAGCGGCCGCGACAGATAGAAAGTCGTTGGGTTTTACCCGGTAGAAATCCGGCATAATTTGATAATAACTCGAAAGAAGCGAATTTTAATACTTCACAAAGTTACAGACACTATCGAAGGTGTTGACTACCAATTGAGAATAATTTTTACCTTTGCCAATTAAACATATTTAAAAAATAAAAATAAAAAAATTATATAAAGGCATCGATTTTTTTTAAAGTAGGTAATAACACAAAAACTGTATTTCAAAATTTAATCACTAGTTTTATGTGGATATTAATTATTTACAAATGCTGCTAGCTGCTAACAGTTTTGTCCACTTAACCCTTCAAATGTGTATTTTGTGGTTTAGAAGTAGTTACCAGAGAAACAAACATGAAACAAATGGTTACTGTGAGTCAACCATAACAGAGTTAGTTTTCTTTGGAATTTATAAATGAACTACGAGTACAATCTAGTACATCTGTGTGCAAGCCATGTGTTTTTTTTTCTATTTGCATAAATAGCTTAGGTTTTATTATACCTTCCATGTAAAATGAAAACCGCATCAAAATCCGTTGCATGGTATAGGAGGAGTTAGCAGTTACATTTATATATTAGACAGACGGACGAAGAAAGTGACTTGAAATTATACTATGTAATAAAGATATCGGTGTTAATTATGTTTGATATTCATAAAATACAATACGATTGAAAAAAAAATTTTGCTCGTATTCCTCGAGAAACACTAGAAGGCGCTAATAACGATAATAGATTATCGATATCTTTAGTAATGTGCAAATGACGTTTGGATATGTGATTTCAGTGTTTTTAATGTGACGTTACTGAGATTAGACTTCATTTTAGCACTAAAAATAATTAAATTTCTAATATAAACACCTCATGTGTATCAAGTTTAAACTATTACATACCTTTGCTACAAACTATCATCGTTCGATAACACCTTAACCAACTCACTGACAACTCGAAAAAACTAGGTATATAATAATAATCACTGTAATTTAACTTTGACTTCGCTTGTCGAAGATGTGACTATTTAGCACAAAAAAAAAAACTACGCCGAGGGTCGCACACGTGTTTCAAAGCGGTCAGTCAAATATGTACTGACATACCCAAAACAATTTTATTATTAGAGACTTGTTTTTTTTTTTTCAGTTGTAAACTTTACAAGTGGTATATTTTTGTTACGGAAGTTATGTGACGAAGTTAGTTTCTATCTAATTCGAATAAGAGATTATTTTGTTATTTATTTATAATTAAATAATATTTTACACTGTCAATATTTTGTATCAAGATTTAAAGGTTGTATTTATGTGAAATATGGTAACTTCTCACGTGCATATAACTGTTTTTCTTCTTAATTTATTTCAATTATATTCGTGTTACTCTGAACTTGGACAGATACCGATTATTTTGTTGTGAGAGCAGGTAGAGAGAGGGTCCATTTTTATATTATGACAATGCGATCTGTACAGGTACACAGCCGTAACAATAGATAGGGTTCAACTACTCCCGACTACAATGATTGGTGTTTGACATTTTTTTTAAATACTTAATTAAATGTTTCACCCCATATTAACGTTTTGTTTGGTAAGAAAATTTTGGGAAAAATTAATTTAATTAAAAGGAAAAACACGAATTCGAGTCATCGTGCTACCTGACGCGCCCCTAACTTCCCACGATTCGTTCAATAAGGTATTTTTGCATTGTTAGTACCGTAGGCAACAGGTCATGTTGCATTCCACACGTCGTGTGCACTGTGCAATGCAACATGGGCAATAGGTCATGTTGCATTCACAAGTGTGCAATGTGAAACCCACATACGATCGCCCATATACAATTATATTTCCTACGAAATCTGCGAAAAGGTACCTTTAAATTTAAATATATTCTTAGTGGTCGTCTCGCACATATTATTTTCTTGAAAAAAAAAAAATTGAACGCCACCGTTTCAGATAACAACACTAACTTCCTTTTTCATTGTAATTTAATTTTAAGAAATAGTATTAGACTAGTCTTTTTTTTTTTGTGAACTTTCGGCTGTCGCAGTAAGCAAAATATTACCAAAAACAAATTATATATAGTGTTTGCAAAATAAACATGTAGGTCCTAATACAAAATAATTTACACGGTATGCAACATTATATGGTTGTATATGTTACGTATATTTACGTTACATGTGGTTTTTTTTTATCAAAACATTATAACATTGTCTGTTTCTCCGCAAACCTCTACAGAATTTCGATACGGTTTTCACCATTAGGGAGAGCGGTAAAGTTTGGGTTACATATAATATAATTTGCAGCAAAAATATTGTATCCTAGTCGCCTTTATTATTTCTTTATCCAGATATTTATTAGTATTATATAATATAGGAGTATATAGCGTTAGTTAAACATACCTGAGGATGAATCGGTGACTTCCTCCCGCCTGCCGTGTTTATGCCACTAGGACCGGCGACAGGGCTCTGCGAGCGTCTGTCAAGTAAAACACATATTTTAATCATTTTAACTAGTTCCCACAGGAGATAGACGGAATATAAATATGGAAAGTGCGTCTACTTACACGGGACTTTGAGTCCTGCTGGGACTGTACCCGGGACTTTCGCTCGAGTGGCGCATCGTGTGAGTTTCCAGCAATTTCATCTGTTCAAAACACAGTATAAACCTCTTGTTAATAATGTACAAGCGAAAATGTACTGTTTCAAAACAACACAATAAAGACATATTAAAGGATGAGCATGAAAAGTATTTATAACATCAAAATCGTATCTGAAATCGCCGGTCCTAACGTATGCACTCACAAAATAACAACTGAACCAACTAAGGCGCTACGCCCACATGAAAAGTCGAGGCGCGTCGAGGCGCGTCGCGGCGTAGACGAGGCGTGAAGAGTTGCGGCGGAGGCGGCTAGGCTTTCTTTACACAGTCAACTTCACTTACCAAAAAATCACTTACCAGTTTCGTTTAATTGTTGCGCTATTTCACCCCATTTTTGGTCCTGTTTGTTTCTATTGCTATAGTCGGAAACATCAAACAAGTTCGATGATTTTTATATTTAGATCTAAATCGTCTGACATTTTACTTTTATTTAATAAATACACGACCACGTCTAAACACAGCCGCAAACAAAATGCCGCGCCCGTTCAGTGACGCTTCGCGCCCTCGCCCCGACTCTTCGCGCCTCGCCTCGCTTCGCCTCGACTCGCCGCCGCCTCTCCAGTATGTGGGCGCACAACCATTGATTTCTATAGCAAAGCTAGAGGCGGCGCGCCGCTTATGCGCCCGTTCCTCGACGCGACGCGACTCTTGTGTGGGCTTCGCGCCTAAGACCTTGCCTATGAAGTGCGAAAAAAAAGAGTATGACGGGAACAAGGAAAACAGAAATATGTAATAAAACATTCTACCATCAGAAAACAGACGATATAAAATTGAAAATTAGAAATGCTAAGTATGGGATGGTACAGCTAGAAAGGAGTTGTAAAGTGATATAGATGGCTATATGTCGCTATTTCAAAGTATGTGTGTAGTGTAGTTTGTTTGCATTTTATTTGTAATGGCGACAACGAATGAAAGAGTTTAATTGATTTTTGTCCTTGTCGCGTTATTTTTATTTTTTAGTCCGGATATACTGTTCCCTTCAAGGCTTCTCAAGATCGAACACGTTATATGGTAGTCAAATTGGCAAATGAAATGAATCACCTTGAATGATGAATCAAATCTCTTAAACAAAGTCAAATACGGCAACGAATGAGATTACTTATAATATGAGATGAAATGAATAATAAAAAAAAAAAACAAAAACAAAAATAGTGAGGCGCAGGACAGAGAAGTGTGGATAAGATCAGAGGAGGTCTTTGCTTTGGGGGGAAACAGAATGGAAGAGGAAAAATAAAATATAAAGCTGAGGGCACATTTATAAAATGGAAACGCTTCGATCAAATATAACAAATGACTATGTATATATGCCGATTAAATGTGGCACATTAGTAGGCACAATCCAAATACCTGAACAATTAATATTTGATCGAAGCCAAGTGTACATGTTGTACAGATGTATCATCAACGTACCCTTTTATACATTCTGTTTCCGACACCATCTACATTTAGTTCGCCCATTGATGTTAGAGACCACATATTGTTATATTCCTGTAACGATAAATATTTACTTATATTACTTCGCGAGACGTTTTAATCCGTATTGTACTACGAGTACAATTAAGCGTTTACTACAAAATTACCAAACAGTGTGATCTTAATAGAGTTAGGATAATGATTAAGATTGTTCAGTTTTAAATACGATACAATATTTTGATAGCCTCAATATATATTGTACTTTAAAGGTATTCTTTTAGTGTGTGTGTGTGCAATACATGCGGAGCAAAGAAAAAAATGGCAGGGGAGGCCTTCACCTGAGAGTAATCCTTAACTACTTGAAAAAACCAACAATTTGTTAAAATGTTAAGAATATAAGAATTTGTTTGTAACATTTTGGTATAAGAATAAATGGGCATTTTTTTTATTTATTTAGTATTACTTATATTAATAAAAATATTTTAAAAATCAAAGTGCAACAAAAAAAAATCAAAAATCGTGGTCATTAAACTTGATGTAGAATATAAATATGGGCTTATTCAATTTGGAACAACTGAATTCATCTATGAAAACGGCGGACTTTTTAAGAACTGTTTTACACGTTACAATTACAGCGTTGGCGCCAACAAGCGCTCTCAAGTTAATTAAAATAAATGACAATATTATTTTCTGCTGGACTTTTGTCAATAAAATCGATGACCCGCGCCTCTTATATGTATAATCTGTGAACCTTGGTAGACGGTCATAGTGCTCTCCGTAGCTTCCTTGCGAGGCCCTATAGTTAGAGTAAAGGAGAAAGAAACAAACTCACTGGAATCTCTGGCCTCGGCGAGTATCCTCTGATGTGGAGCGCGCTGGTGGACGTCATAGCCCTCCTCTTCTTGGTGAGTTTAGTGTCTACGGCGTCCGTGTTGGTGATGACGGACTCCTGATAGGTCCTCGCCGGTGGAGCCACGGAGGTCGGGGGGCACGCGCCGGTCGGGGACTTCACTACCGGTGGCGATTTCCTATTCGGACTCTCCACGTTACTGTACAAAGGTTACTTTTGACGTGAATGATTCAGAAAAAACGCGGGTTTGATTCAATATTTACTAGTAATTACAAAACTCGAAAGCTAAATGATAGAAATGTTATTTTCTTACTCATTCGCCGAAACTTAACACAAAAAATGCTGTACTTCTACTATCCATCTTATATATTATATAAAGTATATCCCGTACGAATTAACTTGAGACTCCCCTTGAATACGACCCCTTCCCGACTAATTATAATTTATCCTTTCCAAGAAAATTTTATTCTGTTCTTATTAATAATCTCATGCAAAATTAAAAAAAAAAAAAAAAAAAAAAAAAAAACTGCGACGCTGATGCGTGTGCAAATAAATGATTTTTGTCATCGGCCCAGGTCTCAAGTTAATTCGTACGGGTTATATCTTGTTTATGGTTTGAGATTAGTTAAGTTCGGTAGCAGCAGAGGATGCAAATAAAACCGATTTTACTTATAACTACTTAAGAAAATAAAAACTTTTACAAATAATTTTTCATATCTAAATTAACATGGACGATTACATAATGCAAGAGCCACCGAAAGATCGTCATCTGCATGGTTGGTATTGCGACATGCGATTCCCTCAAGGATCGCGCCTTTACCAAATACATTTCATGTTAGGATTACATCATAACATGGATTAAACACGGGTGGTATTGCGACACATTTACATGCGATTCCTTACGAAATTAATTTCACATAATTTTCAGACGTATGAATCACCGGAATTCATCTTGGGGCACAGTAATCAATCAAGGGCGCGATCCTTCAGGGAATCGCATGTCGCAATACCACCCATGCAGATGACGATCTTTCGGTGGCTCTTGCATTATGTAATCATAACAGATTCCTTCGTACAATGGCTGTTTGGTGTTTGGTATTTGCATCGAAGTACTACAAGTATGGAATTCGCGTGACAAAAATCCCTAAGCGACACATAAAAAGTACGCCTAATTATAAACGAAATCATGGCGAAATCAGTGGTAAAAGGTAGTAACGACCAACTTCTACTATTCATTTTAAACTCCAAAGTCACATTTTCTTTAAATGACGGATGTCATAGTTGATGCTCTACGCATAATATATTATGTCACTTTTAAATCCGTCCGTACTAATATTATAATTGCGAAAGTTGAAATTTTACATACACGTTGACTGGGACACCAGAAAGGACATAGGGTACCTTTCATCCAGAACGCGGACGAAGTCGCGGGCACCAACTAGTGTTCCACAATTTTTGTAATGCTTAAGTATGGCGTGCCAAATCCATAGTTGTAGTACATTGATGGGTGTTTGGTATAATTAGAAGACTCACTTGGCGGCGACGGTGGTGACAGTGGTGACCGGAATCGGAACTACCGACACCGTGCTGATCACTCCGACAGCCTCCGCGGACTTGGCGCTGGGTGACTCGGCCGGAGGAGTCACCTTGGTCACGTTGTTCGGAGTAGACCCACCGGCTGCTGCAATCGATTTAATGACAATTAGCAATGTATGAGAAAAAAATTACAATTCGTTATACATGCTAAACTGTATATTGTGACACATATTGTATATTGTGATTCTACACTTAGCAGTTTTGGTCAGTAGAGACCCAAAAATGGTAGCAATACATTAATGTTTTGTGAAAATGTATAAACATTGTAAATATGCCTGGATTTTGAAATATCATTAGCTCGAAGCAAAATGCCCGAGTGGCTATGTGTTCCCTATCGTCCTAGGGGATCATCTATATAGAGATTCTCACATACAACTTTTAAATTCGTACACAAATGTCATCTTTATTGTTTACTAGCGACCCGCTCCCAGCTTCGCGCGGACGCAATTAACCGCGGGCATTTTTTCCCTTCACAAGAACCTTTCCCAGACTTCAAAGCCAAATTGATCTGACTCTTCTTCGAGTTTTACCATTAATTTTTATTTGTATAGATTATTTCCCGTAAAGTTATTGTCATCTAAGAAATACACACCCTCCGTTGTGTGCTGAGGAGAGGGCGCTGGGGTGCTGCCCTTGCTTCCTGCGTCCACGGACGATCCCCTGCGGGCGGGCGACGTCTTCTTCTTATCAGACGAGTGGGGCTTCCCACCTATGGGCAAAACATTTTTACAGGCACTGGTCATTGTAGTTTCGTAGCAGTCACTACTGGGAGGGCACACTATACCACAATCGTGAATTGAACGAGGGTTATTGTGTTTCAGTAAGTTTTTAAAGCATGCCTGAGTCAATTTCTCTAATCGATCCCAACTGCAAGCCCACTTGTAAGCGCTGCGGTTTCGCTTGTGTTATTTATATGGTAGCCACTTCCCAACAAGTGCACCGGCAAAATTTCAAAAATGTAAAAAAATATAATTTTTTGTATATTGTGAAAATCAACACCTTGGACCACATTTTTAGTTGCTACAAATTTTCAAATTTCTCAGTTTTAATTTTTGTTACGTAATCCTGGATAACCCTGGTATTAGTCACTTCACAAGAAAACCATGCATGACTAAGAGTTTGGAGACTAGAAAAAATTGTTTGAGTAAAGCGTCTAATAATTTTTATTTCCTATGACAGTTGAACCTTGTAAAAAAAGTGTACCACATTATTAATGGCAAGATTTATTAATAGTTAGCTCGTTTGTTAATAAAAAAAGTGTACTACACTCATGGCAAGTTTTATTTGAGTTAGCCCCGTTTGTTAAGATTCAAATATTCTGAGCAAGACAGACAGGTGCTGCCATCGGACTCTGTACCCAGCTGTATCGTTGACTTTTGGGACACCCCGTATATACAATAGTTATATTTTTAAAAGGCAATAAAATACAGTCATCTACTGCGCATGCTACACAAAAACTTTAACACTCTAGATGAAAGTGTGTATACTTTTGTCGGTTGCCTTGTACTTGCGACTGGGGATCGGCGTTGGAGACTCCGCCTCGCGCTCCGGGTTGGACTCTGTCCAGACGCGTATCAAACAAACCACAGCGTTAATGGAAAAATCATAACATCAATTCTCAATTTTTCTGTTAAGGTTATCATTACGTTACGACTAAGAAGCAAAAATAAGATACATATTCATGAATTATACACATAAACCATCCCCGGAAATTCCTCTTTCCATCTACACAATCAAAAAAAAAAAAACAAAATCCTGATTTTCCGAAAGTACACATACAGACAGACAGAGAAGAATATAATGTAATTTACCAATCGGCTGAGCGTTGTTTGTGGGCGTCTTGGCGGAAGTCGGTGTATTCTTTCCGGAGGAGTTTCCCGAGTGGGAGGACTTCCGTGGCGCCTTGGACTTGCCGCCGTTGGTCGGAGTACCGCTTCCGCTGGCCCTGGGCGACGTTTCGCCCTCCTTCTCGCCCTCGGAATCGCTCGACTGGCTGTCGTCGTTCGACACCGGCTTGTAAGGCGGGATCGTCTTCACGTTACCACCCTTTTTCTGTGCACAATGACTAAGCTTTTAGCTTCATTTATTTAAGTGACAACGCGTTCAATGTCGACAACTAGAGTGAACCGTTACACAAAAAAAAAATGGGTTTACTCGGCTGCACTCGACATCAAGCGCGTTAGGATTAGTGTTTTCATTGTGCTCACACACACACACTCCCATTTCTTTATATATTTATTATGTATATTATAATATCTAATATATAGAGATAAAAATATATAAAGTTTAGGTATGAATAATAGTCAATATTCGATGATATTGAGGCGATAGGTCAACACCGCAATAAAAGCGTTTGACATGCACAAAAAGATAAGCTCATTGGTGAACGCCATATTATATAGACATAAAGCAGAACTATCAACTAAACTATAGAATAATGGCCAACTTCCACAAGTTTTTCTTGGCTTAATTTCTTTTGTGTTTTTATATATAAACTGAACTGAACAGTTCAGGTTTACAACTAAATCAAGTCTATAATTAAAGATATTCTACAATAGTTTGAAGTTTTTTAGGTTAAATAAAATATTCTATAATAAATTTGTTTAAGAACATAAATTCGGTGACTTTTACCTCCTTTCCATTTCAAACAAAATTGAAAAGCTTTTCAGTTTATCAATTACAAAAAAAAATCTTTTCTCTTTATAATATTAGTAAGTATGTATTGAATAAAGAAGTTTCACGGTTATGTTTTGCCATTATTCCTTATAGATGTCGTTTTTTTTATAATGCTAAATTTTATTACGATTTACTTAATTATATTGTTATAACTACATAAGTATAAATAATGTAAACGTTCGATATAAATATAATATGAATAGAAAGAGCAAGCTCTAGCGAATATCGAGGGTATGTCCCCTAACGGTTGCAAATAAAGCGATGCAGTGATAAGCGTTTTTTTTTTTACAAGTATGTGAGAGCATATGTACCTTTGTGATGATGGTGACATCTTGATTGGTAAACTAAAAATGAAAGGTGATAAGAAAATTAAATGCCAACAGTACAAACAAAAGGAGAAATACAACTATATTCATTACAACAATGTAGAGGTTACGAGTACAAGAGGATTCCTGACTGGTATTTGGTTGTCTATATCTGGCTTTTGATTTTCCATTTTCTTTGTATTAATAAGCGTTACGAAGCTACGAGTACACAGTAGGGTATTACCTATTTTTTTTTTAAAGTGTTTAAGGCTAAAATACTAAAAATATGCATTGTTTAATGACGAATTTACAAGAAACAGACAACGCAATTGCTTTGAAAAAAATATATATTATAATCAAACATTTAAAAGATAAATTGTATTGTTTAGAATTTACGTTAAAGTAATAGAAATAAAAAAAAAATAAACAAGAATAATTTGACTTATTGAAAATTATTCCGAAAATTGCTTCCAAATTCTGCACTGATTAAGTTAAAGTCGGTTCAAAAAAGAGTATTGTTTATTTTTTATTTTTTTATACCGTTCTGATGGTAAAAACAAAAAATGATTAATTCTTGATCAAATTTGTTATATAAATTTTTTTGAATATATAATAACCGGCCAACAATGATAAATTAAAATCCCCCATAAAATAATTATAGAACACTTTTTTTATAAATAGGCAAATACCCCATCATTATTGATTTATTATTATTTTATTACAGCTTTTATCACATTTATGATGGTTAGTGAGCAAAAGCTAACAGAGTTAATTGGGTGTTAATAAGAAAATTTATATTGGAGTGGTAATATAAAAACTATTGGAAAACAAATGGAACGTTCAATTCTTTCATACTAAAGTGTGAATAAACATATTTAACATAATTCCTCGCTGAAAGAGAAAGATATAATCATAACATATATTAAAAAAAAAATTTTTTTTAGCTGCCATTTACATACCAATTTGCTGTAATGGTGTTGGCAATATCCACAGTATTTGACGTTATCTAAATAATTGCCGGCTTCCTCGCAAAGTAGTCCCAGACTTTGGGCACAAGTCACGTGAAACTGCTGCTTACACCCTGACAAAAAAATGACAAGCAAATCATTACTTATACCTACCTAATCCTTAACTTAAACTGGCCTATGGCGTTGCTCGTGTTATGAAATTATTGTAGCCACCTAGTGGACCGTCAGCCTGTAGGTCGAGTTTGACATTAAAAAAAAAAGATACTCATTAGTTACAGTAATGTATATAATAAGGGAAAAAATATAATTATTAATTCAAAATATGTAAACCTCATTAGAGCATTTTTACTGAATAGATATCAATGTGGCTATCATTATTTGACATCACAATTATATTATCATTTATCACATCACAATTATTTGAACATTTTTATGAATCCGAAAATTGATAATGAGAAAAAAAATGATATTAACCCGATTTATTGCATTGCATACAAGCACCAGCGGTTGCCCTGTGACTCTTGCCACTCTCGTGACAAATGTAGCAAGTCTGAAATTTATTTAACACAACATAAGGTATTATTATTTTACACATTTACACATAAAGTATGACTTTTGCGTTGTGTGAAGCAGTTTTCTGGAAATTTTGAAAATTGGTAATTTCATTTTCGATATGCTTATTCCGCATTCCGACTTGGCCACCTTTGTATCTTTGCCGCTTGCGCCGCCATATTGTAAAAAATGGCGTGTAAAAATCGTTTCTTGACTTGCGAGGGCCATTTTTCAAAATTTCAAATTCAAAATTCTCAGGAAACTTTCAGGGTAACCTCTTTTTTTGAACACCAAATGATGGTAAACTGGTGTTAGGTTTATTCAAACTCTATCACATGTCAAAATATACTATTTAAAAAATAAATAAAATTGTTCAATATATAGTACTAACTCTTTAACAGAAAACATTTTGGAAATATTCTTTGTAGATTTTCCAAAAAAAAAATACATGCAAAAATTTTGAAATCCGTGTGACGTGAATAGACCTAACACCAATATAAGTTTCAGTAAAGGTTTATGGGACACCCTGAAGAAGACCTTTTGTACCAGTACAATTTGTTTGGAAAATACTCGTCTTTAGCCGGAGGCGCTGTCCACTCGGGTCTAGCATATACTGCCAGGCCAAGCTAAATGCGCAGGTGCTACAGGCTTATCTATATAAATGGCTAGATTATACCAACTCTGTAAATAATAAAAAAAATTAAACCAGGTCAGTCAGTGAAAAAAATGATTAAGGAATAATAAAGAAAAATTTTAATGAGGGGAAAATCGGCACCCTGGATTACAATGTCGGGTAACGTGATCACAAATTTTCCAATTTTACACAAATGTATTTTTTTGTGTAATCCTAAATTACTGTGCCATTAAATGAAGTCCTAAATTCAAAAGTTGATTTCGTAATTTTTTTTTTTGTAAAAAAATAAAGTTTAATTGAATCACGATTAAAAAAAAAATCACAACCACAAATTAGAAAGATTATTAGCATGTGTTGTACTATTTTGAAATCTTGATATAGGTGGATATAGAACTTTTTTTTTTATAAGACGAAGTGTCAAAGTTGGCTGCATATTTTTTTTTAACTATGATTAAATTAAACTTTTTTTTTTTATACAAAACTTCAGAATCAACTATTGAATATCGCTTCATTTAATAGCACAGTTATTTGGGATTGCACAAAAAAATTTAGGAGTGCAAATTGGGAAAATTGTGATCACAGTACCCAAAAGTGTCGTCCAGGATGCCGATTTTCCCCATATTAAAATGTATCTTTATTATTTCTTAACCAAGTGACCGGGATTTTATTTTTTTTTATTCCAGAACTTGTATAATCTAGCGGCTATTAGATTATACCTATAGCTCCGTGCCCGCTTGGCGTTGATTTCTGGGACACCTGTATCTATTGTTATTTTTCATTTGAAGTACTTTATAAAATATTTGAATTGATTATTAGTTTTAGTGGCGGCATTGGGAGTTTTTCTTTTCGTTTATCCCCCTTTCCAAAAGTTTTAATAAGGTTTTAATATATAATTTACAAAGTTACGCGGGCGAAGTCGCGGACAGCAGCTAGTAGATAATAAAATAAGCAAGTATTTACATTTCGAATTTAAATACTTTCAAGTAATAAACTATTTATTCACATCTCTAGTAAGTACCTACTAACTTATTGTTTAGTGTTAGCGCATTAGTGATTGGAAATTGGAGCATAATAATTTCTAAGGTGGAGAAAACTAAAAAGGAAAAACAAAGTGTTTCCAATTCTTTATCATTGATAACACTTAAAGCTCGTCACCATTAAGTTCAGAATCGGATTAGGTCTGAATAGCATAATGCAACTTACCTTATAAGTACTAAGCGCGCGAGCTAACTCTTCACCTCGCAGGACTGTGATTAACTTCATTATAGTGAATTAGATATTTATTTTAAGATATACAATTTCCCAATTACTTTTTTTTTCAATGCGCATTACACAAATGATATGACAATACTGACGCGAGGTGTAGAATAAAATTGCCTAACACAGTACTTAAAAATTTGTGATGACCACAACAAAAGGTATATTATAATTACGTGGAAATTGAAATTGTAAATAAGCATATTTTAATAATGTCATTTAATGAAAAATAACTAATGTTTCTATCTTATTGTCACGTTTCCACGTTCCAACCGGAATTTTTTTACAATAACAATTTAGATATCTAGTCTTAAATTCACTTAATTATCACGTAGTGCAACGTGCAATTATTCCTTACATATTATAAAACAAAATCCTCCGTCGCGTCTGTCTGGTTGTTAGCGATAAACTCAAAAACTACTGCACCGACTTTCATGCTGCTTTCACCAATGGATAGAGTGGTTCTCGACGAAGGTTTTAGGATATAATTTACAAAGTTACGCGGGCGAAGTCGCGGGCAACAGCTAGTAATGAATAACCTCAAAAACTACTGGGCCGATTTTAAATATTCTTTCACCTATAGAGAGCTACGTTATCAGCGAGTAACATAGGCTAATTACATTTTATGAAGCCTGTAAGATATATTACTTAGCAAGTGAAGATCAAGCCTACACTTGTGGGGCAATATGTATAATCCGGTATTCTATACAATACCTAGGTAATGTATAGAATACCTAAAAAGTGTAGGTAATGTTTGTTTGAGAGGCAAAGTATAAGTATAAAATTATTTTTTGTCCATTCTTTCGATTGGCATCATAAAAATACGGGTGATATTTTTTTCACATTTAAGTCGGTTCGATTCCCAGACGAAGCAAGTAATTTTTAGAAAATCTATGAATGCCGTATTACTAACTTTTAAAAATGACAAAGTCTTCTTTCAACAAAACATCTTATCTACAATATTTAAGGTACTTTCCCTTCATATCGCATAGTCTTGGGACGCCCTTTATACTGGTCTGGCAGGCACTTGTAACCGCCAGAACAGGTTGGCTCTTTGCATAAACTTTTTAAACTATTGATAGAATATTCCCTTAAAATTTCAGCCTTGTGCGAGAAGGTTATGAAAAATTTTTTTTTTACATTTTCAAAAATTTATTAGATAACGACGCAACCGCGAGATACCTGCCAGACCGGTATTTTCTTAATTGATCGATAATAAATCATTGATAAAAAAAAACCTAGCCTTGTACCTCGCGGGTTACTCGGATGGTTCAGTAGCTCTTAGACGAAAAGCCTTTAGCCCAAGCAAATAAGAAAAATCAGGGGAAATAAATCGTGTAGTTTTGAAAATTGGTAGAATTATACTTTACGGTATCCGGTATAACATACTACCTGACGGCAACTTTAATTGCGGTAGAGCTTAGCAACTATTGATTTCTACTTAAAATGGCGATAAACAACGCCGAAAAAAAAACGACACCGTTTGCTGAAATCGTCTATTTTTGTATATCTGTAAACTTACACAGCCTGTAGTCCCTAAAGTAAAAATGAATATATCCAAATTTGTAGACAATTTCATGGAGAAACTTTTGTCAGAACTAATCATAATGTTATTTCTACAGATATTCGTGATACTTGTTTTTTTTTTTTTAATTATATGAATTTTTTTCAGTTTTAAAATCTACGAAAACACTATGTTGGCGCTTGATTTCAACTTAGCTGCCATAATACAAAATGAATTATAACCTAAAAGCTATCATATGGCATAGGTTCCATCACTGTTGAGAAGTTGGTGTAAAATGACTCATTGTTCTTTAAGAAATATAATTTGGAATGTGATTTTAAAAAAACAAGTAAAATTCATTTTTCAGAATGAATGTGAAAGTTTACAGAAATTTTTTAAAAAAGAAACATTGTATTGGAGAAATACTTTATGTTGTTTTTATATTTTGATACGTTTATGTTGAAATTATTATAATGAAGTAAAGATAAATAAATGAATTTATAAATATAAATTAGATGGGCATAGCGAATAAAAGGTACCCTTTTTTGTACCCTTTTCATAAAGATTGTTTTTGAAGAGCACCCTAATTGTTAATTTTAATAAAGTTGATTTTAAGTAATAGAGAACATGTTTCATTTGCCCGTCATTTTATAGGTTGGCCGGTTAACATTGATAAATATAGACAAAGATCTATTTATTTTACACATTGCCGGTGGAACAGCAGGTAGTATATAAAACCCCTAGGAATTGTATACATTTCATACATTGCCTGTGGACGCCCCAGGTATTCTATACATTGCCTAGGTATTGTATAGAATACCTAAATTATACAGATTGCCGGTAACATAAATATACTAATATACTTACCTTATTGTATCTCTCCGAGGGAATCAAGCGCAGAACGATGGGTTCCATAGAAGTGACATTTCCGAAGCGAACCTCTGGTATGTAGAGAGCGCACACCACATGAGCCCAACCTCCAGTGTCAGTGCGTTTTAGGGCACCAGATTTCGATGGGCACAATTCACATTTCTGTGAAAGGACATTATCGTTATCACCTCATCTGCTCGGAAGCAGTGGCCACCAGCTAGCTGGCGCCCGCGACTTCGTCCGCGTTGAAAAAGAAAAAGTAGCCTATCCTGTGTCCTGTACGTCTAAATGTTTAAGTATCTACCAAGTTTTACTTATGGGTTGCTTGCGTTAACACTCTGTTCTAGAGTTCCCGAGTACGATTCCCAGCTGGGTCAACTTTGCAATAAACTTTTTAAAGTTGGCTCCGGTCTGGATATGGAAAGTAGTGGCAGGGTACACTTCGTTTCGCAGTCACTTCACAGAAGACCACCGTGAAACAATAGCATGTTTGCTGTTATGTTTTCAGTGAGTGAGTAAGGGATGCTAGAGCCCATTTCCTCCCGATACCTTATCCTTAATCCTGACAGTTGACAATAACTTAAGAAAAAAAATTTCAACAATAAAACGTGTGAAAGTTTTTAGTGAGATCCCTTCGTCAACTAACTAATGGGCTGATGATCTTCAAATGCCTGAATAATTCTTCATAAATTATAGCTGAGAAGCATCACGATCACGTCGGCTTTCAAACAAACAAAAAATCCGCATCAAAATCGGTCCATCAGTTTGCGATTTAAATGACAATTTTTCTTTCACTATTTCCCATTAAGTATGCAAGCTTTCAGAAAGAGATGAAAATAAAATTAATTAAATGAATTATATAAAAAAAATATCACTTACCACTTTGATTATCTTAGTATCCAGACCCTCGCATTTCCGACAAAACCATGGCCCGGTCGGCACAGTGACAATACCGTAGCAAGCTGACAACAAAAAAGAAGACAAAATGTTAGTATTTTAATTTAATTTTACTTAACTTAGAATTCGATTGAGATAGAGAGAGAGTAGAGTCCGAAGCGGGTATACCTTGATGCACGGCCACAGTGCACAGGTTACCGTCGCAGTAGACCAGCGGGTTGTCAGGCCAGCCTCGCTCGTCCGAGCACACACAGCATCCTCCTACCATCTCCTTCATAATGTCCACTCCATAGCGAAGTTTCAGTCTGTGCCACAAATGATAGAGCATTTCAGAGACAAAGAAAAAAACAAAATAGGTTCAACCGAGAAGAAGACCGAGCGAACAATGAGTGACGAATGTGATGTTGTCTTGATTAAATATCGAATTAAAACGATCGCAAAAGGTAATCAAATGTAATATAATATTACATTACATTTACGGCGTATGTACGAGTAATGCTCCACTTTCTTGCCAGTCAACAAATTCGCGAGCCTTCCGAGAAATTGCATGCACAACAATTGAATCGACTCATCAATTTGTTTATTATTCATTATTGAATTATTATCAATGTTACCTAAAATTAATTATTAAGTGTTAAATTTTGCATACACGTAGCCAGGGGATTGGGGAAGACATGGGGTAGCTTAATTTCAGAAAAAGTATATATACCCGAGGGATCATCTAAAAATATTTTAAAAATTCGTCATTACAGTTGGTTACTTTATAAAATTCCTCACATTGAATTTTGACTTTTGACCCGTTCCTGGCTTGTTTGGGGTGCAATTTTTATTTATAAAAAAAACCAACCTTGCCCGTTCATACTTCTTTCCACAACTATGTGAAAACCGAATTAAAATCGTTGTCTTTTCTCATGGATGCCATTGTCAAAACTGGACCAAATTGAAATGGTACCACCAGGGAAGCACCAGCTTTCAAATAAAAAAAGAATAATCAAAATCGTTTTACCCAGTCGAAAGTTCTGAGGTAACAAACATTAAAAAAAATTAAAACATAAATTTCAATTTAGTCCAGTTCTGACAATGGCATTCATGAGAAAATTGTTTGAAGTCGATTTTTTTTTTGTTAAAAAGAGTTATTGGAAGTCGGTTGAAAATTATCTACCAGTTGAGTGGTTTATGATGACTTAACGGCCATAAAAGCGGAAAACGACTTTATATTATACTTTGTAAAGATTAAGTTCAACTATTTACAAACTTACTCAGTTTTATACTTCATCTTGACTTCATCAAATAGTGAAAATGTTAGTCCCTATTTATTTACCTATTAATGTACTGTCAGAAACGTAAAACAAATTATAAATTAAACTCTAAAGGTATCCTAATCTCTACCCCTTTATCTGGTTAATAATAGGGAATCAATGCCTGGATGGGTCCCAAATATTAAGTAAACAAAATCTATATTTTTATGGAAAACCAGACTGGCCGTTCACTTGATGGTAAACAGCTAATGGTAGCTGTTTACCATCGAGTGAACGGCCAGCTTAGTAACACAAGCCAAGCCGTGGTATAGATGATCAATACTAAATAAATCTGTAAGGGTTGGTCATGGAGTAAGTTACTTTGTTTTCAGAGATATCGTGTTTATAGGCTCTATACATGATACTGAAACTAAATTGACAATTTTTACAATTTTTTTGTATGCGTGTATTATTCCTCCATAACTCTTAAACGAATTAACTAAATTTTATGAAACTTGGTAGATAAACATTCAGACGTACAGAACACAGGATAGGCTACTTTTTCTTTTTCAACGCGGACGAAGTCGCGGGCGCCAGCTAGTACTTAGAATAATAAGAATTTGAGGATAGGCTAAATATTTCACCTAGTGTGTTGCTTACCCAAATCCTATTTCAACGATAAGTATTTGTAAACTGTTGATTTTGTAATAATACGAGTAAATTGAACAAATAAAAGTAAAAAAAAAAACTTCACAAATTCTTTAAGAATAAAAGTTGCACAAAATTTTATATATATTACTAGCTTTTATATATATTATATACTAACTTTCCCCGAGAACCACTCTATCCATTGGTGAAAACAGCATGAAAATCGGTGCAGTAGTTTTTTAGTTTATCGCGAACAGACAGACGCGGCGCAGGACTTTGTTTTATAATGTGTAAGGATTATATTAAGGTCAATAGACAAGCTGACGGTCTACTTTCCAAAAGCAGATCGGAGCCAACTTTGAAAAGTGACTTTACCTACACTGTCAAGCATGGTTGAAGCCATGCTTGACAGCGAGACCACCTGGAAAGCGGTTGCTTCCTTCTGCGAATCTGTAATGTCGCAGAAGGAGGCAGCTGAGAGGGAGCGAGAGGAAGAGGCCGGTCTCGCTTCCCTCAGACGCAGGCGGTTGGGCAGGAGAAGGCGGGCATATCAAGCCCGTCTTCAAATGTTCTAGGGGACCTGCGCATATAGCTGGCTAGCTGTGTGTGCCTGCACAAGGTTCCCCCGCCAGGGGATTGCTCCCGTGTCTCCGGGCAATCGCCCGTTGGCGTTTAGCCTAGCCAGCGTTGGCTAGGCCGCCCTGGGGTGGATCGGAGTTGTTGCCTCGGCAGAGCCCGGTCCACCCCGCTCAGGGCAAGGAGGCGCCGGGGAGTTTTAGTGATGGGTATTCCCAGTTCCGCCTGCAGATACCTTTCTGCAGGGCGTTGTGAGACTCCCTGTACGCCTGGCGAAGGAGGACCTCTTTGTCAGGCGTCCTGAGCGAGATGATCAGGCACTGGCGCAGTATGATACTTGGCACAGTATGCCTTCAAGAACCACACATAAGTACAGTCAGTCTCTGAATTAGAGGAGCATCTCGAGTAGGCAAATAGTTGTTGGCATTTAAATTTTTAAGTAACATCTACACAACACAATTCAAATTATTTACTGTCTTTTTTTTATGTTAACAATCCGGTCGCCAAATTAATTTTAACTAGCTGTGGCACGCGACTTCGTCCGCGTAACATTATAAGATACAGCCTATGTTCTCGCTGTTAATGTAGCTTTCTATTGGTGAAAGAATTTTAAAATCGGTACAGTATATTAGTTTTTTAGTTTATCCATTACAAATTACTTTGACATATTTGTATCAAGGTTCATATTTAGTTGGTAACCTGCTCATATTATCTGTCATATAACTCATTGAATGACATCATTATGGAATCATTTTCAACAGACTTCAAAAAAGGAGAAGGTTCTTATTTCGAATATTACGCCATATATATTTTAACGAAACCTGAGAAGAGACTGATTATTTCACACTTATTATGAACTAGCTGCTGCCCGCGACTTCGCCCGCGTAAATTTGTAAATTAAGTATATAAGTATAAGAGGGACAACGGAAAGAGACTTCTTTATATTATATTAGCTGTTGCACGCGACTTCGCCTGCGTAACTTTGTAAATTATATTCTAAAACCTTCCTCAAGAACCACTCTATCCATTGATGAAAACAGCATGAAAATCGGTGCAGTAGTTTTTGAGTTTATCGCGGCGGAGGACTTTGTTTTATAATAATGTAAGGATTTTTTTGTTTATATAAATTTTATCGAAATTGATTCAACTAAACCAAACAATTAAATTTATTTTCTAAAAATCCAAAATCAACATGTAAGTATAGAAACTTTTTGGCTTTCAATTTCTGTTTTAACTGTCGTCACAGAAATATTAGCCAAGAACAAAAGAGATTTTGCATGAAATTATAAGGAGCTGTCGTGATACTTTTCTTTATACGATATTCCCTCTCGTACTTTCTTGAGTGACTCATTTGAGCAGCGCGTTTAGTAGGCCTATCCATCTATACTCTAATCTATATGTATATTTGTAATGAAGAAACTCAAAAACTCATTTCATATGGTAGCCTGAGAAAATAAGAAAAATCAGGGGAAATAAATCGTGTAGTTTTGAAAATTGGTAGAATTATACTTTACGGTATCCAGATCAACATACTAAAAGTCCTCAAGGGTGGGGGTTGTGCTAAGGGTATAAGAGGGGGTTGAAGGTACCTTTTTTGAGGTTTTTGCTCATATCGCGAATATCTGTAGGAATAGCATTATGATTACTTCTGACAAAAGTTTCTACATGAAATTGTCTACAAATTTAGATATATTCATTTTTACTCTACGATCAATACTTTAGGGACTACAGGCTGTGTAAGTTTACAGATATATAAAAATAGACGATTTCAGCAAACGGTGTCGTTTTTTTTTTCGGCGTTATTTATCGCCATTTTTAGTTTAGAATAAGCAAGCTTAGTCATTGGCCTACCCAACATAAAAAAACCCAATGAAGATCCATGGAGAATTCTAAACAAAAAAGATGATAATGTAAACAAGGTCCGAGGGTTCAAGATACCGTGTGCCCTTAAGCAACGAAGGGCGTCAGCGGGTCGTGGATGGTGAGGTTGAGGTCCATGCTTACCACTGAGGCTGAATCGACGTCTTTTCTACTGCATATACAAACAGGCCAAGATTTATAGCTCAAAAATGGGTTCGATCCGCAAAAAATCCTGCTATTTGATTTTTCGATTGGATTATGTCAGAGACTGTCTCCCAAGTATAAATCCAAGTTTGTGTCGCTTGAAACCGCGAGCGTTAGCCGCCATCTTGAGAAACGCCTTTTTGCAAATATCTCGGCAACGGTGAGTTTTACGTTAAAAATTGTAAGAATCTTTTTTGTAGAGAATAAAGTTTCCCATCGTTTTTATTTGAAACGTTTTTCTCTACTGTTAATATTTGCCGATATATGGTCGATTAAAAAAACCAAATTTTTGTTTTTGAAAAATATTTCGATAAATTTTAGAAATACGAAAAAAATGTGATAATCAAAGTTGTAGAGCATAAATTTTTCTATAATTTTTGTAGGAAACTTTTTTTTGTAAAATCAATAGTTGCTGAGCTCTACCGCAATTAATAGTAAAAGCAAAATAAAAGAAAATCTTTTTTTTTAAATTACCGAAAAAAAAATTACCAAAAAAAATTTAATGCCGCAATTTCAAATGGGAAACTTATATTTTATATTTCTGTCTTGTGTTGCTTTTCATAAAAGTTGCCGTAGCTGTTTTTTTTTTACCTGACGGAAACTTTAATTGCGGTAGAACTCAGCAACTATTGATTTTACAAAAAAAAGTTTCCTACAAAAAGTATAGAAAAATTTATGCTCTACAACTTTGATTATCAAATTTTTTTCGTATTTCTAAAATTTATCGAAATATTTTTCAAAAACAAAAATTTGGTTTTTTTAATCGACCATATATCGGCAAATATTAACAGTAGAGAAAAACGTTTCAAATAAAAACGATGGGAAGCTTTATTCTCTACAAAAAAGATTCTTACAATTTTTAACGTAAAACTCACCGTTGCCGAGATATTTGCAAAAAGGCGTTTCTCAAGATGGCGGCTAACGCTCGCGGTTTCAAGCGACACAAACTTGGATTTATACTTGGGAGACAGTCTCTGACATAATCCAATCGAAAAATCAAATAGCAGGATTTTTTGCGGATCGAACCCATTTTTGAGCTATAAATCTTGGCCTGTTTGTATATGCAGTAGAAAAGACGTCGATTCAGCCTCAGTGGTATGCATGGACCTCAACCTCACCATCCACGACCCGCTGACGCCCTTCGTTGCTTAAGGGCACATGGTATCTTGAACCCTCGGACCTTGTTTACATTATCATCTTTTTTGTTTAGAATTCTCCATGGATCTTCATGGGGTTTTTTTATGTTGGGTAGGCCGATGACTAAGCTTGCTTATTCTAAACTAAAAATGGCGATAAATAACGCCGAAAAAAAAAACGACACCGTTTGCTGAAATCGTCTATTTTTATATATCTGTAAACTTACACAGCCTGTAGTCCCTAAAGTATTGATCGTAGAGTAAAAATGAATATATCTAAATTTGTAGACAATTTCATGTAGAAACTTTTGTCAGAAGTAATCATAATGCTATTCCTACAGATATTCGTGATATGAGCAAAAACCCCAAAAAAGGTACCTTCAACCCCCCCTTACACCCTTAGCACAACCCCCACCCTTGAGGACTTTTAGTATGTTAATCTGGATACCGTAAAGTATAATTCTACCAATTTTCAAAACTACACGATTTATTTCCCCTGATTGCCGATCTATGGCTTAATTTGCCTTGGTTATGGCCCTAAAGGGGATTTTGGGATTTACACGAGTGCGTCGGCGAGTAACATTTTAAATACAACTCGAGCGCGTCAGATTTTTCAGAGGGGATGTTAAGTGAACCTAAACTAAGCTCCCATTTAAAATACAAACGATTCGGATGTAACGCAAGCTAGTGGCAGCTTTTTGAAAATACAAAAAAGATTTTTGGCGATTGCCATTTCTAATACTCGAGCGTGTCAGATTTTCATGCAGACGGTTCAGCCTTTTTCTTTTTTTTTCCATTTAATCTTCAAAATCCAAAAGGTCCCCACGACGCTCGTGTGACTCCACATTTAGCATCGTGGGCTCCCCTATCATAATTGAGCGTAAGCCTAAGCACGCGAGCGAAAAATTGAAAAATAAAATATTTATATTTTTCCTATTACAATTTATAAACAGTTAATTTTAGAGGCGGAGAAGCCGCAGAATTAAACTGTCCTTCTTGGCTGGCAACTTCTTTTTTTTTTTAAATAACTAATTTCAGTTTTAAGGATATTAACACATACATACATTACATTTTGTTATGTTATTGTAGATGCATACCTAATTTAAAAAAATACAATAAACATTTTGTATTGTATTTTTGTGACGAAACCGTTGTGTATGAGTAGTTGGGATGCTTGCCTTAACCCGGGAAGGTTCAATTCCCGGCGGGGTCAACTTTGGAAATAAACTTTTCAAAGTTGGCTCTGGTCTAGTTTTGGAAAGTAGTGGCACGACACACTGCGTTTAGCATCAACCGCCGTCTTACAGAATACCACCGTGAAATAACAGCATATGTGCTGTTGTGTTTCGGTGAGTGAGTGGCATCCCTATGCCAGATCCCATTTCACTAAAAATTCGAAATACCTTAACCCTAATCCTACTGTAGTCGACACCTGTGACGCCTGATTAATAAATAATTACTAGCTGGCGCCCGCGACTTCGTCCGCGTTGAAAAAGAAAAAAGTAGCCTATCCTCTGTCCTGTTACGTCTAACTGTTTATCTACCAAGTTTCATGAAAATCAGTTAATTCGTAGTTATGGAGGAACGTTAGTTATATATGATCTATTCTTTTTCTATTGATCAAAAACGTAAACAAATATAGTGTCGCCATGGTCACTGGACTGTTTTAAAGATGGAATTTGTACATTAGGCATTATCAAAGAGAGTTGACTCAGTGATTAACTCATTTAGAATTTGTTCGTATTGTTTGTTTAGTTCTATATCGTGAATTGTTTGTTTACCTTTGTGATCAATGAAAAAAGAATACAATATACACACATACATACATACATACTTACAGAAAAAAATTGTAAAAATGGTCAATTTAGTTTGAGTATCATGTATAGAGCCTATATATACACGATATCAAGTGACTTACTCCGTGACCAACCCCTAAAGATTTATTATCAGTAGTATTGATAACTATCGATCCCGATTAGTTACGTCCAGATAAAAAAATAAACACATCGAAATCGGCCTAATACACTAATGAACACGTAAAACTTCGCTCCGTTTTTGCATCAGACGTTAAAAATTAACGATAGCACTACTGCATCACACCTTTGACGCGAATTGACTAAAAGCAAATTGCCTAAACTTTGTAATTGCCATTATATTATTTCATCTACTAAAATAGAAATAGAGATGCTTATAAACATCACTTTGCCTCCAACGCCCAATGGACCTAATAAAATAGGGCCCCTTTCACCAACTATAAGTAAAGTGTTGATTAGTTACTTTTAGAAATAATTTTGTTTTATTAAATTACTAGCTGGTGCCAGCGACTTCGTTCGCGTTTTATATCTTATATATAATAGCCTATGTCTTATTCTGAATGTATAAGCTATATTATTGTAAAAGTTTCATTGAAATCCATTGAGTGGTTTTTGCGTGAAAGAGTAACAAACATCCATACATCCATCCATACAAACTTTCGCATTTGTAATATTAGTACGGAAGTGCACCCTTCGATAGGCGATTTCTTTTTATTATTTTCTTTTTAATGTTTGGGACTTTTAGTGTACAAACAAAGGTATATATTAGCTCCATCATCCCCGGTGACTTTAAATGACGGTTAGCCTACTTCACAGATGGTGAAAAGACCCTTACTCAGTAGAGAAGTGTTTGTTTTAGAAACAATAACCCCATTTCATTTTCTTAAACATAAACAATTAGTTACAATGTTAAAATGTTTCTCTGTAGCAAAATAAATTTGTATTACTTAAACATCCTCAATTATTGAGGATGTTTAAGTAATACAAATTTAATTTAAATAATTGTGAATTTTTTTTTTAATATTAAGTACCTATAGGCCCGAGCATACGCTCCAGGTATGCCCGGCCTGGACATCCCAGCGCCGGGAGCTAAGAGCGGCGCTGGGGGGTGGAGATGTCTCACTGTCAAGCATGGTTGAAGCCATGCTTGACAGTGAGACCACCTGGAGAGCAGTTGCCTCCTTCTGCGAATCTGTTATGTCGCAGAAGGAGGAAGCTGTGAGGGAGCGAGAGGAAGAGGCCGGTCTCGCCTCCCTCAGACGCAGACGGTTGGGCAGGAGAAGGCGGGCATACCTAGCCCGTCTTTAAATGTCCAAGGGGGACCTGCGCACATGGTTGGCTAACTGTGTGTGCCTGCACAAGGTTCCCCCGTCTGGGGATTGCCTGGGTGTCTCCGGGCAACCCTCCGTTGGCGTTAGCCTAGCCAGAAATGGCTAGGCTGCTGTGGGGTGGATTGGAGTTGTTGCGTCGGCAGAGCCCGGTCCACCCCGCTCAAAGGGCAACGAGGCACCTGGGAGTTTTAGTGGGTAGGGGCCAGTTCTGCCTGCAACGTGTGCACGCGGAGTATGCTGGTCGACCCCCACATACCCCTGCCGCCTAGCCAGCGGCAGGAAGTCAGTAAACGGATCTCTCCTCGTCAAAAAAAAAAGTACCTATAGGGTTAAAGTGGTAGGAAAACTCTTAGATTAATGAGAAGAATATTTTCTTTCATGCAGTTTAGTGTTTTTTTTTTTTTTTTTTGTAATAGATAAATTTTCATATATTTTAAAGGCAATGTTTTTGAATTATTTTAACATTTATTTAATTTTCAAAAAAAAATTTTTTTTTCATCTTCACGGAATTTTAACATGTTATCAATTACACAGGTTTATGTCAATACGCATAGGCCAAAATCTCAGTATTTGGCCTGTGAGGCCTATGAGGCTACTACAACATGGAATCCGCGTGCCATACAAAACACTACGAATTTTATGGAACATTTAAAAGTGACATATGCGTAGAGCATGAACTGTCATTTAAAACAAAACAAACATAATAATAAGTACGTAATTTAAAGAAAATGTGACTTTACGTCAACCCTTTAGAATTTAAAATGAAATAGTAGAAGTTGATCGTTACTACCTTTTACCATTGACGCGTGAAGGTAAGAGTCCGCCATGATTCTGTCAAAGGCGTTCTTTTTATGTGCCGCTTTGGCATTTGTGATGCAAATTCCATTGTAGTATTTCGATGGTTCTACTGAACTAATTGCATATTGTTTTTAGTTCTACTGAAGTTAGTATGTATAAATATTGTAATTTCATTTGTGGTGAGAAATAAACGTAAAGCGTCGTCTGTGACAAGTCGTTGTCAATGGAGAACCAAAATGATTTTTTTTTTCAGCAAATCTGCAAAATAGGTAACTCGAGAAAAAATAATCTGTTTTTATTTTTTTCCTATCTTCAAAAATGACTGAGATATTAAACGTTAAAGTACGGCTTCCGCGACTAGTGATCTTAAGTGATCGTGCTAACGTGTGACGTCACAACGTAACACGGTTCTTCGTATCTACATACTTTCGCTCGTTGCGCTCGCGGTCTCGCTATAAATTTAGTTGTTTTTCTTATAGTGCATCACTAAAATTGTTAACAAATATTGTATTGTGCCTATGTGTACCAACTCCAGTGAAAAAACAACCCAAAAATAGTTTTTTTCTGTACCACGCGGTAATAATATTTGGAAAAAGTGGTTAAAATTTATGAAGTTAAAAGTTAGCATAACGTAATATCTATTTATTTTTATTTATAAATATAACATGTTAAAATTAGTCTATTAGTAGGTACATAATAATAAAATAGTAAAGAACGGATCGAGTTTTATTGTGTCAGGATTGATAATTTTTTTTGTTTATGCACCTCTCCCAAAATCTTTGTATCTTTGAAACAATCACAGTAAAGAATTTCATAAATCTAAAATTTGTTGAATATTTTAAAAATACAATTTTTTTTTCTTTGTTACATACTTACATATAGCTAGCTAGCTATCCTATCTAGCATCTAGCTGTTAACCTAATGATCTCGCTCGGGTTCGAATCCCGCTAGGGGCATATGTTTATGTGTTAACATTTACCTTTGTACCTGAGTCATGGACGTTTTGTAGTTATAATGATAATATGTTCGTAAAAAAAAGTAATCATAGTATATCAACTGTCTGATATCCATAATACAAGCATTAGTTGCTTAATGTGGAACTAGATGGTGCTGTGTGGAATGTGTGAAGATATTTATTATCCATTCATTCATTTCATTCACTCTATCATTCATTCGTTCGTTCATTCATCCATTTTTATCGTTGGTACTTTCATTCATTCATTCATTCGTTCGTTCATTCGTTCGTTTGTTCATTCGTTCGTTCGTTCCAGATGCGTCGGAGTAATATGAAGCATACAGGGATTTTATCTGAGTGATGTTTTATGACGATCAAGTCATATCACTCAGTTTATTTGTTATGAAGGATGAAATTAACTTTTTGTTTTGTACCAAATAAAAAAATCAATAGGTACATATTTAAAAATGAAATTAAGAAAATATTTGTCACCCCTGCCATTTAAAACTCGACAAAAATAAACCTTTTAATAAAAAAAAACTTTAAAAATCCTTTTTATTATTTTTTATTGAAAAAAGGTTTTTAAAAAACCCTTAATAAAACTTGATCGAAAATCTTACTTACTTTATGTTATTTACTTATTCAGTTTTATTTCTTTCTATTCTGCGGCTACAAAATCACCATTCTAAGATATCGCGCAACCATAAAAATGTCAACTTTTGGTAGGTTATCCGACTGTCCTTTTACAAAACTCTCTTCCATCGCTATGTTTATTTAATAACAATAATATTTAAAGTAATCGCTAACACAAATACTTAAAATAATAACTGCAAACCACAACAATCAAATTTTATGAAGGCAAACACTCCGCATTACTCGCAATCGGACAGAGACTGTTACGTTGTGACGTCATAGCAGTAGCGCGCGTATGAACGAAAATTTTAAAAGCGGTGAAACTTTACAACGCTATAACTTTGGAAATCCTGGCCCGATTTCGATGAAACAAAAACTATTATTATTTGCACGAGTAGGCGCATCAAATCCAGTAATTTTTATAGTAATATTTGGATGTGCTGGTGTTCTCCATTCTAGTGACATGACAACGAGTTGTTGATGCGTTGCCACTGACGACCACATTCTTTAATGAATGTCTGTAGTAGATTTTGATAAAATATCTTGTAGTATCCCCAAGAGGGGATTTCCGAATTTGCTTGAGCGCATCAGATTCATTTAAAAGGAAATTCCATTCAAAGTTAACGGGAAAGCTTAATCTGACGATTTCCGCAAACCGCAACAAAAATCGTCAAAAAAGTAAGGAAATCCCTCCAAATAATCGTCAGATTAGGGGTCAGCACGATCAGGACATCGAGCTGAACCATCTGTATGAAAATCTGACGCGCTCGAGTATGTCCATGTTTTTTTATTTTTGAAAGCCCGTAGACGCTCCCACCAAATACATAGTATATTGTAGGCCAGTCTTTTAGACATTCTGCTTGTTAGTGATTTAGTGCTTAATCTTTTACAAATTAGGTCAAAACTGATAATAGTATCTATAAGACATCTTTAGACAGTGTTGAAAGCTGACCGGGCCCTTTCTATGCCTGAATATTGAATGAATTTCTCTTCATTCAATATTTAACTTTGAAAGCAAAATTTAAAATCTATTATTAGTTTTGAATTTCGAAATCACTTTGGTTAATTTTTCTTCATAAATTCTAGTTTTTTAAACAAAACTTTTAAAACGTATGAAAAGTATTCTGTGGCGCCATGGTTTGACTGCATAGTCCCCTAAATGATAATATGTAAATGTTTATTCCTGTTGAATACTATTATAATATATATAATGTGCAACAACGAGGACTTGTCTTTAGGGCCACTT
Source organism: Synanthedon formicaeformis (assembly GCA_945859745.1). Taxonomy (NCBI): domain Eukaryota; kingdom Metazoa; phylum Arthropoda; class Insecta; order Lepidoptera; family Sesiidae; genus Synanthedon; species Synanthedon formicaeformis. Next base: position 379,519 of record OX243953.1, on the reverse strand, counting down.
GCTTTGATCGGCCAAGCAGACTATAAGTAACCAAATGTTAAATACTTTAAGTTTTTCTATATAAAAAATAAGAATAATAATAATAATATAAATATCGGTTTTGTCTATCTATACTGTCCATTTCTTAATAAATATTATACAAGAAAAAAAAGATTTTTATAACCTTATTTCTTACAGAATTGAAAAATATCCCAAATATTTTAATTATCGTGGGATATATAACGTTTTTACTTTGGGGTTAATTTTACTTTTTGCTTACACTGGTCCTCATAATTGGATTCATCGGACCATAGGACCGGGAACAAGATAGCCGAACCACGGCACCACAGCCCAAAAGTAACTAATGATAAACTCAAATATCATGCATCAGTAAAACCAAATTAACTATAATAACTACCAATGAATGTAATGTACGAGTATTACAATAACTTTTTTCTTTCTCTTTTTGTAAATATATCATAATTCGTAATTTAAATTAAAAATGAATGACAATGTAATGTTTTCTTCAAATTGTACCACGCTCATATATTATAGACAATAAACATATAATTATATTTAAAAGTTATTTATGTTTGGGAGGAATAATACATATAAAGTTCCTCTTTAGAACTGTCAAGACATAACTGTAGCACAAATAAGCCAAGAGGCCCTAGTGCGAGTTTTACTCTATCAAAAGCGTCGAACGCGTAAACGTCAATTTATATGGGAATGAAGCAGACCTACACGTTAGCCACTAGGTGGCGCTGCTTCATTTCAGTAGAATAACTGCTTTTAGGCACTATTAGTGCCTAAAAAGTGAGGTGCCTTGCGTTAAATCCAGTAGCAATGCAAATGCAATTCTTCTAAACTGTATTCCATAATTCGAAGGAGTAATTTGACAGGTCCATTCCATAATTCGATGGAGTAATTTGACAGGTCCTATAATACGTTCCATAATTCGATGGAGTAATTTGACAAGTCAAATATTATAATAATGTTACCACCATGTTTTCAGTAGTGATGTACTAATATCGGTTTTACTCGTACTTAATAGTATTCTGTGTTTTCAGACCAACAAATTAATAAAGTTTTGAAACTTATGTGGGTTATACCTTTGGGTCTGCTGATCAAGATCCGCAACTCTCCCTCCCCCTTTCCACTTGCCGCTTCATCCCCCCACATCGCAAAGTTGTCCCCGTCAACGGTTTTTTAAGTATTTTGCGAAAACTTTAATAGATACAAAAAAAGTGTCAAGAGCAAAAATTACCCCCATTAAATTTTTAACAAAATATGTTGTATACACTTTTCGATTATCTTGACGGTTTTCAAGCTACAGCCAGTTTTCAGATTAAATTTCAAAGTTTGAAAACTATAACTTAATCAAAATAATGTATAAAATATATTTTGTTAAGAATTTAATGAGCATAATTTTTGCCTTTGAAACTTTTTTGTGTCTGAAACTTATTAAACGTTGAAAGTTGGTTCAAAAACTTGCTATAGCTTGAAAACCGTCAAGCTAATCACAATAATGTATAGAACATATTTTGTTTAGAATTTAATGTGTTTTCAAGTTATAGCTTGGCATTGACGGTTTTCAAGTTATAGCTTTTTCAAGCTATTCAAAAATCAAGAAAGGGGGGAGAGTTGTGGATCTTGATCAGCAGACCCAAAGGTATAACCCACATAAGTTTCAAAACTTTATTAATTTGTTTGTTTCCCCCATACATTGCTCACACAGAATGACTGTATTATAAATAGTTATGATATTTTACGGTAAAATATTTTTAATCTTGTTTTATTGATTTAATATTTGTATTATTGTTATTTTAATGACTATGATTACTAATGACCGAGTCGATTTGGAATGACTAAAAAAATAATTCACAATTTATATGAGAAGCCGAATAAATAAAAAAAATTAGTATTAAATAGTAAATAGTAATAGTAAATAGTATAACACATTACATAGTATTTTGTATTATAATTTTATGTCAACTATGAAAATGCATTATTCTCATCATAAAAGTTATAAAAATAATCAAAGAGAATTTTGTTACGACTTATAGAACGGACTTTGCAAAAAATATAATTTATATAATTAAATAATAGTTAATATCAATTTTAAACTAATTAATGTTCTACAAAGCATTGATTACGGTTTTATAAACAAGTTTGATTAGTTAGGTGACATCACTATTTTTGTATGGTCAAAAACGCAGGAAAAGTGAAATTGCTCCTTCGGATTACGGAACACAGTATACAATGTCACAAAAGGACTTGGAGTTGTTGGTGATAATCTTAATTTACAAAAAAAAAAGGTTAATTAATTATTAAATTAACTAGCTGACCCGGCAAACGTTGTTTTGCAACTATCACTTAGGGGTTTAAAAAATAGTTTACGACCTATTGTCAGACCTACCGACAAAAATTTCATAAAAATCAATCTTACAGAACAAACAAAACAGACCAATGAGATCGGACCTCATACTACAAATATGAAACAGACAAATTTTTGAATGCACCTATAATAAATATGTGACAACCAAGTGACAATTTTACAGGGTTGATATGATTTAAATCACTGTTTTAAATCGCAATTAAAATCAAGTGATCTTTTTATAAAAATCAACGATTTAAATAATTTACTTTTTTACTGCAACAAAATCAGACAAATTAGTCTTCTTTTTTGAAAAAACTAATATGACAAAAATGACAAGTGTGTTTGTTTCCAAAAAGTGATTTGATTTTAGAGGAACTTTTTGATTTTTGATAATTTTATATTTTTTTTACATAAGGTATGTGCAACTGTTGTTTTAAAAAATGAACGATTTATTAAAATATTTTTTTTTGTCAGTTTTAATTATTAATAATTATAATTAATGTAAATATGTTTCTTTTTATTAATAACTGGCTTCCAAATTAAAAAAGACTGCAATTTTAGAACAACCTTCCCTGGACTTTCACGAATATTGCAAAACCAAAATTATCCAAATCGGTCCAGCCGTTCTCGAGTTTGAGCGAGAGAAACAAACAGCAGTTGATTTTTATATACGAGTATATAATAAGATATAAGATTAACCTTTCTTTTTAAATTTTTCTCCAATAAATTCTATTTTTATTTTATATCTTGAAAACAATTGGGTCTAAAGAGTTGGTTCTAATCTCATGTTGTTGCAAATTTAGTCTAATTTTAAAAGCAGTATTATTGAAATTAGTCGTTTAGGGTTAAATTCGTCAAAATGAAGTCGAAAATATCATAAACAAATCACCAAAAAGATTATAACTACCGGATTTAACGCAAGCTCTGTCTATAAGGTTACTGGACTTTAATATAATTATAGCTGCACATATAATATTGCTGTCATTTTGCTATATATATATATATAAAGAGACAAAATTACAACAAAATATTTAAAATATTTTATAAATAGATGTCGATAACAGACAATAAATAGTATTGAATAATATTTAGTATATGAACGTGTGTATAATTTGAATTTCTAGTGAAAATGCAATGACTTGTGATGGACAATGTGCCCCCTAATTACTGTATATTTACCAAAAGAAAAGGTGTCCATTTATTGTTGTAGCATTGGAGTGTACAAATCTCTCGACAACTAATCATTCATCATTTCGGTTTTGGATTTTAAAAAAAACTCTACAATTCACCTCACCTGCTTCTAGCAAAAACGATAAAATGAAGTCAAAACGAGAACTACACTTATCACATTAATTTAAAGTTCCTTACTGAGCACAAAATATTAAAAAACCATACGATTTTCACGGTTAACATATACAAGACAAAGTTAGAGCGAATGCAAAGCAAGCCATGTTGAATTTCAATTTTCAATACAATACAATACAACATCTGTCACATAGCTCACGTCACGCAGAAGGACCACAAACAAAACTAGTCTGTGTTAGCTCAATAACGAACACAGAGTACTACTAGACCTCTCTACATCCACTGACGTCATTGGACTTTTAAAATTTGGCGGCATTTCTGGAGGTACCTGTTAAAGCGTAATTAGTCTTTCACCAACTACAAGTAAAGTGTTGATTAGTTACTTTTCAAGTAAAGCTTATTGGCGAGTAAATGTTACGAGTAGGTATCTTGTGTCAATTTCATTGAAATTACCCTTGAGTAATGCTACTCGAAGATGATGAAACTCGTACGCTTTCTTATCGGTGACTTTAAATGGCGGTTAGCCTACTTGACACTTTACTCAGAGATGGTGAAAGGGGCATTTATGAACATGCCTATTTATTAAAAATAGGGGTCGCTACCCGCGACTTCGCCCGCGTAACTACGTATGTAAAATTGTAAATTATATACTAAAACCTTCCTCGAGAACCACTCTATCCATCGGTGAAAACAGCATGAAAATCGGTGCAGTAGTTTTTGAGTTTATCGCGAACACACAGACAGACAGACGCGGCGGAGGACTTTGTTTTATAATATGTAAGGATTTGACAGGCATAATAACTGAAGAAATCATGTCTGTCCAAACTACGTAATTTAATTTTTTTAATTTATCGAAAAACAATCTATGTTGTGATAATTAGACGCATCGATGCCGGCCACGAATCTCAAGGATCTACACTATACTCGATACAATGTAGGTACCTACATCACAAACATACGCACGTACCTACATAAAATAACTACTTTTATTAAACATTTCGTCATCATCATCATCACCGCATCCAAATGACTTCCACTGCTGGACTTTAAGTTTTACCAAAGAAAACCGGACACCAAAGAGTGAGAGATGCTGATGTCTTTTTCTTAGTTATGCATCATCGGGGGATGATTGCCCTTTAAATATCTGTGGATGATGGCAGGAACCAGCGATGTATCGTCAGTCTTTTTTTACAGCAAGACTGTCCAAAGCATGGCCACTGGGCCGCATGCGGCCCGCGGTCTATGTTAGTGCGGCCCGCGACGGTTTATCTAACCTATTACAAATCAATACCAATAATAAATCTGTAAGTGCAGGTATAGTATTTATGTATGTTCCTCCATAACTCTTGAACGAATTAAATGATTTTCATGAAACTTGGTAGATAAACATTTAGACGTACGGGACACAGGATAGGCTACTTTTTAACGCGGACGAAGTCGCGGGCACCAGCTAGTACTAAAATATTAAAATAATATTTGGTAAATTATTTCATTTTTGTGGTATCCTAAATAAAAGAAAAATCTCAAAAGGTCTTCACTGATACATAAGTCACTCACACATGCTCTGCGTCTAGTAATTACTAATATTAAAGTTGATATATGATATATTCTTTTTCTATTGATCAAAAACGTAAACAAATATAGCGTCGCCATGGTCACTGGACTGTTTTAAAGATGGGATTTGTACATTAGGCATTATCAAAGAGAGTTGACTCTGTGATTAACTCATTTAGAATTTGTTCGTATTGTTTGTTTAGTTCTATATCGTGAATTGTTTGTTTACTTTTTTGATCAATGAAAAAAGAATTCATCATAGAAAGAAAAATTAATGAAGAAATAATTACATCAATATTATATCAATACTAATAATAAATCTGTAAGGGTCGGTCATGGAGTAATTTACTTTGTTTTCAGAGATATCGTGTTTATAGGCTCTATACATGATACTAAAACTAAAGTGACCATTTCTACAAACTTGGTCCAACCCATAAATAAGTTTAAAGTACATAATTATAAACATTTTTTGCGAACAAATCTTGGTGGGCCCTATTTTGTTTTGAATAGCTTTACATTAGTTGAATACAGTATTCTTGATACAAAAATCAGCCTTTTTTTCATAAGAACTTTTCAAACTTGTTTATATAAACAAAAGAAGCTTGCTTACTCAGAATTGATTAGCACGAATCGATCGTGTCAAGTTACATTCTGCTTGCATTGCATTTCTATTCACTTACGAAGAAATATATTTGATATTTCGCAAACAAACTAGGCATCATAAATTTAAATAACAACTCTTTGTGTGCATAGGTTAAGGTCGATAGACAGGCTGACGGTTCACTTGATGGTATGTGGCTACCGTCGCCTATAACTCACCGAAACACAACAGCACATAAGTGCTGTTAATAGGTATAATGCCTATAATGCCTATAAATTAGTCAAAGAGTAGATTTTTTGAATCTTTTTTTTTATGTTAAGGTCGACAGACAGGCTGACGGTCCACTTGATGGCAGGTGACTACCGTCGCCTATAACACAAGCAACTCCATGAGTGCTACAAGTGCGCCGCCGACCATAGAAGGCTTAAGGATAAGGGATAAGGTAGAGATGGGGTAATGGGCTCTGGCATCCCTTACTCACACACTGAAACACAACATTATAATAGAACAATTTTTAGAAAATATTTGAATGCAGTATTACTAATTTATCTTAAAAAACTTAAAACTAGAATTCCGCAGGTAGCGGGGGGCAAGGCCCAATTTCCGGAGTGAGGGACTTCCTGACAATTGGTGCCATGTCACGAAGTACCGCCTTCTGTATCTGTCAATGACTGCTATATTACTTCGTAAGGACAAGGCTATAATGCTCCTAGTACGTGGCATCGACGCGCCGGTGTCAAAATCGTAAATTGGCACCAATGACGGTTGTTCATTCTGTACGTAGAAAGATACGAAAATGCCCACTTGCTAGTGATATGTCCAACCAACCAATGAGAACACTTTACTATAACAGAATACGCCAATAAGAAATAAAAATACATATTAAGATGGCAATGAAAATAAATTATTTTTAGTAACTAGATGTGCAAATTGGAGGACCATTTTTTTGTCACTAGTAGTATGGTAAGGGCGCATCCTGTCTTGCTAACATATCACTGGTATCAGTCCCTTGACCCAGCCATCTAGTGAGAGACCGTTTGTCGATACGACTCTTGGGACGATGATGGTCGAATCGACATCCCACTTAATGACAGTTACCTCGTGAGCCAAGTTTATTTATTTACTCAGTTTATATTTTAAGGCTTTCACTGGGTTTTTGTCATGCGGGATAGCAATGTCAACAAGCATCGTCATTCGTCCGGCGATGTCAGGCCTATTGGCGACAATAGTCCTGTCCGTCATTATAGAGGTTTATTGTTTAGGTACAGATTAAAATTCTTGTTTACAGATGGACCAAGCTGTAACCGAGTGTAGGTCGCCACCTCCGTTGAAGAGATTGTGCATTAAAGCAATCAGGGACGGAAGATATTCTAATAAAGATAAAGAAAAAAGGAGAGTGCCTACTACAGTGAACACGTGCCTCTAGATATTAATGGGAAGATACCTGTATATTGCGTTGGTTTTGTCCTTTTAGCCTCTGCGTAATTGTAATTGTACTCGTGTCTATTATGAATTGTCAATAGTTTGAGCCATAGCACCTTAATGTCAAAAGAGCACAAGAGTCACGTAATATTAATTTCTTTTTATCCCTCGAGTGCACCAATAAAATGAATTGTAGGTAAATGTTTACCTCAGCTTTTTTTTATATTCCCTATCCCCTATCCTCAATACACTGCAGTCTGTGGCTTTGCTTGGTCTGTTGCCACTTACCATCAAGTGGACGCAAGCGCCGACTCGCGACGTGACGTCACACGTTAGTCGGAGGTCGTACATACTTCAACGTTGAATACGTATCTTAGTAATTTATGAAGACAGGAAAAAAATAAAAACAGATTCTTTTTTCTCGAATTACCTATTTTTTAGATATGCTGATAACAAAAAACATTGGCATGACTCATTAGAATTTAGTTATAGGTAGTTTAATTGTTGCTAATTCAATTAACTGATCGGAGATTATCTACATTCTTATGTTTTAATATCGTTGTTTCTTTTTAATAAATTAAATATGTTCATGTACATACTCATTTTAAAGTAAAAATATTATTTGCAGTCATGTTTTATTTATTATTAAACACTACTTGCACAATGATAAAAAGCACAATAATTTTTTAAACTAAATAAAAAAATGAGACTGACAAATTTACATGGGTGAGTCACATAATATTTGTTTACCATTGCTATTTTATGTTGAGGCCGACAGATAGGCTGACGGTCTACTTGATGGCAGTTGGCTACCGTCGCCACAGATTAAGGATGGGGGTTGGGAAGGAATTAGACAATGGGCTCTGTTATTGCTTACTCACTCACCGAAAAACAACTGTAAAGAGTTACTGTTGATCAGTAAATAAAAGAACAGTAGATATTAATTTATAGTAGGTATATAATTATATTTTATTATGATTACATTGGAGCGACGTTTGTCTAATCGCATTTTTAGATTAGGCACTGCGTAGTACCACATTTACACCATTGAACTAAAAGCTAAATTAGATATACTAAATTTAGTTACAATATACAAAAACATTCCTTTACAAAATTTGAAAAGAGCTCCGGAATTGATCGATAATATATATTTTTAACTGTCATTTATTAGTACAATAGAAAACGGCTAGAAGTAAACTGAGGACAACGTTAGAACTTATTAGAGAAAACAGCATTTCCAAACCCCCAAATCACAAACTTATAACCTGCGCGCAGAAGTTTTGCCAATGCCACTTCCTGCGTTTGCCTAGCTAGTTCATTGTTTCCCAACCTAAGGGCCGCGTACTATTGGAGGTCCGCAGAAAAAGTAAAAATATATATTAAGTCACCGCTGTGGCAAATGTTTATTAAATAGCCAATTTCATTAATCAATAATAAATCATTTTCTGTTTTATTGAATTATGCACTCGGTTTACTACATCATTCGATAGGCGATTTTTTTTTTCATTATTTTCTATTTAATGTTCGGGACGTTTACTGTACAAAAAAATTCGCCTATCGAATGATGCAGTAAACCGAGTGCATCAATACTAAAAATAAATCTGTAAGGGTTGGCCATGAAGTAAGTTCCTTTGTTTTCAGAGATCGTGTTTATAGGCTCTATACATCATACTGAAACTAAATTGACCATTTTAAGAATTTTTTTCTGTATGTATGTTCCTCCATCGAACTCTTAAACGAATTAACTGATTTTCATGAAACTTGGTAGATAAACATTAAGACGTACAGGACACAGGATAGGATACCTACTTTTTTCTTTTTCAATGCGGACGAAGTCGTAGGCACCAGCTAATATATATATATATATATATATATATATATATATATATATATATATATATATATATATATATATATATATATATATATATATATATATATATATATATAAATGCTTACAAAATAATGTGAGTAACATAGACCTAACTGCTTTTTTTTTTTTTTTTTAGGTATCCACGAATTACGGTTAGCTTGCTATAGGGTTCGCCCTAGGAAAGAGGTTGGGAAACACTGACCTAGTTAGGACGCTCTCACGTTCATCATGACGACCTCAGAAAACCTTCTGCGCGCGTATATAGTTGATATATAGGTAGTTGGCATGTTGGCAAGGGCATGGCTACGGATATTTGGTAATACCGAAATGCTGATAATACCCATAATAGGTACTTTTTAAGAAACAAAACCGATATCCGGTATTAATAAAAAAAGGTGTTGGTAGAATACAAAATAGAATCAAGTGGCCAATTTAATTATCACTTCATTTAATATTCAAATTCAATTTATATTTCAATAATAATAAATAATAGTAATAATAAATTTTAAAATAATTAATTGAATTGTATTGTAATGCTGTGATTTTTGCGTAATCTAATCAAACTTATTATAATTAGTTAGTACATACTTATAAATTTTTTGTTTTTATAGATAGACAAACTGATATAAGTTCCTTTACAAAAAATTCATAAAATATGTCATTAACAAGTTAATCATTAGTAAATGACAAATTAAAAATCTAAACCACTCTGAAATTCTAGTCCATTTATGTCAAATGGACAGATCCGAGTTCTTAAACGCTTTTGGTTGGTTAAGGTACAACATAAGTTTAAACGGGATAGTCTCATATGGTTTAAAAAGCAGACGGTCTATGGGTAGTAATTCGTCTAAAAATCATTTAGCCTAATGTTTTTATCAAGACGTTGTAATTTGTTTATGTTGTTAACTCGTCTAATTTTTAGTTTGTCTAAACATACACATTGTCAAAACTGCAAATCGCCTCCTATGCTCTTGGTATAAAATTAGAAATTGTAGTTGAATATTTTCATCTTTCCTCTTTTTAACAATAGCAGACAAATGTTTCCTTAATTTTAAATTTTTTATAGTCTGTTGGCCCTACGGTCTGTAAACTACTCGACCTTGACTTAATATTTTTATATATTAGAATTTAAATCACGAAGTGTGGCAAACTTCAATAATGACATGAAAAATGCGATTTATGCGAGAAAATATTGAAATGTATTGTTGAGTCAACATTACATTTCAGCCAACAAAACAGTTGATATCAAAACAAAAATAAATTGATTTCACAAAAACACTTAATTTCATCGAATATCGAAATATCGAGATTTTTACATTAAAAATATCAACACCGAATCTGTACTGGTTTCTTATAAAGGACACCAGTAGCCATGCCCTAGGGTAGGGCAATCTGCTCAAATTTAAAATCCATTCAGCTTTTAGTACTCGATAATAGGTAATAGTTCATATTAATACCTAAAACAAATAATACTTTTTAAAGGTTTTGTTGGAAAAAAACAACTGTAAACACGTACAATACTTTAACTTAAGCCTACGCTAAGTAAGTTCAGGCAAAAGGGCCTTCCTTGAATAGCAATAACTTCATTTCTTTTTTTATTAATAAACCATTCGTTTCAGTCCTAATGTAGTAGTTGTGTAATGATCACAAACATACAACAGGCGCCACATAGCCAGCCCAAACAGGAACATCTAACCAATTACATAACAATACTAATATATATACTTAATATTGTACAATGAAAATTCATATGAAAATATGTGTTGCCAGTAACATTTTTATCAATTTCTGAATACAGTAGGTACGAGCAAAAGTGTCTTTAAATTCAGTTCTAAATATCGAAATAAACTTAGCAGTTTATTCACGTCTGATAAGTTCACATTCATATATGATTTACGTATATAAATATGTATATATAAATGAAAAAGTTTTTCGAAACATTGGCAGATGAAAGCACCTACGGTTCTAGTTAAATGCTTCAGTTAACGTCTCCTGAGAAAGCTCGATATCATTATATTTAACTACGATAAATCTATGCAGAAATACATATTTTTTGGTAATGGAAAATGCCTTCACTTTATCACGAACGATGATACCTCTAAAACATCATATACATATAAATAACTTTTATCTATAAATAAAATACTTAGTTAGTACATAAATCACAACAGTTCATAATGCACATGGTGATTTCTAGAAATCGTATAGAATCTCCAACAACATTTTCTAAGTACGTCTTTGTTTTTCCAATCATTTTATTTTTATATCATATATAATATATATATACTCGTATCATAGCAATCGTAACACCTTTAAACCTAAATTTGTATCACATTTGAATAATCCACTAGAAAATTGTCACACAGTATAAAGTTACCTACAATTCCTTAATCTAAATGGCTACGGAGATTCGGTGCTAATGGAAACACAACCTGTATAACGTTCAAACTTATAATTAACATAACGTTAATTTAATGTTGTTGTTTAAGTTGTCACTTAAAAGTTAAACCAACAATAAAAAAAGTTTTGAGCATTATTTGTTTTATAAAAACTCAAGAAAGACCATATTTGTTACGTAAGGAATCGTTTTTAGACAAATGTCGATAATACGAGTTGCGAGATAAATAAAAAGAATACATACAAGCGTTAACCTAAAGGGTCTTTTGTAGGAATCCAGGCTATTCGTTGCTGGTAATTATTTCTATAATACTAACATAGGAACCAGTTAGGAACCCAAGTATTCCGAAAGAGACCAGGAAGAGATTCTTCCACATGACCCAGTTGAAACGGCCGAGCCCGTTCGGTCGGTCCCAGAAGGTGACAGTTTCGATCACAGCTGGGAAAATGAGGCCTAGGAACGAAAGGCATACGGCTCCAACCAGTGAGATAAATGGTCCCAAGTTGGGGATAGCAATAGCAATGCAAACTGTCATCACAATTATCGTAATTCTAATGCTGTATTCGGCGAGGTTCTTCTTCGCTCCGAAGAAGTGGCACACGTTCTTCCAGATGATCTCCATGGGCACGTAGAACTGTAAACTGTAAGTGAGAAAGATGGCGACGGCGATCATCAGCTTCACGCACTGGCCCAATCTGGAAACGATAAAAATATTTTTTTGAAATCGCTATCAGCGTTTTTTGAAAACTTCCAACCGGAAGTTGAAATAACAATACTTACACTTCATCCTTCGGTAAGTTAAGTGTGATGCTCCCTTCGGTCAAGTCCCCGTAGCGCCAGTAACCGAAGAAGCCGACGGTGGCGTATAAAGATACAACGAAGAACATTCCAGTATTCAGTACTCCGGGACAGCCGATAAAGTGAGTGGGAGTTCTCATGTTGTTCTCGAGTGGCATCACAACGCCAATGCCTTCGAGAGCAAATATAGCTGTTCCAAAGAAAATGGGCAATCGCTCCACCTCGACCAACGGCCTGCGTTCGCTCATAGGCGGCAAATCTTGAAACAGGTAATAGAAAGTGATTCCCATTCCGGTGGCGACTAAGATGTTGGCAATCATCGAGAATGGTGCCAAATACTTGAGATTGCGGATTAAGTTCATGAGAATCAGCAGCGGGAGAAGAATCGCCATGTACACCCTGACATCCCAGTGGGGCATCCACTCGTTCTTTTCCGCATGATAATCGACCACTTGCTTTACATTCTTGGCCACAAAAACGATGTACACACAGCAACAGCCCAGCAGATCGATCACTAAAAACCAGTTCACCATTGCTCTGAAAATGAAATTTAACTTTAGTATTATAAAATTATGCCCTCTAGCGGTGCGCTTTTGTATCAGTTAGAAAAGTTAGTAGTCAGCTGTAGTCAATGCGCATCAGTTGTAACAGATGTCGCTACATTTATGATGAATTAGTGATTTGTAAAAACAAGATTTCACTTTTGCTTACTCGAAAATAGTCCAACTTGGAATAGTATCTTAAAAAATTAAAATTGTCCGTGGAATTAAAAAAATATAAAAGGTAAAAAACCCAACCAGTATACCTACTGGCAATTGATAAACTTACTTGGCAAGTCTCGAGAACTTATGCATGGAAGACGGGCCCGCCAGGAAAGCCGCTTCAGCAGTCTCAGCAAAGCCAAGCGACGGTTTCTGTATCCTTCTGCAGAGCTCGTGTGAAGTTTTCACAAGGACATGTACGCAATAGGTACAGATGCCGCCAATCAAGAATGTAGCAATGAGGCCGAAGTACAGGCCAGCATTAAGGAACGCCATGGGCATAGCTAATATGCCGCTTCCGAGTGATCCCTTCAAAAGGTGAATGAGAGTGTCCATGTCTCTGAAAAGACGATGTCGTTCCTTTAAGTAGGTATAAGCATAACACGTAACTCATAACACGTAACTGTTAGAATACTTACGATGTGGGGTGGGCGAGTTTACGGTGCTCGAATGGGTTATAGTCCTCGTCTGCCTCTATGTCACGTCCTGGTATGTCCATGAGAGGGAGGGTGGACCCAGCCTGCTGTTCCACTGGGATTTCATTTGGATCAACTTTGTACCTGTGGAACGTCCCCCGGAAACTGTTATAGCCAATGTCTTAACGTACTTGGACGTATCAGATATAGTATTAATGTTGATAGGTTAGAAGTGAGTGGTATAGTTCGCTATTGTCAAATTGTCACAAGGAGTTCTAACGTAGCTAAGTATACATGTAAAGCTCATGACCGAACTGATAAATTATGTGATCGTGATATGAAGCGATTACTCGTACTAGCCAACAGACACTGAACGCGGACCTAGCTCTTTTTATTTGCTGCTCTCCAAAAGGGTAGAGGCCAATGTAAAAATTGAAATGTATTGTGAGTGTGCGTGTGTATTGTGTATTGTGTACATTCGTTATGGTCTCCAAGGCAATCAATAAGATAATGTAATTTTTCACATGCGTTGCACTCTGTTAAGCCTCGGCATTTACAAAACAGTGGCCCAAACCAAAATTTAATACAGCTTTACGTTGAATTGGATAAGAATCGTCTCAAACCGTCCACTGAGAGAGGGGACGGTTTTCTGCACGGGTGCAGGCAGTGCAGTGAGGAAGAGAAGACATAAAGCTAAATCAAATTTGTACAAATAGGCGGTTTGCGGCCAATCCCGAGCCTGAACAGAGATGGCGCACGGACGCCCACCGCTGGAGCGCTGCGCCCAGGCCCACCGCTGGAGCGCTGCGCCGAGGCCCCCGCCCCAGCGACGGGCACAAATATAAATAAACAAAATTGAAACCATAAAATGGAATGATGTACCGGTGTACGAGTCCATTGCAAGATGATCAAGGTCGTCGAACGACTTTGATCCGAGGTACAGCTCACGTCTTCCCGGAACGACTCCGAACTGCTTCGAGCTATAGAGCTCTGTATAAGCGAGTACTTAGCAATAAACATACAATATAAAATACCATTTTCACGGCATGGCAATTCATCAAAGAGTTATACAGAACAAATCAACAACATTATTAAATACTAAGTATTCTTTTCAGTATCCTGTTGAACAAAAATGTCAAAATTATTAACATCCGTTACAAGTATTTTGACAGAAAGTTGTAAAAAAATGTATGTATTTCGCTCAACACAAAAGGGAAAGCGGTGGTGAGCATGCTCTTGGTTATTGACTAGAAGCGGATTTGAGGAGTTAAATTAACTTTAATATGGAAATTACAGATCTCAATGGAATGGCTGTGGAAGCTCCAACAACTATCGAAACTTTATTACTTACTTGACCATCACCACATCGGATAAATCATTTTTTACACCTCTTTTCTTCGGATCATATTCCGCTATCATCGGCCGCATTTGGGGTTTCTGAAACAATCAAAGATCTCACTATTACTTATACTCATTTTCTTGCGTCGCCATAATGAACAGCAACGCAGCCTACTCCTCATTATCATTCATTTTGCATTTAAACTAATTATAAATGTATTGTGAGCGTATTGTGTCATTGCTTTGTAGAGGTTAACAGATTGAAATGTGAAACGGCCTTCGACATTTTTTTTTCTTGCTTTGTTGAGGCCAAAATTTTTCAGTGTTTTGTAAAAGTGGAATGACGCCACGATGACGTTTTCAATTGGCACATGTTGCAGGGGCTCGGTTTGGTGTTTGCGGCACGTGATGACGCGAGCACGCCATATCTATTTTAGTAGGATAAAAATATCTTCGCTCCCGTGAACGTATCAACGTACGGAATGAAAGCGAAATTGGTTCAACTCTTACAGTAGTGGGAATCTTATGCGGGAATCGGGACCAACCCGTCTCCCTTTTATACTATTTAAATCGTGCAACAGGAATGACTCAAGTATTATTGATTTAACCCGCAAATGCTTCATTTATATGGAATTTTGTTTCCCTACAAATTATTCAGTTCTGGGTTTGAAATGTCTAATGGTGGGGTTGCGTCGTGAGGTTACACGATTTACGACTTTAAACGCAGGTGATTACGGTTGAGAAACAATCAACAAAGCAGTTGCCGGACGAGACCGATTGTCTGCAAAACTGGATCGAACTGGTTCCGAGTAATAAATTGGGAAGGAACCAGTTAGCTTTTAGAGTATTCGCACGGCCGCCACACGGCCACTCGTACAGACGATCATTCAAAATGAAAAAATACACGGCTCACTAATCAGTGCCCGCGACCTTGTTCGCGCGAAAAAAAAAGTTTAAAAAAATACGTATTATAAATTAAGTTTTCTACAAAAAATTCTCATGTGTTTTATTTTTTATACGAAGTTTTGACAAAGTCAAAACAAAGGCAACAAAGCCGCGAGCAAAAGCTAGTTGAAACAAATCCTCCTTCCATTAGGTACATTATGTAAGTTATATATTATACAAAATTAGCATTTCGTGTAGTAAGTAATAAAAGTAATAAGTAATAAAACGAATTTTGAATTATCTTTTATTTCAAGCCGAGTTTACTACCTGTGAAAACCACATGAAAATCCGTTCTTGATTGGTGTCAACAGACAGACAAACTATTTAAACTATATGTTATTTTACTTTTTCTTCAGTTTTATTATATTTATAGAGAGGCATTTTTAAAGCACCTAGGTACTAGCGTACTTTGAACATTTTGATGTACTTAGATGCACGTCTTGCAAACTGAATATAGGTATACAAATAATTATGTTCTGGAACGATTTGATTCAACAACTCAGTAATGAATTGAGTGTGAATGCCTGAATAGTTAACGCGATCGTGATTATCGCCTATTCGCGATGTCTTGCAGCTCGACACAGAACAAACAAATAAGTGGTTCTAATAGTTAATGCAAACATTGATGGCACGACGCTCCTCGTTCGCTAAAAGGGTGGTCTTTTAATAACAACAATTTTATTGTGTACGTCGTCACGAACTGCTCTAATAGAAGTCGCCGGTGACGACAGCAAAATCTCCGTTAGTACCGCAATGGGTCTGACCGATGGGTTTGAAAATGACTATAAAACACACAAAATATCAGAGCTATGGTTATGTATATGTGAAAAGTTTTTGTTTCATCAAAATCGATGCAGTATTTCCGAAGTTATTGACACCGAAACTTCGGTCGCTATTCAAATTTTCAAGTTCGCCCGTGCTAAGTGGATGACGTCACAAGGGCCGATGCTAGACGCAAGTTCATAGTAAAAAGATAGATTTGTATTTTGTAATTAATTAACTCAAAAACTACTGGACCGATTTTAAAAATTCTTTCACCTATAGAAAGCTACGTTATCAGCGAATAATATAGGCCATATTTTATAAAGTTACGCGGGCGAAGTCGCGTGCAACAGCTGGTAACATTATAGAGAAAGTAGATTTTTATTTTTGTTTACGAGTATAATGATTAAACTTAAAAACTACTAGACCGATTTTAAAAATTATTTCTCCTATAGAAAGCTAGGTTATCAGCGAGTAACTCAAGCCATATTTTATAAAGTTGCGCAGACGAAGTCGCGTGAAAACAGCAAGTTGATTATAAATTATAAAAATATTCTTAAAATGATTCTTGAGCGGGACTTACGACAAAGATTTTCTCAATACTTTCTGAAGTTATCGGGTTCGGAATATCTTAAAGAAGTAGGTATCTTGCGGGTCAGTTCTTTTTGTCTAAGTTTCTGTACTACATACCATTCATTTGTTTTAACTGTCTCTCGATGACACAAAATGTAAATGTACGTTTTGTTGTATCAGCTAGGTTGCGGTTTGCAACTTTACTTGCAACTTTGCTTTGCAAGCATATACTTGGTTGTAAGTCATCCTCATATCATAAAGAGTGTAATAGGTATTTTTGTTAGTATACTAGACAGGTAAGTATATTTTTTAAAGGGAGAAAATTGACGATGTCTTACACACACTAAAATAAAATACGTGTGTGACGGGCTTCATGGTCATCCACTTTTTACGTTTTTTCGTATCCATTAGCACTTGGAAAAATAATTTAGAAGTTGTGTGGATGGTTGAATTTGTACATAATATATAGGCACTATATAGAATTCTGCTCAAGAATCATTTTAAGAATATTTTTATAATTTATAATCAACTTGCTGTTTTCACGCGACTTCGTCCCCGTAATTTTATAGTCTATGTTAATAGCCAATATTACTCGCTGATAATGTAGTTTTCTATGGGTGAAAGAATTTTTAAAATCGGTCTAGTAGTTTTTAAGTTTATTCATTACAAACAAAAATAGAAATCTACTCTCTTTATAATATTACCAGCTGTTGCACGCGACTTCGCTCACGTAACTTTATAAAATATAGCCTATGTTATTTGCTGATAACGTAGCTTTTTATAGGTGAAAGAATTTTTAAAATCGGTCAAGTAGTTTTTGAGATTAATTAATTACAGACAAAAATAGAAATCTACTCTCTTTATGATATTACCAGCTGTTGCACGCGACTTCGCCTGCGTAACTTTATAAAATATACCCAATGTTATTCGCTGATAACGTAGCTTTATATAGGTGAAAGAATTTTTAAAATCAGTCCAGTAGTTTTTGAGTTAATTAATTACAAACATACAAATCTCTCTTTCTTGCATCTAGAATCGGCCCTTGTGACGTCATCAACGTTCGCGAGTAGTATTAAAAAATTTGGGTGGCGCGCGTACTTTGAACGCTTATAACTCGGTCATTTTTTAAGATATCAAAAAAATAAAAACACTGCCGTATTTGTCTAGTGAGCTATATTTGGGGGATATCACTAACTAAAATCGATGGTCAGACTCATTGCGCATCGCAATTGCCATAAGGCGATCTGCGGTGTACTTTTTATATTAGTTTGTTTGATCGGGTACACGCCTCCCTGTTTTCTACATAACCTATATCGGATAGTTCGGAATAGATTTCTGTACCAGGCGAGTAGGAACTGAGTGGGGATGGCCACAAATCAATATCAATATTGTGCAAAAGAGTGCAACGCGGTGTGCGAAGAGCATATGCATCTAGATAAAAAGCGAAAGTAACATGCGCAGTGCAAGCAACCCTTGTTTCAGGCGTTTGCTGAAGCCTGTCCCTGGTCTAGATTACAGCCATCTCACATCCCATCGCTGCATCCCTATCGTATCAAGCTGTTCTATCTCCTATCCGACTATGCGCTCCCATTAGGCTTCCTGCTATATTTGCAAAATGCTACCTAAAACTTTGTTCCTTCTTTGAAAATCTTGGTGAAATCTGCTGTTATTAGCAAAAATGTGGGAATGGTATTCTCTAGAAAATGTTGGGTCTCAGCACCACTGTGTACCAATTTGTTTTTGAGCTCAATTTGAGCTATATTTTGAGTTTTGCTCTGGGAGAACAGAGCACCTCAGGAAGTGGTTGTCGTTAATTGCTCTAGTTGTAGGAGGATTCCCCCTTTCAGAGAGGGACAAACAAAAGGCATTGTTTTCGATACTTTTACTTTTGTTTTAAAACCATGAAAACATTAAAATGTCTCTTTTTCTTCTAGTTTTTAAGCTAAGAGTAGATAAATCGTAAAGCTCTTGTACGAAACTGTTAAGAGGCGTCACTTATCTTTAGATTTTAGTTTTGGAAGCGACACAGAGCACATGCGTACGTTGGCTAGTTTCAGTTTCAGGAAGTCTAAGTATTGAGCTGAATTTGGTCCTAAAGCACTAGGAGAATATAAAACAACAGGAATTCAAGTTATAAACTTATAAAGAAAACTTTCCGTTTTATATCATTTTATCCAGGCATTCATAATAACAATGACATAGGTACTTGAAAATTTATATATTCAATATCTAACTAAGCCGTGGTATATGAAGTCGCAGGGATGCAGGAAGGAGAAAGAGTAACATATTCTTAGGCAGAGTTCGAAACTATCTTCTTTCATTGATAACAAAACTTTTGGATTCCAAGTAATTTCCAATTTTCCTTTTCTTTTCTTTTGATTGATCAATACTAATAATAAATGTGTAAGGGTTGGTCATGGAGTAAGTTACTTTGTTTTCAGAGATATCGTGTTTATAGCCTCTATACATGATACTGAAACTAAATTGACTATTTTTAGATTTTTTTTCTGTATGTATGTATGTGTGTATACGTTCCTCCATAACTCTTAAACAAATTAACTGATTTTCATTAAAATTGGTAGATAAGCATTTAGACGTAAAGGACACAAGATAGGCTACTTTTTTTTCCTTTTTGAACGCGGACGAAGTCGCGGGCGCCAGCTAGTTATTTATATAATATTGAATAGAAATGAATGTATGAATGTGTAACTGCATAATTCAAAAACAGCTGGATATTCGGCAATTCACATTGAATACGAAGGTATGAAGGAAAAAATGTCCGAAAAAAGTAAAAACGATTCAAACATTTCGACATAATAGACCTGTCGGGCAAACTGGTCAATAATAAAATTTGATAAGAGTATTAATTATTTTAGTATTAATTAATAATTTTAAAATTGGATAAAAAGTTTTTCAAAAGAAACGTTTCTTCAATATCTCTAGTTTGGTTCGGAGGTGAATTGAAATCAATATTTTACGTTACATGTTATTGGAACAACATAACCAAACAGAGCTCTTTTAGCGCCTTTTTCAAACTTTTACCTACACTGGACTCTATTTCATTTCCACTGGCTCTGATAAACCTATGGTGGAACTATTTGGAGGTTGCTATAGAAACATTCCTATTTTGTGGGAAATCTAATTTTCTTTTGAATATAGTCTTGGCACTAACAGACGATTTTAAAGAGCAACAAAACATAACGCCACACCCACATTCTATGTGAGTGTATTTTTTTATATTTCTTTGGCAGCGAATCAAAAGAGTTGTTTGTTGTCTAAACAATATCGCGCAAAATTTGCAAAAATTAGATATATTTTTTTAATTTTTTTTTATGCATGAGTAATAGGTTATGAGCAATAATAGTTTCACCGAATAAATAATAGTAATAATAATAAATAAACGAAAATATCAATATTAATAGCTTAACAATAAAGTTAGCTAGGTTAATTAGGTACTGAACTATAAGAGAGAATCTGGACATAAAAATCAGGTAAAGTTAAACATTACTTTACACTTGAACCTTTTTTAGAAGATCAGGATATGGACTCTACCAGATCTGGATTACCAGTGTGCAAATTATTTATTACTCCAATGTTATCAAATATAAAAAGTAAAGAAATAAAAATAAAAAAATATTAAAAAACACTAATATATTTAACTTATGCACTTGAAAATCAATGTCACATTTGTATAAATATTTTTCAAAGTATGCTTGCGATAGTTTTGGATAGGAAAAATAGGTTTAAAGTTAGGCGCCCCGTGAGAGAGCTAGACTTTTGCGCATGCTCTAATTGCATTGTAAGCCTCCTTAAAAAGTCTGCTGCCTTGGTTCTCGAAATGCAATAAATGCATCCAATGTCCCCCCATAAAGCCTGGATTTTGAATGCTGTCTGGCTTGAAGACCTATAAACATGAACTAGATGGACTTTTTTCCCAGTAGTTCAATTGGTTACTGTAATTGAACTACTGGGAATAAAAATTGTCACTAGTTCAATCGATTGAACTGGCAATTGAACCAGGGGGAATAGACGAGTTTAAACAGGTTTCTATATTAAGAAAGATCCGAACTAAACTCTAGCATGCCTTATTAGACCAATGAGGAAGTACTAAAAGAGATTTATTAATGCTAGAAAGAAGCTACTTTAGCCTAGTTAAGTGTCACTTAAAACTGGCATACTCATACTCAAATTTGACTCTTGATGGTAAGTGGTCACCGTCGCCTGTTAACACAATACATGAACGTGCGTTGCTATAGCAAACTATCACGTTCTGTTTTATTATTGCGGTTTAGCAACATTTCTTAAAAATACAAAACCTACTGAAACATGCCGATAAAGCAATTTCCATTTAATTACTTGACATAAATAAACTTGATAAATACGCAAGAATATGTGTTCACTTTTCTAATAAAGACACGTAGCACTTTTGTAAAAATATCAATACTTAGGATAATATTTAG
This sequence comes from Synanthedon formicaeformis, assembly GCA_945859745.1. Lineage (NCBI taxonomy): Eukaryota > Metazoa > Arthropoda > Insecta > Lepidoptera > Sesiidae > Synanthedon > Synanthedon formicaeformis. Next base: position 357,954 of record OX243953.1, on the reverse strand, counting down.
ACATAAATAAACACGTGTTATTTTTATTCTCATTACATAGTAATAAATGTTACTTTAATTAAAAAATATTGTAGTAAATACACATTTAATTAAATAATTAAAGAGTCTTAATTGGAAATTTCAATATAACTAACTATTAGTAGGTATAAAATACTAGCTGAAGTCAACGTATGAATATTATGTTTTTTTATAAATATAAAAGAATTGGTTTCCTTTAGAATTTTGGAAAAATATTATTCCTCTGTTTGAATGCAATGTTGTGTAAAAATTTCAAATCAATCGGTCGGCTAGTTTTCGAGTTGTTGAAGCATACACAAATCAACATAACATTTTTATCGATTTTTGTTCTGGTTTTCAGTCTAGTGAAATTTAAAAAATAAACGTTTATTGTTTTGGATTCTCTACTTTAAAAATCTCTAGTCAATATTCGTTTCAATAACTCGTCCCATTGGCAAAGGCGTTGCGGGACAAGTAAAACATAACAAAACAATGCACTATTAATACTCTTGTGGTTGAGTTGAAAGTATTCAACATTTTGAAATACCGTCGAACCATGGATCTAAAAATGGCTGACTAAATAGGCAACTTATAACGCATGACGCATTCATTATCCTAAATGTTCTAATACAATGCGAAAGTGTGAGTATATAACTTGTGTTATGTTTTTACGCCTTAACGACTCAACAGATCATCGTGAAATTTTGCATGTGACGTTATCAGAGACAGAAAAGGGCAGAGGGTATTTTTCATCCAGAAAAAAGTGTTGCTCAAGAGTCATCTATAAATAGAAATAAAGATTTAATTAACACCGAAGCAAAAAAAGTCGCAGGCAAAAGTTAGTTAATATATATTGAGAGTAGATGGAAATAATCCAGTCCTCAGTATACAGATAATATTGGTACAATTTTTGGTGTATTCCCAGTAATTCGGTTAAGGATGCATTAAACCGAGTGCATAATTTAATAAAACATAAAATTATTTCTAAAAGTGACTAATCAACACTTTATTTGTAGTTGTTGAAAGAGGCCCTTTATTATATCATTAAGCGCCTCTTTCACAAACGTCAAGTAGGCCAAATTGTCATTTAAAGTCACTGGTAACCGGGGATAATGGAGCTGATATACCTTTGTTTGTACGGTAAACGTCCCAAACATTAAATAGAAAATAATAATAAAAAATCGGCTATCGAATGATGCAGTAAACCGAGTGCATAATTCAATATGACAGAAAATGATTTCTAAAAGTAACTAATCAACACTTTACATGTAGTTTGTGAAAGAGGCCCTAACTGTACTCATTTGATTGACAGAGTAAACAATAATTTAAGGTGAATGAGAAGTTTGGGTGAGAGTCAAGAATCGAGTGTATCTAAATTTGTAGTTTGATGTTTAGTTAGTCAAGACGTTGCCAAAATGCTCTCCGTAGAATACCCATGTCATGTCATTAGGAGCAAATCGTGTTTTCGTTTTAGGCTTGTCACTACGTGTGAAGGTTGTCAGCTAAATTATCGTTTAAAAATAGATTGTGCCAGTTAGGCCGCGTTCTACTGGAATCATATATTTACCAGTAATAGATAACGCGAATATATTTGTTTCACGCCTTAACTACTCGACCGATTCATGGTGACAGGGAATCAGAAAGGAACGTAGGGTACCCTTCAATTAGAAAAAAAGTAGGTACCTACTGTTCCCGAGAGATCATTCAAAAATGAAAATTAAAAATTTCAACGCATGAGAAAAATATAAAATTTGAATAAATATTTCAACACCTAAGGAGAGGGGCGCCTAAAAAGTCGTTGGCAAAAGTTACCGTCTATAATAAAGTTGTTTGTTGCTGTCTGTTTGTTGCTATTTCAAACCTGAATCGCTCAATTATTTTCTTATTAAATTTTGCTAGTTTCAGCTTGTTTTTTTTTTTCTAAATATTTAATGTACCAACAGACACGACTCATTTACTATTTTATTATTTAACTAGCTATTGCACACGACTTCGCCCGTGTAACTTTTTTAAAAATAGCCTATGTTACTCGCCGATAATGTAGTTTTTCTATGGATGAAAGAATTTTTACAATCAGTCCACTAGTTTTTGATTTTATTCATTACAAACATACAAATCTTATACAGATTTTATACATATTGACGCGGGCGAGGTGGCGGACGAAAGCAATGTATGGATGTTTGTTACTCTTTCACGCAAAAACTACTGAATGGATTTCAATGAAACTTTACAATAATATAGCTTATACATCAAAATAAGACATAGGCTATATAAGACATAAAACGCGCACGAAACGAATACAATATAAACGGTTTGAACGAGCGCTGTGGCACTCCCTCCGATTGATTTGAGCCGAGTGCTCGGCAGTTGCTCGATCTGTACGAGCCCTGAGGGAACAATGGCGTGTCACGGCTTCTGCACTTATGACCTTGGCGCACCGGAAGCCACCACTTATGGTTCTGCGACAGATTTATCATCAAATTAATTCCGCATAAACGAGAAGTAATTACGGATAGACTACTTACGACTACCAGTCTCCTATTAAACTACCTGTCTATATAATGCCACTGGTTTTTATTTATCTCGCAGATGCTCTATAATTATTTCCCTTTATTGTTCTTTCATATTTCACAGATTTTTTTATTTTATTTATTTGAAAATTCGCAATGAACATAACCAGGCGGAACATCAAGACCCCTTCGGCCGCGTACGTAACCTGAGCTTCGTAACCAGTTACGATAGACGAGTTAATGGACTACTCGCCCAAATTTATCTCGCCCAAATGGGCAAATTGTCATGTTTGGTTTTACCTATTATTTTAATAGACCATGCTTTTGACCAGCCAAATAAAATGTTAGATGTGATGTGAGTAGCTTTTATAACAAGATCGTTTTGAAAATCAAAGTAAAACTGTCTATTCTCACTGTAACTAAGTTAAAAGTGACTTTAACTTAATATATTCGGGTTTAAAGAAGGCAACATTATGCAAATACATATTAATAATGACAGGTCGACTCAAAGATGTCCGACTCGATATAAATTAAACCGATTCATTGAACAATTGAAGGTTATGCCCGAATAAGGTGCCTCATTATTATGTCAGTTTAGCTTATATGATGTTTTCACAATGTGACTACAGACGTTACTTACTGAGCATTAACATAAAGTATAACACTCACACACACACATATCTACACTTTTTTCTACAGATAGTTTAACAATGATTGTAGCTCTAATTTAGCCTAAGTGATGGAAGAGATGGATAACTAGCTACACGCTCCCGGCTTCGCCCGGGTTCCAAATAAAAACTATCCTATCTTTTAAGTTGGACCAAATAACAACAAATAACAAATAATAACAAATAAGTTGGAGAGTTTGATCAAAATTGGTTGTTTAGGAGTTCATCGCGGTGGGACATGTGACGTAATTTTTATATAAAGATAGGATAGGAGTACCCCTACAATGTTAACTTGTATACCTAGGTTTAAGATAAAGAAATAAACTATTTATATTTGTATAATAAGACTAAGATTACCTAGGCTGAAAATATCGCTAATAAAATTTTATTTTACACTATTTTGAGATCGTCAATTCTTTCCGACACGAATCAAATTATCTATTAAATGGCTTTATTCAGATTCATACAAGTTAAAGACAATAAAGTGACATTCCTTTATATGTTCTTAGACAAAAAGTATAGAATGTTATCTTTTAATTAGAAGGTATTTAAAAGTTAAATTGAAATTATAACGATAATTTATAACGATAAAATTATAACGCCGCGTCTGTCTGTCTGATTTTCATGCTGTTTTCACCAATGGATAGAGTGGTTCTCGAGGAAGGTTTTAGTATATAATTTACAAAGTTACGCGGGCGAAGTCGCGGGCAGCAGCTAATAATGTATAAATTAAAAGTTTTAGGCAACCAGTAGATAGATTTTTTTTATGTTAAGGTGATCAGACATGCTGACTCTCCACTTGATAGGGTCTACTATAACGTAAACAAAACAACATAATTCAAGTGCGGTGCTGACAATCGTAGGATTGAGGATAAGAAATCAATACTAATAATAAATCTGTAAGGGTTGGTCATGGAGTAAGTTACTTTGATTTCAGAGATTTCAGAGATACTGAAACTAAATTGACCATTTTTAGAATTTTTTTATGTATGTATGTATGTATGTATGTATGTATGTAAGTATGTATGTTCCTCCATAACTCTTAAACGAATCAACTGATTTTCATGAAACTTGGTAGATAAACTTTTAGACGTACGGGACACAGGATAGGCTACTTTCTTCTTTTTCAACGCGGACGAAGTCGCGGGCGCCAGCTAGTACTTAAAATAAAAACATAACTACATACTGTAAACACCATGAGTTAGATAGATTACTTTCAGAAGATGAAGTAGATTTGTTATCTTGTTATGCATTAAGGTTGTCGCTTAGTTAAACTAATCAATCATTTTTGCTTATATGAGGAAGCCAAGTTTAAGGCGTAGAATAGTGTTTAAAAACATTTTAACATTTACAAAAACATCAAGGCGTGGACTTTAGAATATTTTTATATTTTACTAGCTGCTGCCCGCGACTTCGCCCGTGTAACTTTGTAAATTATATACTAAAACAACCACTCTATCTACTGATGAAAAAGCAATAAAATCGGACAGATCGGTTTTATATACATTGAATTAGGATTAATCCCGTTGTGTGTTATAAATAAATAAATTAAAAAAAATATGTAAGGATTATTAAATATATTTAGTAATAGACTTGCCAATCCAAAATTCAATAAAGTGTTTCCACAACGATTAAGGTACATTTCGCGGAAACTGTGGCGCCTGTTAAATAATGTAGATTTTTTTATCGGGAACTTCTGATTCGATACAATAATGTTGACATTGGAACTTCCTGAATATTGCGATCGCGTCACAGAACAGAAGCAAGGCCGTTCTAATCAATGGGAGACGAACTCTAGTAGCGAATGGACTTTAAATTATCTTAATATACTTTTCAATAATAAAAATATATACTTATTTACATCTCACTTTAGAAAAGAGTAGTTAATATTATATATATGTTAAAGTGATGGATAAACAGCTAAACCTTTACATGGATAAATGTATAAGTCACGAACACTCACTCACTCACTCGCTCATAATACCTACACAAGCACTAACACACACTAATTTTGTAAACTTTTCTATTTAGTGTATAGATACATATGTTTTTCTCTAAAGTTATATATCTAAATTTTAAAAATAACATCTGTAATTGCCAATAAACAAAAAAAATTATACTACTTATATTATATTTTATCCAAAATAATGATTAAAATAGCTTCCTTTATAATTTCTTGTATAAAAAACGGTTACAATTTGTATGACAACAATTTGTTGAAAGTTATTCGAGATGTTTTTATATAATAAACTTAATCTCGGTCTTTGTTCTTTTCTAAATTTGCCTATTTCAGTATCTAAAATTGAATTTATCTTCATCAGTAGATATAATATTGAATTTTGTATAACATGTATGTATAATACATACGTTTCCGCATCGTGTTAGAAACTATTTTTAAATTTTCATATTCCCGAAAAATCGAAAGCAAAACATGTCTAGAGACGAGACAGTGTCTGGTGTGGGTTGGTAAGATTATGAAAGAGAATGTAAAGCCATCTCTCCCCCCTCCTGACGTAATGCCACCCCGATCAGGCGCCAAGCGTAGCTCGAAGGAGGTCACCCCCTCCTCCAGGTGACGTAGTCCCAAGTCCTCTCTCCACTGAAGGAAAGCACAGTTGCCGAAAACAAACGCGACGCTTACATCCATCATTATACCCACTATACATGAACATGACACACCTACAACGAGATCTCTTTGTGCATTTTTATTGCTATCAAAATAAGTAGTTTCTTGTGAATGTTGCAACTTATGTTATCTGAATTGCCTCTCACTGTGGAAGCAAATTTAAAGACGTAGGTACACCAAAGTATGATGAAGATTAGAGAAAAATAAACATAGAATATATAATGTAATAAGTAAATAACGTCTCTGGTGTTAATATACAAACAATTAAAAGGCTATAATTTTTGGCATAAATTCAGATCAAAATAAGATCAACTGAATGAAAATGTCGCATTCAGATTGGGTGATTAGATCTCGTCAACAGAGTCGTGGTGAAAGGCGTGTCTTGACCTAATCAGCCTCTTTGAAGAGAAAGAGAACCTTTCACGTGGAGTTATTCATAACCAATATTATTATTTGCTATACAAAACATCCGTAAGAACAGTAAACACGGGATTTGTATGAAAAATTTATAATTCGCTTATAATTTACAAGTGAAAATAATCATTGGACTTCCATTTTTCAATGATAAGCAAAAACGCAGTAATGATTACGAATGAATTTATATTAGCACAAACCTCGATTTGGTCCGCGTTAAGAAATAAAAAAATATAACACCTGAGAAATTAAATACGTGTAATATTAATGCCTGACATCTTTAGGCACATAGGAGTAAAAATAATGTACCGATTTTCATGCTGTTTTCACCAATGGATAGAGTTGTTCTCGAGGAAGATATATTCAATGCATCGAAATAATCTCAGTGACCTGTATCTCGTATTGTGTGCCTTACTAAATAAAATAAATATATTTTATATTTTTTTTAAACCTATGATAAACTGGAGACATATAAAGAAAGCAGAGTTGAAGCCATCATAATATGCATATCTGCGTAGTCGGAATATTCTTTTTTACGGTATTGGCAACCCTGATTATATTGGTCAAGGACTCGGCGCGTCGTTGTGTAAGGGTGCGTCCTCGCTACGAGTATAAGCCTTAGTCAATGCATTTGCAATTGTCCGCGTCTTTTACTGCGGGGGATGAAAGAGGGATGGAAGCGAATCGATCTGCTTTATATTGTAGCAATTTTCATTTGCTTTTCTCCAATATGGTGAGAAATTAATTATTATCTTCAACACATTGAACAAAGTTTTCTTAAATTTTCTATGAACATACAGTTAGTGTATTGATTTCTCTACATTTATTCTTGACTGACTGTGAGATACCATTTACAAATAGCTGAAACAGCTGGCTTTTGTAGCACAAATATTGAAATAACATTATGGTTATGACAACGAATCACATGTCTCTTTGGAGTGATCTGCTTTATAAACTACTCGTACATTGATCTAATAACTACTTCATATATATTACCTATCTATTCACAAATAAAAAAGTTCCAGTAGCCAACTTTTTTTCTATTTTTACAAGAAATCAATTCGCTAAATGATTGGAGCCGACATTGCACAGTGAAATAACAAGTAGGCCTAAACATAAATCCCCGGTTAGGGGTTATCCCGTTTCTATGACGCTCTTTATCCCTGCACATCTATACCAGTAAAAGTAAGCAAGATTTCAAGGTAGGAATCGAACCCGAGATCACTGAGACACTGAGCGTCTTTGCATGTCTTTGTCACTTGACCAAAGGTTAATGAAATTTATGAAATCTTTCAATAAAAATAAAAATAAATCTCTAAATGGTCTGTAAGGGTCTTCCTTTCTTCTTTCTTCATGTGTATGTATGTATGTATGTTCCTCCATAACTCTTAAACGGATTAACTGATTTTCATGAAACTTGGTACATAAACATTTAGACGTACGGGACACAGGATAGGCTACTTTTTTTATTAACGCGGACGAAGTCGCGGGCGCCAGCCAGTTGGTAATATAAGAACAAAATATGACATTTCAGTTAATGGAGGATACAAAATTAAATGAACTAAGAGAACTTTGTTCCAATAAAATCCGTCATTAATGTACCCTGAGTACTATTTTATTAGCAAGCACACTCATAATGAGATTATGAGTCCATCAAAGGACCAACGACCTGTAACACCATTCTGTTACGTGAACGTTACAGAACTGTGCAATATTCTATTATAGCAGTAGTTACTTACATATGTGAAATTCAAGTAATCCAAGAAAATATTCTTGGACACGCACATAGCTCTAACTACATTTAACGTCACGCTCATATTTTCTTATCGGCCGATAAGAAAACGTGAGAAACAGCTCATTGCAAACTGTTAAACGCCGTTCAACTCTTTTGTACTGTTCTATCTAACAGAAAAAATATATAAACTCTTCGTAAGCGCCATTGTAGGTAAGTGTTAATCCCTCTATGAGGAAATCCAAATATGAGGTAGCGAGTTAAATAAGTTGACGCTTTTTTTATTGTTATTTATTATCAATACTAATAATAAATCTGTAAGTGTGGGTATTTTATGTTTGTATGTTCTTCCATAACTTAAACGAATTAACAAAATTTCATGAAACTTGGTAGATAAACATTTAGACGTACAGGACACAGGATAGGCTATTTTTTTTTCAACGCGGACGAAGTCGCGGGCACCTGCTAGTTTATAATAAAAACCTAATTTAATTTCGACAATACATATATGTATGACCTACCTACATGTTTTTTTTATATAGCACTACATACATACATACATACAGTAAAAAATTCTAAAAATGGTCAATTTAGTTTAAGTATTATGTATTATATGTATAAAGCCTATAAACACGATATCTCTGAATACAAAATAACTTACTCCATGACCAACCCTTACAGATTTATTATTAGTACTAGCTGGCGCCCGCGACTTCGTCCGCGTTGAAAAAGAAAAAAGTAGCTTATACTGTGTCCTGTGCGTCCTGTTCTGTCTGTAAAAAAGAATCATCAAAATCGTTTCACCCAGTAGAAAGTTCTGAGGAAACAAACACATTTAAGAAAATACAGTCGAATTGAGAACCAGATTTTTGGAAGTCGGTTGAAAATGCCAATTGCTTATAACATTTTCAAAAATGCTACACTATATATTCGTGTATTTGAAAAAATTGGAAATATCCACTGAAAGGTACGTAATCTATGCCCATAAATGTAAAACAAATATTATTTTTCCTCTAACCCGTGCGATTAGTAAACAAGATATAGTATTAGTACACGTAGAAGGAAAATATTTCATATTGAATTCGTTGATTTCAATTATTGAAGTCTGCATTATTTTAGGCACAGAGAATATATCTCGTCACAAAGACTATATAAGTATATTTGGTAGTATAGACACGGCGTAGCCCACAAAATATGGTAGTAATACAATTCGTCCACTCGAGATGAAGTGGACGAATTCGCACTTAGTCGCTCGCTGGCGCTGTAGCCGTTTGGTTGCTGTTTATTTGTGTTAAAAATTGACAAAATGCCATCGTGTTGTGTGAAATTATGTAAAAATAGACCTCAAAAAGGACAAAAAGAAAAAGTATCATACGTATTTCATATAAATAGACTTAATTACAATATTTTTAACAAAATATTTAATTAATTAGCTAAACTTTTTCATATTTCAAAAGGAAGCATTTGAACCTTATAGTTGTCTCATTCTTACTTATTGTGTAGTATAAGATCGTCCTTTCGTAGAAAGAGATACATATAGATTTCAAATATATTTATCATTTCAATATGTTTGACGGTTGATCCAGGGCCGCACTTGTAATATTTTTAAATAAAAATAATAATTTTGTTTGTTTTGTGCTACATTTTTATGCTTGTGTTTAAATTGGTGCGTGAATACTTCGATTGATATTCAATAATAATATGTTTATAATAGATTTCCTATTAACCCAATAAGAGAAAAATGGACAATTTTATTACGTACTCAAATATTGGAATCCAACAAATTCAAGTGTTATATGTTCTGCGCATTTCCATCATGATGACTTTTACACGAATCTTAAGGGATATCGGAAAATAATAAATACAGCAGTACCTTCCATAAATTATGACACAGATCCATCAACACAACAACTCACAAAGCGGCAAAAGTTCAATAAGCTTATTTTATTTGAGGGACAATAAGAGATCATAATAGTACTCGTATGTATATAATTACATAAAAAATAATAAGTTTTGAAGTAACTATAATTAAACATATTATGCTTATTTTTCACTAATTTGTTAAGAACACTGTGTTTCTTGCGGTTTCTTCTTAACAGCTGTAATCGAAACCGCGGATTATTATTAAATATTCATTTCATCACGTACTATTTGTTGTTTCATTTCTATATCAAACATCCAATTAAATTATATTACGTATTTTTAAATTACACGCTTCCAAATGCGGCCCTGTGACACGTAACACGTGTTGTATTACACCCAGATGTACCATCGGCTAGCGGTTTGTTGCTTGTAAGCTAGTCAATATCGTTGTGCAGTATACATTGATGCGTTAGTACAGAAAACTTTTAAATAGTTTCTTTTTATAAAAGCAATATACATTTGGAATTGCGTGTCAATCTCTCAGTAAGTTCGTAAGTATGATTTTAATACTACCAAAGATTTCGGGGCTTTTTGCTTGCTACGCCGCATCTATAGTTCAGATCAATGATCTCGTCAATTGTACGTATACCTTAAAAAGACCACTTTTAAAAAATGCGGTAATCCCTACTAAGTTGGAATTTCTATAGAATATTACTCGGTCAAATGCTATTGCGCTTATAAAATGGAAATTCCATTTAATATTTTTCCTCATAATTACTTAGCTTAGTTGTAGACGTTGTAGTGATGAATGCATAAAAATGCCTGTGCCGGTTTTAGTTCCTTACAGACCAGTCGTTGAAAAATCCAAGCAGACCGAAGCAGACTTATAAAACACTAGCTGGTGTCCGCGACTTCGTCCGCGTTGAAAGATACAGATTTGTTATTAGTATTGATGATTGATGATGAAGAGCGTCCCAAGACTATGCGACATGAAGGGAATGTACCTTAAATATCGTAGATAGGATATTTTGCTGAAAGAAGACTTTATCTTATTTTTAAAAGTTAGTAATACTGCATTCAAAGATTTTCTAAAAAATTACGTATCACGTTGTTTGACGCCAATGAACTCCTAAACTACCTACTGTACCGGTTTTGATAAAACTTCGTAACTAGGTAAAGGTATATGTGTAATTTGTTCTAACTTAAAAGATAGGATAGTTTTTATTTTAAACCCGGGCGAAGCAGGAGCGTGTGGCTAGTATGAGTATATAAATATTTATTATCAGTTAGGATTGTTGTTTCTAAATAATAAAAGTATTAGTTTTACCAATTGTAATAGTTCAAATTCAAATTCAAATTCAAATCATTTATTAGATGTAAGTTTTTACAAAACATTTATCTTCGTCAAAATTACAAACTACCACCGGTTCGGAAGGCTGTTTCTAGGGGGAAGAACTCGGCAAGAAACCCCCTAGTTGCTCTTTTCATAAATCAATTTACAACATGTAACACGTAACAATACATATATATCAATCTAATAACACAATATTCAACTATATTCAACTCCAAGGACGTTCATCATTTATATAATCTAATATCCTATAATAACCCTTTTTGCACAGGGTTTTCTTTATATAAACTTTAAATTTATTCAGAGATAATTGTTGTATATTAGCAGGAAGTCTGTTGTAGAAGCGTACACATTGTCCCATAAAAGAGTTGCTAACCCTGTGGAGACGAGTTTTATTCAGTTGAAGCCTATGCTTGTTTCTAGTATTCAAACTATGAACATCACTATTTCTACTGAAAGTGCTAATATTTTTGTGAGCAAACAAAAGATTTTCAAAAATGTATTGTGAGGCTACAGTAAGTACATTTATTTCCTTAAACTTATCTTTTAGCGAGACCCTGGGACCGAGCTTGTAGATGGCACGAATAGCCCTTTTCTGTAACACAAATATAGTGTTTATATCCGCAGCATTACCCCAAAGTAAAATACCGTACGTCATTACACTATGGAAATAGCTAAAATATACTATCCTCGCGGTATTTACGTCAGTAAGCTCGCGAATTCTTTTAACAGCGTAAGCAGCCGAACTTAATTTAATGGCTAGTTTATTAATGTGAAGTCCCCATTGTAGTTTAGAATCTATATTTATACCTAAAAATACAGTCGACTTGACCAGCTCAATGTCTTCACCATTTACGTGAACATTATGATCAATTTGTTTGACATTAGGCAAAGTGAATTTAATACATTTTGTCTTTTTATTATTCAACAATAGATTATTAACATTAAACCAATCAATAACCTTAGACATCGCCGAGTTAACATGATCATGATTCTTTCTACGGTTAACTTTAAAAAGCAATGACGTATCATCTGCGAATAAAACAATATCATGATCATTAATATGGTAAGGAAGGTCATTTATATAAACAAGGAAGAGAAACGGACCCAGAATAGAGCCTTGCGGGACACCCATAGTCACTAATGATCCCTGTGATCTAATCCCACCCACATCAACACTCTGAATTCTATCACTCAAATATGATTTCAAGAGATCCAAAGCTACACCTCTAATACCGTAGTGGGAAAGTTTCCCGAATAAATTATCATATTTAACACAGTCAAAAGCCTTGGAAAGGTCGCAAAAAATACCCAGAGCATCCTGTCTATCCTCCCAAACTTCATGAATAAACCTAAGCAATTTTATTCCAGCATCAATAGTGGAGCGACCCCTTGTGAAACCAAATTGCTTATTACACATAAGGTTATTCACTGAAAAGTGAGAGTACATTTGATTAAATAAGATTTTTTCGAATATTTTACTAAGAACTGGTAGGACTGAAATCGGGCGAAAGTTTGAGGGGTCCGTAGTACTACCGGACTTAAATAGAGGTATCACTCTGCTCAATTTCATCTGATCAGGGAATATGCCCATGGAAATACAACAATTAAACACAGCTGCCAAATGAGGAGCTATAACGTTAATTACTGATTTTATTGTTTTAACAGACAGTCCCCATAGATCTGTCGTATTTTTCTGCTTTAAAGATTTAAATGCACTTACTATATCACTAGGCCCTATAGTTTTAAATTTAAAATCAGTGGTACATTCCGGTACACTCGCTTTTAAGAATGCTAATGCGACACCAGGGGATGAGTTAAGGTGCCTTGTAGTAACCAACGGGACAGAAGTAAAGTAATTTTCAAATGCCGTGGCTACCTCCACCTCAGTTTGTAACCTACACCCATTCACAATTAGCTCCAAATCCTGTATTTATTTTGTATTTTTAACATCGAGATTATACTCTATGGGAACTGCGATAGAAAGTAATTGCAAAGAGTGATTGTATGCAAAAATTTAAGGAGTTTCCACACAATGGTGGATCATTCGATCGCGGTGAATTGTTACGTGAACGCGATTATAAACTAACATTGGACAATGCCGTGTATTTATAAACTGGGTATGTTGACACACGCTATGGCTGTACTTCGTTTGAACCGCTTCGAACTGGTATCACTATCCGAATATATAAATACACTTGCTGTCTAAGCTCCAAATGGATTTCATTTATGAAAAAGAAGTTAGCGGAGAAACAGACAGACGCGATTATTTTCGATAAATAATTTATTAAAAAATAAAATAAAGATACTGATTTATTGCATACCAAAATCGTTTTTAAGCTGAGTAGGTACCAAATGCCAAAAAGCCCGATGACTAAAAAACGGTTTGCATAACCAAAATAGTGTTCTGAGTGTTAACTACAAATAAACATACAAAAAATAATATATTTCCTCTTCAATACTAATAATAAATATGTAAGGGTTGATCATGGAGTAAGTTACTTTGTTTTCAGAGATATCGTGTTTATAGGCTCTATACATCATACTGAAACTAAATTGACCATTTTAAGAATTTTTTTCTGTATGTATGTATGTATGTAAGTATGTATGTTCCTCTATAACTCTTAAACGAATCAACTGATTTTCATGAAACTTGATAGATAAACATTTAGACGTACGGGACACAGGATAGGCTACTTTTTTCTTTTCAACGCGGACGAAGTCGCGGGCGCCAACTAGTTGTATAATATAAGTGTATATTATACATAACTAGCGGCTTGTTTCCGGCTTGGCACGGATGCAAATTATATACCAAAACCTTCCTCGAGAACCACTTTATCCATTGATGAAAACAGCATGAAAATTGGTGAAGTAGTTTTTAAGTTTATCGCGAACAGACAGACAGACAGACGCGGCGGAGGACTTTGTTTTATAATATGTATTGATAGATAATTATTCTAGGAAGCAGTTACGCTACCTACTTTATCAAACTGTATAATTATTTTTCATAGAATTGCTCAATATAGCTAAGTTTATGTTTTTATATTGCTACACATAATTTGTGTGATTACTTTACAAACAAATACAATTTTATTATGTTTGTATAATAAATAAAATTTGATTTTTTTTTTACTTAATAATGAGCACGTACGAACGCATCAGCACGCATAAAAAAATCATCAAAATCAAGGTTTATTGAACAAACACACGTAGAGAATAATTTTATTACATGGATATTATTTGCAATAATAAATAACGTTATATATGCATGTATAACGTTCGGGACGATTATAGCCGAAACTTAGTGATAAGGGCCACGAGTGGGCGACATTCGGGAGCGGTCAGCCTGTGCTTTGACTTATTACTTTTTATCATGCAACTGTACCCGGTATCGACGTTGATAAGTTTTCAGACTATTTTTTCAAAACCCATAGGTACATTTTTTTCCTCATTTTTTATTGATTACACCGAGCATTCTTAAAAAATCAAAATAACTAGTAGCTATAGCTGTGCCCGCAAATTAGTCCGCTTTTATACAATGAGATCAAAATAAAATCAAATCGAAAATTTTATTCATCAATTAGTTTTCTCCAAGAAACTTATTATAAATTTAAATTTACTAGGGTTTCGGAAAAAAGCCAAGATGACGATCCTGAAAAGAAACCCTATACAATATAACATTAACGCCTCACATCTTTATCGCTGTGACGATGGTTGCGTAGCTACTATTAATTTTTTATATTTAAGACGCTCAATCGGGAACCAAACTTTTTTCCCGGATAAAAAGTATTCCATATGATGAACTAGTTAATAAATTATCTGTGTGCTAAATTTCATCCAAATCCATTTAGCAGTTTTTGCATTATTGAGGAATAAACATCCATGTATACTAACAAAATAATGTTACTGAGATACTATGATTAGGATTATGTAAATTTCCTGAATCTCCCCCCTTACAGAAGGGGAGAGGAGGAGGGGCTACGTACAGACCAACATTGAAATTAAGTTGGCAGCGTTTTATGTATGTACACCTGCTGATAAGATAAGGAAGTCCGTGCTGTGAACCCATTATTACAAAGCATTGATTCTTTTCCAGAGTATAAGTACGAGTATTCTGATGCGATTATCGCTGAGATAATTAACTTAAATAGTTATTTATAACTATCCTTACATATTATAAAACAAAGTCCTCCGCTGCGTCTGTCTGACTGTTTGTTCGCGATAAACTCAAAAAATACTGCACTGATTTTCATGCTGTTTTCACCAATGGATAGAGTGGTTCTCGATTAAGGTTTTAATATATAATTTACAAAGTTACACAGGCGAAGTCGCGGGCAGCTAGTTTTTTTATATATAATAACTATTTTAGGCTTTTTAACTCTTTTAGGGCTGAATTGGATTAATATTTTTTAAAGCACTTGAGATCATTACGTAAATGAATTCATAGTAGAAAGGGCCGTAATGAGTCCGAGTAGGAAATGTACTAAACTAAGAATTATTACTAAGAAAAGAAACTTAGAAGTTCAACAGAATGTCTGAGTAACGAAAAATCTCATAACAGAAAATTCTATTATAAAATGACATAAAAGACTATGCCAACTAGAAAGTGATATTAGCCAACAATTTGGTTTCGTATATTTTGTAATATCTTTGTAAATCATTTTGAAATAGCACTTATTATTTTATATATTATAATGATATAATTATATTGATAAAAAAATATTACATAAGAAATATTACCAAATATGACACAATATAAAACATTAATTCTACTATCCTAATGCGAAGTTTTCAGAAGATGAATGTTTTTTACTCTCACGCAAAAACGTCTTAACAGATTTCATTGAATTTTGGCACACATTTAGTTCATTACCTGGATTAAGATATAGGGTACGTTCAATCCTGAAAAAATGTCAGATTCCCGAGGGATCGTCTAAAAATACAAAAATTAGGCGCCACCGTCGTCACAGCGATAATTCTTATTCTTAAGACTTATATTTTTCTTTGTTCAACGCGGACGAAGTCACGGACATCAGCTAATAAAACATAGTATGTATGTATTAATATAGTCTATTGTATTAATATCTTAAAAATATTTGTTTAAACGTTCCATTTATTTCGCTGCGTATTTCTTATAAACCTTGCTAAAGATTCAATCAATACTAATAATAAATCTGTAAGGGTTGGTCATGGAGTAAATTACTTTGTTTTTAGAGATATCGTTTTTATAGGCTCTATACATGATACTGAAACTAAATTGTTGATTGTCAGATTTTTTTTCTGTATGTATGTTCCTCCATAACTCTTACACGAACTGACTGGTTTTCATAAAACTTGGTAGATAAATTATTTAGAGGTACAGAACACAGGATAGGCTACACCAGAAGTCTCTACATATATTGATGAGTAATATCTGTCAACCCTTAAAGGAACCCTTTAAGTGTGATCTTATGTTGAAGATTAGTTTAATTGTTATCTATGAAGTGATAGGTGAGGCCACCTACTATTAGAACTCGTCATTAGTATTTCAAGAGCAAGCAAAACAATCGCCAGGTGAAAGTCGCGTGCCTAATTCTCAATGCTGAACTACCCACCGGTAACACTAACTAGGTATTTGTTTATTGCAACACTGCACACATATTTACTATTAAAAAATTCCTACTATCTAATATTATAAATGCGAAAGTTTCTGAATTATAAATTGATTTGAATGTATGGAATAGGGATAGTTATATAATCCTACGTAGAATTAACTTAACATATAATATCTTGGAAAAATATTAGGATTATTTATTTTATTTGCAAACGACATGTTTGAAAGGCTACAGTACTTTAAAACGTCTAATTGCACTGGAATATTTCAAAAAACAGAGTTCACGTTGTTGAGGATGTTGTTTATTTAGGACTTCAAAGAATTCCATATAGAAACATACTTACTGTCATGTGAACAACCATGTACCGTGAAGGGATATTAATTTATGGCATTTATATTTTATGACCGTAAAAATCTATTATTATATTTACATACTAGCTGACGCCCGCGACTTCGCGTTGTAAAAGAAAAGAGTAGCCTAACCTGTGTCCTATACGTCTAAATGTTTATCTACCAAGTTTTATGAAAATCAGTTAAGAGTTATGGAGGAACATAATACTCGTACATACAGAAAAAAAAATTCTATAAATGGTCAATTTAGTTTCAGTATCATGTATAGAGCCTATAAACACGATATCTCTGAAAACAAAGTAACTTACTCCATGACCAACCCTTACAGATTTATTATTAGTATTGATTGATGATAACCGTTTGCAAAATATCTTGTATTTTATACTACAAATACTCATATGAATTTTGTATTCCAGATGAATTTTATTGGGAATCTTCGACCATTTCTGCACAAGTGTGTGTGTTCACAAAAAAAATTATCAAATGGAGTTCAATAGCGCTTGAACTGTTTGCCCCATAACACAATAGCGACAAACAAGGCTGGCGCCATCATAAATGACTATTCTTTTTTTTTGACTGGTTACCGGTGACTTCTAGAATTTTCTGTGAGAGGTACAGCCGCGGGGCGACCGTGTTGTATTGTGTAGTGCGAATCTCGCGGTAGGGTGACAAAAAACGGTCCGTACAATAAGCTCTAGCGGAGAGGTTAGGTTGATTTGGAGAACCCCTTTTGGTTGGAATGATTTGGGTGTGGGAGCGCAAGCGCAGTTGGCGCAGTCGGCATGCGAGCGGTATTCGGCGCGCGGTGGGAGGCCGCGGGCGGGGGGGCGGGGGGAGCGAGGCCGACGCGTCGCTGAGCGCACGCCGCTATCTTGTCTGTGGAAATTTCCATTGACTGAAGCGAAGCTGTCCGCGGCTCTTTTATTCACATCTCTGACTGCACCGAACCCACTTATATTTGCAAATCGCCTGTCACACACACACTTCATGCACTTCATGCTACTCAATATACTTATAAGGTATATGGACCCCTGGAAAGGGAACCCCTGGACAGGGATACTAATAAAATAGGTACCTACCAAAGAATAGGTACAGGTTCAATATCTTTGGTACCTACGTACATATTTTGAGCTTAATGTAATACAGTCAAACCTGGATAAGCGAGAGTTCAAGGGAGCACAATCTCATTCTCGCTTATAGAGGTTTCTCACTAACCCGAGTTTCTCGCTAATGCAGGTACATGGGTAGCGTTTCTCTCTTATAGAGGTACGCAGCAATAACAAGTCACAGCAAGTACGAATGTAGTAAATATGTGCACAACATATTTTATGTACATATATACATATTTTTAATAGTGTGTATATGTTACGTTCATTAGATTTCGACATATAAGTACTTTATAAGGGTAGGTATCAAGATGCTTACGAAAACAAAACAAAAATTCATGCACTATGTAATTTTATTTTATTTAGAACTTATTTACACTTAAAAAAAATCCGTCAATTTCGTTTGGGTTTCTGTTTTTGTTTTTGTATTTTGTATTTAAATAATATAAATAAATAAAGTTCGACTGTCGCTTATAGAGGTATAGATAAGTAGCAGTCTCACTTACGGAGGTCCATGAGGGAAAAACGACTCTCTCTTACAGAGGTTTCTGTTTCTCGCTAATAGAGGTTTTGAGAGCTTAAAATGACGGGTCCTAGCTATTACTCTCACTTATAGAGTTTTCTCACTTATCCAGTTCTCACTTACCCATGTTTGACTGTAATTACTCAAAACATTTACTATACACTAACATATTAAAATGTGTATGAAATCCTTACATACCTCTATCACTACATATTATAAAACAGTCCTCCGTCGCGTCTGTGTCAGTCTGTTCGCGATAACCTCAAAAACTACTGCACCGATTTTCATGCTGTTTTCATCAATGGATAGAGTGGTTCTCGAGGAAGGTTTTAGCTCAGGGTTTTAGTACGAGATAATTTTCAGTTACGCGGGAGCTTGAACCAAGATCGGTAATGCGTTCGCCAAAATCAGATTTTTGTAGAAATGCAATATTATTTGCAAGATATAAAACTTTCTAACTGAGAGCAGGTGGCAAAGGTTAAATCTGTAGTTAAGTACCCTATCTGTGTGGCTTTAAAGCGCATTAAGCTCTCATAAAGAGACTTAGCTCTCTCAAGATATATAAATTTTATTTTTGCTTAACCAAATCAAACAGGTGTACGCAATCCATACTTACTAATATTACGAGTATAAATGTGAAAGTATAACTCTGTCTGTCTTTTACCTTTTCCGGCCTTAAACTATTCCACCTATCATGAAATTTTGCAAACACGTTGTCAAGGATACAGGAAAGGACATAAGGTACCTTTCATCCAGAAAATCATCCTCCGCCGCGTCTGTCTACTTATCTGTCTGTCTGTTCACGATAAACTCAAAAACTACTACTGTTTCACCAATGGATAGAGTGATTGTTCTCGAGGAAGGTTTTAGTATAATATATAATTTTTAAAGTTACGCGGGCGAAGTCGCGGGCACCAGTTAGTATAATATATTGCTTAATATATATTTTTATTTTACAACACGTACGTAGTTGCGGAAATATATTGTATTGTTGGTTTCAAGTAGCAATCTTCTGACGCAGACCTCCAAAACTCATGTGATCCTTTGTTTTACCTACTTGTTGGAATTATATCTTTATGCTTTGTATCTACTATATATCTATCTAGATATATAAAATACTCGTGTCACAGTGTTAGTTACCATACTCATAAAGTTGCCATAAAGATACCGATTTTGAAGAAATTTTATATGTACCTACACTTGGTATGTTTGAGAATAGGTTTTTATCTATTTTTTATAAGCGGGTGAAGTCGCGGGCGGCAGCTAACAATTATATAAAAATTACTTGTCACGTTGTTTAAGGCCAATGGACTCCTAAACCACTGAACCGAATTTGAAAAAACTTCGTAACTAATATTTTTGATTTGATCCAACTTAAAAGATAGGATAGTTTTTATTTTGAACCATGGCGAAGCCGGGAACGTGTAGCTTGTCTAATATATAAAATTCTCGTGTCACAGTGTTAGTTGCCATACTCCTCCGAAACGGCTCAACCGATTTTGATGAAATTTATATGTACTGAGCTAGGTCTGAGAATAGGTTTTTATCTATTTTTTATACGCGGGCGCAGCAGCTAGTTGGATGAGTGGTTAGGAAGCTCACCTTAATGCTCTGTCTCAGGGGTCCCGGGTTCTATTCTTAGCAGGGTCAGAACGCGTTAAGTCCAAGTTACGTCCATTGTATTATTTACGTTAAGTATTATTTTACACTTAGCTTTCATTTTATATCGACTGGCAACATTATATTGCCGTAATTTGTAAGTTTTATCACCAGACTCATTAGCTCAGTTAGTTAGAGGGTCGCGTCATGTTTCTTAACGCGAAGGTCGTGGGTTCGAACCCCACATGGGCCACACGAAGAGGAACTTAAAAATATTTTGTTGTTCTTTAACTTTTTAAGGTTATATACTGTACAACACACATAATCCTATCCTTACTAATATTATAAATGTGAATGTGAGTTTGTTTGTTTGTTACGCTTTCACGCAAAAACTACTGAACCGATCATCATGAAATTTTGTATACACATTGTCTGGGACACCAGAAAGGACATAGGGTACCTTTCATCCTAAATTTTTTGCTAAACGCTCGAAAACGGCTAGTACAATCTAGTGCGTTTTTTCAACAAAGTTCTTATGAAGAGAAAAATAGGAAAAATTGGACATTCGTGAGAAGCCGGGGGCGGTTCGCTAGTCTTCATCATCAATACTAATAATAAATCTGTAAGTGTATGTATGTATGTATGTTCCTCCATAACTCTTAAACGAATCAACTGATTTTCATGAAACTTGGTACATAAACATTTAGACGTACGGGACACAGGATAGGCTACTTTTTTTCTTTTTCATTTAAGAGTTATGGAGTCATAACATACATACAATACCTACACTTACAGATTTATTATTAGTATTGATTGTGATAAATTTATGTCTTTAGGAAACTAAAGGCCTTAAGTTAGGTAAGTAACAAACGCAGGAAGTAAACTTATATGAGGTGTAGACTAATTGCGGTGAAGAATAGACCGTTCAAGTATCGTGTGTCTTTTGTATCTTTTATATCAGAAATCTTGTCACCATTGTCATTGTCTTTTATATCAGAAGAGTACGTACACAGGTACACATAGGTACGAAGAACAATTACGTTTCTCGATATCAAAAAGTGTCCATATGAAGTCATTATACCAATATTTATACTAGCATGTACAATGTACATACAACCTACTCGTACCTTGGATCTTTTCAATATTAGTCACTTCCCAATTATAGGATTTTCTGAGAATTAACGCGAGCAATGTCACGAACTAATGATGGAAAATTTTAATATAATATTTTTCACTTTATTAAATCACTAGTTGGCGCCCGCGACTTCGTCCGCGTTGAAAAAAAAAGTAGCCTATCATGTGTCCCGTACGTCTAAATGTTTATCTACCAAGTTTCATGAAAATCAGTTGATTCGTTTAAGAGTTATGGAGGAACATACATACTTACATACATACATACATACAGAAAAAAATTCTAAAAATTGTCAATTTAGTTTCAGTATCATGTATAGAGCCAATAAACACGATATCTCTGAAAATAAAGTAACTTACTCTATGACCAACCCTTACAGATTTATTATTAGTATTGATTGTATTCAACAAAATGCTTTAGCATCCAAATGCCAACAAATTAATTTTTGATAATAAAACAAACAGGCCGTGTTTATACATTACATAATAATAATAAAACGATTTGTACACGTGGTACATGATGAAGATCAAAGAGTGTTTTTATAGTTTTTTGTTTGTTTGTCTGTGTGTTTGTGGATCTCAGAAATGGCTTAATGGATTTAGATGAAATTTGGTACACATGTAGCTTATTATTTACACTAACATTTAGGATAATTTTTAACGTGCAAAAATGTTAGGTTCCCGAGGGATATTCCAAAATGGGCGCCACTGTCGTCACTGATGTCAGGCGTTGTTATTTAAGTATATTTTTACCATAGCTACTTAGAAATATATCCCCCCCCCCTGAAATAATCCCTCTTTGATATATCCCTTTGATTTTTACAAATGATTTAAAGCCCATTTCTAAGTGTGTCTTTAGAATTAACCTTTTCTGTACCAATGTACAAACAAACATACGTAAGGAACGGACCTTGTTTAAATGTTGATAAGGCAGTAGGATATCGTATATTCGCGATAAACTCAAAAACTACTGCACTGATTTTCATGCTGTTTTCACCAATGTATAGAGTGGTTCTCGAGGAAGGTTTTAGTATATCATTTACAAAGTTACGTGGGCGAAGTTAGGTATAAAACAAAGTCAGTAGCAGCTAGTTATATATAAATTATAAAAAAAAATTGGTATTTTTTTACCACAAGTTCGGCGACCTATTTATTCCATTGTAAAAAAATATATGGAAGTGCAGCGCGTTCTTTAAAAAAGTTTAAAATATTTAATACTAGCTGGTGCCAGCGACTTCGTCCGCGTTGAAAAATAAGAAATTGAACACCTGAGAAAATATATGAGTAAGCCCGACATCTTTATCGCTGTGATGTGACGACAGTGGCGTGCGCCGCGACCGAATGTAACGTGGCTCTCAATTTATTTATATTTTTAGACGTGCTTCGGGAACCTAAAATCTTTTCGGGATATAAGGTCGATATATGTTAATCCAGGTAATAAACTATCTGTGTGCCAAATATCATCCAAATCCGTTCAATAGTTTTTACGTCATAGAGCAACAAACTACATTCATAAAATTCACAAACATTCGCATTTATAATATTATAGTATGCGCCAACGCTGTAGGCACACTGGGCCATAAAACGTTGAAGCAGCATCGCCATAGGAATAGTGATGACAAGCGCGTCACTATCGATTATGTAAATAAAACTGTTATATTAATTTACTTAACAAAATACACAGCCCAAAAATATCGGACCACCCTGTCAAAAGTTACATACATAAAAAAAAATATACGCGTCGAATTGAGAACCTCCTCCGTTTTTGTTTTTTCGTTTTCGTCGGTTGAAAATTATACATAATTTAAAAAATTATACATTTTTACATTAGAAACGAAGTAAAATCAACATGCTTACAATCAATTCCAGCTGCAACAAATTTCAATTGCAACATTTCCAATTAGTCTTACAATTACTGATTGTGGATTAAATTAAAAAAAAATATCTTAGCAACACTCAACCCAAAGTATCGACAATGCGTGCGGAACATGCACAACCCTGCTATTGTGCGGAACAAGCCTAACGCTTGAATGATATATGGCCCAGTGTGCCAGGAGCGTTTGCGTTCAGATAGTAGTAGTAGGATATAAAGATTTACCAAAGATCGTACTTTGATAAATCCTTATGTGACAATCCAAATTGATTACGTTATCACGAATTCGATGAAGCCTTATTTCTTAACTTTGTATTGTATTTTTTCTGTCAGTTTCTTTGAACGACCTAATCTCTAAAACGACCGAATCCAATTTAACTTTTACTATAGATATTTTGTTATATAACAAAATACCTACAGTAAGTTAAATTTAAACCACTAAAATCTCGCTTAACAGTTGTTCTTTTTACAATATAATAAAACTTATATACTGTACTTTGATATGTTACAGTTAAGCCTTAGTCTATTTTCTATCGATAAATGATTGCAATATAATTTTAGATAGATATACTGACTCATTCCGTAACTTACTGTATTTAAGTGTAAAAAAAATTATTTTTATTTTGTTAATTTAAAATTGCAAAAGTCACTTTTTTTATTAAATTTGTCAATATTCTTTGGATTAACTTTGTATATTGTGACTAGCTGGTGCCTGCGACTTCGTCCGCGTTGAAAAAGAAAAAAGTAGCCTATCCTGTGTCCCATACGTCTAAACGTTTATCTACCAAGTTTCATGAGAATCAATTAATTCATTTAAGAGTTATAGAGGAACATACATACATATACACTTACAGATTTATTATTAGTATTGATTGTGACAGTACAGTAAAACTGTACACTTATTTATTTACAGTAGGTTTATTGATTTATTTAAATTTATAGATAGTGCGAATATGTCGTTTCAGGAAAACAATGCTGTATTTGCGTCAGCGGCTTAGTCAGCGGCACTAGTTTTTATCGCATAAACAATGAAGGCTTTTGAAAATCAGAAAATCAGTTCTCAATTCGACATTTTTTTTTTATATTTGATACCTCAGAACTTTTGACTTGGTGAAACGATTTTGATGATTCTTTTTTATTTGAAAGCTGGTGCGTCCCGTGTGGTCCCATTTCAATTTGGTCCAGTTCTGACAATGGCATCCATGAGAAAAGACCATGAGACCGTTTGAAGTCGGTTAAATTATTATTTATTTTTGGGGTTTCAACCCTTTAGTTTTAAGATAATTTTCACGCATTTTTTTATATACATATATAATAAAACCTAATTTTTTTCTGGGCAAATACGGGAGTGGCTCGCTAGTATTGTAGGTATATTTCGGTTTAAGAGCACAGCAGTGTGTATATTATCGCACAGCCAAAGCGAGTTATAGTTAAAAATCCGCCTGAACAATATAATTTGTTTTGACCACAGCAGCGGCGCTAGTGAGCGCTGTATGTTATAGCCGTTCAAGGAAAATTCATGAACCGTTTCGAACGAAACGTCCACATAAAAAAAGGCCATAATCATATTGCCGATAGAATTTTAACTAACCTTGTTCAATGAATAAACTTAGGATTTTATTCGTTTGAAATTTCATGCTCG
Source organism: Synanthedon formicaeformis (assembly GCA_945859745.1). Taxonomy (NCBI): domain Eukaryota; kingdom Metazoa; phylum Arthropoda; class Insecta; order Lepidoptera; family Sesiidae; genus Synanthedon; species Synanthedon formicaeformis. The sequence continues at coordinate 332,975 of OX243953.1, read as the reverse complement.
CGTGGAAATTTTATTGTTCGGAAAATTGTAGATAATTTAAAATTTCAATTATTAGTAAAATTACAATTTTATTCCATTGGAATTTATTTTGAATTTTATTTTCGCAAAGCCTTTACCTAAATTTGAAAACCCAAATAAGTAGATAAATAAAAGAATTTAATAAATTATATTCTTTCGTATATATTGTATTGAAATATTTACAAAACACGGACGGCAATTGAAATTCACAAATGGATAGGATGATGAAATTTAAAAAAAAACTTACCTTAAATACCGCCGGCGCTAACGGTATAGCAGCTTGGTTGTGCAGGTGTTTTTTCGACATTTTCGTTTCTTTCCTCTTCCAATTGACTAACAAATTATTACTCACGGAGTCACAACTTTTAAAAAAAAATGTATATACAAATAATATGTGTATATTGACTTTTAAAAACGTTGAATTACTGAAAGTATGAGCGCCCCAGAAACGCTCTTTTCAAACTACAAAACGCGATTAAGTTTTCGCTAAGCGAAAATATTATAACCGCTTCTGGATTTTATTTAATAATAGCTCGACAAATATTATTATTATTTGGAGATGGATCACACTGTGAATAGTTTTCGAAAGAAGTGCGGTAACGCGTGTGGACGTCGAGCCAGTGTTACGATCAAGTCGGCAATGACGGAACTCGGAACGGAAAGCGGCTATATCGAGTGGGGATTGTCCACTGCTTTGCTTGTGCTTGCCAGCCTCATGTACGTCTGTCTGGCGGCTGGCGGCTAGTCACCATCTAGTCACTATCTCACTACCGACACGAGGTGAAAGCTGTAGCGTCTCTTGAAAAAAAAAACACCCAAGGAACCTTTCCACCCCCGCAAATGTATCGATAAATAACAATAGGCTTCAGTTATGTACGCCCATTTGCGAACATTAATTATTATACTCGTACCTATTTAGTTTTCTTTTGTTAAAATGTTCAGAATCATCAGTAGACAAACATCTCAATATTTCAAATATTAATGATGATAAATTACAGGAATCAAATAATCTAGAATTATCCTCTTACATATTATAAAATAACTCTTTTTTTTTTAACAAAAAAACAACCGGCTTCAAACCGTTTTCTCATGGATGTCATTGTCAGAACTGGACCAAATTGAAATAGGACCACACGGGAAGCACCAGCTTTCAAATAAAAAAAAGAATAATCAAAATCGTTTTACCCAGTCGAAAATTATGAGGTGATAAACATATAAAAAAAAATACAGTCGAATTGAGAACCTCCTCCTTTTTTGGAAGTCGATTGACAAGACAAAAGTCAAAAACTACTGCACCGATTTTCAGGTTCAACTCGAGGAAGGTTTTAGTATATAATTTACAAAGTTACGCTGGCGAAGTCGCAGGCACCAGCTAGTACAGTATAATGTGAAGTTATTTTCCGCATCCGTCCTAAGCGATGCAACGGATTTTGATGCATTTTTCACCATCACTTGGATAAATAATTTTTCACTGAAGGTGTTTTACATAAAACCTAATTATTTTGTGCTATATATGTTCATTTCAGAATGGCACGAATGTGATTTTGCTGTCGGACAAGATTTACACCTCATTTCCCCATAGGTATCTACTTTAGTAAAGTACTATACTTTTATTTCAAGTTTTTTTTAAAGAAAATAATATGTGTGCGAGATGACTACTTAACATATATTTCGCACATTTCACACGAAATAAAATTGTGCGAGATGACTACTAAATTGACAGGGCAACGTAGTTGTTAATATATTCAAAACTGTATTTTTGTAATAAAAACCAAGGATTTTACTTTTTGTACTTATGTTACAGAGGATTAGAATCTATTTGTCTATTTGTTTGTCTATTTTTGTGTTCGTTTGTGCACGCTAATCTCGGCAACGGCTTAACCGATTTGAATGCAGTTATCACCTTATGTATTGATTAAACTATTGGACACATTCTATAGGATTTTCAAAAAAACGAACTACAGCGCGTATTTATCATTTTTTTTTATCATCATTTATTAATTTGATAATACATTTAAAATGGTTTTCGGGGTCAAGGGCCCTCTTAAATAACGTCTACTAGACTATAACCTTATCATCTTTAGTTATCTAAAAAATCGTCTGTAATTTTATTATTATTAATTAATTATCAATATCGATATAAATATAATAATATGTTTATTATTTATTGTATAGTTAATATATTTTATTAATAATATGTATAGTTTAATGATTAGGCTATTCTCCGAAATTCTCTCTCTCGCCTAGATAAGCACGAAAAAATCTGACATTATCAGTTCCCAAATAAATTGCATGAAATATCAATCGTCATACGTCCATTACTGAGTAGGTACCTTTTATGATTTCCTTTACATCGACTACCATATTGGGGTATGCTGTAAAATTGCAAGTTCAATCATCAATAAAACTACTCCTTATTGCGTTAGCCATAAGGACATATTTCGCACCCATAAAAGTATTTACACGCACGCGTCTATGGAATATTTCGGTAGACACGGCGCCGTTAGTTTCGACCAATGAATTCGAATAACATTAGCTTTATTGATGGTGGAAAGAGCCATGTTCTAACTGGTGTTTAATATGGGAGTTATTGCTTCACGGGAGTGAATGTTAGATCATTGATAGGTAAGCTTTTAATGCATTTTTTTATATTAAGATGGACTTAAAAAAAAGCGAAATGTTATTTTGATTTCTGTATTCATACTTTCCTATTGACTTGTCGGAAGCATAACTTATTTAATTGGATAGTTGCCCTAAGTGACCTAAATTAGGGATCTAATCATATATTAACTTGAATAGATATACGAACTATTTAAAAATATAAAAAATAAAATTCAAAAATATTTTATCTTCTTTATAAATAAAAAATAAATGTGTTGCTAAGCGCAAAACTGTATCTAGTTAGAAATAAAATTTACAAAATCATTTTTCGACGTCAAATAAATGGTATGAAGGCGTTATCGGTATGAAGCAACGTATGAAGGCGTCAATTACGTTATTTTTACAAGTTGAATCAATGGGTAGTCGTGTTCATTTAACAAGAATGACATGCACTATTTCCTTATAATCACATGTAGTAACTGACAATTATACATATTATTATTCCAGTTATTTTTTTCTTAGATTTAATTTTTTTACAGAAAAAAAAAACAAAAAACAAAGTCCTCCGCAGCGTCTGTCTCTGTTCGCGATAAACTCAAAAACTACTGCACCGATTTTCATGCTGTTTTCACCAATGCATAGAGTGGTTCTCGAGGAAGGTTTTAGTATATAATTTGCAAAGTTACGCAGGCGAAGTCGCGGGCAGCAGCTAGTTTAGCTAGCCTAGAGTGCCTCAAGTAGCAGGGCAAGGCCTCAGCTACCGGTGGTTAGGGCTGCAGAGTGAAGAACCTCCTGACAAATGGTGCCATGTCAAGAAGTACCGCCCTTTGTATCTGTCCCTTGACCCAGCCATCTAGTGAGAGCCTCTCGAGGTGTTGGTCGAGGCTCTTGGCTATTCCACATCGCGGTCACCTCGTGAGGCTTTCGGCTTTTACAAGGTTTTCTAAATTTATCTTCGATTTTCTCATGGTTGCCACTGTCAGAACTGGACCAAATTGAAATGGGACTACACGGAAAGCACCAGCTTTCAAATAAAAAAAGAATCATCAAAATCGTTTCACCCAGTCAAAAGTTCTGAAGTAAAAAACATTAAAAAAACCAGTCGAATTGGGAACCTCCTTTATGGAAGTCGGTTGAAAAGATGTAAGAATTCTTCATAAAGATAATTTATTAGATTAATAATAATGTTAGTGTGCCTACGTGTTTTACGATACGATTAATAATTATACTAATTGAAATTCATCACGGACAGACCCTACGAATTCTTATTAATACTGAATACACTAAAACTAAATGCTATAAATGTTAAAGTAAATGTCTCTCTGTATGTTTTCGCGCCTTAACTTCAACCAATCATCATGAAATTTTGCATACACTTTGTCAGGGATACCTTTCATCCAGAAAGTACTGTTCCCGAGAGATCATCTATTTTTTGATATACCGAGGGACATGAAAAGATGTTGACCCAGCAATAAAAATTATTTTTTTTTACTCCGTCTCAAATATTTTCTCAGGTTTTATTTTTCAACAGGGACATGTTTATAAAGTGAAGTCGCAAATGAATTCGTCACTACTTAGAGGACAGTGCGAAATAAGTAAACGAACTATTTAACACTGTGGGTGTTAATAAATCAGTTAATTTAAACTGTACACTTAACTTCACTGTTAAGTCCCTGTACAACGTATTTCCTCAGTTTAGCCATTTTCGATTTCGATTCCTTTTTTTAAATAAAAAAATCTAATTATTTTTGCAGTTTTTTGTACAAGAGTAATTATAAAGAGTCAGCAGATGTTGTAATGTCCAAAATTGAAAAAATAAGTGACTATTGTTAGGCGCGAAGCCCACACAAGAGTCGCGTCGCGTCGCGTCGAGGAACGGGCGCATAAGCGGCGCGCTGCCTCTAACTTTCCTATAGAAATCAATGGTTGTGCGCCCACATACTGGAGAGGCGGCGGCGAGGCGAGGCGAGGCGAGGCGAGGCGCGAAGAGTCGCGGCGCGGGCCCGAAGCGTCGCCGAAGAGGCGCGAAGCGTCGCCGAACGGGCGCGGCATTTTGTTTGCGGCTGTGTTTAGACGTGGTCGTGTATTTATTAAATAAAAGTAAAATGTCACACGATCTAGATCTAAATATGAAAATCATCGAACTTGTTTGATGTAACCCGTGTCATTTATGACCAGACACGTTCCGACTATAGCAATAGAAACAAACAGGACCAAAAATGGGGTGAAATACAACAATTACACGAAACTGGTAAGTGATTTCTTGGTAAGTGAAGTTGACTGTGTAAAGAAAGCATAACCGCTTCCGCCGCAACTCTTCACGCCTCGTCTACGCGACGCGCCTCGACTTTTCATGTGGGCGTAGCGCCTAACTCTACTTATCGGGTCATATTGTGAATCCAAACAATTATTTAGGGGCCCACGTACACATATAAATTTTATGAAAATCGGTCCAGCTGCTTAGAAGTCACATACAGATAGTGTATAAGAAATATGATTATGATATCTAACAAACTTAAGGAATAGGAATTACTATAATGTCAAATTCCTTTTTTGTCAATGTTATCCTTACTAATATTATAAATGTGAATGTGAGTTTGTTTGTTACGCTTTCACGCAAAAACTACTGAACCAATCACCATCAAATTTTGCATAGGTACACCTTGTCTGGGGCACCAGATAGGACATAGGGATCTTTTATCCAGAACGCGGACGAAGTAGCGGGCACCAGCTAGTAGAAAATAATAATCTCTCAGCTATTCAAAATTGCGTTTCTTTATTTACATATTTGGTACAGTTTTTGAGTTCATTCATTACAAACAAATGTTCTTTTTCTCTTTATAATGTTAGTGTAGATTAGCCGTAATTACCAGAAGTAAGGTCTATTGTACAATAGATTGTTTACCCACACTTATGGAAATTGTTACCGCCTTGAGGAGTGCTGTTTGTACTGGTCGTTTATAAAAGTCATATAGCAGTGATATAAGAGTGTCGAAGGAAAATCCATCGCAGGTACTCAGTAGGTGAACACTACGCCGCGCCGGCGCGTCACCGTTTTTTTCCTCGATAACATTATCGGTTTAATGTTGATATGGGAGAGATAACGGTTCGAGTGGGTGTTGTCATTAAACTGAATCATACTTATCTGATAACGAAATACACACAACTCCAATTACGTGTAGGTAATCTCAAAATATATCAAGTCTCGGTCTCGCTCCGCTGATACCTACAATTCACAAATCAGATGCCGAAAGTCTCTCGATGAGTTCTTGACATGCTCGTGAAAACAATACCAAACACTTCTGCTGGATGTAGGCCTTCCAGGTCGTCTATCCACTTGGCCGCAGGTCGTCCCACGCTGAGTTCGGACAGGCCAACTTAGACCCAAAGTTGCCAACTTACTTTTTTTTTTGTCGAGGAGAAATCGTCTTATTGATCCCCAACCGCCTAGCCAGCGGTATGTGGGACTCGACCAGCGTACTCCGCGTGAGCACGTGCAGGCAGAACTGGCCCCTACCCACTAAAACTCCCCGGTGTCTCCTTGCCCTTGAGTGGGGGGTGGACGGGCTCTGCCGAGGCAACTGCTCCGACGCAGCGCGCGCAACGCAACGCAGGTACCCAAGGGCATTTGAAGACGGGCTAGTGCCCGCCTTCTCCTGCAATAATGTTAAGGGAGGACTCAATGGACACCAATAGTGTCCATTGGCTCCCCCCCTACCCTCAACGAGCAGGGGACCAGGGGCCACCCGCCCAGGTCTCCCTGTTCCCCTGAACTCCACCTTAACCCCCGACGACAGCTGACGAGACATGCATGGAGGGCTAAAAGTCCCGCCCCAGCCGCCGGGGGTACCATCAACAATGTGCGCTCCGCCACGAGCTCCGCTGAACGGAACCCGCTCGGAGCACACGGGTGTGGGCCTTCTTGGTCCCCAACAACAATCCCATGGGACGAGAAAAGGCCGATGAGAACCACCGGCCCCCCGCGACCCCATCGGATTGTCGAGGGTAAGCCCCCCCACCACGACAAGGTCATGGCCCACCTAGGGGGGGTGCCAACTTACAACTGGATCCTCGGCGAATTTCAGAAGCCCGGAGCGAGTCGCTTGTATCAATACTAATAATAAATCTGTAAGGGTTGGTCATGGAGTAAGTTACTTTGTTTTCAGAGATATTGTCTTTATAGGCTCTATACATGATACTGAAACAAATTTGACCATTTTTACAATTTTTTTCTGTATGTATGTTCCTCCATAACTCTTAAACGAATGAACTGATTTTCATGAAACTTGGTAGAGATAAAAATTTAGACGTAAGGGACACAGGATAGGCTACTTTTTTTCTTTTTCAACGCGGACGAAGTCGCGGGCGCCAGCTAGCTATAATAATAATTAGTTTATTGACATCATACGAATAATTATCTAGATTGGGTTTCCCTGCAATATACTCGTATAAGGCAATTTTCTTTAGGCAAGTGTTTATATTGTTATTACTTAATTGTTGTTGCTTTTTATTGATATTCTTTTACATAAAAAAAAATTATAACAAGAGAATTAAAATAGGGTTTAGCCCCACTTTGCCACCTCGAGCTTTGTTTGATGGAGGCTTTAACTTTATAACTATTTACTTCAGGTCTAATATAGACACTACTATACTCTAGAAATGTCCATACTGTTTTTGTATGTAAAGACGAGCAAGCAGGTTGAAACTTGATGGCATTAGATAGATACCTACCATCGTCTAATACGATTGCTACTACTTTAATGTCCAGAAAAAGTAATATGTTTGAATACCGTTTAAGTATACTCATAGATAATCTATTAAATTATTAATTTACAATCTATAACTCTTTAACAAAAAAAAAATCAATTAAAAAAAGAGTCATCAAAATCGTTTCACCCAGTCGAAAGTTATGAGGTAACAAACATTAAAAAAAAATACTGTCGAATTGAGAACCTTCTCCTTTTTTGGAAGTCGGTTGGTAAAATTAGATTTTTGCAACATTTATACGTGATTATTTAACATTTTAGTACCTAATACTGTGTGTAACCCTACTAGGTAGTAAATTGGCCAGGCTATACTATACTATACTAGAACAACATGAAGGGACTCGTGGGGGCAATCGGCATTGAATGGATCAGCTGAATCGATGCTCGCGGCGCCACCTTGTCTGTCTCCCGGTACTGACGTCACCACTCGCAAACGAGAAAGTGCCCCATTGATCGTTTCTTTGTACGGAATCCTACTATGATCGTCAGCGCACACCTTAACCATTTCAACAATGACTCATATTTATAATATACAAGCTGCTGCCCTCGACTTCGTCCGCGTAAACTTTGTAAATTATATACTAAAACCTTTCTCGTGAACCACTCTATCCATTGGTGAAAACAGCATGAAAATCGGTGCACTAGTTTTTGAGCTTATCGCGAACACACAGACAGACAGACGCGGCGGAGGACTTTGTTTTCAACCGACGAAAACGAAAAAGGTTCTCAATTCGACGCGTATTTTTTTTAATGTATGATCACGCATAACTTTTTTGTTTAAAAAGTTTTATTTTATAACTAGCTGGTGCCCGCGACTTCGTCCGCGTTGAAAAAGAAAAAAGTAGCCTATCCTGTGTACGTCTAAATGTTTATGTACCAAGTCTCATGAAATTCAGTTAATTCGTTTAAGAGTTATGGAGGAACATACATCACCTACAGATTTATTATTATGATTGATTTTGATATATGTATGTACTATCGCGGTCAAGGGAGCAGTCCCACCGTAAGGAACCATTTCGTGTGCACATTTTGTATTTATCTTTGTTCCTACTTCAAATACCTACTCGTATTTCGTATTATAACATTTACGTTACTATGACAACCTCAATTCAACGTTAGACAAATTTGTATGAAAAGTGGGTCTGCTCCAATAGTACATAGATTTTTTAAGGATTTTTTATTTCAATACTCATAACTACAATAATACGAGTATTTTTAATAATATACAAACTATAACGTCAACCAAATAAACAAATGATAAAAGCATTTAATTTATACATCAATATGAACATCAAAAAAAGAACTGTTACATTTGTTTTAGTATATAAGTACATATTATAAAACAAAGTCCTCGGTCGCGTCTGTCTGTTCGCGATAAACTCAAAAACTACTGCACCGATTTTCAGGTTCAACTCGAGAAAGGTTTTTGTTAATTTACAAAGTTACGGGGGTAAAGTCACGGGCAGCAGCTAGTATATAAATAAAAATCAATTGGCGAATAAATATGTGATTTTTTTTTAAATATATGAATTATTTAAATTTTTTTAGTTTTATAATCTACGAAAACACTATGTTGGCGCTCGATTTCAACTTAGCTGCAATAGTATAAAATGAATCATAGCCTAAAAGCAATCATATGGCATAGGTTGGTCCAAAATGACCCATTGTCCTTTATATGGGACCAATTTCGAATCCATTAAAAAAAGAATTATCAAAATCGGACCACTCTGTAAAAAGTTATGCGTGACACTACAATCAGTGAGTGAACACTCAATCACCCCCTGTTTTCCTACCCTTAGGGTTGGAATTATTTTGCCAAATTTATATGGGTACCCTTACTCTGTAAAAAGTTATGCGTTTACATAAAAAGTTATACATAAAAAGAAAAGATATATATAAAATATATACGCGTCGAATTGAGAACCTCCTCCGTTTTTGTTTTTTCGTTATCGTCGGTTGAAAATTAAGCCGCCGCACCTAAGTAGTTTTGAGTCACCGCCGCACCTAAGTAGTTTTGAGTCGCCGCCGCCATTAATTAATTTGCTTGTTTGGCGCCGACTCAAAATTACTTAGGTATACTTACATTAGTTTAAGAACTTGGTTATTACAAGGTTAAATAAAATTATTTTTGCTTTTCAGTTTTTTCGGCGGTTAAATTTTTTGTTAAAAAATTTTATATTTTTGACGAGCCCGTTGGACGAATGGCAGGGGTGCTTGCCTTACGTCTCAGGGGCCCCGGGTTCGATTCCCGGCGGGGTCAACTTTGGAAATTTAAATATAATTTTCAAAATTGACTCTGGTCTGGATTTAAAAGTAGTGGCACACTGCGTTTCGCAGTCATTTGGGCAGCCCGTCTGGCGGCAGTAACCACCACCTTATAGAATACCACCGTGAAACATGTGCTGTTGTGTTTAGGTGTGTAAGGGATGCCAGAGCCCATTACCCCTTCCATCCCTTATCCTTAATCCTTCTATGGTCGGCAGCGCACTTGTAGCACTTATGGCGTTACTTGAGTTATAGGCGACGGTAGCCACCTACCATCAAGTGGACCGTCATATATATATATATATATATATATATATATATATATATATATATATATATATATATATATATATATATATATATATATATATATATATATATATATATATATATATATATATATATATATATATATAGCTGGCCACTTTTGCGCTAAACCCAAGCTAAACCGCATAGTTTTTAAAACATTTAAGAAATACTGTTAAAAACCAACTTCTCCCCCAAAACCCGATGCTAAAAATTGTGTAACTTTTTACCAAACAATAAGTGGACTTGCATAGAATAATTTGGAGCTGGAATGATGCTTTTACTTCCAATGTTGGCCAGGGTATATTATTAGCTTTGTATACCTAGTGGATAGGGCACACTATCGGTCTAATTCATAAAAAGTTATACAAGGCTTATAAGCTTGTTATAAGAAATTTACCAAAAAAACATTATTCATAAACGTTCAATAGCAGTCAAACAGTCTATTAAGTGCTTTGGTAACTCAAAACGACCGGGATCACACGTAACTAATCTGATAATTGTTAGTTTATTTTAGTTTTATTAGTTAATTTATATGGTGTTGTTTTCGTATTTTAGTGTATCTTGGCTTTTCAAATTTGTAAGATTTTTTCAGGGTGTTTTTATGCTAAATTAGTTAGGAATGGTTGTTAGTTTTATAAAAATATAGTTTTTACGACGAGGAAATTCATTTACAATTAATTTTATAAAACTTTTAAAATAAACTAAATTTGTTTACAATATAAATAAATATGTACATACCAGTAGTATAAAAGGCTTATAAAGTGTGTTTAGCAATAGATGTTAGTTTTATAAAAATATAGTTGTTATGGTGAGGAAATTCATTCACAATTAATTTTATAAACATTTTAAAACGAATCCTGAAATTGTTTATTAATATTTAGTTTAGTATATTATACATAGAGTAATAAATAGTGTTTATTCATTTAATATTAGTACTCTGTTGTAGCAGAACGTTGTGCGCTTATAACAAAATGTGTTACAAGACTTATTTGCACTGGAAACAAATGGTTAGGTTAGATTCCGGAATGTTATGAAAATTAATGCGAGCAGAGCGCAGCGGAGCGAGCTCACCCGATTACAAAATGTGTTACAAGACTTTGCAATGCAAAAAATAGGTTAGATTGGGTACTGGAATACTGGTTGCGCATGTTGTGCGCTTATTACAAATGTGTTAATCTGTGGTTAGTATGTCGTACACCTTCTATTAAGGAGTTTAGAGATAAGGAGCGCCATCTTACATGGGTGACAACTGAAAAAGTGGCAACAAATTCCGATAAATATAGATGGCGCTAGTGTGAACAGTGAGAGTTTAAAAGTATGGAGAGTATGGAATGAACGTAGCAGTAGTTGACGGAGTGAAGTGCGCCGAGTTGAATTTTGGTTGAACACTAGCGCGTCCAGCGCCACCAATTTATCGTCTTTCGACGGACACTTTTAATACTCAGATTGCCCTCCTTGTCTCTGCCCTCCTTACCTTCTATAGTAATAGTATGTAAGATACATATTTATTGTATTTATTGGTATTGTAAACAAATTTTAGGTTATGTTTTAAAATGTTATTAAAATTAATTGTGAATGAATTTCCTCGCCATAAAAACTATATTTTTATAAAACTAACAACCATTCCTAACTAATTTAATCTTAAAACACTTACAAGATTCTAAAGCAATCCCTTTTTGTATATTAATATGTACAAAGTTTTCTCTGTTTAAAACCAGTGTACGAATTCGTGGAAAATGTCGTTGCACTATCACCTTAATTTACCTATGTATTTTTCTCTTTTTTCAAATTTACTATATATGGTGTAATTGTTTGCTTTCCCAAATAAAATATATAAAAAAAATAACCCCTGCGAATTGTTTTGTATTCATAAGAAATGTCAAAAATGTCACATCACAATAATCACTTTACTGTCATTTACCATTTATATTTTACTGTGGATAGGGACATTTTACCTTACATAACAATTACAAAAAAAAACCAATAGCGAGCATTTAGCTATGACAGGCTTATTGAACGTTTATGAATAGGAATTTTATAATGAGCTTAATAAAGCCTTATGAGCGTTTTAAGCCTCTAATAAGGGATTTTTATGAATAAGACCGTATATGTATAGTGGATGTAGTTGCTCTAGTACCATTGTTTTGTAGTTCTAATCTAACGGAACGGTAGTAATACTAAATCTATGGTTACAACAACAACCCTACAACAATAACAACAACAAGCCTTACAAGACTACCGTGAAACATCACATGCGGTCCCTTGTCCCTTAAATCTGCCATTAGCCATAGAAGTTTGGAATCTTTCTAACATTTATTCTGTAGGCTTTTCCATCTTGTGATAATATATATACTGACTTTTGAACTCTGGAAATGAGTTCTTCCTTGAAGGCTTCTGGCGATAATGGAATTAAGGACAGGGTAGATTTTCACAAAATACACATTTAATATTAACATTTTTTTTATTCCAACTTATAATCATACATAATATGCACAGTACAAAAGAAACATTCTTTCGCCAACAATTATTTTGTAACATACTAATCAATATGCGAAATCTAAAGAGTATAGGAGAAACTTATCTACACGCTATGTTTAAATGTAAACTCGACAAATAAAGTGCTTTATCATCCTAAGATCCTGTTTTCCTTTGAAAATTCAAAGTGAATTTTTAAATGAATGGAATTTGTTATCGAAACTGATAAAGCACTTTTCTGGTCGGCCATACAATGCTTCGAGCGAATAAGTTTTTACTCAATACAATAACTTAAATTATAAAATTCTTACGTGTACTCGATCTTACACTTACATAAGTACATTTGGTTGGACGGACTAGATATATAATCAATTAGACTAGATTAGATATATCTGTTAAGAAAAATCCTGCCTACTGCTTTCTTTCTCTCTCTCTCTCTAAGTCTTAGGAAAAAAATAAAAAGGCCCTTGGACATTCTGACATATTATTATTCAACATTAGTGATCTCGAATTCCGATATTCTTATTTAGTTTTGGCTAATTTGAGTGGGTTATAGGTTAAATTAGTTAAATTAGAAATAGAATAGAATTTGCTTGACATAAGTAGTGAGAAAATTATGTAGGGTCTATTTTTTTTTCATTGATCAGAAAGGTAAACAAATATAGCGTTCGCCACTGACCAGTTTTAGAGATGGTACTTGTACATTAGGCATATCGAAGAAAGTTGACTCAGTGAGTAACTCATTTAGAATTTGTTCGTATTGTTTAATGTGATGAATTTTTGTCTTTTTACTTTTTATTTGACATAATAAAACAACATTAACAAATTTTAATGTCTTAATAGTAAAATAATGTTTTTAGTCAAAACTAGGGATGCCGTTGTATAGACTTTTTAAAATATGAAAGTACAATCATTTACCATGGTAATACTGAATTTTGCAGTGGTGCATTTTGCGCCTCCGTAAAAACCAAAACCGAATAAAATATGTGTAATTAAGGTGAAAACTGGAAAATTCTATGTCGTGAATTGTTTGTTTACCTTTCTGATCAATACTTTGCGAATCGAGTTGTTTATTTATTTATTTTTTTGAGAATATTAAGTAGTTTATTTATTTATTTTTTTGAGAAAATTATGTATTTTTTTTAATTATTTTTTTGAGAAAATTATGTAGTTTATTAATATTTTTTTATTTTTTTATTTTTTTGAGAAAATTATGTAGATAATTTTTTTTATTTATTTATTTATTGAGAAAATTATGTAGTTAATTTTTTTTTATTTATTTATTTTTTTGAGAAAATTGTATTTTTTTTATTTATTTTTTTTGAGAAAATTATGTGGTTTATTAATTTTTTTTATTTTTTTTGAGAAAATTATGTAGATAATTTTTTTATTTTTTTTTTGAGAAAATTATGTAGTTAATTTTTTTATTATTTATTTATTTTTTTGAGAAAATTGTATTTTTTTTAATTTTTATTTTTTGAGAAAATTATGTAGATAATTTTTTTTTATTTTTTTAGAAAAAATTATGGTTTATTTATTTATTTAATTTTTTTTTAGTTGTTTTGTAAGATATGTATTGTTTTGTAAGTGTGTTTTTTTTTTAAATATTAAAGTGTATTTTCCCTTGCATACTAAACTATCCATCACGTTTAAGCTGTTACTTGAAAAAAGTTTCAATTGTATTTTCAAAAAGGAACATGAAACATATCCATATGTCGACGATATCACCACAATTCAGTCTAATTTACATTGCACAGACTCGCGGACGACATCGCGGACTAAATCACAATATGAGTACATTTACACACAAATCTGGTACACGATCGACTCGACACGACCGACACTTACTTAAATGCGGAACTTCGCGAATTACTTACTTGCGAAGTTCAGATCAAAGGGGCGAAGCTCGAGGAGGCTAGTCGGCACGCGCGAGAGCCTCCTCAAGGCAACAGATTGATTCCTTCACCGCGTGGTACACGATGTTCTTTATTTGCAGCTTGTCCGCCTTGTTGGAGTGCTGGTGCGACAGCTGTCGGAACTGCTGCGTCAACTCGAAACAGCGCGACACGTTCTCCGGGGACACGAAGTCCTCGGCGACCTTGATGCAATCGAGCAGATTGCGCACTTGGTGCGGAGCTCCCGCCGGCACGAACACGGCGTCGCCGGGGTACTGCACTATCGCGTAACCTTCGACGCCGTACTCGCGGTACAGGCGTTTGCGCAACGCCGTGTTCAAGTACCACGTTTGATCGTGCACTGGGTCGTGTCGAGCGTGCGGTGTAACGCCGCGCCTTAGGTTAGCTCGCACGAGGAAGTCGCGGATCTTGTCGGCGTCGCGCGCCGCGTAAATGTGCCACAGCGCAGCCGGCAGATTGTGTCGCGCGCGCCGAAGCGATAGCACGTCGACTCCTTCTTTTTCGGCATCGCGCGCAGCTTCGCGCGCTCGCTGAGGGGCGTCAGATGGCGCGCTCGCGTGCACCAATATATTAACGGCGTCGCTCACATCCACATGTAAGTTAGTGGTGCCGCCGGCGCCCCCGTACGCTGCATACATTTTTGGGCCCAAATCCGGCCGCACGAAGCGTTTGGGCAACAGACCTACTAAATTCAACTTCCCGTTGCGCGATGTGTACTCGCTCAAGGGTAATACTCGCATCAAATCATCGAAGCGGGCCGGCAGCAACTCCGAGAAGTCTTCGCCAGTTGGCCAGTCCTTCAGTTTGAGCACCATCGGAGCGCCTGTCTCGTCTCGCAAGCGATTCGAAGTCAAATTGAATCCGTCCCAAAACTTACTAGCGAGCTGATTCGGCACGACTAGGCCCGAGGCGCAGTTGACTAGGTTGACATGGGTGTGACCAAAGTCGCGGGAGAAACTCTCGGGACTCCACAGATTCTGGTCGAGTAAACTCGACACGTCAGACACTAGTACTGGTTGACCGCGTTTCCACTGGTCCTGAAACATAACGATTATGTTGTATACTAGGCAAAATGTCTGCGCACAGTGACTGTAGTCCCTGGCGTAAATATATTTAGATTTCTAATAACTTAAAAAAAAAAAAATCATTTTAACTTAATAAATAATATGATAAATTTGCTATCTAAATAAGTGTTTTCATTATTTCAATTACTGTACCTAACAAAAATTATGATATTTAATAAATT
The DNA here is from genome assembly GCA_945859745.1 of Synanthedon formicaeformis. Classification (NCBI taxonomy): domain Eukaryota; kingdom Metazoa; phylum Arthropoda; class Insecta; order Lepidoptera; family Sesiidae; genus Synanthedon; species Synanthedon formicaeformis. Next base: position 317,379 of record OX243953.1, on the reverse strand, counting down.
TGAGGGTGTAACTTTGGGAAAGAAAACTTTTAAAGTACTAATATAGTTAGAGGTTATCAAGTTAGTAGGTTCTAAGGGACATTTTTACAGAACTAGAATTCGTGTCTCACCTGGAACGGCTTGTAATTGCCAGGATGGGCGGGATCCGTGAGATGCAGCAGCTTGCCGTCACACAACCACGCGTGCGGCACGTCCGGATAGAGCAGCTTCGACTCCCTCAGGGTCATTATGCGGATGGGAGTGTCCCCTCGCGTAGCGCCGCTCGGCCCAGCGGCCACGCTCGACATCACGTCGTCGACGTTTTTCTTCTGCTTCTTCTTCGGCTGCGTCTTGCCCTTGACATCCTTCTTTTGGATGTTCTGTAGAAGAAGAAAAAAAACATTGCTTTTTGTTGGTTGGTTTTCAGATAGCAAAATAATTTATTTACATTAAACTAACAGTTTAGTTAGACTCTATGCTACACATATTTGCTATAAGAATAACATAAGGATCTTGTGCGTTTTCACTGGAGATATTTATGGTAGTTAACATTCATTTCACCCGCGGTCCTTATCAGGTCATCACCTCGAGAACCTTCCGGCCCCAGTGGCTCTCCGTACTATGTGACCTGGCCACTGCCACTTCAAGTTACTGATCCGCCGGATTACGTCTGCAATTGATTGGCTGAAACCACACTTACAAAACTGATGTTGGGTAAGTTGTAGGATGGTGTACCTTCTGCATCGCCTCTTGGAGCAGTCGTTGCGTTCGCGCTCGCTCTGCGGATGTGGGTGCGGGGGAGGGGGGAGCGGCGCCGCACGCGCACGCGCTCAGTCCCCACAATGAGCGTACCGCGTGCACGCGCGCACTCATCGCCGCCAGCACGCCTCCCGGCGTGATCTGCGTCAGCAGCAGACGTCTCGGCGGATGCGCGAGATTCGTTCCTCCCGATGTGCACTTCAACCACCTGCCACAATACAATCAATATTGAAGCTATAAACTAAGTACAGACTTTCTATTGAGCCCAAACACGCTGTATCTGCTGTAAGATTCTGAGGATTGGTTATTCCGTTATTATCACGCTAATACTAACTAACACTGTGTTTTCGTCTGTCAATAGATTCTCAATTATGAAAATAAAGAAGGCTTTTGTTATGTTTTTATTAACTAAATTCGAAGTCAGTGCTATTTAGTGGTTGTGTTATTCTAACAGAGACTAAATAATTAACTGATTAATCAACTTTACTTTAAAATCATAAAAAAAAACTAAAAACTTACCCTTCAACGATATCGCCTGTAGTTTTTGGCCTAGACTTACTCGTTGAATTGACCGATGTTAATTCTAGTTTGGTCTGCAACAAACAGGTTAGCATTAAAACAATTGGATTTCACTATTTGCTAAAGTTTAATAAATGTAAAAGACAATAGAAGCGTATTTGTGACTTAATAAATATCATTGCAAACATACCTTAGAACAATCTAAGCAAACGATGAATCCACATTTGCCACAAGTCCAGTGAAAATTAAATAAAGATGTGTCGCACACATCGCATATCTCTCGAACCCCCTTAACGGCGCGTTTCCACACTATGGTCATATCTGTAATGGAAACAAACTTTAAAATCGTATCAATTCCAACTTTTTAACTGCCATGAAAAGATTGTCTTCTGCAAGTAAACATCGAAACAATAAGTAACCAAAATACAATAACTAAAAAATTTGTATTAAGTAAAAAAAATTGATATTATTTACCGTCATTAAGGTAGTATACTATAGAATAATGTTTTATTTGTAGTAAAGGACATTTAAGAGCATACAAAGGTAACATATATAACGACAAGCACAAACATCCCCCGCCTCAAACTGGCTCCAACTCAGCATAATGCAGGTTGTAAAAACCTGCACTGGTCTTCCGTTGGAGCCGATGGTGAGGCAAAGAGTTAAAACAAAGAAATAAACTTCAGCTTTATTAATTTTATTATATATACTAGCTGGCGCCCGCGACTTTGTCTGCGTTGAAAAAGAAAAAAGTAGGTAGCGTTTGATAAAGTAGGTAGCGTAACTGCTTCCTAGAATAATTATCTATCAATACATATTATGAAACAAAGTCCTCCGCCGCGTCTGTCTGTCTGTCTGTTCGCGATAAACTCAAAAACTACTTCACCAATTTTCATGCTGTTTTCATCAATGGATAAAGTGGTTCTCGAGGAAGGTTTTGGTATATAATTTGCATCCGTGCCAAGCCGGGAACGAGCCGTTAGTTATGTATAATATACACTTATATTATACAACTAGTTGGCGCCCGCGACTTCGTCCGCGTTGAAAAGAAAAAAGTAGCCTATCATGTGTCCCGTACGTCTAAATGTTTATCTACCAAGTTTCATGAAAATCAGTTGATTCGTTTAAGAGTTATGAAGGAACATACATACATACATACATACAGAAAAAAAATCTAAAAATGGTCAATTTAGTTTCAGTATCATGTATAGAGCCTATAAACAGGATTCGAGATATCAAATCCTGTTTATAGGCAATATGCTGGCACATAGATTTGCACGATGTACCATAAATGTTACACTCATGCTTTTCAGAGCATACTCCCAGGGTTTTTACACATGTGCACTATGGACTAGTTTTATACAGGGAGCCTACAATGACATAAGGGTAAAATATAATAACACCTTCAGGGTTTTAATGAAAGTCCCACGTTTCTGCAATGTTTGCGAATGTTGGTATAGATGATTTCTATGCCATTATGCGAAAAAGAAGTGCATCCATTGTGTACAGGTTGCAAGGGAGTTCCAACGAAATCCTGAAGATGATAGCGGACAGAATGGATGGGGCGGTCTTTAACCGATACACGTATCTACATTTTAGTCGCTAAATTAATGTTTATAATTATTATCTAATACTTGAAAATGTAAATAGTTTAATTTATGTTATTTTTTCAAGATTTACTCTGTATGGACTAATTTGTCTGAAATAAATTATTATTATAAACCGTACTTACCTAAAGGGTCACAGCCGAAAACCAATATCTTTTTGGGATATTAGCCATGTTTTAATTAAACAAAAATAACGAACAACAAAGTAGTAACAAACATTATAAGAAAATAATTAACAATGAATGAACTATGAAGCGGTATTGCGGTAACCTCGAAAAGGGCAAGTTTGACAAGTTTGACATTTCGGAAAAAATGGCTGCTTTTAAATGTTACCAATACCAACTGTCTTCTTTGAAAAGTCATGTTACTTTGAGTGTGCTGTGTGCCCCCCCTGTGGTGAGGTTAAGCACTTACTAAAGTTAAGCGTCCACAAGTAAAAAAATAATGCGGTTGATGCGATGCGTCCGATGCGTACGATACCGACCTGTGGACGCTTAGCATAAACAAAACATAATACAAAATGCTCCAAAAACAAAACAATTTTTTTTTAAATAAAATTACAATACAACCTAAAAATGTATAACACTAAAGTTACCTAGATATTTAAGAATATAGAAAAACCCATATGTATACAAAAAAAGAAGAAGAAAAATAAATCATCTACTATAATAAACAAAAAATAAAAATAAAAAAATATATTCAGAAAGGCACTGGTGGCACAAGGCGCTTTTTGGGTGTTTTCGAATATAAATTTCTTTAATTTATTTCTAAAATTATTAGTACTTTGCAGGTCCCTAATAGGCGGTGGGATGTTATTCCAGCACTTTGACGCAGCATATCGAAAGCTTCCTCTAAAGGCAGCAGTACTGTGGCGTTCCTCTAAAGGCTCACTAAATTTATTGACGCCAAACATAAGGCACGCGAGATCAAATTTGCGACGATGCTTCATTTTTAATATATCATGCTTATTTAAAAATGGTCTTATTTAAAAAAGTCACATATTGTGATCGCCAAGGAATATCAAAACAGAAACGAGCACAAGCATTTTGGACACGCTGAATTAATTTTTGAGTTTTTGCCAACAAACGAGGGCCACAAACCGTGTCCATGTAATTAGGCTCTATACATGATACTGAAACTAAAATGACCATTTTTAGATTTTTTTTTCTGTATGTATGTATATGTATATGTATGTATGTATGTATGTATGTATGTATGTATGTATGTATGTATGTATGTATGTATGTATGTATGTATGTATGTATGTATGTATGTATGTATGTATGTATGTATGTATGTATGTATGTATGTATGTATGTATGTATGTATGTATGTATGTATGTATGTATGTATGTATGTATGTATGTATGTATGTATGTATGTATTTTAATGAAACTTGGTGGATAAACATTTAGACGTACAGGACACAGGATAGGCTACTTTTTTCCTTTTCAACGCGGATGAAGTCGCGGGCGCCAGCTAATTCCATACAAAATTTTGAGTTTGTAAAAGCAATCCCTCGTACAATTACTACCATGTTTTTGGTAGTTTAATTCAACATCCATCAGTAAGCCTAAATTCCGCGCTATCGTATATTCTTTCCATAGGTTCGCCTAAGAGCGTGACAGAAACAGACTGCGTAAGAGAAGTAAGTTGTTGTTTACTACCGCAGAGATTAACGCTTAGTATCAGTTTAATTTCAGTATTAGTCACGAGACTGGTCTCACAACTCCAAACGCACACGTTTACCAGATCGCTATACACAAACGCACAAAACAATACAACTATAGAGATAATAACGATGATTTAGCAATTTATAAAGCAAAAAATTTATGAGAGGTCTTACTTTTACAGGACGGTGTGCAACACTCTGATACGTGCGCAAGATGACGCGATTCGGCCTCTTTCTCCTGTTGTATAAGCTCACAAAACTGATCGCCAATACATTGTAGCAGGAAGCAACTCTTCTCTATATCGAGTTCGGTCGTTCCCGGCCACGATGACAACCAAAGCTTTTTGTCTTTCTGTAACCAATAAAAAAATATGAAGACAACACTAAAAATCGTACGCCCTTCTTTGCAACTAAACCGAGCGAAAGAAATATTTACCTCTTCGGCATCCTTATAGGGATCTGGAAAACCGGCGATGGCCAGTTGTCTGATTTTAGTGTATTTCAGTCTTCGGAAAGCGTAGAAACGGCAGAATAAGTTCGGCATAGCGTTGTCGTGCTGCGCGGGTGAGCATTGGCACTCGCGGCACTTGGCGAGCCGCGGGGCTACTTCGAAGCAAGGTCCGCCCTGAAGAAACGACTCAGGAGGAGCGGTGGTAGTTTTCGGACGAACCCCCGAGGGGGACCGTTGAGGCCCGCCGTGACCCCCACGTGCGCCACCGCCACGAGCATTTCGACCCCGTGCACGACCTCCCCCACGCTTGCTGGGAGTGCTCTCCTTTTCTTTGTCGTGGCTCTCCTTGACGCTCTTTGAAGCCTTCTTCTTGGGCTCCTCTCCGGCCACCTTTTGTGGCCCGGCGCCTCTTCCCCGCTTAGCTTTCGGCGGTTTCCCAATGGGCGGCGTGGTGGCCACTCTCTTCGAACTCTTCGAACTTCCAGCCTTCGCCGCGTCGTCAACACGCCCTTTCGCCTCTTTCGGCATTGTCGTCTTAGAAGCCTTTCTGAAAAGTGAGAAATTGTGCGTGAGTATGTGAAGTTTATTCGGTGAAAGCCAGAATAAGGAAAAAAAACTTCAACAGTAGGGTACTATAAACCAACAAAAGTATAAGGGTTCAGAAGGGTTACTACTTTAAATAAAACTCAATATTACTCATTGTATATTGTATTGCACTACAAACTCATTTACCAACAATATTCACGACTCAATAACGAGATTGCAATCAAAATATGATACATTGATTACAGCTATGGAGTGTAACACGGATTTAATGTCGGCCAACATCAAACTAGATTTTGTTAGAGCAAGACTATTAGACGAAGAACTCAAAATAAACGATAAAATTAGAAATACAGCTGAAACCCAAGAAACTGCGTTTATAACTTGCTTCAAATGCAAATTCAGCTTCAAATGCTTCAAACCAGGACATCTCGCGAAAGACTGCCGAACAAATTCATGGCGAGGCAGAGAAAGATCCAGAGGAAGGTCAGCGTACAGAGCATCAAGACAGCAGTACATGGTAAGACCAAGGAGTCATTATGGTAACATCGCTATAAACCAAAATGAAAGAGAGAAAAGATTTTGCTTTATTACAACTAAAAATGTTGACGAAAATGCAAACAACAGCAGCGAATGTAACATAATACAATGGGCCATTGATTCCGGATGTACCGAACACCTCATTAATGGAAAATACGAAGAGGGCTAGATTTGACTGTTTCAGTTTTGTGTGGGGCTAGAAATATAAACTAAAAAAAATCTTACTATTTTTTTTAGTTTTATTACGATTTTAATATTTTATTCCGATTTTAATATATTAAAATAATGTACATTTTGTTTGAAAATGGCTATTGATATTATTGAGTTACAGGCGGCGCGTTACAGAGGCGGGAGTGGGGTTCGAACAACGCGTTACATAATATTGGTTTTTTATTTAAATTAAGAAAACTAGGGAATTAAAATCTCCCAAGTTGGCAACCCTTTTCCTCGACTGTAATGTACGTCATTTATATTTTACTCTCTCAAGTTGGCAAACCTTTTCGTTTATGTACGGGGAAGTTTCAGTATTAGTTTTAGTTTAAATTATAAATCTGACAGTCCTAAGCCTGTAAAATCAAAGAGAATATAATCACTGCGTTCTATGTCAAATCATGGAGATTTTTCAGTCCAATGTGTCAAATGTGTGTTGCATGTATAACAAGTAGTGAAACAAGAACAGGTTTGGAACAGGTCATCAAGTAAATACTATCTTGTGCAAAATAACAGGGTGTTCTTTAATAACAGGTAAATGGAACTGTTCATTTGATGTCACCGGAACAGTCGGAACAGGGGCCCTAGACAAAGTGCCATAACGATAACGATAACGAAGTTCGATAGTTATAAATGTATGGGAAGTATCACATGATTTAGCGAAGGCATATGTCAATCCCATACATTTTATTTTTAGCGAATCGAATCGCTACGGAGCGAATGCAACTTGTCTAGGGCCCCTGGTTCTCAATTTTACCTAGTACAGCCCACTCCTAATCTGGATAGCAATCGCAAAAAAGGCTAAGGTGGCAACACGGTCGTTGACTATATTTTGGGAATCGTTTCTCTCTGTCTCAAGTATACGTGGTATTGTTAAGAAGAGATAGCTTTATTGAGTGAAGTTAGACACATGCGCATTGTATACCAACATGACCATAGAAAAGTACAAAACAATTTACCACAGAGATAACATTATAAGTTACTCTATGAGAGTAAACATTAGCGAAACTCATGGTTATCGACAGAAGTAAACTAACGTAACATTTCGATAGCAATTCATGGTAGTGCTACAGTTTGTTTTCTGTTTGCGAAACGTGTACACGGCCAACCAAGAAGAGTAAAACTTTGCTTGTTTTTGCTTGTCACTTGTAACTGATCTATGACATATGACATTTTATATGATGTTCTGTGGTTACAATAATAAAAAAATTGCTCTTGGGTATTGGGATTTCGGATTGCTTACACAAAGGAATGTTATGGTTATTTTTTTATTTGTTTTGATCGCTTTGTAACTTTTTGATTTCTATTATGAGTTTGCATAAGGCAAGGTGAGTTATGTTGTTATTATATTCGACATAATAAGTTTATTCCTATATGTTATTTCTTAGACATGTAAAAAATATTATAGGTATTTCAATTGTGTCACCGAGATTCAAGTAAACAGGTCAACAAAAATATCTTTCCCATACAAACTTTACAGCCCGCGGCATTAAGTATTAGGTCCTTTTACATATGAAATTGACGTTTTGTAAGGGAGGAACATAGTCGATTTTTTTAAAAGATATTTATTTAATCAATGTAGTACATAGTTCATTGATCCCTTTACTAAAAAAACCATTCGGACGATAATCAATAAAATCTATGAAGGCGCTTTGGACTGTTCCATCGGAGTTGAATTTTTTCTCTTGCAAGATGTTATCCAAATTTCGAAAAAAATGGTGATCTGTATGGCTCTTCTAATTTGGTAGCCGTCTGTTGTGCAGTGTGTGGTCTAGCGTTGTCCTGAAGCAGCAGTGGCCTAGAGCGATTGACCAGCCTCGATTGTTTAGCAGCTACAAGTATTTTTTTTAGTCAATTTTGGGGCACGACTTGGCTGCTTCGCCAGGGTTCAGCCATGCGATGAGCGTTTCGATGTGCATTTGTCGGTTTGCTGCACTCAATTCATGAGGTATCCACCTTTCAAGCTTTTTCACCTTCCCAATTTGCTTCAAGTGGATTAAAACAGATTTATCACTAACACCGCAGCCTCCATGGATGCGATGGATCCGCTTCCACAATAGCCTTCAATCTTTCATTATCAACTTTGGTCTCCGGCCGTCCACGGGGCTTGTTCTGCAGGTCGAAATTTCCAGAACAAAAACGTTGGAACCAAAACGCACTGTGTTTTCTTTTGCAACACTGCCGCACGATGGAACGCGTACTCGGAAAACATGAAACAATATTTCATGTTTTCCATTTTGTAAACCGAGTGACGCAAAGAAAAAAACCAAAAGAGGAAAAGACAAATGAATTACGGTTTTCAAAACACAAAAGCACGAGTAATATTTGAAATCAAAGTGGCCAGTACGACAAAACGCCAATTTCATATGAAATATTAACTTAGCAGTTAGAGCTCAAAGATACTGACTCAGATATTGATGTAAGTATTGTATGTCATATTGATACTTGTATTTCATATACATATATAGTTTCATTGTGGAATCAGAATTACTGCTATCTTTTGTAAAATCCGAAGCATGAATGTACAAAAATTTTTAGGTGAGAGGAGGGTCTCCCAGATTCACACTTGTCGCGAACTGCTTAATTCATGGGGAACAGTTAAACACGTTAATTGGCACGAAACGCGACGTCGCGTGAAGCGGCCTATGATGAGGCGACCTCACGTGGTGGTGCCTTACAATAATGTACGGACTATGTATTATTATCCAAATTATATTTAAATGTCCCTCATACTAATTTGAGAAATCGCTCATTGCCGTATGTAGCTCCTAGTAAGACAAATTATAGGAAAAATACATTCATGTCTCGTTCACGAAGACTATTTAATGAAATTTTATTAGAGGATATAGATGTTGACCTGTTCCGCAGTTCCATAGTTAAAACAAAAAATATTATAGCCGATAAATTTTTCAGTGGCCTACCTTGACTTTTATTTTATTTTTACATTTATTCTTATTATCCTTGTTATTAGACTATAGTTTGCTATCTATAAGTGGAAATTTTTTATTAGGTTTAAGCTATTTACTCACCTCTGTTACTATGTAATTATACCTGTAAATTTCCCTACAATCAAATAAATAAATAAAAAATAAATAAAATTGCAATTGCAGCATATTGGCTCGACAATATTTACTGGTCTGCTAATTGATTTACTGGTATGCTAAACTAATTTACTGGTAGTATTGCTTTGCCATCAAATGATATCTGATTTCTGTTGATCCACTAATCAACTGGTGTCTGAATATGCGAGTCCGCAGACATGCTCAACTGATATATCTGAATTAGCGGGTCCAATGACCCTGTTCAAAGGGCCTCCAACCTCCCCTTACAGTTCTCCCTGTCTTCTCAACTTGTTCTGATTTCTGATACTGATACTGATAAGCAACAATAACGACTATTCACTATTCTATCGGGTCTACTCTATAGTTCTGTTTTTAGACCGTAGCGATCATTGCACATGGCTTTATTTATTTATATTTTCTAGGGAAATGTACAGGTATAATTACATAATAACAGTGGTGAATAAATAGCTCACCACTGTTACCTATTAAAAAAGTTCCACTTATATATAGCAAGCTAGTCTAATATAATATAGCACGGTTCGAGAAGTAAAAGAAAAAGTCTCAATGACATTGATGAGATGGTCATTCGATGAAGTAGAAAAATTTGTAAAAATTATAAAATGAGGTTAATTTTACATACTAAATTACATACATACATACAATTAGTTCTCACAAATTTAAATTTACTTTATCATTTTTAATTATTTCCAAATAATGCTACCCAAATGTTAGCAGTTGTTTGTTTCTTTGTTTATTTTGTACATATAATAATTGTTTTAATTTTTATTTGTAATTAATGTATAAATTATTTAATTTACTTATGATCTTATTTAATTGTTTATTAATATTTAATTTAATGTTAACATGGGGCACAGAAATGTACTATAACTAAAGTTGTTATTCTGAAATAAAATTTCTTATTTCTTATTTATTAATAAGAATGTCAAAGTAGGCCACTGAAGAATTTATTGGCTATATATTTTTTTGTTTTAACTATGGAACTGTGGAACAGATCAACATCTGTATTCTCTAATAACAATTCATTAAAAACTGTACATGAACGCGACATGAATGTATTTTTCCTATAATTTGTCTTACTAGGAGATACATGCAGCAAAGAGCGATTTCTCAAATTAGTATGAGGGACATTTAAATATAATTTGGATAATAATTCAGATGAATCAATTAAACCCTTTGCAATTTTCATCAAATAGAAAATGTTACTAATGTTACGCCTATACTCAAGAGGTAGGAAATAGAAAGATAGTACCTGCATTTGTACACAAATAAATAGCCACAAGAAATGAAGTTAAATATGTAAATCACTTACCAAAATTAGTCAACACTCAATAAAAATATACCTATTAAAACACTGGTAATATAGTTCACAAATAAATAGGCACAAGAAATTAAGTTAAATATGTAATTTCACTTACCAAAATTAGTCAACACTCAATAAAAATATACCTATTAAAACACTAGTAATATAGTTCACAAATAAATAGGCACAAGAAATGAAGTTAAATAAGTAAATCACTTACCAAAATTAGTCAACACTCAATAAAAATATATACGTTTGTGTCTCTCGGCCGCTCTAAGCAAAGTGAAGTCGTCCGCATAAATTGCAACCGCTCTTCACATTTATAATTATAAATTATAAAACTACCTACACTTCAATCTGCCCCGTACGATTTTAATAATTTTCAATACATTGCAAACCTACCCGTCTTTAGTTCTCACACTCGAATTTGTATCTTATAGCGTAGGTAATACGCGATACGTTTGAATGAATTGCGAAGGTTTTAAAGCCGCGTCCTCAACATCAGGCCGGCCGCTCGGTCAGCCCTTGTACAAACTACACACTAGCCTAGTGTGGACGTGGCTTAAAAATTTTCATTACATTGTAACCTGTCCGTCCTTCAATCAACACTCTCACGAGTTTGAATCCTATCACGTAGGTGATACGCAACAACATTGTTCGAGATTTTTGACAACGAGAAAAGCTCAGTAAATAATGACTCGACAGGTCGTTAGAAAATATTAGTATTATTTTTTTTTTCATATTAATTTTAAAATCTAGACATTTTAAAATGACTCTAGACAGGTCGTCAGAAAATATTAGTATTTTTTATTTTTCTTCATATTAATTTTAAAATTATAATACAGTCGAAACCGAATATAGCGACATCGTTTATAACGACGGATCGGTTATTACGACCGAATGGTAAGGTCCCGGCCGAATCCCTAATAAACAGTTAAGTAAACATACTGCCTATAACAACATCGGATACAGCGACATATCGCTTAGAACGACGAAACTTTATCGATATTCATCGGCTATAACGACCAACCGTTGTGCTTGTACCAGCAAAATAAAACAATACGAACAATTTTCAAACTTATTCTAATCTATGAAGGAATGTTTTGACTTATTATTACCTACGCACTTTCTCCGATTTTTTTCTTGACGAAAAAAAAAACAGACCAAAATGACAGATTACTTTAAAAACTGATTGTAGTCTATAAGCTACTGTTTGACTACTGCAAGGTTTTCAGAATATTTTTTTTTATTAATAATTCTAAACATACATATATATGACTATTAATATGATTACTTGTGTATATTGCTTATAACAACTATCGGATATAACGTCCGAAGTTATATGGTCCCTTCAATGTCATTATATCCGGTTTTGACTGTAATAACGATAATTATAAATCGGTATTCTACTACTTTCAGAATAAAAGCTTTTGATGAGCTGTTGGAAGATGATATAATCAATATAGAGAAACTAAGAAAACTCGCTTTCAATGGTAAGTTGAAGTAATTATTTAATATTAATTTAAGTTCAAATTAATTATTTAAGGCCATATATATATATCCTTTCCTTACTATCCTTATCGTTACTCCTTACTAATATTATAAATGCGAAAGTAATTCTGTCTGTCTGTCTGTCGCGCTTTCACGTCAAAACTACTGAACCGATTTAAATGAAATTTGGTACACAGGTAGTCTAGAGCCTGAGAAAGGACATAGGCTACTTTTTAATGGGAAAAAAGGGTTGTAAGGGGTTGAAAGGGGAGAGGGATAATCGTTGTATGGAAGTATCGTCATTTTTACAAGCTTTTTATTAACTTGCAATGTATGTATGTATGTATGTATATGTTACAGCTAAAGATTGGTGTAAATATAAAGATAGGTGTAATCCTTATTATTTTATTTTAGTGACTAGATATTGTTTTAAGTTATTGACACTGCAGAAGTTTTATTTTGTAATTTTGTAAACCTACATAAGTACATAATGAGTGATTATTTTTTAATAAAAGTGTCGAAATAGTAAACATTATTTTACCGTTTCCTTTTTTATTTGCTTTTACATTTTTAGCCAAGGGCTTGCGGTTACACTTAAGTTTAGCCGGCTAATGATAGAAGAAACTAACATTAGCCACTCCTCGAAGATAAACCTAAGTTTAGCCGGCTAATCTTAAGTTTATGTTCACACCTATTTTTAGCCGTAACATATATATATATATATATATGTATGTCCGGGTGGAATCTTGCAACTGAATTTTAAAGCAGTTATCTTTAACCGATTGAGCTGAAATTTGGTATACACGCTTATTTTGGATGTGACGTCTTAGCTATGTGACGTCATTCTAATTCTAATATGGCGGATCATCCAAGATGGCGGAATAGTTATTTTTTCATTTGATACCACAGTATGGGTATCAAATAAAAGGGCTTGTTGAGGAGAATATGAAAACTAATACAACGTTGCATTAAATTCCAATATGGCGGATCATCCAAAATGGCGGACTAGTTATTTTTTTGCACTACCACACTATGGGTATCAAATGAAAGGGCTTGCTGAGGAGAATATGAAAACTAATACAACGTTACATTTAATTCCAATATGGCGGATCATCCAAGATGGCGGACTAGTTATTTTTCTGCACTACCACACTATGGGTATCAAATGAAAGGGTTTGCTGAGGAGAATATGAAAACTAATACAACGTTGCATTAAATTCCAATATGGCGGATCATCCAAGATGGCGGACTAGTTATTTTTTTGCACTACCACAGTATGGGTATCAAATGAAAGGGCTTGCTGAGGAGAATATGAAAACTAATACAACGTTGCATTTACTTCCAATATGGCGGATCATCCAAGATGGCGGACTAGTTATTTTTCTGCACTACCACACTATGGGTATCAAATGAAAGGGCTTGCTGACGAGAATATGAAAACTAATACAACGTTGCATTAAATTCCAATATGGCGGATCATCCAAGATGGCGGACTAGTTATTTTTTTGCAATACCACAGTATGGGTATCAAATGAAAGGGCTTGCTGAGGAGAATATGAAAACTAATACAACGTTGCATTTAATTCCAATATGGCGGATCATCCAAGATGGCGGACTAGTTATTTTTCTGCACTACCACACTATGGGTATCAAATGAAAGGGCTTGCTGAGGAGAACATGAAAACTACATCGTTGCATTAAATTCCAATATGGCGGATCATAAATAAATAAATAATAAATAAAATAAATCCAATATTATGGCGAGACCTCCAAGATGGCGGACAAGTAATATTATACATTACTATGATATGGGTAACAAATGAAAGGGGCACAGAAGAATAAGACTGAGAAGAATACGAAAAATAATAAAACATAACTATGGACTGACCAAATAACAACAAACCGAGAATCAGCTGTTCGATCTTTCAAAAAATAAATGTAACAATAACCCTACCCTCCAGAATTTTGCTCCGGCGGAGGAAAATTCAAGCTGGTCCCCAGCTTCTACCACACTGGAGGACAGCTGCTACTGATGTGACAAACGAAATTTGAGGTTGGCTGAGAGATAAAATACATAAACAATTATAATTATAAGATAAATAAAAGAAGATAAAATATATAAAATACTGTTTAATAAATTAAACGAAACGCCCTTGCCGCAGGATACGCTATAGATGGCGCGGCATACTGGTAGCAAGAAACGCCCAGAAGAAAGATAGCAATACACATAAATACCATACAATAAAAAATTAATAGACAAACGATCATGTAACAACGACGCATTAAATGAAATGCAGAGACTAGAAACATTCTCAATCATAACTAAAAAATAAAAAATAAATTTATAGTAAAACAAAACTTTTTAAAACAAGCTTTTATTGAAGTGTCCTAAAAAGAAGAAAATAAACTTCAAATTAAATCAAACCAATCAATTTAGTACATGTATTACACAATTTAATAAATGATATAAAAGCTTGTCGCGAGATTTGTATAATTTTTATAGGAAACATTTTCTTTCATAGAATTACTTATAATAAATTAGTACACAGGTAGTACACAGATTAGTACACAGGTACAAGGTGAACCCCAGAAAAATCATAAACAAGCCGTCTAACACCTTGAACTAATACTGAACAATGTTGAAATGTTCTCAATAGCGACATCTAGAGGTGATTGCAATGAAACTCGTATTTACACATTGCTAAATCGCCTGAACAATTTAAAATAACAATATAAATTACAAATATTGTTTTACTTTTCAACCGACGAAAACGAAAAAACAAAAACGGAGGAGGTTCTCAATTCGACGGGTATATATATATATATATATTTTTTTTATGTATGAACACGCATAACTTTTGACAGGGTGGTCCGATTTTGATAATTCTTTTTTTATTTGAAAGCGTGCACCCCCAAGGGGGCCCCATTTTAATTTGAAAAAAAAAAAATCCAACCCTAAGGGTAGGAAAACAGGGGATGATTGATTGTTCACTCACCGATTGTAGCGTATAACCACGCATAACTTTTTACAGAGTAGTCCGATTTTGATAATTCTTTTTTTAATGGATAGGGTATACCTCAAAGTTGGTCTCGTATAATTTTGGAAAATAATTCCTACCCTAAGGGTGGGAAAATGGGGGTGAAAAATTAAAAATTAAGCATGTAGTAAGCATGTATTAGATTAGAGCCACAAAAAAATATAAGATAAAACTTTTTAACAAAAAATAAAACCGCCGAAAAAACTGAAAAGCATAAAATAATCTTATTATTTTACCTAAGTAATTTTGAGTCGGTGCCAAACAAGCAAAAATTACGTAAAGAGTGATGCGCGGCGGCAACTCAAAATTACTTAGGTAAAATAATAAGATTATTTTATGCTTTTCAGTTTTTTCGGCGGTTTTATTTTTTGTTAATCCATAACTAACTTCTCACAAATCAATCACAAATGAAAATTATTTTTTTAGTCTGGAATGTGATTTTTGAGATTATCAATAATGGAAAGAGCCTAATGAGGGAGGTTTGTTTACAATAAAATAATTTATAATCTCATCGACAGGTATACCGGAGGACAAAGGACTACGTTCACTGGTGTGGAAAATATTGCTTGACTATGTGCCACTGGATAGAAGCGTCAGAGAACGAACTCTCCTAGAGAAGCGGCAACTTTATAAACAGTTCATAAATGAAATAATAGTATCTCCGGGCAGCCCCAGCGACCATCCTCTCAGCATCAGCCCGGATAGCTCGTGGAGTAATTACTTCAAGGACAACGAGGTGCTGTTGCAGATAGACAAGGACGTTCGCAGACTGTGTCCCGAGATATCCTTCTTTCAGTCGGCCAGCGAGTTCCCTTGTCCGGAAATTGTGAATAGCAACGGTGTCAAACGACTTCATTCCCGGGTTCATCAGTCTGTGCTCAAGTATAGTAATCTGGAGAGACGGGGGTTGGGAGTGACCAAACTCAGCCACGAGAGACGTCGCTCAGAAAACACTGCAGATGACTATGCCCCACTTAACGAAGGCTGCGAAGCGCATTGGGAGGTTGTGGAGCGTATGCTGTTTCTGTACGCGAAGCTTAACCCCGGACAGAGCTACGTGCAGGGCATGAACGAAATCATAGGACCAATTTATCACACGTTCGCCAGCGACCCCA
Organism: Synanthedon formicaeformis; assembly: GCA_945859745.1. Taxonomy (NCBI): domain Eukaryota; kingdom Metazoa; phylum Arthropoda; class Insecta; order Lepidoptera; family Sesiidae; genus Synanthedon; species Synanthedon formicaeformis. The sequence goes on along the minus strand of OX243953.1, from coordinate 301,072 downwards.
ACAAACAGTACACGCAGCACGCAGAAGCGGACTGCTTCTTCTGTTTCACCAATCTAATGGCGGAAATCAGAGATTTTTTCATCAGGACCCTGGACGAAACGGAGACTGGCATCAATTATATGATGGGCAAGTTGAGCAAATGTTTGAAGCAAACGGATCCAGCGGTATGGTCGCTGTTGGAGAAACAGGAACTGAAGCCGCAGTACTACAGTTTCAGATGGTTGACTCTGCTGCTCTCTCAGGAGTTCTCGTTACCAGATGTGGAGAGAATCTGGGATTCGCTCTTTGCTGACCCGAATAGATTCGATTTTCTCATCCACATATGCTGTGCCATGATTATGTGAGTATCTTCTTAGAGTAAAATTAAAACGTTATCTACATTATACATTTTCAGCGACATCCAATACAACCTTGAATCCTAAACATCTTAAAGTTATATATATATTTATATATATTGCACCTGTGTGAAGCCGGTTGGGGGCGCTAGTTTATACTATTATTAGGTTAGTTGCATGTGTGTCACTCAAAATATATTACAGAAAATATCGTTATATATTTTAGGTACATCTGTGCTGCGCTTTATTTGCCCAAAATTCACCATAATCTTCTTTCCTCATTTTTAATCCATTATAATTTTTATCTAACTAATAAACAATTGTACCTAATGTATGTATCAAATGTGTTGCGTTAGTTTAGGGAAATATTTACTTTATACTATTAAAATTAGATAAGTGAAAACTAATAAATATAACAAGTCATTTACAATCAAAATCCAAGCAACCAGAATACTGTATATTTAATTAATATTATCATTTGAGAAGACTTTAGTAAAATCTAAACAGATACACACTATTCTTAGTGTTAATTTCCTGTCAACTTTTGCTTAAATAATAGTAGGTCATGGTACCAAGAAAAACTTGCTTCAATTTTAATGTTTTGAGTAATTTTTGAGTAGTTATCGCAAATGGGAAAAATCGCAACTTTGAAAATATAAGGGTTGTCCCAATTTAGCCCCGCTACTTCCAAGCCAGGTTTGTAGTTCTGTGTTAAGGTATAGGCGTACTTCTATTTTTTTTTAATTTTTACAATTTATTCATTAAAAAAAAACTCCTCCTCCTTATCTGTCTGTCTGTTTGCGATAACAGTTTTCGCCACTGGATAGAGTGATTCTCGAGGAAGTATACAATTTACAAATTTACGCGGGCGAAGTCGCGGGCAGCAGCTAGTAGTTATATATATATTTTTGATTATTAAGGCTTCCATAAGATAGGCACGGTGTAAACACACATGTATACAAAGTAGAATCTTACTCTCCTTTTTAATAACACCCACACGAAATGGGAGTGAATCACTAGTAGAAAACTTTTAAGTACCTACACATTAAAATAATGTATGACAAAGAACACTGATTGAATTTAACAATGTAAGCAATACCCTGAACAAATAGCTGAGCAAAATACTTGCTCAGGTAATTTGATAACCACAGTCCAAGTATGCATGCACTAAGCTTTATTCAAAGGTATGTCTCATCTGTAATTTGATATTGGTAATGTTTATTTCAATACTGGACTTGGTTATAATAAACTACTAGCTGCTGCCCGCGACTTCGCCGGCGTAACTTTGTAAATTATATAATAAAACCTTCCTCGAGAACCACTCTATCCGTTGGTGAAAACAGCATGAAAATCGGTGCAGTAGCTTTTGAGTTTATCGCGAACAGACAGACAGACGCGGCGGAGGACTTTTTTTATAACTAGCTGCTGCCCGCGACTTCGCCCGCTTAACTTTGTAAATTATATACTAAAACCTTCCTCGAGAACCACTCTATCCATTGGTGAAAACAGCATGAAAATCGGCGCAGTACCAAATCTGTTGAGCCATTTTTGTGTGAAGGAGTAACAAACATCCATACATCCATCCTCACAAACTTTCGCATTTATAATATTAGTAGGTTTACATTATCCCATCCAATAAGGTAATAAGTAAGTAGACTTTATATAAAACTTTAGTTACTGTCTCAAGACTAAGAGAAATGCAAAACTTCTCTTTCCTGCTTATGAATTTATCTTACAATCCTTACATATCTTTACATATTATAAAAAAAGTCCTCTGCCGCGTCTGTACCGATTTTCCCGATAGAGTTGTTCTCGAGGAAGGTAATTTGTATATAATTTACAAAGTTACGCGGGCGAAGTCGCGGGCAGCAGCTAACTAGTTACATTATATTTTTTAATTTATGAGCCAAATTTTATAGATCGCAGTAGCCACCTACCATCAACTGGGTTACCAGAATGCATACTAAACTTCCTAAAATACTTTAGGAGCTTCCCAAAGCCTTTAGCCAATTTGACATGACTTAAAAATAAAAACATCTAAAGTGTGATTTGTGTGGATCAGATATAACTAGTTATCCTAAAGATTTTATTACATATTTTTATTTTATGAAGCTAACAATTCTTCTCGTGAACAGTCTAAAAGTGGATGTTACCTTTAATCAATATTAACTATGTCTCAAAAATACAATAGAAAACAAAGTCAGATGTGAATAACATTTTTTTTTCATCAAACTCAAAAAATGTGTGTTCATTTATATTGTTATTTAATGTCAACCAGCAAACTAACCATTGCCAATCGCCTAAACAGTGATTTAATTATTGTTGCTTTTAATTGTATTTATGAAGAAAATTTCTAAATATGCAAAAACAATAGTTAAATTGAGTATTTTTTATGACTATAAACGACACACTTTTGAAATCAGCCTTTATGTAATTTTGTTATAGCAGTAGTTTTAATTGCTTTGGTTTATAATTTCAAATGTAATCTTGTATAACTACTTGCATTTTATTCCTTGTTATGCAAGTTTAATTTGACAAGTCAGTGTTGTAAATGTGTACAATTTTATTTGTTAATTATACAATTAATTTCAGAGTTCATTGTTCTATTTAAGCATGAATGTTAACATTGTAATGAATATATTATTAGTGAAATAATTATAATAATTCTACTTTAATAATATAAAAAGTGGAAAGATTTTATTTATCTCTATATATAGCTGCTTAAAAACTAAAGCGCCACAAATCAAAATTACACTTTTTACAGGAGAGCTAATCGAAAAAAATTAAATTATTTTTCTCTATTTTTTTTCTTATTAGATATATATTAAAATATATGCACATTATACATCGTTAGATTAGAAACGTATTTTTAAGTAGCACTAAATGTTTTAAGTACTTTTATAATAAACTGAATAATAGAAGAGATATAAGCATATATACTAAATATGGAATAAAACAACCATAAATCTTTTTGCAACATATGAAGGATTGTGATTGTATTTTTGCAATAAAAACATTTTTGGATTTTTTGTTTTATGGCCCTTTAGTTTCTAAGCAGCAATATAAATATAAAAATTACGTGTCACGTTGTTTGACGCCAATGAACTCCTAAACTATTGAACCTATTTTTATAAAATTTCATAACTACGTGTAATTTGGTCCAACTTAAACGATAGGATAGTTTTTATTTTGAACCCGGGCGAAAACGGGAGCGTGTAGCAAGTTGTATTATATGTTTTTAAAACTAAACCCAAACTACTAAAAAAAAATCACCTATAGAAAGCTACATTATGAGCAAGTAACATAAGTGACTTTTATATTACAATTGCATGTTATAATGACACATTTTGTCTGACTAGCTTAATATAGATGTTTGTTGAATTTTTTTTTTTGCCGCGTTTTCATTTTCAAACTATCAGTCAGTTCCAAACTAAGTATAAGGAAATCTGTCGTGTGCTTTTTTGTCTTTTTGAGGCTCTCCCCAGCAGGAGATGCCATTTAGTTTTAACCACCTAGCATCCAAACACAATTGTTTATTAGTTAGATAAAAATTATAATGGATTAAAAATGAGGAAAGAAGTTTATGGTGAATTTTGGGCAAATAAAGCGCAGCACAGATGTACCTAAAATATATAACGATATTTTCTGTAATATATTTTGAGTGACACACATGCAACTAACCTAATAATAGTATAAACTAGCGCCCCCAACCGGCTTCACACAGGTGCAATATATATATATACCACGTCTAAACACAGCCGCAAACAAAATGCCGCGCCCGTTCGGCGACGCTTGGCGACGCTTCACGCCCGCGCCGCGACTCTTCGCGCCTCGCCTCGCCTCGCCTCGCCGCCGCCTCTCCAGTATGTGGGCGCACAACCATTGATTTCTATAGGAATGCTAGAGGCGGCGCGCCGCTTATGCGCCCGTTCCTCGACGCGACGCGACGCGACTCTTGTGTGGGCTTCGCGCCTTAAGCGGCTCCTAAAGCGCTGAGTCAACTCAGACGCGTTACAGATTAATGAGGACTATTTTGTCGATTAGGTCGTAGCTTTGTTCTCCATATTGTTAATATTCCTCTTTACTTCTTGAGGCATTAAAGTTTTTTGAGGGTAGTCAAGTAGAAAGTCCTGCTGCAATATGGTGTCTACTTCTGGGTTATCAGAGTCTGGGAGAGCATTGTTGGGAGTGAATACTTTCACAAGGTGCTTCGAAAATTCGTTTGTCTTTTCTTGAGCTGTCCGGGCCCACTCATTTCTAGATGTTCGGATGGGTGGTTTTGGATTTATAGGTTTGTTGTTAGTACCTCTACACACTTTCCACTTTCCACTTGTAAGACTGGTGCCACTCAGTGATTGTAATTGTGCCTCTGTTGTGATGCTGTCTACTTCCCTGAGAACAGATTTTAATTCTCGTGCAGATTTTTTTAAGGCTTTTTTGTCATCTGGATGGCGGCTATTATGCCATACTCTTCGTAATCTTCGCTTTTCCAAAATAAGCTGTCTTATTTCTTGAGGGACGGATTTGTGTCTGAGTTTTCACTTTTGACTCTGGGGTACTTATCCAGCAAGCGTCTTGTACCGTTATTGTGAACTTGTAGACAGCTTCGTCCAGATCATCGCTTAATTTCAGGCGTGTGTTCAGATCCAGAGAATCTTCAATAATGTTGCGAACCTAATTTGTTTGACGATTGTGCAGCTTTGGACTTTCATCTTTATAAACGACTGACGTGCTGTTTAGTTAGGATAACTGGGATGTGATTTGATGTTCCATCCAAACAAGACTATCTTATAGAAAAGCCGTAACAATCCTGACAATATGTAAAAATCAAGGACATCTGGTAATTTGCTGGGTTCCGTTGGCCAGTGGGTAGGTTCAGAAGTCGCAATAAAAGTGAAATTGTTTTTGTCGACATTTTTTCAGCTCTCTTCAGCTTGTCGTGTTGAGTCTAGATCCCCAATGACCATGTATTGAGTTACAATCCCCTCCTGCCACAAAACGTGGACCCAGTGTTTTGAAGTAGTTGGGAACAGTTCCTCCGTCAAGTTGTGTATGGGCGGACAGTATACAGTGGAAACAGTGAAGTTTCCACTCTTGTCAGAAATGGACACTATAGTTGCCTGTACTTGTTCAAACCCACATTTCATATGCTCATGATGTTTGATTGCGGACCTAATAATAACTGCCGAGCCACCTACCGTCCCTCTGGATGCTCCGTTGAATAGACATTATAGTTTTTTATTCTAATTTGACTACTAGCTGTAAAGTGCGCTCTGATATAAGTAGAATGTCGATACTGTGAACATCCAGCAGAATCTCGACTTCTCTATAGTTGGGAGATAAACCATTAGTGTTCCACGTAGCTATTTTCAATTTTATTTTCATTAAGTTAAACACAAATTTTATTAACGAGTGTACTTAGTTATGAGACTTTTTTTTTTGTCGAGAAGAAACCACTGGCTAGGCGGGGGTATGTGGGTAGAGGTATGTGGGACTCGACCAGCGTACTCCGCGTGCGCACGTGCAGGCAGAACTGGCCCCTACCCACTAAAACTCCTTGGTGTCTCCTTGCCCTTGAGTGGGGGGTGGACGGGCTCTGCCGAGGCAACTGCTCCGACCCACCCTCCTCGGGCGGCCTAGCCATTGCTGGCTAGGCTGAGGCCAACGAGGGGGACTGCCCGAAGACACCCGAGCAATCCCCAGACGGGGGGGACCCGTGCAGGCACACACAGCTAGCCAGCAGTGTGCGCAGGTCCCCAAGGGCATTTGAAGACGGGCTAGTGCCCGCCTTCTCCTGCCCGACCATCTGCAATGATGTTAAGGGAGGACTCAATGGACACCAATAGTGTCCATTGGCTCCCCCCCGACCCACAACGAGCAGGGGACCAGGCCCCCCCCCCCCAGGCCTCCCTGTTCCTCTGAACTCCACCTTAACCCCCGACGATAGCTGACGAGACATGCATGGAGGGCTACAAGTCCCGCCCCAGCCGCCGGGGGCAGTGGCGTGCACAGAGATTTCAGACAGGGTATGCACGGCTAAAACTTACCAACTTCAGCATTATTTAGATGGCCTGCCGACCTAACTGCCTCCTACTTACCGCACGGCGACTGGCGGCGACATTGGCTCTTCACTCTTAGAGCAATTCGCTGATATTTGTTTAGGGCCACCATGAATAACTAAATAAGTGCCAAGGTGGCCTTTAAAAAGGCCGTAAGTAAAATGTTAAGTTTGTTTTCTTTGCGCAAATTAATTAAAATTCAAAAAGTTAAAAATTAAAAAAATTAAAAAGTTAATGTTTATAAATCAAATCAACAGGCCTATCTTTTTTCAGATAATTTTGCAAAACGTCGAAAAAGCGGCAGATTTTTTAAGCACACTTCGCCAGCACAGGTCTCATAGGTATATTTTTCCATGTTTTATAGTAAATTAACGAAATAATTAATTAAACTTAAATTAAATTAAATAATTAAATTAAGTACTGTTAAACACTTGCGCCAAGAAAATCAATCAAAACACAATTACAAAAGCAAAAACAAAACGATTTGTAATAAGCGAAATTGTCTCGTCCACTTATTCATTTCATTCCGATCATATTCCGACTAAAACAAGTCGACCGCCTACAATTAACAATTAAGCTATGCTTTCTCTGTTATTCAATTCGGACGGGTTACATCCATAAGTTGTGCCTCTAAAATTCGTCAAAAGTCAAAAACGCGCATACATTTACTGTGTAGGTACTACACGAGATGTATTGTATGAAAAATAAGCTTGGCGTAGTACTGCTTATGCCCGGAGAATGTATGGAGCGCTGCGGCTGCGGCATCGATAGGCGCTCAAAAAGTTCCACAAGCATACAAGAGATGGCGCGTATAACGTAAATCGCGTAATGAACACGAGAGGCCAAAGCGCTGTGCGGTGAAATAGCTAACAAGTTAGATTTAATTGTTATATGGAACGCACGCCCCTGGCCGGGGGTACCATCAACAATGTGCGCTCCGCCACGAGCTCCGCTGAACGGAGCCCGCTCGGAGCACACGGGTGTGGGCCTTCTGGTCCCCAACAACAATCCCATGGGACGGGGAAATGCCGGTGAGAACCACCGGCCCCCCGCGACCCCATCGGATTGTCGAGGGTAAGCCCCCCACCACGACAAGGTCATGGCCCACCTAAGGGGAGACTTAGTTATGAGACCAAGTAGTGTTGTAAGATATTATTTATTTTTTCTGATTTATAAATAGTGTCTCTATTGTATTAGTAGATAGTGTTTGAATATTGATTAACTCTGTCTTATTAAAATTATTCTTTAATACTGTTTCTGCATATGTTTTCTTTCTCTCATCTTGTGAAATCCTTCCTCTGCCTTTATTCACCCTCTGGAGGAGTAGGTTTTTCTGCCCAGTGATTCTTTAAGTTTTTCTAGCCAATATTATCTCCTTATAGTCCGGGAGGTGGCAACGTCGGGAAAAAAAGCATTTTAGGTCAACTGATTTTTTGATATGTCGTCTCTCTTGCCCTTTCGGTTAGGATCTGGGCAGTCTGGCTAGCGGTAGCGGTTGCGTTTGCCTGTGCGCATCCTATTTGTGCGGGTAATATACTGACTTTTAAAATCATTTTATGAAGGTTCAATTTGCATATTTTAGCTTAAGATAAGTTTAACAAACATCAATCTCTTATTGCCAGACATTTTTATCGTTGCTAATAATGAGCCAGACGCGAATTTTGATGTCATTTTTATTAAAAAATTAAGTTATTTCAGAATGTCTGTCATTTTAATATTATGTTGTTTAAGTATGAACAGACCTAAAAATAATTTGCCAGACATTAATTCAGTTGCTAAACCATGAATCAGAACGATTAAAGTCCTGAAAACTCTTACAGTATGATTCTACTCTTACAGTATGAATTGGACTTATGTAAACTGTATATCTATATATATACATACAATATATACAATTGCGTAAGTTCAATATTTTTTAAATTAGGGATATTATTTTTTATTAGCATTTAGCAAATTTTAACATAAAAAAAATTGAAATGAGATAGAATTAGATAGCAGGAAATCAAACAACATTATTGAAAATTTAAAAGTTTTTTTTTTTATTTGAAATACTCTTGTCGCTATGATACACTGAGAAAATTTTACTTTAACAAAGTACCTTTTTGGCTCGTTTAAAGGCAGATTATTTAAAATTAACTAAAACTCGTTTAAAAATATATAAGCGCAGTTGGTTATAATCTAACACGTCAACATTGTTATGGATACTTGGTTATTTTTAACATTGCACTTAATAATTTTTAAACAAAATTGTTAGCATTCTGAACCAATTCAGACTTGTTTAAATTTTAATACTTAATATTGTTAAATCTAACCAAGTTATGTATGTAATTTTAAATATGTTTAAAAAGGGTTAAAATTAACCCTTTTTTTTGGTTAAAATTAACCAATATATAAAATTAATGGCTATCGTTCATTACCATTAAATGAACGATAGCCATAGCTGAATAGATTTTAATATATAACTCTAGTTGGCTATGGCGGGCCGAATCTAGTCGGCTATGGCTATCGTTCATTACCACTAAATGAACGATAGCCATAGCTGAATAGATTTTAATATATCTCTAGTTGGCTATGGCCGGCCGAATCTAGTCGGCTATGGCTATCCTTCATTTAATGAATGAATCGTGGTAATGAACGATAGCCATAGCCGTATATAACTTAACTTTAACTTTGACTCAGTTTTTAATACCTTACCCATCGCTAGTATATCATGTCACGCACGATACTCACTTTACAAGTCAGAGCACAAAAACAAATACCAGTGATTGCTTAGGTTCTTAAAATAATTAAAACTGAAGTGTTTTCAGTTTTCAGTGGCAAGATAGCGTCAATTCCAATACTGACTGATTAACGTTATTTAGTCCTCCCTTCCTACTTACTTTTTGCATTGTTTTATTGATTTTAAATTGTAATAATAATAATAATAATAATAAAATTCTTTATTCGGGTTACTTGGACCCAAAGTGTTCTCCTATAAATGTCCTTTGTAAATGTTTAATTTAAGTACAAATAAATATGTAGGTACCTTATCTTGTTTCAATTTTTATTTAAATTGGTAAAAATACAAAGCAAAAGTATCTTATGAATAAATATTAGATAAAAAACAATAGCTCATTAAGTTTTCGTAGTAATACTGAGTATAAAGTTAAAAAAAAAGTACTTAAATAGTTTTTACTGAGTATTTACTCTGGCTTGAGTAATACTACACTACTTACCCATCTATAGCTGAGAGCACTCAACTGTCTCTCTCTGACCAGTAGAATCACACTGTAAGAGTTTTCAGGACTTTAATCGTTCTGATTCATGGTTTAGCAACTGAATTAATGTCTGGCAAATTATTTTTAGGTCTGTTCATACTTAAACAACATAATATTAAAATGACAGACATTCTGAAATAATTTAATTTTTTAATAAAAATGAAATCAAAATTCGCGTCTGGCTCATTATTAGCAACGATAAAAATGTCTGGCAATAAGAGATTGATGTTTGTTAAACTTATCTTAAGCTAAAATATGCAAATTGAACCTTCATAAAATGATTTTACTGTAAGAGTTTTCAGGACTTTAATCGTTCTGATTCATGGTTTAGCAACTGAATTAATGTCTGGCAAATTATTTTTAGGTCTGTTCATACTTAAACAACATAATATTAAAATGACAGACATTCTGAAATAACTTAATTTTTTAATAAAAATGAAATCAAAATTCGCGTCTGGCTCATTATTAGCAAGGATAAAAATGTCTGGCAATAAGAGATTGATGTTTGTTAAACTTATCTTAAGCTAAAATATGCAAATTGAACCTTCATAAAATGATTTTACTGTAAGAGTTTTCAGGACTTTAATCGTTCTGATTCATGGTTTAGCAACTGAATTAATGTCTGGCAAATTATTTTTAGGTCTGTTCATACTTAAACAACATAATATTAAAATGACAGACATTCTGAAATAACTTAATTTTTTAATAAAAATGAAATCAAAATTCGCGTCTGGCTCATTATTAGCAACGATAAAAATGTCTGGCAATAAGAGATTGATGTTTGTTAAACTTATCTTAAGCTAAAATATGCAAATTGAACCTTCATAAAATGATTTTAAAAGTCAGTATATTACCCGCACAAATAGGATGCGCACAGGCAAACGCAACCGCTACCGCTAGCCAGACTGCCCAGATCCTAACCGAAAGGGCAAGAGAGACGACATATCAAAAAACCAGCTGACCTGAAATTCTCTTTCGAAAACGTTGCCACCTCTTATACTATTATAAATCCCTTGAAATTGGCAGGATGTGCAAGACATAGTCCATATGTTGCTGGGGTGCTTCGATCAGTTTTTTTGCAATCTCTAGTTCTATGTGTATCAGCGCATTTAAGGCAGCGGTAAGGCCTCATGCAGTAGTTTTTAGAGTGCCATACTGCTGACACCTTTGACATTGCCTCTATTCCTAGTAGTTCGGTTAACAGTCCGGTTGACCGAACTAGTGAGACTTTTTTTCCAGTAGTCCGGCCGTACAAATCAACCGGAATAGTGGGACCATTTTTCTCTGACGCCCTCTCCTTCTAAGTCGCATATTGCCCCGATGGTGTATCAATGTGTGTACTCGCATGTTTGTAATGAGACAAAAATACCCATAAGTATATCAAAGTAGCAACGATATTTTAAGTAAAAAATCGTTGCGTCAGCGTAAAATAAAATAGCGCTTGATGCATTGTTGCTATTATTGTTGTAGTATTAAATTCGACCATATACTTTCAACAGCTATAACACTTTAGCCAGGCGTTAGTTTTTTTATTTCATTTATAATTTTTATAATTAATGATAATAATTAATGAATTAATAATGATAATAGTCTTTTTTTCTGGATGAAAGGTGTCCCAGACAACCTGTATGGTGATCGATTCAGTAGGTTTGGCGTGAAAACGTGACAGACAGAGTTACTTTCGCATTTATATTATTAGTAAGGATTAAGCATCGGTCCCCTAGGCAGAGTCCCAAGCATGCTGACTGCATAATTGAATTTACAACCGAATAGTGTCCGACCGAAGCTTCGGTTTCAGCTTCGGCGTTTACCACTTTCGGCCAAAAAAACCACCTTTGGCCGATACCTTATTCGGCCTTCGGCCCAAAACCCGGCCGAAGCCGAAGGTTTTAATTATGATTTAGCGAACTTCCCTTAATATAAGTGCATTTACGAATTTGGCTCTGGCGGCGAAAGGACTTACAAGGAGAGGGCGGCAACCGGACTACTGGGAATGGACCTGAGAAAAAATGGTCCCACTATTCCTGTTGATTTGTACGGCCCGACTACTGGGAAGAAAAAGTCTCACTAGTTCGGTCAACCGAACTGTTAACCGAACTACTGGGAATAGATACTAACGTTGTTCTCTTTTTTGGATCGACGATTTGGTTATGTACTCGTACGGTTTATTTGTTTTGCAGCTTTGTTATTTGCTCCTGCTTTTAAAATTGACGAAAAAAAAGTGGAGATGGGTTTTTATCGGGTCCAAATTTTGAGTTAATAATTTCACCAACAACTGTGTTTCCACACTGTAATTCTTTATAACCAATCTATAGTTCTTGTCACCCTTTGTGTTGAAAGTGTGTCCAATCAAGCCATTTTCTCAGACAATGGTTATATATTTTTTGTATGTATCTACATCTTCACTTGATATTCGGATTTGGTTCTTATTTATTTATGTTTTTATAGCAGAATTTTGTTGCCTCTGCCACTCCTGCGAGAAGATCTGTTAACTTATTAACATCTTTTAGTCCATACAGCATTATCGGTGGAGGTTTATTCGCTTTCTTTTCTTTCATTGGAGTGTCATTTATATTACGCGTATTCTGCTCGTCAATGGTCAGACCAGTAAAGCTATTTGAGATTTGTATACCATCAGGTGAGCTCAACGGTTTTCTTTTCTTGGTTGTTAACTGTTGGTACTTCTTGCCAGTTTGGAGGGCCAACTTTGACCCTGTATTGTTCGATTTGGAGGAGACGTTTCCCACAGAGTTAGTTCGAGTCCGTTGCAAAAAGAGGCTTGGATGAAATGCCGGTTGCACAAGTTTTTCATTTCCTGTAACATTTACACCCACTGGTGCTTTGTCACCTATCCCAGTGGTGTCTTCGATAGCATATTTAACACACCCAGGCCCGGATACCTGAGAGCGCCGATGGCTTTCATGGTTAAGCAGGTACCCTCCTGGGGTAGTTTTTCTTTGAGTGTTGCTTCCATTTTTATTTTATTTTTAATTCAGGGTTGATTTCCCCTAGCCCCTAGATCTCCCTAACATCTCAAAGATGTAAAAACTGTTGTTAATCTGATAGTCTGACGATACATTTGTTGGTGGATGGCTACCATCGCCTATAACACAAGCAGTATGTGCAATAACCTAGCAATAGGTGCCGTAGAAATAAATCAGGAAGATAAAGTAAATGGGCTCTAGCATCCCTTACTTACTGACCGAAACACTACAACAGCATAAATGCTGCCATTTCAAGGTGGTCTTCTGTAACACCATTGTAGAATGGACCGTTAAATTTCGATTTCAGGACCTAAATGATGACACGGTGGGAATACATAGAATCGGCAATATATGACGAATATTCACTTTCTTATACATTTTGTATAGAACAGGTTTTTGATGATATCTGTAGAACGGATTGACTTTAAATGTGACAGCGGTTCTCGTTGGCGAGTTAGTTTGCCTCGCTTTCGGCAGATGGCGCCATAAAAAAGCGATCGAGATTATATTCCTATGCGAAAAATAGATATCAATATCCTTGAAGCGGATTGCATTTTGCGTTATACACAAACCAACACAATTTTTTTTATATTATTGCAGATTATTAAGAGAGCATCTACTGGGAGGCGATTTTGCGTCAAATGTAAAACTCCTCCAAAGCTTTCCTCCTACTGAGGTATCCCTCATATTGAATAAAGCCGTAGACATATCGAGGTCGTGAACGAACTATATGGTACGTCATCACGAATATTACAAATTTTATTTTTTTACTAACAAATGTACACATTAGTTTTATTTTAAATTTAGTTAAGACATTCCGAATCACTTGGGTTTAACTGTATGACCTGTACAACCAATATCAAGATAAGTTAGTGTTACATGACAACGGAGACAATATTATTACCATATCTGTTTTATATTAATATATTATTAAGAAATATTGACAATCTGATGCGTGAATTACATTGATAAGTGTGAGTTGTTTATTATATTATTGGAATAAAGCAATTTATTATAATAATTATTTTTTTATTTTGGCATGAATACATGTTTAGATTGCTTTCGGTCCATTACAACCAAATCCCAAATTCGAAATCTGTAATGTTTTAAGTACTTTTATAATAAACTGAATACTAGAAGAGATATAAGCATATATAAGTTACTTTTGAATATATAGAAAAATGATCGAAATATACTAAATACGGAATAAAACAATTCATGGTCGTTGGTCGGTCATGGAGTAATTTACTTTGTTTTCAGAAATATCGTGTTTATAGGCTCTATACACGATACTGAAACTAAATTGACGATTTTTAGAATTTTTTTCTGTATGTATGTTCCTCCATAATGCGGGTTGCAGACCAAGAGCTAAGTTAAGGAAAACTCGCATAGCTGACACAGTTTTCCATACTTGTGTGCAGACCGCAAACTATGTGAGCTAACTAAAATATGCGAAGCTAAGTTAGTTGTGTTTTTTTTTTTTTTTTTTATTAGAGATGGGTTTGCTCTTGGCCAACAACTAGCTGAGCAGCATGGATGAGGCCTAAGATGGAGCGAGCTCACCCAGAAGATGCCTATTCACTCGAACTTTGATTAGATTAGGGTTATATAGGCTCGGAAATACAGACGCCGGCAGGGAGTTCCAAACCTTGGCAGTGCGCATTATAAAGGCTGTTTGAAAGCGTTTGGTCCGAAAAGGAGGGATTTCGACAAGATGAGGATGGTAATCAGCCGTACGTCTGTGTGTCCGATGGAAGAAAGGGGAAGGCGGTATGAGCTCATGTAACTCCTGAGCACACTCTCCGAAGTACATCTTGAAAAAAAAACACATAGACTGGCAATTTTGCGTCTATGTGCCAGGCTGTGCATCTTAGATTTTAAAAGAGTGCTTTTGCCTATGAGTCTCCTAGCTCTGCGTTCCACTGAGTCGAGTGCGGCAAGTTGGTATTTGGCTGAGCCGTCCCAGAGGTGGGAGCAATACTCCATGCAAGATCGGACTTGCGCCTTATACAAAGATAAGAGCTGTCCAGCCGTAAAGTATCGCTTCACCTTGTTTAGGATGCTCAGCTTTTTGGCTGCTGTTTGGGTTTTGGACTCAATAGATGAGCCGAAGTTGAGATTAGAGCTCAACCTCATGCCAAGAAGTTTGAGATTATTGGCAACAGGTACAGATGCACCTCGGAAAGTTGTATGCCGATGCGCAGCTACACGAGCTAAGCTAAGCCCCGCACGCCTTCCCCGCACGCCCTTCGCCAGTGCTGTCCAGTGTCCTTTGTCGTACGCACGGTCGTTTTGTAGCGAATATGGAGCAATTTATTGAAATTGTTAAACAATTTCCTGTACTATGGAGTCATAAAACTGAACTCTTGTAACACGATAATAAACTGAAAATGTTCATCATCTAACTCGTAAAATAAAGTTCTAAACTCTCCACTTGTGTGCCGAGATTGAATGTGTTGACATATCCAAGATCTGGAATGTCTTTTTCTTAAATAAGTCAGTATTAATCTTCTTTTTCTATGTGTAACGTATTCATCATCGGAACTTTCTTCATCGATTATATTCATGGCGAGCGTCGTCCGTCTAAATTAACTTCGCAACACTGACTGAGCTTTGGCTTAGCTCTTGGTGTGCATGCCATTTATTTTTAGCTTAGTTAGCCTGCTTAGTTTCCGGTCTGCAACCGGCATAACTCTTAAACGAACTAACTGATTTTCATTAAACTTGGTAGATAAACATTTAGACGCACAGGACACAGGATAGGCTACTGTTTTTCTTTTTTAACGGGAAAGCTAAAGGATCAAATATATATTTTTGGTTTGGTCCCATATATACAATACATACTCGTATATGGTATATTCGTAAAACACAGCCGTGTTCACGACAGAGCCACGTTTAATTTTTTTCAAGGTCAAGGGGGGTTGAAAGTAAAATAAAAACCAATTAGCCTTTAAAGATTTAATATAAATAATAATTACACACAATGTAATTAATTAACTGATTTGTACATTTTATTGAATGAAAGTCCTTTGAAGTGAACCTGTACTCGGCAACAGAGTTTTGAAATACATAGTTTTTTTTTTTTCAAATAAAAATACTTTATTAAGAAACAAAGTTCAATTGAAATCGTAACTGGTGGTATCAGGTTTTACGTTTATATATTAACATGAATAAAACACAGTTACATAGATTTTACATTTATACATAATAATAATATTAAAAATGGCGCCGATGATGTCACAGACTCAAATCACACACGCGGCACTCAATCAACTAAATGGAAAACGTATTTTGTTTTTCTTAAAATTATTCGTTAGTAGGACACATTTAAAATATATTAAGTTTTTTTTTTTTAATATTTAACGGTGAAAGGGTATCCGCAATCACACCGAGCCCTTAGACGCCATCGGCCCCATAGCTATCCCATCGCACAGTTACAGTATAACTAATACATACATAATATTCTTATATAGGAATTATTATGTCCAAAACCTTTGTGCCCAAAGAAATTATAATAAAAAAAATATCTCAAGTCTATTTCAAAGTGTTGCGAATGAAAAAGCATATTAAAAACAAAGAGATGATGCTACAAAGCTCTTAACTCTTAAGAGATCTTAATCTATGGTCTAATGGTCAAAAATAACAATATTTCTGGTTACTTTTTCATTCATTAATTCTTTATAGTAAAACAATACTCTGTGGATATGTATATACAAATACTTTCTCCTATTTGAATGATTCTACATTATTTCATTGAAATATGCTTAAATATCTGGTAAGTATAATTTATTTGACGCCAAGCATTAGGATGATTTTTAAGCAGCCATCCTGCAACTTCGTTTTTTCACACTTTTTTGAAAAAACGGACTGCAGAATGATTTACCGGCGACCGGGCGAGGTTTAAAACAATATTCCACAACGTGTATAATAATAATATTATTATTAATAATAATAATTATTATTATTACAAAATACTTCCCATAAACATCTCTATATGTCCTCCCCTCTTCCCTATAAATAGAAAAACTAAACAATCGAGTCAAAAATAATTTATTCATTTGATAACAAAGTATAAACTCGGATATCCAAACTAAGACCTCTCTAATTTCCTATCTACCTTAATAATGTCTACATTTTTCCTCCTTTCCCCTGAGGAAGCGGGGCACTCGTTACCCTGCCTCGCGGGGCACTCGTTACCCTGCCTCGCGGGGCACTCGTTACCCTGCCTCGCGGGGCACTCGGTACCCTGCCTCGCGGAATAACGACGATGTTTTCTTGTAGCGTGAACGTGGTGACGAATGTCAACTACATTACAGTTAGATTCTAACATTGATAACATCCATTCGGTTAATAATTAATACATCCGGACACATCTGAATCTACTGTACTTACGTATATACCGTTCAAAATAAACGAACATTATAAAAATATACATTAAACATTATATTATACAAAACAGATTTATATATAAAAAATAATAATAATTTATTAAAAAAAATCCCAATCGTTTTCATTGATAAATAGCGTTTTCATTTATAAAAAACTTCGACCAAAAAAATTATTTATAATTAAATAAATCCTCTCTGAGATTCTCAATAAATAAACATTTCGTGTGCCCGTCTTTGCATTAGTGTTTCTTTTGAAAGACTAGTTCAAGTTGGGGAAACTAAATTAGCTTTCTCTAGTCGAAGTGTGTGTGTGTGTGTGAGAGAGAGAGAGAGAGAGAGAGTATGTGAGAGAGAAGGGAAAGCACCGGTTACTGGACGACGCAGCATTTGCACTTGGGCTTCTTCTTGATGGTGACGTGCTCGGGCTGTTGGGGCTCCTGGGGCGGGGCCCTTTGGACCTCCACCTGGCCGGCGCGCGTCTTCGCCTGCGTCTCGCCCGCTGCCACGGCGCCGTTCTTCGTGCCGTTCATTGCCTTCGGACTGTTCGCCTTCGGTTGACTCTGCGTCTGTCGAACAAATCATACCAATTAAGTTTGGGGCCGTGATCCAGTAATCCTTCGAACAAATATTAAGATTGCGCCAGTAGTCTTTTCAAATTATGTCGTCCCCCCACAGACCTCATACTAGTCACAAAGTCATTTGTTAATGAAATTGTAACTTCTAATTAAAACCACCATTTCCCAGTAAATTAGTATGATTGTGAACTAGGGTATTCATCCATATAATCCAACATTTAGGTAAAATTCAACAAAAAATCTGATCAGAATCTGGTTTTACAAAAATTCTTTCATTTGATTACATTTCTTCCGAGGAAAAGAATTTCCGTTAGCGATTTTACGTGTTGATTTATTATATTTGTGTGGATCTAATATAGTAGGTATATCATAAATCTCTTGCACTTCTGTAAGACATAAAAAAATTTACCCCAAATCAACGACTCTGGGCTCCAGCCTATACAGCCTGCAGTAATCCACAACTGAGTAGCAAACTATTTTGCTTAGAAAAATTGAGATAATTTATTCAAACATTTATAGGGTGTTTTATAGCTTTTTGAACCGGGTAGGATATTAATTATCTATAAATACGTGTAAAGTTTATATTATAAATAAATATCAAATACGAGATGGCCAATTTCAAAGATCTCGTATCCTCAGATATTTGATATCAAAATCCGCGGATACGGATATGGATATCCGGCACATCACTAGTTAAGAGCAACGCGAATACTAACATTGAGGTTATTCGCATGAACCTTCTCTTCGTTCTCGTCGCAGATGGGCAGATAGGGCCCACCGGTGGGCGTGGGCGTGATGGGCTTCCCTCCCTTGATCAGAGACACAATCTCGTCCGCCTCTCTGCTCAGATCACCGTCCGGTCGAAACGGATTGTCCCATCCGCTCTCCGTACTGAAATATTTAACAATAAAAATATCTCCTCAGTCTACCTTCAAGGTGGACCAATGTAGCTTGCATAACTTCATAAACTACAGCCTATGTTACTCGCTGATATTATAGCTTTCTATAGGTGAAATTATTTTTAAAATCAGCACAGTAGTTTTGAGTTTATTCATTACAAACATACAACTATTATAGATATAGAACAAATCACTTCAATAATGATTGCATTTACAGCACAATGTTTAAAAACAGCTGCGACATTTGCTATAACAATTATCGTCATGTTTGAAAAATGTACTCAAAAATCTTCCAGTGAAAGATGGCATTTTCAAATTGGAATCTATTTACTCTGAAAATAAACTGCATAATGAGATCACGTTTAAACGTTAACAATGGTTAAACCACACAATGGTTAAAGTTTAATGAACAATCCCCAATGTATTTAGTTAAGTGGGCGCAGTAGTCATACAAAACTGACTACTGTGCAACACTACAATGGAGTCACTTTTCGAATTCATCCATTACGCTCACTTGACGGTTTGTGTATTCCATCGGAGCATCGGCAATATCGGATATCTTTTGTGGGATGCACTCTAACCACCGACTTGGTCACAAAGCGGTGTTCCCATGATTATTATGTTACCGGAGAAAACGATTCCCCATATCTAGATACCACAATTTATTCAGCCCCTGCAAACGGGGGTTAGTTTGTGGTACTAAAAATAATTGAAATAGCAAATTGTTAGGATTTGCAAATAGATTAATGTTGCAGAGCACAGATTCAATGGGCATTCAATATTAAAATTTATAAGCTATATAAAACCATCAAACTTTTCAATTTTTTAAAATTTTTGTATGTAATGAATGGGGAGGGGGGGGGGAGCAAATGTTTATGTTTTAACATTTTACCTTTGTACCTGAGTCATGGATGTTTTGTATTTTATATGTATGTAATTTAAAAAAAAAGTAATATATTGTGTAGAATGTGTGAAGATTATTATCAAAAACTACATAACCGATTTTAAAATCATAAACTACTTGGCTATCTGTTTACTACTTAAGATCACGCTACGACTCTTAAGAGCCGAGCAAAAAAAGAAATAAAAAAGAACTCAAAGCGAAAACGATGCAGTAGGTCGGTGACCGAGTTTGGCCGCACCACGAAACTTAACGAGAGAGAAGACTAGCTACAGTTAAAATTATAATAAACTAACCCTCCGACTTTCTATCGAGCTAAAACACGTTTGTTTAAATCTGCTGTAGGAGGAGTTGGGTGTCCTGCAGACTACTTCGAGGTCAAAGGTTACCATGTCAAGAAAATATCATCAAGTTACAGTATACAAAATTTTACATCAATCTAACGCGTGGACGTTAGTGAAATAGAAAAAAAATGTTGAAACTTCTTTGGCGATCAAATTTGTAGTAAGAGATAGAAGTCATAGATATAGAGAGAATAATAATTAAATTCGTAATTCACATGTAACTGTTACTGTTATGGAGGGTAGAGGTAAGCCCATGTAGTCGGTCTGACTTGAATGGTGGCAAAGTGAAAAAGTGGCAAGCTAAAAAAGCGTTAAATAGTGGTTCATAAATTGACAAGAATGGCGCTAGTGTAGCATTTGGTGTTTGATATGATTGGTTTCTCATGTATAGAGTTGCTGCCATGTGAGCCGGGTAAGAGGCAACCTACGGGATCCTAAGGGGAAGTAATGATGCCAACCTGATTTGTCTGTTGTAATTGGCGTGGTCGGCCATGTCGCCGTTAAAAGAGGCCGACAGGAGTGGCGGGTAGGCGAGGGTCGATTCCTGTTGCTGTGGACAGAGCGGCGGTGAAACGCACTGTGGTCGCGCCCCTTGGTAGAAAGACACTCGCACCTTCGAACGCTCCGATCTGAAAAACAAAAACAAACCATTTTTATCCTAATATTTTTATAGAAATAGGCTATATTTTATAAAGTTACGCAGACAAAATCGCGTGCAACAGCTGGTTTTATATAAAGTTCTGCAGACAAACAACGCAACAAATTGCCCGTCTGCCTATTAACGCAAGTATTGGTACTGAAAATAAGCTGTTGCCCTTAGACCTAAGTATAAAGGATTAACTCGCTAAAATACAACAATGTTAATTCACAGTGGTCTAATAAAGTTCATGATTTATAGTGTGATACAATTTATGACTGCACAGCCAAAACCAAATAATTACAATTATTCCCAATTTGTATTTGTATTATCAGAAAATTCCATCAACTAAATAAATGTGAAAATGTCAAAATCAAAATATACTATTCGCTTAATAAACAAACAAACAAACAAATCTTTCCTCTTTATAATGTTAGTATAGATTCAGGTCCATAACCACTTGATATGGTAGATGGCTACCGTCGTCTACAACACAAGCAACTCTGCAGGTGCTTCTGACTGTGATGACTATGATTGACTATTCTGACTACGAAGGGATTGAGGATTTGTTTGTCATTCTTCTTGTAACCTTGTGACCTCTACGCACATTGCAGTTAACAATTTAATAGGTTATTTAGTATACGAACACGGAGGTGATGCAATAATGCAAAACGAACAAAGTATATTTTTACAGTAATTGTAACATTATAGTCTAAATAATCTCAACAAACTATTTCAAAAAGTTCATTAATTGAGAAAATATTAAATTGTGGGAAGAACATTTACCCGAGATATTTTTAATTATTTATTGAACTTAATTGTAGGCGATATGGTTTTTATTTTATTTTTATTAATAACTAGCTGGTGCTCGCGACTTAGTCCGCGTTCTGGATGAAAGGTACTCTATATCCTTTCTGGTATCCCAGACAATGTGTATGCAAAATTTCATGGTTCAGTAGTTTTTGCGTGAAAGTGTAACAAACAAACTCACATTCACCTTTATAGTGTTAGTAAAGACGAGAAAATGAACTTTGACAAGATGAGAATGGTGACCTGTCATGTCCGATGGAAGAGAGTAGAAGGCGGTATGAACTCGAGCATCTTCCGAGCACACGGATACTCGATTTGGACTTTTCAGAACTTTATTATATACAAAATACAACGTTTAAATGGCTGCTGCAACCAGTATTGCGAATTGTAAATTATATTATGTATTCCCACAGTATAGGTAATTGTCAATTGGACCACTTAATTAAGCTCCATCAGATGTCACTTAAGATCAAATGGTCTGCCTAATTATTGCCGTTGCAACAATAGTAGCTTTCAATTTAGTTCGTAAACGACTATATTGCCACTTAAAATAAGTAGTACTGAAACATAGCTAGTGTACGGCCCGCCTAAGCACAGGACTGGGCGGGTCCTCTCAATGAGGAAGGCAAAATAATGATAGCACAATATTATAAATAGTTTTGGAAACGTCTGCCAGCGTGACCTTGCACTCCCGTATCGATGATGGAACCGAAAACAGTTCCATGTTTATAAATCAGTCCTAGTGACGTCATTATGACAAAATTCTTCGGACAATAAACGCAAAAGGACATCGGGTACACGTCATCCGTAGCTTTATACACAGATTTAACCGACACGTAGGCGTATTTAACCTCCGCAGGGAAACTTTTTAATAAATAACACAACAAAAAGACGATTTCGTCGGCAAATCAACACACAAATTGAACATTTCGGTGTGACGCACATAATAAAAAAACATACCTCCCGATACCGCTGCACCAATAACCACCAAATCAAACTTTTCTCAATCACTTTGTTCACAAAAATAATATATGACACGTAACTATATTTAAAGGGACAACAATAAATGAAAACATCGGCGCAATAATTCGCTTCTTTCGGCGGCGCTTCACAACAGACAGACCAGACAGTGTAGTGTAGTTATGTACTTCTCTCCAGCTATACAACATCGATCTCGGAACTACTCGGAAGTAGCACGTAGCGCCATTCGCCAAGCGTCGCACGTCCTCGCTTTTCGGCGAGGCAGCGAGAGAGACAGAGACGGAGAGAGCCTCGTCCCCGTTCTATATCAACTCGTTAGAGCGAGACGGCGATATTTAGTCTATTCGCTTTACAAGGACAGCGCACAGAGTAGTGCGCGCCGTTCCGATAGACGCATTATACGCTACATTATTGTGTTTTAACAGTTCATTTCTTTTTTTAATTTTGATTGTTATAATTTACTGTGAGTTCCATAACAATCTAAGAAATAGCGGTATAAGGTAATTTATCGGCTGGATTGAATAAAAAATTGCACCCGTGCGAAGCCGGGAGCGGGTCACCTATACTGATTACTGACTGAACGCAAACGCTCCTGGCACACTGGGCCATAAATTATGTTCCGCACGCATTGTCGATACTTTGAGTGTTGCTAAGATTTTTTTTTTTAAATTTAATCCACAATCCGTTGTGACTAATTGAAAATTTTGCAATTGAAATTTGTTACAGCTGGAATTGATTAATCAAGTTGATTTTTCTTCGTTTTTAGTATAAATATGTTTCATATTTTAAAATTGTGTATAATTTTAGGCTGTGGATTTTGTTAAGTAAATAAATAAATATGATTAAAAAATACAACAAAATATAATAAAACATATATCACTACATATTATAAAACAAAGTCCTCCGCCGCGTCTGCCTGTCTGTTCGCGATATACTCAAAAACTACCAAAGGATAGAGTGGTTCTCGAGGAAGGTTTTAGTATATAATTTTCAACGCGGGCGACGTCGCGGGTAGCAGCTAGTTTGTAATAAAACAAAAGTTTTATTTACAGTATTCCGATGGCGATGCTGCTCCGACGTTTTATGGCCCAGTGTGCCAAGAGCGTTGGCGCATACTATAGTAGGTCTATAAATACCGCCCTCACTTATTCAATTAAAACACCGCACGTTATCAATTGGTATTTATCCCGCGGGAGATAAATATTTATTCCTTTAGATAGAGATAACGCCAACCAAATAGATCCTGTTAGAATTGTTAGATGCTTAAATGAAGAGAACACCATAGTTCGTTTATTTGATATTATCTTTTTTGTCTGTAAAGGGATTTTTCATTTTAAGCTATTTTTTTTTACTTGAAATTACATATCTACCTTGAACATTCTTAAGAAGAAAAATAACTGTTTTACAGCTTCATTAAAACATTTTTCGAACTTAACGATAAAAGGAATAATAGGTACTTATATAAAATATCGGTCTCGGTCCCCGAATCGCATTAACAAGAGAGTGCTCTTGTTAAGTACATTTAAGTATAGGTGGTAAAAAAAAGCAATTCCAATTAAATTTAAGTCGCAAGTAAAGATAACAACGAAAGCAATGATCATAAACAATGAAGTGGAAAACGGTGGTGTCATCTAAACATATCAAAATGTATGAGAGAAATCAATTCGCCAAAGGTGCAATCACAGATTAAATAAGAACTAAAGATAGAGCCTTGCGGACGGCAAAGTAAAACTACTCCTTCGCTGTGTACACACTTGGTTACACGCTTACAAACAACTTAACTATGCCTCGCCTTCGTCATTGTACTACAACAACTATGGACTTCGCACGCCATACAAAACACTACGAACTTTATGGAACATATTTTAAAAGTGACGTATGCGTCAAGCATGAACTCTATCATCTGTTATTTAAAACCAACCAAACATCCAAAAGAAAATGTGACTTTACGTCAACACATTGGTGTTTAAAATCAATAGTAGAACTTGGTCGTTACTACCTTTTACTCTGCCATGATTCCATTTAGGCGTACTTTTTATATGCCACTTTGGCATTTGTGAAGCAAATTCCATATTTCGATCGATGCTCGCCATACGAGTATTAAAATATTTACGAGTGAAAACGCCGAATCTCGTAGTGATAAGGTATAAAAAACAAGTTTCAAAAAATATAAAATATATACTTTCAATAAAAATAAACAAACACAGTAAGGTTATGTGTAGATTGGAACACAAAATCTCAATAGCGTAAACGGCCTACTGCACACACATGTTTATAGAGCCGGCTTCATTTTGCTGTCCACAAAATTCTGTCTACAGTTCTTATTTGGTCTTAGGCTGCAATTGAAAAAGCGCGCCAATAAAAACATTCAAAACCTACTTATAAAATGGACATAACGTACTCGTCTTCGACCGGAGTGTATGGGAACGCCGTCTCTTGCGCTTTGGCCGTCGGACTGGTCTCCGGCTCTTCTTGTAAGGGGCTCTCGTAAATCAGGGTCTCCACCATTGAACCCTTCGAGCTGCCGAATGACACCCTGTATAAAAACATAACAATTGTAAATTTTTAATGAACACAACGCAAACACAAAATTTCATTATACTAATATTATAAAGAGGAAAGATTTGTTTGTTTGTTTGTTTGTTGGCATTGAATAGGTTCCGAAACTACTTAATGGACCGATTTGAAAATCCTTTCACTCTTGGGAAGCTATATAATCAGCGAGTAACATAGCCTATATTATATTTAAAAAAAAAGAAACAATTAGAGATCCTTACTATAACTCCAATGAATGTACCTTGGGATGTAACCCAAGGTCATAAAAATGACCTAAAATATTCCTTACATCGTGTGCGCTGCAAAAACTATTGACTATAGAAAAAAATAAAGTACTACGAATTTGCAGAACACATCATTATCTACAACAAGTGCTATAACTCTTTTTAACAAAAAATAAACCGACTTCAAACCGTCTCATGGTCTTTTCCCGTGGATGCCATTGTCAGAACTGGACCAAATTGAAATGGGACCACACGAGAAGCACCAGCTTTCCAATAAAAAAAGAATCATCAAAATCGGTTCACCCAGTCGAAAGTTATGAGGTAACAAATATAAAAAAATACAGTCGAATTGAGAACCTCCTCCTTTTTGGAAGTCGGTTGAAAAATGTCGCAACAGCATATATACTCGTATGTCTAACTATTATAGTTATGTCACAATAAGTGCTTTTATTTAAAAAAAATAATTGAAATGCCGCCGCTAGAAAAGGCCCTTTATTTGTATCTTGGTATTAATCCTTATCAAAATAAATTACTTCATATCGATACCTTAATTCGCAAAACGAATAACTCCACTTTTGGTTGAAAATGACTTTTTGATACGGGAGTAACTCAAATACAATTAGAATTTAATTTTTAAAAGGTCTATCGGTTAATACGAGCCATAATTTTCAATGTAAAAATGTCTTTTTTCTTTTCTCGTATCATACAAAAAAAAATTATAACGTTTTTAGTCTCCCTTGGAAAGTTTGCCTCAGAGGAGTTATTTGGTTTGCGAATTAAGGTATCGATATTCAAGACTGCTGCAATACCCTTTATATAAGTCTTTGAATTGTTCAATTCAGATATCATTCAAAAGATATCACGTGTTTAAAAATGTAAGTACATATTGGAAAAAAGTCGAGCTCACCCCGCTCGGCTAGTATGCTATGCCTGGCGTCACTGGGGTACGGGAGGGAGTCATCATATTTTATAAAGTTACGCGGACGCGGACGAAGTCGCGTGAACAGCTAGTATGTTATAAGGGTGTAAGGTAGGATAGGTAAATGGGCTCTAGGCATCGCTTACTCACTCACCGAAACACACATCCTACCTCTACTTAAATAACTACACTTTACCTATTAATTAAGTTAATATAAGATAGATATATCAGCAGCGCTGTACTATACTAGTAGGTATACTATACAGCGTAGCCTTTCAATAGAAATGCGGACTGGCTCTTGAATAAATACCTTGAAACGGACAGGCGCGCCGCAACATTGCACTTCTGCCGATATTTTTCAAGATAAAATTGATAATATCCGATACGTATTGAGCCCAAACATTGGCCAAAGTGGGGCCAAAGAGAAAAATATACTAGGTATATAGCGAGGTGCTTGACTGACACCAACAGACGTTTCCTTGACATTGAGTGACATTATTTGTTTGAAAGGCAAAAAAATAAGTTCCATTATTAAAGAAACATCATTACTTTTTGCTAACCCATAATTATTTTATATTGGTAATTTCCTAGGGTTCCTGGATCAAATATAGCTTCAGTCTCTCTGTTTTCTAATTTATAGGTACATTTACTGACATTTAAAAAAGTTTAGATATTATATGAATTTATAATAAATAGTACCTAAGTATGAATAAATTGGTAGAAGTTGTCCAAGTTTAGTTTTGAATTTTAATTTTATCTATATTTAAAGTAACCTAGATCAAAAATAAGTACTCTGTTAATTTACAATTATTGTAACATTAAGAACATAAACATTTGGAAATTTTCAAATATTTATCTTCCTCTATGTTTTATCATAAAATTAAAAAAAGTTTTTGACAATCGTACACAAATAAACAGATACTTTTGTAATTACATATTTACGGAATCATATTTCGCATATTAAAATTTGAGGTAAACATTCCATTTTATTTTATTACTAGCTGTTGCACGCGGCTTCGCCCGCGTAACTTTATAAAATATAGCCTATGTTACTCGCTGATAATATAGCTTTCTATAGGTGAAAGAATTTTTCAAATCGGTCCAATAGTTTCGGAGCCTATTCAATGCAAACAAACAAACAAATCTTTTCTCTTTATAATATTATAGTATAGAATTAATAGGATAATTTGTTATTAGTTGTTATAGTGGAAAGGGTCTTCGTAATAAGAGTATTGGGCAGATAGGTATCATTTGCAAGTGCGAGCTTGCATGTGCCTACTAGTGATGTGCCTGATATCCGTATATCCGTTACCTTTTACGGATCTTTTATCTTATTAATTTTTAATTCGTAGATGAAATTCTATATATTAATATAGGTCATTACTTAGGTATTCAGATTGTTTTTAATTTCTTAAAATCAAACATTTGGCACCTTTATAATGCAAGCGTCAAGTGGCGGGCGTCAACTTTCGTTTAGACTAAGAAAGTTAAGATTCGTATCCGGCACATCATTACTACATACTAGTGATGTGCCGGATCGTTAAAAATGTAGATCCGCGGATACAGATACGGATATCCGGCACATCACTAGTATCTACTACCTACTTCATGCGAATTGCAGCACAAATGAACCATTACTCAGTTGAACTTGAAAGACAAGAACGTAACTTATTTTTATTTTTTATGCCAAATTCGACACTTGATGAAAGGTAGCTGCCCTAGCACTTAATGACCTTAATGTTAACAACTTTAACGAGAGCATAGATGCTGCAAGATGGCTGCCGACCAAAATAGGGTTAAGGGTAGGTAAGGTTTAAGGTATTGGGATTTATCTCATGGTTTCATATTTGTTTGTCCTTTACTGAGCCATAAGTACACTCTGCCGCATAAGTCGATTAACACATTCAAAAGTGCAAAACATCTTAACACTCAACTTACTTACTGAAGCTTTTTACGATCCTTTGTACGTGAAGTTTATTTTCTTCTCTAGTCCTGACAACGCGTTGAGTGTTCAGTTGTTTTGCACTTTTGAATGTGGTAATCGACTTTTGCGGCCGACTGTACATTGTATTTTTGTTTGTCTATACTAATATTATAAAGAGTAAGGATTTTTTAGGTGATTGTTTGAAGTGAATAGGCTCCGAAATTACTAGACCGATTTGAAAAATTCTTTCATTGTTGGGAAGTTATATTATCAGCGAGTAAATTTTACAAAGTTAGTCTTTGTAGTCCCGAAGCAGTAGTCGGATTCGGACAAAACGAGATTAGTTTGAATCAATTCGTCATATAGAATGACGCGGATGTCGGCTGCGCGTGACCGTGACGATTGCTTTGCTTTGCTTCTCTTTCAAACGGCATTCTTGATACTACGAGTATATTATACTTATTTTATACATATTTCACAACATACAATACAAGTGCATAGGCATAGCCTCCGACCCGACTATCATTCTGTTTAGATGGGGCGACCGTTTAACAAGGAGGACATAGATGAGATGCTGCCCCACTAATTGGATAGGTGGATAGGTGAATAGGGGAGCGGCATTTATTTGGCAAAGTGACGATATCATCAATTATTTTGCATATTAAATTAATGATAATTTGAATTATACCTTTTCAATAAACATTTGTTATTTTTTTAAATAAAAAATATCAAATTTCATATGTTAATTAATATTTAAAAAAAACGCAAAAAATAATTTATTAATTTGAACTCAATTAAATAATTATTTAAAAAATAAAAATAAAAAACGCTAAATGTGTTGCTAAGCAAAACAATTCGAGAACGGTTGGACTAATTCGACTATTTTTTTTAAATATGTAATTATTCATTAAAAGTTCTTTTAAAAGAGATAAATTCAAAATCGCTACTTTATTTCAAAATTATACATATTGTGCTATGTGTAATGTGTTGAATATCTGTCATTTTTATAGCAATATTGAGAAGATAGCCAATAAAGTTATGTACGAGTATGAAAATGATAGTGGGGGCGAATAATACAGTACAGTTGTATTTAATCAGGTGTCGAGGGAGGGAAGAGTTGAAGAATGGCTAAAAAGGAAGGTGAAGCGTGTAAGTTCGATCCGAACACGGAAGCCTTTCAGATGAGAGCTCAATGGAAGAAGGTCGACAACTGCCGCAAGCAGTGGTCCGAACAATGGAGCTGGCTGCTTGACGAACAGAAGTTAATATTACGAGTATTTCAATAAGTCTATTGAGACCAAAGAATGTTTCACTACAAACTTTCAACATGTACAATTTATTTAGAAATCCAAACGAGAGTAAATTTTCAACCGACTTCCAAAAAGGAGGAGGTTCTCAATTTTGTATTCTTTTTTTTTAATGTTTGTAACTTCGACCGGGTGAAACGAATTTGATGATTCTTTTTTTATTTGAAAGCTGGTGCGTCCCGTGTGGTCCCATTTCAATTTGGTTCAGTTCTGATAATGGCATCCATGAGAAAAGACCATGAGACGGTTTGGAGTCGGTTTTTTTTGTTAAAAAGAGTTATCAATAATATAGCAAGACTACTTGACCTTGACTTGACCCAAAAGTTTTATTAGGTATATCCAATTTGTGTTTTATGATACTCACTGACCCCTTTTATAGAAGACGATTCTCAGTGTTCCATCAGTTAGATAATTTTTCACGGAATTTTTATATTATATATTTTTACTAGTGGTCCGCTCCCGGCTTCGCCCGGTTTCAAAATAAAAACAATCCTATCTTTTAAGTTGAACCAATTAATTACACATAGTTACGAAGTTTTATAAAAATCGGTTGTTATTGTTTTATATGGAACTGTGATCTACTGTCACTAATAAAACTTTTTATTTTAAAGGTGTCATGCGAATACTAAAATACTTGTTCACGTTCACATAATACCAATTATACTATACCTAAAATTAATTTATTAATATTCGGTCCTATATCCGACTAGCTATAAAAAAGGAACAATTATATTCTACTTTTGGAGAAGCATATATTAGGCTGAATTTAGTTGATGTACACAACATAGGTACTAATTTCATCCTATTTTGAATGAGGCCTCTATTTTATATTTCAGACGCGCGTTGGAAGAATCTGGTAAAATACGCCAAGAGGCCGCCGATGCGCTACCGAAAGCTGTCGCCAAATTGGAAACAACCAAATCTCTAAAGCCGGTGCCCCTTACCACCACGGGCACCATCGGATGGCTCTCCTCTAAGTACGACACTTTTTACAAGACTAGCTGCTGCCCGCAACTTCCTCGAGAACCACTCTATACATTGGTGAAAACAGCATGAACATCGGTGCACTAGTTTTTGAGTTTATCGCGAACAGACAGACACGGCAGAGGACTATGTTTTATAATACGAGTAATGTAGTGATTGTCTCGAGATCAACCATAGGATAAAGAGTAAAGCACTAGGTTGGCCACATTAAATGGCAACAATTTATAAATAATTCACTCTCACGAAAACTCAACGGGATTACCCTTTAACCGCTTGGTTTTGTACGAGTTGTCGTATCGTGCACCTAGCGCCTCAATTGTAATTTTTTTTAAGATAAAACAATTCAATGATTTAAAAATAAACATTATACAAGTAGAGGAATTTATCGTATAAATATATCCCGCTCTGGCGTAATGGTCACGAAAATATATTAAATGTCGGATATATCCGACTCTGGCGGCTATAGGGTTAAAAATGTTCCTACATTGAACAAATGAACGTCGCGTCTGTTAGAAGAAGATCGCTTCATCGCACTAGTCAACATGTCCTACTTTTCATTCTATCGTAGGTAATTTCGTCCTTTTCAACCTCAGAACACATTCGTGAGCTCAGTAGATGGCGTGTCAGCAAACACGATACTCACCTACACCGTTCAATATATCTATGTCAATGCAAGATAAAATACCAAAAACAGACGTCTATGATTACAAAACGCCACTTTTTTGTGGAATTATATCTATCAATCTATTATAATACAGGACTATTTGTTTGACTACTTAAGACTGTTACGTATTAGGTGTCTTGCAAAACTATCATCTTTGTTTGGCTCGGGTCGCCATGGGTGATCGTTCCATACCAATTATTACAGTTACATGACATAAACACGAATATTAAGAACGTCCCAATGCTCCTCTATGTAGTTGTAGCATCTTGGACATGCATTTCCTTTCCCGTTAGAGCAATACAAATGTCAGGCGTTATATTAGATACTCATATATTTTCTTATTAGGAGTTATATTTTTCATTATTCAACGCGAAGTCGCGGACACCAAATAGTAAATTAAATTATAAAGGGAAATCCAGATAGGGTTCTTGGCATACTTTTGCATTAGAACACTAGTGGATACCTACTATAATTGTATATTTTGTTTTCAGACCAGACTGTCAGTTGGAGATATATACGTCTTGGATCGCAAATTTAAAAATTCCTAAACGACTCCCAGACGCATGGGACAACCGCGAATACTTGGGTACCAAGTCAGAGTAAAATATTGAAACATAATAAAAACATTTAAGAAAAAAATATATTTTTCTTTTGGATTAGCAGAACACTGCCTAGATAGTCATATCAAAATGTCTAAATATTATCTATGCTACCAGTAATGAGATATTCAACAAACAATCGACTTATTTGTATGGATGATAATAAGAAACATGGAATGGGACTCACCTTTTGAGGGTTGTGTGTTTGGTGCCATTGCTAAGTAGTTTGTGTTTTGGCTTATCGATGGCTCCCGTCGGAGTCGAAGATGAGATGGTGAGATCGCTAGCGAAGGAACTCGTGGACGATTCTTTGGAAATGTTGCTCCTTACTTTCCTGAGAGCCGACTCCGGGCTGCCAGGAGTCGGGACTAGTTCGAGCGCCAGCCGACCCTTCCCTGGCGCCGGCGGTGGCTTCTCCTCAACTGGCACCATGTAAGACAGCATGGCTGCCACTTCTTATTTCTATTAAGACATCAAAACCCTCACTATTCTTTCCTAATTTCTTGTTTCATTTTTAATATCACTCAATATCAGTCTTGTTACACCACCGTTCCGTAATATCTGGTTACGTATACTAACAATATCACTCACTCACCGACGGACCTGAAACATAATGAAATGTGAGCTTACCACTTTCAAAGACAAAACTCTTAGACAGCCCTATTAGAGAAGAACACCGTGCTGATGTGTTTCGGCGAGCGAGTAAGGCATACTAGAAATACATTTCCCTATTATCCTACTGTGATCGGCAGCGCTCTTGTATAGAGATCTCAATATGCTGTCTATCAGTATCTATATACTGGTATTTGAATATTTTAGTGAAGGATTCCATAAATCGAAAGATCTTAACGTATTTAAAGTAACCACCAGTGCCGCTGGTAGCAAACATATTGAGATATTATGTATATGTCTATGATATTTTGAAAGCAGTTTTACTTACATGCAAATTTCGACTACACCTAAAGAGTTCGTAACGTCACGTACAACGTTTTTACCTGAAAGAAAATGAGACAACTTAATCGTGGGACTGTTATACTCTGGCACGGTACGGCCTGACCGCCCAAAGTGCGGTGGTTCTTTGCCTACCAGTTGTAGCCTATGCGATACCTGGAAAGATGTGTTCTGTTCATTATGTGTTGTGAACGTAGGAGGACGCGAATTTGGCACACCCAAATGACGTGGGCCAGCCGCTTATTGTTACAGATCCAATGTTTGTTTTGTTTGTTGAAATGACATCACCGTCAAGGACGCGATGCAATGCATCCGAACACAGCCGCTATTTCGAACTAGAGCGCTATACTCTGAACTGTTGTGCTATGTTTATGGCCAGACAAAGGCTTCACGACTATTCATCTTGTAGCCATGCGGCGGGATTCACACTGTAACTAATTCCTTTTCTGGAAACCGGATGTAGTTAACAACAAAAAATAATATGAAAAATGGCGAACGGTTTCGAATCGATCTCTTAGCCGATTTAATACATTTTTTGTGCACAACTTTTATACCTAGATGTCGTCTATTGTGCGCGTGAAAAGCAAACTGCGATTTACTTGAAGCCGACCGAGTCGGAATCGTGATAAGAACGCCAATAAATAAAATGATTATGAGTAATCTGCTATTGACGTTTGCCAGAACAGTTAAAGATATGACGAATCTAAAAATTAATGTTACCAAAATAGATGGCCTTGCCGTTATACTTTCATCTATTTGTTTCCGTGGCACAACACGTATACACGGCACGGGCAGGATGTGTTACGTTAAGACATTTAGAGTTTGTCTGGAGACTACCAGCGTCCTGTCATCAGCCAAACAGTGCGAGTCTAAAATCACCTTGACCTTTACTAAGTAATATACTTTTTTCCTTTAGGAATATTAACAAATGGTAATCGTGAACCAATTAGGCGAACAGACGTCCTCCCGATACACATTTTATCGATTCACTGTTTGACCTTTAAAATAAGTAGACTCTGCTATTACCTAAACAACAACATCTCTCTACGTCATGGCCTACGTCTTGAGCATTTTGCGTGCTCCCCCCACATGTGCGGTCTTCTATAGAATAGAAAATCAATATAATAATGGATGTAAACATAACATTTATCTCTTGGCCGACAGAGTTTAAAATGCAATGCTCTGCGTTTGTGTTCCAGAGCAGATGCCAACTGGGTTAATGCGTGAATTTGGCGGATTTTTGTATTGTCATCTCGGAATTGTTAAAATTGCGCCATTAGATAGGACGAGTCGATTGGGGCAATGCGACATGCATTCACCTGCGCATTACCGGCATCCGACTTCTGGTTGCATCGCATGCCATCTTGCCATACCAAAACCTTATGGCGATTTTATTTATAGTGTCGTCAGCGACGCGTTGCGAACGCACATAAACAAGGCGACGGTGTAATACGTACGTATCTTCCGCGTTCAGGATCAGCCAGCGGTGCGGAAATGGGTTCCACGGTGGCCGGGAGAAAGATGCGGCCGGCTGTTTATAAACATTCAGATCGGAGTCGGGACGGGATGCGATCGATTCCGAGCGGCCGGGGCCAAGCCGGCCCCAACCTCACCTGGCGACGAAGCGTATTTACGAGCCAAATGTTGCACCGAGGGAGCGAGTAATGCGCTGTCAGCGCTGTGTGGCGCCGTGCAGCGCTCGCAGTGGCGGCGGTCGCGACGTACGGAATCGACGGCTGGCGGAAGCCGTCTGTGTCTGTGGCGCTTTGACTTTGTGGTGCGCCGCCGTTGCGCCGCCCAGCGCCCTACGTAACTACGAGTACGTACGCGCCTCGCTTCGCCCCGCGATCAATACATCACCGACGCCGGTGCGCGCCGATTCCTACTATTACTAACTAATCAAAAAATGTTTTATATTCTCCAATTAATATGTATTAATTGTTTGATAACATGAGATAACCTTTATTGTCATTGCTAGATAATATTTCATATTGCCAAAAATTCGAATAATTTAATCGATGCAATTGACATCTCTTTTTAACAAAAAAAAACCGACTAAACAGTTTTCTCGTGGATCCCATTGTCAGAACTGGGTCAAATTGAAATAGGATCACACGCGAAGCACCAGCTTTCAAATAAAAACAGAATCATCAAAATCGTTTCACCTAGTCGAAAGATCTGAGGTAACAAACATTTTTTAAAAAATACAGTCGAATTGAGAACCTTTTTTGGATGTCGGTTGAAAAATAACAATTTTATATACAATTGTATATTATTTTATTAAATTATCATTTATTATACTATATTATAACATTTTATAATACCTATGTATTAAATGATCCTTCATACTTCTTTTAAATAGTGCCCTCTAGTGACGTTCTAGTAAATGATTGAATATTACGATTCCCGATATGTAGGCGTTTTTCCCAAATAGTAACTGCAAATATATCACTGTTTTTTTTTAAATGATTTGTAAAAAAAAATACGGTATCTCAGTATGCTCTTTTATGGAACAGATTTCATAGATCCCTCTGACAAGTATGGGTGGAAATAACATCCATCTGTCAATAATGGTAACAAATTAGTGTAATCTGAATACACTTTCTTGAGTCATTACCATTTTGACAGATTTTTGTTGTCAGATTTTCTCGAGATATCAAATATGCAGAAAAGCTTCCCCAAAATATTTGGCTCACTACTGGTGCGACTTGGTCCGCGCTGAAAAATTAGATTTAGTACACATTCGTCAGATTCCGCTTTCGTCCTATTGTAGGAGTAAGTACAAAAGTATTCTAACACGAAAGTTGGCGAGTACGAGTGTAATAGTTACAGTAGTACAGTCGGCCGCATAAGTCTATTAACACATTCAAAAGTGCAAAACAACGTAACACTCAACGCGCCATAAGTAGTTGTCACGACTAGAGAACAAAATAAACTTCACGTAATAACGATCGTAAAAAGCTTCAGGAAGTAAGTAATTAAGTAAGTAAGTTGAGTGTTCAGTTGTTTTGCACTTTTGAATGTTTTGCACTTAATCGACTTATGCGGCCGACTGTACAACCAAGATCAGATCATTTTATTTTTCCGCGTAGGTTAAAATTTTAAAACTGCTGACGAAACCGCACTTATGGTAATTCCACATTCGTCAGATTCCGCTTTCGTCAGATGAGTGGTATGATCAGTAGTACGGTTGCTTTTCAGTCTCAGTAGTCCGGTTGCGGTTCACGTCATCCGAACTGTTGAGCCTCCTCTTGTATCAGTAGTTCGGAAACGGAACTTTCATAATCGCATTCAACGATTTAACCCGAGCCCTCCTCATAAATCGTTTTGTCGTAAACAAAAAAATATCCCCAGAGTAAGAAAATATAGGATTTGAATTTTTTTTATATATTTTTTAAAATATCGAACATAAGCGAATATTGGCTTTAATATAGTAACACCCAACTTCTATTTAATAGGCAACATAGTACTTGCCTTGGCTCAACCAATAGAGTGGAAAAGACCATTTAACCAAGCCATCATTTGAGGAGTGACGCGAAAACAATTAAATTAAAGGCCTCGTTACGAAATAAACATATTTTATTATTTAACTACGACATAACACTCGAGTATTTGCAATCTAGAAACAAATGGGACAAGTCATACAAATAATACTAAACGCAAAGTTATACATAACTAAGTGAGCTTTGAAAACTTCGGACCAGTCACAAGTCGCTACGATTACAGAAAGATAATCACTTTATTGTGACTTTGTGCAACATTTTATGTGGGCATTTTAAGAAAAATATCAGAGTGCAATGCGTTCGATAACCTTTAAAAACCAAACAAGTAATGTTCTTTATGAACATGGTGATATTTTATCGAGCAATCGATCAACTAATCGCCCGATCTGTTTATCCGTAAGTTGGATGCGTACGGGCCGTTTTTTAAGTGCAATTGCGCAATCTATCACTTTGTGTACTATATTGTTAAAAAAAACTTGTCCAGTTTTTAAAGATTTCTCAGAGCGCATTATTAGGGTCGAGAAAAAAATTATAGTCTAACAGATTATAAAAGTATTCAACCAGCAAAAAATACAACACAAGCTAAAAACATAGCGATTACATTATATCATATGAAATACATGCAGTGAAAAAAAAATCCCCAGAGAATAAATTGCAATGATAAGATGTGGCGAAAATCAAAATGATGCCACATTTTTCTCGCTAACGTTAAACGAAACAAAATTCTATTGTAAACATTTAACAAAATGCAATGTTCGAAGATAATCTTTCACGAATGGCTGCTTCAAAAAAATCGATCATGACACGGTACCTAATCTTATATCACTATGATGGCGACCATCAGTCGTCTCTGGCCATGGGGAAAAGCTAATTAAAAAAATTAAACATATCAAAAACATTCACGCTTTACACACTATATGGTATTGAATGTATATTAAAAAAACCCGTCACACTTTTGAAATCGACTTGTCCGCACGTTCCTACAAACACTAAAAAATAATTAAACTTTAAAATATTGAAATTCATGAGACAATTCGACTGCGTAGTAGAGTAAGTAAGTACAAATGAAAAAGGCCAAAGTTTCGTTCTATACAACAAGGTCAACAAGCGAATATGGACGAACAAATTATATTACCCGTGACCAAGAGGGATTAGGTGTACGATTTGCGTAACGCAGTGCGCTACGGATAGTTGCAAACCCCTCGAGGCCATTTGGACAGTAGGTGCCCTCAGTACACCTTCAGCTGATTCTTGTCGTCGAAGCCGGCAGAGTGTCCGGCGTTGCGGACGATGAACGAGTTGCCGTCAAAGTGCATTCGCCTCTCGCCGCGCCGGACAAACAGATGCTGGGTCTGTCCCAGGGACGCGGTGCAATGCAGGAAGGGGCTGGTGATGGAGGCCGAGCCGTTGCTGGGGCTGGTGCGCAGCTGGTACTTGTGACTGCAGCGGTGGATCCTCACCAGGCCGTCGGCCGTCTGGCTGACGCGCACGTTGTTTATGATCCAATTGTCGATGCCGTCGTCCGTCAGCCAGTACTGGGCAGCCTGCAGCAGCGACAACGCCTCGTTCACGTACGACGGACCGTGTCGTGATTCACTGTAACAATCGTACTGTGCTTTGTTTTGCCTTCTTACTACCTACTTCGACAAGAAATCACACAATCTTTTATACCTACACCAATAAATAAAACTGAAGAGATTGTTTGTTTGTTTGTTTGTTTGGTTGTACGCGCTAATACTGGAACTATCTATAGTTATACTGGTTCGAATTGAAAAATTCTTTTCGTGTTGGATAGTCCATTTATTGAGGAAGGCTATAGGCTATAGATAACGCGGACGAATTTGCCCGCTTTTGCACTTTTTTGCATAAATAAAACAAGTGCAAGGCGCGAGTCGAAGCCACATAGGTTCCGTCGTTATGACGTCACATCACACAATGCAGCGTTCTAATTATTAGCGCAGGCTGCAATTCAGCCATTTGGGCAGCCTCTTGCAGAAGACCCCCGCGAAACAATAGCATGTGTGCTGTAGTGTTTCAGTGAGTGAGTAAGGATTGCCAGAGCCCATTCCCCTAGGTATCTCTTCCTATAATCCCTATCTCTAATTACTTGCAGCACCTGTGGCATTGCTTGTGTTATAAGCGATGATAGCCACCAATCATCAAGTGGACGTTTAGCCTGTCTGTCGAGCTTTACATTAAAAAAAAAACATACTTGTAAAACACGTTGAGGGTGAAGTCCTGGCTCATGTCGAGGAAGGTGTCCGTGGTGGTCCTCGTGCCAGCAGCGTCCACCAAATACACAAGCGCGCATTGCTCCGCCGTGAACGATACTCCCTTGTACCACATCTTCGCGTATCTGTACCACATTGAGGGTGAAAAATTCAACATTTGGCTAGCCCAGGAGACTAAACACATTTCCTATGTACACAGTTTCAAAATGTTCATTGCCAGAAAGTGCAACGTCCTATAATGCTGGAAATCCCACAATACTAATTTACTATTAATACCAAAAAATGTGAAGAGCTGAGATATATCGATGGCAGCTACGTAAACTATCGTATCCAACAAATTGACGTTTTTGGGATTTTAGATCAATAATTCGAATTAAAAATTTATCTTTATTATGGTGTATTCAAAATTAAAATATCTGTAAAAATGACTGATTTTTTTGCCGAATATAATCGTATCTTTGGAATGCGCGCGACGTAAACTACCGTATTGTCTTTCACGATAGAGAAGTGAGCGGAGCCGCATGTCGTAAGAGCAAGATACTACACTTTACGTCGACCGATGCACGTAAGCACGCGCTCCGATTGTGTATAGCTTAAAAAGAATTTAGGACTTGTTTACATATGATTGTTTATGCTTTAATTTATATAGTTTTAGTCATGAATTATTCAAGAAAACACCGACACACTAGAGCAGAAAAAAATGTTGATTTTAGCACTCAAAGCAGGCTCCCCAAAAAAAGATAATTCAAATTTTAATCATCAAGATGACGTACTGTTAAATACGATTAATAACAGTGAAGAAAATAAATCAAGTTCAAGTAAAATGTAGAAAAATATTACTTATATTATTCATTTTAGGAATTTTAACGACTTTTGAGTTAAACTGTGGTATGAGACAGATACGACTGTTTACACTGTTTTTTACTATAGAAATTGTATGGTATGTAGCTCATACGGTTTTTTACGTTGCATTGATAATATTAAAATGAGTCGTATGTGCAACATACCATTCTTTTCTAGGCTTGTGTATAAAAGTTATCATCAGTATGTGTTACTTACAATTATTTACGTAGTAAAGTAGTGTGTAATCTATAATCGTAAAATCAATTCCAATTAAATATATCGACATATTCATAATTTCTCCCCATTCTAGGATTTCCTCTGCCCGAGGAAGCTAATTTAGAGGAAATAGAACGACTTGCCATGATGCTTGCTAAAGATATTATCGAAAAAGACACACTTGAAATCAATGTTAACAATGATGAATTCATTGACATTACTTATTATTACTAGATTTTCAATTAACTTTAAATGATTTTACACAACAAGACAATATTACTAGCAACTCCAGTATAAAATATTATAGATAATTCAAATTCTTTAATTACTTCCCCTGATTGTACAAATAACCATTTTAACGACTTTTGTTGATATTTTATTGGTAAAATACAAGAGCCATTATCTCAAATGTCTAACGTGTCAGACTATTCAACACCTCAAGCCTATACGCTACTGTCCTCTTATAAGAATGTTGGTACCACGAAGGAGAAGGTAAAAGAGGTGCCAACGAAGTAACTAGTTGTCTTAGCGATTTGATATCTAAAAGTCTAAAAGCTGGAGCAATCGAATTCAGATTTTGGTCTG
The DNA here is from genome assembly GCA_945859745.1 of Synanthedon formicaeformis. Lineage (NCBI taxonomy): Eukaryota > Metazoa > Arthropoda > Insecta > Lepidoptera > Sesiidae > Synanthedon > Synanthedon formicaeformis. The sequence continues at coordinate 261,396 of OX243953.1, read as the reverse complement.
ACATAAAAATAACTGTAATGGTCAAAATGGAAACCTTATTGTGTTTTCCACTTACTTATTCTTGTCACAAAAATATAAAGTCACTATAAAACACACGTTTTTAGAGAAAGGGCATACAACAAGAAGGAGAGAGCGTGCACGCGTTAATTGAAAAATGAAAAAAACAAGGTAATTTATAATCCTTTTGTGCATTAGTAAGATGGGCAAAACAAGATAGCAACCCTTATACCGTAATAGAAATGGACTAACTAACTTTCTCGACTTTAAAGAAACATTAAACGGTAAAAACTAGTCTAAAAATTTGAAAAGCGATACCGTAAAATGGCCCAAGACAGAAGAAAGTTTCTGCCTGAAGATCCCAATAATTTTTATTATAAATATGATTTAATGTACACAGAATACATGACAATAGTTACAAAAATACACGAGACGGCGACAACAAATAAATATTGCTGTAGGTTCCCTTTACAAAAATCCACTACCCATACATCTAAAGTCAAAAAGGATGATTTAGGTAATACATCTTGCAATAGTGGCATAGTTTCTAAAATTGATTACACATTTTTTTAAATAATCTGCAGGTTCGAATATTAGTCAAGTTTCATATAAATCTGATTCGGAGTAACATTTTATGTGATTTTTCATTGGTCCAAAGTTATTAGTATATTTTTGTTTTTACCTGCGCGTATATTATGAAAGATTAATTACGATTTTATAATCGATTCCAAAAATTTCCGATTTCTAATTTTGCCAAATAGATAATGATAATGATGATGTAAAATATTTTGAAACACTAATAAATAACTTTATCAACCGACTTCCAAAAAAGAAGGAGGTTCTCAATTCGACTGTATTTTTTTATGTTTGTTAACTCAGAACTTTCGACTGGGTGAAACGATTTTGATAATTCTTTTTTTATTTGATAGCTGGTGCTTCCCATGTGGTCTCATTTCAATTTGGTCCAGTTCTGACTATGGCATCCATGAGAAAACGGTTTGAAGTCGGTTCTTTTTTGTTAAAAAGAGATATATTTTTTTTATGATTAAAATAATATATTATGGTACAATAAATTGTTACTTATTTGTATCTATATACTTATATTATTATTACTGCCTAAGAAAACAAGACATAAAGACATATAAAATACTTTGGAAACAGTTTATTATTTTCAGAGTAGGTTTAGGAAAATTCCATTTTTTTGGAATAAAAATACGTTACTACTGTACTATACCTCCTTTGTTTTATTTAGTAAGTTGCAACTTTAAATTACAAATTAATTAAACACTAAAATAAGCTTTACTTTGGTAGTTTATAAATTTATACGTTATTTGTACACACTACTTTAACAAAGTATATTATTGTATGTGCAACATACGATTCAAATTAAGTTGCTAGTATCCAAGTAAAGTGGCGTAAGTGATACATACAATTCTATAAATGCAAAAATATCCCAAGTAAAAAATCGTAACAGCAATATCTCAAAAAATAACAATAATTGAATATCATTACTTAGAGCCAACGAACACACATATAATTTAACTTAATATAACAGAAATTCAAATAAATATACTTTAATCTATAACTTTGACAAGCTGATTTGTCTTTAAACAGCTCTCCTGTAAAGTTGGTGTTTTGAAGATACGATAGTTTACGTAGCTGCCATCGATATCTCATTAAAATAATAATAAAATTCTAGGCGTTTACATCCACTGAAACATTTTGGGAGACTTGACAATATTTGTCACAATTGGATATGATACGTTTGCCATTAAGGGTCACTGGGTCACTGTACTTTCTAGAAATGGACGTTTCGAGCCAGTGGGCATTGTGACGACGACTCTCTCATACTTAAGGAAACGTAATTTATATTTACATTAGATACATATAAATACATTAGATATTAAATAAAGTAATAACTAAAAAATATCTTATTCTAATCACCCTATGCATGTCGGTATTATAGCTAATGTAATTAAATAAAATAACGATATATTTTTATAATGGAATTTGTAAATTACATTAAATGTACATAAATAGTTTTTACCAGTACGTGTTCTAAGTTAGGTCACCGCAATGTAATTATTACACAGGATCAAGCGAAACGTGAAAAAAAAGTACTTGTTATTGCCCTGCTGATGTCGGGCCTGGATTTCCACGCGAGAGCCGTAGTGGTAGACGCGTCCATTGGGGTGAATGAGGGCGGCCGCGGCGCCCGTCCTGGACAACGCCAGAATGATGTTGTTCTTCGCATTGGTCACTCGCACGGCTCCGTCAATCGTCATGTCCACCTTGACGCGGTCCCTGAGCCGCAGGCAGATGGTGCCGTGGGGCGTTACCGAAGCGTTGTACCCAGCACCGCCGACCACATCCGTCACCTGATTCACAAACGTTCACTGAACGAATCGGGCCCGCATACTTCTTCACCAAATAACCCTAATAGAACTCACAATGGTCACTACAATGCTTCAAACGAGTCGCCATTCAATGACAGCCAGTTAGGAATAATTTAAATCAAATGCATCCCATACATACGTACACAACAAAGCCGTTCCGCCTTGTGCTCCGTTTATCGTAATCATTGTCAAATATAATCTCTATACAAAACTAAACGTCAATCAAAGTGTGGCGAGTTCTCTTCTGATACTAACAATTGGCGACGAAAGCCACTTAGGTGCCAACAAGTGAACAGTCAGCCTGTCTGCCAACCTCTACAATTCTAACAAGCTATTATTAAAAATTATTAACCAACCCCAAATACGTTATATTTGCTATAAGTTGCTAAGGAATTTGGTATCCCGCAGACTACTGATGATGCAGCATCAGACCATGTCGTAGAAACACCCCTGAAGTTAGAGTATACGAAATTGTTAGAGAACATGTGGGACGTGTGTAGGTGTTACCTCCAGCTCCCTCCAGGTGTCGGCGTGGTAGATGTCGTCTCCCGGGTAGAAGGGAGCCTTGCGCTGAAGAGGCGCTCGCCACGGTGGCTGCCATCCAGCAGCCCCCACCAGCTCAGCCTGGCCCAAGCCGCCTTCAAGAAATTTGCTGTAATCTTGGAAAGCCGAAAGGTTGGACTCCTCCTGTTCATTACAATATCCTCCTTATAAAGGGTTTATCTCAAATTCTCAATGATGTTACATAATAGTGAAAAAAAGTTCACATATGATAATAAGTAAAAGAGTTACCCAATAACTAAAATTAGTCGTTAGACAGTTCCTAAGCGCTCATAGGCAACATAATTTTTAACCATAGGCGATAAATACCTACTATAGGTAGTATAAATTATACCTACATATTATTAGTTCCTAATTAGGACATATTGTACCTACCAAAAAAAAACACAACAAGTATAGATTAATATTGCTGCTGCATTGTAATTTCTCTTTCCCTGATAACTATAGGTCAAACACACTAAGTAATAACAAGTAAAGCGAAGTTAATCTCCTCGTAAAAAGCGTACCTGATTATATGAATGCGCGGTGTAGACACTTCTCGGGCGAACCGGCATCGACACATCCTTCCTGAAATCCGCATTAGCCATTTTAAACACTGAATAATGAACAAACACTGAATAATGAAAACTGTCACGGTGATACGTATTGAAGAAAATTCATGAAAAACAATGACCAGAAACACTGGGGAAAATCTACTTATTACAAATCATTCTATGCGTCAGTTGTTGAATGGCAAAAGTCATTTAGCTGTTTCCACTTTTGAAAAGATCGTCTCGTACCTTTGCGTCTTATTTTCGGTCAATACTAATCACACAACATGCAAGGAGGTGCTATAAAATATATTATTAAGTATAATTATGCTATAAAAGTCAATTTGTAAACACTTGTTTATTTAATTACTACCTAGCGCCCGCGACTTTGTCCGCGTTGAAAAAGAAAAAGTAGCCTATCCTGTGTCCTGTACGTCTAAATGTTTATATACCAAGTTTCATGAAAATCAGTTAATTCGTTTAAGTTATGGAGGAACATACATACATACATATATACAGAAAAAAATTCTAAAAATGGTCAATTTAATTTCAGTATGATGTATAGAGCCTATAAACACGATATCTTTCAAAACAAAGTAATTTACTCCATGACCAACCCTTACAAATTTATTATTAGTATTGATGTTTCATTTTCTTAATGTAAAGTACTCGTATAGGCAGGCTGACAATGCACTCGATAATAAGTGCCTTACTAACTTGGTGCTAGTGCATTGTCGACTTTAGATCAGGAGAGGATAGATCTGGTATCCATTACTCACTGCGAAACAACAGCATAGGTACTCTCCTATTCTATTCTAAGTTGATTACTATAAATGAGATACCTCAAATCGTGGTAGAATTTCGCATTAACATAAAATGGTCAGGTCTTTTAAGTTACTTTTAACCAACGAACTTCTTAACCATTAAAGTAGGGATTTTAAGAAGTGATCCTGACTTACAATAAGTCAGAGAGTGTTTACCTATACCTACTTAAATTGCCTCTCTGCCGACAATTTCACGTACGATTAGCATGAGCTCTGTCTTGATATCTGGAAACTGCGCCTTTTTAAGTTATTACAGCATACTTATTTAGCTACAATATGAGGTCATTCAAGCGTGTTATAACCAAATTCCTGCAAAGTCTATAGAGCATTTAAATCCTCACTGGATTACTCCTTGTTCTAGGCCTTAAGCTGGTTTTCTTAGGGTCCTTAGGCGACTGTAGCCAGATTTTGACGAAGAGAGGTTTGGCAATAAAATCCGACTTTGATGACAGAAATCATTTATTGAAACAATATTTGTAATTACATAGGTATTGTACAATGTTGGCAAAAAGTTTCACAATCATACTTTTTGTTTCATCGTGGACTTCAGAAGACGGTATCAAACCTTTAAATACGAGAAGTTTGCATTTGAACATTAAATTGACAACTTAGTGAAACTGGCAAATAAGGAAATTGGCGAATTCAGAAACTGTCCAATGAGTAAACTGGTGAATTAGTGAAATTGACGAGTAAGGAAATTGACCAGTGATACGCGGACTCTATATGAGCAATAAAGATATAATAAATTATTGCTGTTATAATTTAATTAGGCGTTGACTTTTTTTTTAATCTTAAAAAAAGAACGCAGTTGAAGCCACGGGAAAAAGCTTGTACACTGTAAAAAGGAATTGTTGTGGCGATTCCTTTTAGTTCAGATGTAATTGATTTCAGCACGTTTTAGTTTTCATTGTTTTAGCAGCACTTACTAGTTTCTATACAAAACGGAATTTCATAACGTTAACGGAATACTGATCATTAAGCCTATAGGGATATTGGGAAATGTTTCCCACAATCACTATTATCGAGGATTCTCAATGAAGATAAAGGGACGTCCGGCCCAGTTTGGGTCAATAGACCGTCTGACTAAATACAGTTCTTATCGTGCATGAACATTGACAAGTTCTTATACAGGGCGTCCCAAGATTATGCGACATGAAGGGAAACGAGCTTAAATGTCGTAGATAGGATATTTTGCTGAAAGAAGACTTTATTATTTTTAAAAGTTAGTAATACTGCATTCAAAGATTTTCTTAAAATTACGTCGTCCTCGTTAGCAATAAATTTTAATAATATTCATGAAAGTTGAATCAAACATTTTACGTTATTCCTTTCTTTTAAGATACTATGTTACTTAAGAAGAATTATTATTTTTTGTCCATTCTTTCGATTGGCATCATAAAAATATGGGTGACTTTTTTTTTACATTTGTCGGTTTGATTGTCAGACGAAGCAAGTAATTTTTAGAAAATCTTTGAATGCAGTATTACTAACTTTTAAAAATAACAAAGTCTTCTTTCAGCAAATACCCTATCTACGATGTTTAAGAGGTATTTTCCTTTCATGTCGCATAGTCTTGGGACGCCCTGTATAATGTTCCCAAAGTCACACCAATAAGTAGTAGTAGTAGTCAACCGACATATCGCCACCGAGTGAATGTCGGTGGGGCCATAGCAAGTCTTCACTTGGCGTCGTAGGCACCTTATCATTATTAAAACCTAATTGGCATTTTGTGGGTTACCGAAAAATACGCCTTTTCTAATTTTTTTATATAGTCCATCATTTGTATTTGGTCAGTTCGGATCATTATTTGCACATTTTCATGAAACCACAGTTATGTCGTTAACTAGTCTCGTAACGAGAACATAAAACTTATCTAGCTTACACCTAGCAAACTAAAATTGACATAATGCTACTACTACCTGACTGTATTGCTATTTACTCGTTAAAACATTATTTTCATCACATATTATCGACTAATTTGTATTTTTTTTATTGAATCAAATCTATTGAATAATAATTCATTCACAATTTTAAAGAAACCTGGCAGTTCATTTAAGGCAGTGATTCGTTTGTTAATTGTACAATTTGTTTTACTATACAAAAGTATAACAATACTGGCCACTTGTATTTTTTTTATTTTTACAATTTTCAATATTGTGCGTTGCATTCAATATTGTTGTCCGAATAGTTCCATAAAACATATTTACCGTTTACTATTTAATGTAAATCTTATAGTACTATGGTTAAATACGGGTAAAAAAAAATAAAACCAAAATTTGAATAAATAAAAGGAATGTTGTATGCATCACATATAACAAAAATTAACATTTATATAAAACATAATAATAATATCTATTAAAAAATAATATTGTTTAAAAAAAATACATTTTGTGCTTATCCCGACGCACGTAACTGCGGGACCTTTTAACCTTACACTTATACCTTATACTTATACTCCCTTTTTGGGGTAAGTGCCGAATTAACTTCAACACTTATAACACAAAGTATAAAAAACAAGAGAAAAGACGACTAGACATTGAGCGATAAATAGAGAAGAGTTCATAGTTGGTGAAAGAGTGTGACTCACTAAAACTATCTAATAACTACCGTTAAATATTAACGCAACCATGTTGCCCATCAAATTTACCTGTATTCTCTCTTTTATTGTTCGCTTATTAAAATATAATACATAATAATAATAGGAGCATTAACGAGAAAGAAACGACAAGACCATTGTGCGCTCAAAGCTTAACGACTAAAATAAACTTTGGCCTAAAATCAACCTTATACAATTGCAAACTAAATTGAATATCAGTTAACCAACTATTGCGACATATAACATTTCAATTCTAAGCCCTCCATATAATGCGTTCCTTATTCTTTATAAACTACTCAAACGAGTTTCAAATATTTTCAATTGATATTATAAAGAGATGGCCAACACAGATTATTTTTATATGTTAGATTATTTTATACAAACAGGATTCATGACGGCAGGTGGCTACCGTCGCCTATAACACATGCAACGCCACATTTGCTGCAAGACCGTAGTAAGATTCGCCATCCCTTTTTAATATAAACCGTAATGCGGGTTGCAGACCAAGAGCTAAGCTAAGTTAGTTTAGCTTAGCTCGCAAAGTTGACGCAGTTTTCCATACTTGTGTGCAGACCGCAAACTATGCGAACTAAGCTATGTGAGCTAACTAAAATATGCGAAGCTAAGTTAGTTGTGTATGCCGATGCGCAGCTACACGAGCTAAGCTAAGCCCCTCCCGCCTTCCCCGCATGCCCTTCGCCAGTGCTGTCCAGTGTCCTTTGTCGTACGCACGGTCATTTTATTTATTGAACAACTTATTGAAATTGTTAAACAATTTCTTGTACTATGGAATCATAAAACTGAACTCTTGTAACACTATAACTGAAAATGTTCATCTAACTCGTAAAATAAAGTTCTAAACTCTCCATTTGTGTGCCGAGATTGAATGTGTTGACATATCCAAGATCTGGAATGTCTTTTTCTTAAATAATAATAAGTCAGTATTAATCTTCTTTTTCTATGTGTAACGTATTCATCATCGGAACTTTCTTCATCGATTATATTCATGGCGAGCGTCGTCCGTCTAAATGAACTTTGCAACACTGACTGAGCTTTGGCTTAGCTCTTGGTGTGCACGCCATTTATTTCTAGCTTAGCTTAGCCTAGCTTGCTTAGTTTAGCTTTAGCATAGCTTATTTTTCGGTTTGCAACTGGCATTACAAGTAAAGACATACAGTGTTCACAAAAAAAGTAACACGTCCATTCAGAACACTTAATATAAACAGAATATAACTTTGTTGTATAATATATAATATAAAATTATACAAAAAATCTAAATACAGAACATTCAGATTAAGCAGAAATAGTAAAACATATCAATTTGTAATCAGTTATTTTATAATTATAACCGACATCCAAACTATTATATTTCCCAAAAATATAAAATACCGTATTGTATACACGATTAAAAATAATATTTCAATAACATCCTTTGTGTCTATTGCAAAAATTTCTTTCAAAACCGCACTGGACTGGAGATATGCGCTCGACTTTGTATAACAACTTCGACGCTCAATAACTTTACATTTCAATATTGAGTTCCTAAATAAAGAAATAGATGTTTATTTTTAAAATTTGTTCAATATTTAAATATAAAAGTTTGGATAGCGATTGTGATTCCATAGATGCGGGGAGCCACTGTTGACAATTTTTTCTCGTTTTTAACAATTTCTCATGTAAATATATCACAGTTTATACGTTTCTCGAGTATCATATGGCTGGCTCCCCCTCTAGCCGTAACCAGACAATCAAATACAACTACAGTAAAGCTCTCTATTCGCGGTGGATACAGTAACCATGTATAGTCGATATTTAATAAAAAAAATATTATATACTTAAGTTCAAAAAAAAAGGAGAATGGAAACCAGAGTAAAAAATAAAAATGACATCTGGGAGAATGTTTGTCCAACAATTGATAACACATGTAAATGCTTTTTATAAATTAAAAAAATGTAAAATTGAGGACAAAACAAGCAATAAATAAATATGTCTATTACAAAAGGCTCTAGTTATTATAGTCGCTTGGTGGTCTACTGGGCCCGCAGAGCACTGAGCCCACGGGCTAAGTTGACCATTTTTTTTTCTTTACGGGCGACTCGACCCGAGGGTCAACCCAGCCCACGGGCTCAGTCTACCATTACTTACCGCCTAAGAGTCAATTCAGCCCGCGGGATCAGGGAGGGTCGCGGGGCGAGAAGTTTAAACAGTTTTCTATATTTTGTTTGGTTTCTTTACATATGTAATAAGATTAGATTTAATTGCTGACATGTAATATTTAAGAATATGTATTATCAATAAACGATTTTATAAAATATTTTTTTATTTTATTAGAGATGGGTTTGCTCTTGGCCAACAACCAGCTGAGTAGCAAGGGTGAGGCCTAAGATGGAACGAGCTCACCCAGAAGATTCCTATTCACTAGAACTTTGAAAAGATTAGGGTTATATGGCAGGGAGTTCCAAACCTTCCAAATGGCAACATTCCAATTTACATAACGTATTAATTACAGCTGACCCGTGGACATAGTGCCCAATTCAATGTAAACGGGCTTTTGGTCTATTTTTGGCTTAAATATCAGTAATTTTCTTGGAAACACATATAGGTCACATATTATAATTGTTCTAGCAAACTATATGATAATTATTTACATAAAAAGAGATTGCATTGCATTCGTAATTGCTAGTAATGTGTGCCTGCCTACTGGCAGGCACACATTTACCGATAAGGGCTGAGCGGGCCCTTATCGGTAAATAGTAGTCGACCAAATCCGCGGGTCGAGTTATCCGATTAGTGTGGGTCGAATCACCTATGAAAAAAAACCAAGTGGGTAACTGAACCTGCGGGCTCAGTGCTCTGCGGGCCCAGTTGACCAAGTCATTCCATTGAGTGGTAAAACTCAATGGAATAACTCAGTGTATACAAATATGTATATTAAAAAAAAAGGTTTTGATACATTTGTGCATAAAGAAATCTATAGCCGCGAAAAATGGAACTTTGAATAAAGAGCTTTTCATGTAATTATCATTTATTGTATGTAACATAATTTTCAAATGTCTCTCTTATTTAATTATGGGGCTTATGAGATTTTTCCACATTTTTTTTTAAATAATATATGGGCACCAAAAATTATAATGACAACAATTTTATTGTTTCATTACCTTCGAAAAAAAAAAATATTAAACACTCATGCCTCGTAATATAGAGACGCATTTTCAAATTTGCGTTCTGTTAATTCTACAATTTGGCGTAAAATCTTCGAGAGTTTACGCGTTTTTATACAAAACCTCTTAAATATAATATAAGAGAAAATAGATCACTATACATCGAATAACTCAGCCAAATTAAGAAAAACCGAGTTACAATCATTATAACAAATATAAATACTCGTAAAAGCAAAAAGCGATCGATCACTGGGAATTTTATAAACGAACTCAATTCCTTCTTTATAACTTAGCTAAGTATACGAAGTTACAAGAGCAATTCATCACAGAGAGTTACATTCAACACTGGAGCAAGTGACACGACACAACACAACCACAGACTCGACTAGATCCAAGACCCGACATGCACAATACTCGAATGCCATCCAAGTACTACAACCGCAGACATACCAGTACCAGGCGTTTATAGGCGTACTTGACATGTGCCGCTTTGGCATTCGCCACGCAAGTTCCACGCTTGTAGCACTTCGATGTCGAACGGCAGTAAAGTGATCTCTACAACTCACCCATTCAGAAATAATACGGAAAAATACAGTAAATATAGGCCTTGAACCGGAAGCCGCGTACCCACTGTGTTTGCGCACCAATCGTGCACCACGCACCTGCAACTGCCTCAGTAGTGTGTACGTTCGTGCACCACGCACCTGCAACTGCCTCAGTAGTGTGTACGTTCGCGCACCTGGAGCGTGCAACGTTGCACGCACCAAAGCATGTGCTCCAAGCGGTGGCGGTTTTATAGCGAACACAAAGTGATGCGCAGTGTGTTTGTGGACGTGAGCAAAGCAACTCTATAGTGTGGACGTGTCGCGCATCACGATCGTGCACCACGATCGACGCTTAGCAATTACATTTATAGAGATGGAGTGGTCAGACGAAAATCGAGGTATACCGCAACTACAGATCGTGAAGTAAATAAAATCAATCAAAATATATAACGCGCTTGCTACTAATTCCGAGGACGACATGTTCGCTCAATGTTCGCCCGAAAACTGTGGAGCACTCTGTTCAAGAGTTGTGATGCGCGTAACGTCTACACTTGATCTGTTGCAGGTGCGTGATGACGATTGATGCGCGAACATAGTGGGTACGCAGCTCGAAAACAAATTACTTAGAATAAATACAGTTATCTTTGATTACAACTACTAATAAATATGCAAGGTGAAGAATGGACTCCAATCCTGAAACTGCGGCATATTTCTGTAACAACAAAAAACAAATTATTTTTCTAGGGTCAAATTATTCTAAGGTGCTAAGTTTAAGCATAAGTGTCGTCCTAAGATCGGCAGCGGTGTGTTAAACCTATATTCGGACTTTTATATTAAAAGATTAATACTTATTCTAGTAGTTATACCGAAACAGTCCCAAAACGCAGTAGGATTAACTTGTAAACGTGGAAGTAATAACTATTAATTATATTAACTAGCGGCCTGTTCCCGGCTTCGCACGGATGCAAATTATATACCAAAACCGGTGCAGTAGTTTTTGAGTTTATCGCGAACAGACAGACAGATAGACAGACGCGGCGGAGGACATTGTTTTATAATAATAATTTTGTAGTGATGTTACCACTAAAATTGCAAAAGTGTGTCACGGTGAGTAGGCAAACAAACAATGCCATAGGTGCCGACCCGATGAGGTAAGAGAAGGAATAACTCACGGCGATTAGTGCAGGGCCCTGACGTGGTTGAGGTCGTCGTCCGAATCGGTGTGCGTAGCCATCTCCGAGCCGGCGAGGACGGTCAGGTGCGTCGAGTCGCTCTGCAGCGTCGAGCACTCGCCCCCGCCCCCGCTTCCGCCTCCGCTGCCGCTCCAGTTGCTGCACTGGGCCTTCTTCTGCAGCGCTTGTACGTACGACTGCCGAGTGGAGGTTCAATAGTCAACATCAATCAATACTAATAATAAATCTGTAAGGGTTGGTCATGGAGTAAGTTACTTTGTTTTCAGAGATATCGTGTTTATATAGGCTCGCTATACATGATACTGAAACTAAATTGACCATTTTTACAATTTTTTTCTGTATGTAAGCACAGCTTTACAATCCATACAGTTGGGCAACGAATGTACTTGCACAGAGCAACGGTGGGGCTGGAGCGGGGAAGCGGGCGGCGCGGGCCGCCACGGCGAACTCACACAGTCTGCATTTCCAACTTTCAAGGCTGGCGCGTACATGTTTTTGAGTTGAGTGAGCGGTGGCGGATTTTCCATTTTGTGACAATCCTAGCACATCCGCGCGTGAGTGGCGGCGTCGCCCGACATCAAAGGCGATGCCCAACTGTATGGATTGTAAAGCTGTGATGTAAGTATGTATGTTCCTCCATAACTCTTAAACGAATTAACTGATTTTCATGAAACTTGGTACATAAATATTTGGACGTATAGGACACAGGATAGGCTACTTTTTTATTTTTCAACGCGGACGAAGTCGCGGGCGTCAGCTAATCGTTAATGAAAATAATATCAGATCATGGTACATCTCCTAAAGAAATTTTAGGATTTTCAGCCCACGAACGTCCACTGTTGAACATGGGGCTTTAGGCATTTCAACTATGGTCTTGGCGACTCAAGTCCTGCCCATTCCCACTTGAGCGAAAGGACTGCCCGCTATAGTATTATGGTGGTACCTGCGATATGACGTCGCCATGAGCGGTCCTCACTTGGTAGAGGTATCTGTACTTGCGTTGCTTCATTTCGGCGCGTTGTTCTCGAGTCACTGGCCGCGCCTGCTGTGCCTTCAGACGCCTCTTCTGACCGCTTATACCTGAAAAAAAAAGTGATAGTTGGCCACCGTCGCCAATAACGTAAATAACACTACAGGTGAAAGAACTCACTCTGTTCGTGATATATGTCGGTGGCGGTGAGTGCGCACTGAGCGGTGAGTCCGACTATGGCGGCTGCCGGCCACGCAGCCAGCGCCAGCCACGACAGCCGGCAAGGCGGCGGCACAACTGGCTCAAGCTTCGCCCTCTCCCACACCCACTTGAGCGTCATCAGCCGTTCCAGGAAGTAGTCCAGCGCTATGCCTATTATGGCGCCGCCGTACACGCTCGTGCCGAATACGGTTACAACTGAAAACATGGCGCTAGATTAAATTTACATAAACAAAATTAATACCCGCGACTTCGTTCGCGTTGAAAAACAGAATATATGAGTATCGTTATCGCTGTGACGACGGTGGCGCCCAATTCTTTATATTTTTAGACGACCACTCGGCAACAGTACTTTTTCTGGATGAAATGTCCTTTCTTGTATCCCTGACGATGTGTATGCAAAATTTCATGACGATCGGTTGAGTGGTTAAGGCGTGAAAAGGTAGCAGACAGACAGTTACTTTCGCATTTATAATATTATAGTAAGTATGGATTCCTATGCATTACATAATCCGGCCTTTACTGATAACATTTACTCATATCAAAAAGGGACATACATATTACATAGTTCTGAGAACGCAGAAACGAAACGAATATTTAATATACATATTACCGACTCACCTTTCTTACAATACAGGTTGAAGACGGCAAAGAATATTCCGGAGCCGAGAACTACCACCACACACACCCAATACTGAAATTTATAAAAGAATCCTATTATAATAGTTACTTGTTATTCCTATTGGTGTACAATTGTACATAGGATTTTTGGCGTAATTTCTCGATGGCGGAAAAAGGCCTACGACAAGGCCTTGGACAAATGGCGCAATATGCTGCTGGACCCAAGTGCAGGTCATCGCACGATAGCTGCAATCGCGCCTGTCCTAAAAGAGTGGACGAGCAGGCGGGCCGGCTCGCTCTCTTTCCGGCTTGTGCAGGTGCTTACGGGGCATGGTTGCTTCGGACGGTACCTGTGCAACATCGCGAGGAGGGAGCAAACCACCGTCTGCCACGAATGTGGGGCGCCGAAAGACTCGGCCCAACATACCTTAGAAGCGTGCCCGAAATGGGACGCAGAGAGAGCTGCTCTGACGGCAGTCGTGGGACAGGACTTGTCCTTACCCGCTGTCGTCAGAGCTATGATTGGTAGCCTTAAGTATTGTGAAGCGGCCATGAGTGGCAAAGAGGCCAGGGAGCGGTCCCGCGACCCCAAGCCGATCCAATCAGGCGCCCAAGAGTCTGCCGAAGTGCCCGACCATACGCCGCGGCGCACGTTGCGTAAATTACGTCAGATTATACCCTACAAGGACGCGTGGCAGCTCACAGCGTTCCAGTGCACCGCCACAAACAAATGAAGCGAGGCGAAAAAAATGTTTCGCCCTGAGCTGGGTCCGCTGAGGACGTAGCGGTGCGTAGGGATCCGAGAACAAGGCCTCGCTGTGCTCTCGGACCCACACTTTCACCGCTGATGGTGGAACGCGGGGGGGTTTTAGTGGGTATTCCTGGGGATAAGACTTCGCCAGGCGAGTCCCACACTCCTCTCGTCGGCTGTCCCTGTCAACGAGGGATAGTGCGTAAAAGTCATTTCCCCTGTACAAAAAAAAAAGGCTTTTTTGCGTAAGATTTACAAAAGTAAAAAAAAAGAAGTTCAAAGATAAATACTAATAGATAGAAATCAGTATGACAACTCCACCAAATTAACTTAGCTAGTTATTTCATTCGAATAGAGCAAAAAATAATTAGCAGTTCTGTTCGCGGCGCAACTGTGCTATGACGGCAAGTGGGCCATGACCATTTTTTTATTTCCCACCATCTACTACTGTACCTATCAATCAAACACATTCCGCTTAACAGTTTAATTTAACCGTTGCGCCTTCAACAATGAAAAATTTCACTTACCGTAGTCGGCCTGTGGTCGAGAAAATGGTCATAAACCGCCAAGCCAGCTATGGCCAGCAGGAAACCAGTGTGGAAGCCGGTTATGAACAAACCGACATACTGTATCAGCATTGTAATCAGACCAAAAAGGAGACCCGCACACAGTGCTACACCTAAAAAAATAAAAAACATTTCTTCATCATAATGTTAGTATATTAGTAACAGGGCACACTGCGCTTCGTAGTCAATTAGCCAGCCTGTCTAGCCGCAGTAAGCCCTCACAGAATACCTGAGCCCATTACCCCATGCATTCCTTATCCCTTATGCTAATTGTGTTAGTGTAGACGACGGTAGCCACTTACCATCAAGTGGACCTTCCGCCTGTCCGTCGACTTTACATTAAAAAAAGGGGAGATTAACATGATTTTAGTAGTGCAAAGCACTTACCGACATTTCCATAAGGTGGCATCAGGTATTCTTGCAAGCATATAAGGTAAACCACGGCTGAACCAAAGGTGAATCCAGTGAGGAACATACTTGCTTTAAAACAGCGGTAGCCTACAAAAAAAACATTTACCATGGTTTAGATTAAGTAAGTATAACAAAGACAAAGGTATATCAAAAGTCTTTAATAAATTTAAAATTAAATCAATCGACATTATTGTTATTTCAAGTAAAAATATTAAAAAAAGCTTTTAAAATTATTATATACGGAATGTCAGTTGCTCTTTTTATTAAATAAATTGTAGTTTATCAAAACCATAACACTGGAATCCTAATTCTTACATACGGGTAGTATAAATAAAACGAAGTCGCTTCCCGCCCGTCTGTCCCTCTGTAGGTATCTTTTAAATTATGTTAGCGATTTTAATGCGGTTTTCACTAATGGAAATTGCGTTAAAAGCTATTCTCAGGAACTACTGGTTCCAATTGTATTTTGGATAGTCCATTTATCGTGGAAGGCCGAAGGCTATAGGCTATAGAGAACGAAGACGAAGTCGCGGGCACCAGCTTATTAGCATACAAGTTAATGTAATATTTATAATAATAAATTTTTATATAATATACTAGCGATCTGCTCCCGGCTTCGCACGGGTGATTTTTTGTAAAAACTTTTTTTTTAATTTTTTGTAATTTTTTTTTAGTAAAACCCTTCCTCACTTTCCATTAGTGAAAACTGCATTAAAATCCAATTCAAATTGTTGTCATTGTATAACTATATTATATAAAAAAACTTAATTAGGTTGTATTATAATATCCTCGAAAATATAGTTGTGTAGTCTTCTTTATGTCTTTCTTTTTTTGTTTACAAAAAGTATGTTTTCTCTCAGCTCCAATATTCTGTGGTCTTGTAACTTATAATATGTTTTAGTAATTTAGTGGAAACTTTGCTGTATGTGTATAATGTGTATCGAGATATTGTATGTTTCCCTAATATAAATAAAATAAAATATCTTTATAACTAAATAAAAATGAATCACTAAATGTGTTGCTAAGCGCAAAACTCGAGAACGGCTGGACCGATTTTAATTATGTCTTGGCTCATGGATAGAGTGATAATCAGGGAAGGTACGTAAAAAAATGTACCCGAGCAAAGCCGGGAGCGGGTCGCTAGTTGTATATATAAATCTTCCCTGAAAAAACGTCAACTGATGGTGAAAACCTCATCAAAATCAGCGTCAGCGACTGCAATTTATTATAGGTAGTATACTAGTTGTTGCACGCGACTTCGTCCGCGTAAATTTATAAAATATAGCCTGTGTTACTCGCTGATAACGTAGCTTTTTAAAATCATTATACTATAGTTTTTAAGTTTATTCTTTACAAACATACAAAAATACAAATCCTTTCTCTTTATAATATCAGTATAGATGGTTTAATATTCTGCATGTGTGTTGTGATGTACATTATACATTCATTTGTGTACATTTGTGTAGTGATAAAACAGTAATATTCTCAAAGATCACAATAACAAAGTGTCTTTTGAATTAGTGCAGTGACAAGCTAGTGATATGTAGTGAAGTTAGTGCTACTTGTAAAGAAGACACTAACAAAGTGTTTTCCCCTTAATAGAGACAATAAGAATCGTGTTAATGGACATTATTCTTAGTAAATAACAGTTAGTAGTTTAGGTTATATTAAAATTACTCATTAGTTCTAGACCAGATTGTAATCTTATAAGAATGCACTTTTCCAAGTACACCCTTAAAAAAAAAATTGTGTACATCCATTACATATTATGTGTCAAGATGTCCATAGTCCATCGCAGGAGGACTAGAGCAAATGCGCTGCATACCATCGGGTAACATTTTGATAAATTATATTAAACTCACCGAATAGTGTGTAAACAATGCCAAATATAATATACATGGCGCAAAGGACACTCATGACAGGGTCATAATTGTGATCGACTGATGTGCAAAACGACCCCTCAATGTGTGGACCGTTAAATTTAATTGTCATGTTTGGGGGACCCCTGGTCACTTGCGGAACCAACTGCCCCACCGAAGACATCTTCTTATTTTCAATATATTAACGTTTGCATTAATTTAATTTTTCTAATAGATATCTGAAAATAAATAAATAATGAATATGTAATTTATTAAAAACTAATAAATTTAGCAGTGAACGGCCACTTACATCCTACAGAATTAAAATCCTACTTATATAACAGAAGAAAACAGTGAAATATAGGCATGTGTAATGTTGCAATATGTGCCAAAGCCTAATTCCCCATTCCATTGTAATAACTTATCCTTATTCCTACTATGGTAGGCAGAACATATGCAACACCATAGGAAATGGTACCCACTTACCATCAAATAAATTATTAAGGTTAATCCTAAAGATAGAGAATAGAATAGAAAATTAAAATAAAGATAAACGATTCTCAGTTATTAGTGGAAGGATACAAGTGGCAGGCAGAAGCAGGATCCAGTCAAATTGGGCAGCAATGTTGACAGGCTGGTAAGTGCCCTGCCCACCATACCAAGGGTAAGGAATTAGGGAAATAGGCTCCGATGTCCCTAAAATTCTATTATTTCACAGAGGTTATAGCACCACTGCTATATTATATTGGAGGATTGAGTTTTTTTTTTTAAATTTATTTATCACAAAACTTGTTAGCATATTTTAGCTTTTTTTTTTCCTACGCAAAAAGCGATAATATGATGTCCCGCGCAGTCGCTCTCGGCATGATCTCTAGTCTTTGGCAGAATGTCATTTTTGTGGTATATGTACCAAACTACAGCAACATTATAACAGTTATTTTTATTCGTTAACAATTGTTTATGTACCAACTAGTATAAGAAAAAAAAATCATTTCCATTAGCACTTTTGTGCGCAATCGTACACATACGCCGATTGCCCCACTAGTATCGCTTTCAAACCTTAATAGTTAATATAATGTGCAGATGTTTTGTTATGTTGATGATAGAGGTTATGTTGATAAACAAAAACAAAATCATTTCTTTTTATTTTTGGTCCAATTTTGTTTAAAAGAAAGTCGAAGTCACCCTTTGACATTCTAGTAAAGTTCT
Source organism: Synanthedon formicaeformis (assembly GCA_945859745.1). NCBI lineage: Eukaryota > Metazoa > Arthropoda > Insecta > Lepidoptera > Sesiidae > Synanthedon > Synanthedon formicaeformis. The sequence goes on along the minus strand of OX243953.1, from coordinate 242,987 downwards.
TTCTAGTAAATTTTTCATCAAGGCTTATTCTATTATCTAAAGTTTAAGTAAGGTCGAATCCACAATCTCTTTTTTTTCTATTTCTTTCAAACAATATACAATATTCGTATTCGAACCGCCTTTTAAATTCGCTGCAAAATTACTTGAGCGTAATTAGAATTACTCATACCTACATATAGATACCTACTTTCACCATATCCTGATTGATATCATAATAAAAAAATAGATGGAATAATAATTTTGCTAATTTCTACTAGCTTCAATTTTATAGGATAATTATTATGGTAAATAGTAAGTATAACATAAACTTACTCATATGAAAACACCATTTACGTCAATAGAAATTTCACATTGTGTATTTACGTATTAATGCACTCGTCACTTTCAACATTGCACTTAATGTGTCTTTGTTTGTTATACTTATTCTAATCTAATATTAAGTGGAAAACAAAATGACACACTTTATTTTGTTGCGAATTGGAACGAAGAAAAAATATACAATACAAAAACACAAAGGTCTCAATGAATTTCTCTTGACTTGACTTGACTGTCTTGTCCTAGATCACTAGATCTCTTCCCTTGTCTATATCAGTCAGACTAAAGTCAGACAGAGTAAATTTTTATATAGTCTGTCAAAAAGTGTAGAAATTAAAAAGTGGCGATACCGTAGTGTTGTCCCGTTCTAACCATGTGATTGATAAGAAAGAGACAACACTATAGTATTGCCAGCTGGTAGTATTTTATCTAGTCACGTGATCACCGTGAGGCTCTTGTATTTATAAAATATTTAATTCAATTAATCAATTCAATATAATATAAATATAAAAATTAAGTAGTTATATTTTGGAGGAAAAATATTTGTGTCGATGTTAAATATGAATATGTGATGTCTGTGTTGGCAGTGTTTGTGATCGGTGCTCTACGCTTTTTTGACAGCTAATCAATCAAATTTTTCAAAACAGAAATCAATCACAAATTTGAATAAAGCGATGATTGTTTTGTTTATTATAAGTTTAACTAGGTAAATATGAAGGTAATTTATGAGCATGGCGATTGTGGAATTTGTAGACATCGCTGCAGTGATGGAACCTCTCGCGACGTCTATTGTTCATAATTTAACATTAAATCGGAAGAGGTTAGGTTAATATAACAAAGTAAGGCTAAAATTATTGTATAGAATGATTTCTTCACAAAAGAAAATCTTTATCGGGGCCTTATTTACTGTTCCTCTGTTGTTGCTCGCTTGGAATTTCGTTGGCACTCAAAGGTAATGTTTTGTTTTTATTATTATAGTATGTATCTTCTATATAGTATAAAACAAAGTAAAGTATCAAACAAGCGACATTGCCTTACATCAAATGAGGTAGTTCTGATTTTTTTATAAGTATGTTGGTACTGATGTAATGGTAATGACAAATCCAAAATTTCCACCTCGAAAGCCTTACGGATCACGAAATATTTAAAAGCTACTGAAATCTGACGTATGCACTAATTAAATTAGGAAAGAAATTATATTAATATTGAGTAACTGGGATCACAGTATGTTAGTAAATAAATTACCTATATAAAAAGTACTTAAGAGATTTAAAATTTTTGTTTCAGCTTTGAAGATGTGATGGAGACATTGCCAGTTAAAAACAAAATTTGTTCTGTAAACCCCAACGATAGCAGAAAACACATGAACGTTGAAACTGACTTGAAGGTGATATATTACGTGACACCCACATATCCTAGACCTGAGCAAATGCCTGAACTCACAAGACTGAGTCATACCTTAATGCATGTGCCGGCAATACATTGGATTGTGGCCGATGACCAACCGTTGTGCTCTGATGAAGTCCTCAATGTGATTAGGTGAGTCTTTTCATTACATACCCTATATTTACATTCAGCCCCTGCCACTGCTGCAGCAGGATCGAGGAAAGTGTGTGTTCACATACTGCCCTACCACTCGGCAATGAAGTCCCGGGCCTACACATTTTGTTATAAGTCAAAACCCAACCTCATAGGTGCAGCAAACCTGAAACTTTGTATTTGCTTATTAAAATCAATACTAATAATAAATCTGTAAGGGTTTATTATACATTATACTCTATACATTATACTGAAACTAAATTGACCATTTTTGAATTTTTTTCTTATGTATGTATATATGTATGTTCCTAACACTTAAACGAATTGACTGATTTTCATGACACTTTGTAGATAAACATTTAGACGTACAGTACACAGGATAGGCTCCTTTTTTCTTTTTCAACCCAGACGCAGTCGCGGGCGCCAGCTAGTAATGAAATAAATAAAAATTTACAATAGAAATTAAGTTATAGTTGTGCACACTGTCAACTTAGTAAAAGACACTAATGATCTGCCATATCTCAGATCTACACAATACAATTATTTTTAAACAAAATCCAACGCAGAGAGCTGAGCTAGTTGAAAGAGTTTGGGTCTTGCATCATGATAAATGTGAATTTTCCAGAAGAACGGGTCTGCCTTACACTCACATATCCAGTCCGAAACCGCACATATATCAAAGCGGCAACTACCAAACGAAGCCGAGAGGCGTCGCCAACCGAAGGGCCGCCTTGGAGTGGCTTGAGCGCAATGTGAAAGAGGGCGTTCTCTACTTTGGCGACGACGACAACACCGTTGATCTGCACCTCTTCAACGAGATCAGAAACACGAAGAAGGTGTCCATGTTCCCCGTGGGACTTATCGGACATTACGGCGTCTCCTCGCCAATTGTTAACGATGGAAAGGTTATTGATTTCATCATATTATACCTCCTTCCTTACATATTATAAAACAAAGTCCTCCGCCGCATTTATCTGTTCGCGATAAACTCAAAAACAACTGCACCGATTTACATGCTGTTTTCACCAATGGATAGAGTGGTTCTCGAGGAAGGTTTTTGTATATCATTTACAAAGTTACGCGGGCGAAGTGGCGGGCAGCAGCTATCTACTAAAAATAAAGATACAACCCCGGAAAATTTTATAACAGCAAAGATGTCAGGCGTTCGATAATTGCTTTACACATTTAGTCAGGCGTTACACCCCTTTTTTTTAACGCGGGCGAAGTCGCGGGCACCAGCTAGTTAGGTAATATAATATATTTTGAAGCATATTGTAGGCTGTAATGCGTAACGTGTGACATGTGACACACGTTGTTAAAGTTACACACGGCCGAAGCCACAGAGTGACGCTTGTATAGATAAATGTTTAACCGTTTACAGGTGGTGGAGTTCTTCGATTCGTGGCCGGGTTCGAGAAAGTTCCCCGTGGACATGGCGGGATTTGCTGTCAACATTGGATTCCTGAAGCCGTCGGCCACAATGCCCTACATCGCTGGCTACGAGGAGGACAGATTCTTGACTAGTCTAAACTTAAAACTGGACGACATTGAACCTCTAGCGGACAACTGTTCCAAGATTCTCGTGTGGCACACGAAAACTGTACAATCGAAAACGCCAAACATCAAAATTGACGTAAACAGTTTAAGTAAAATACCAAAGTACCATAACTTTATAAATTTAATCGACGAATTGAACAGGTACAGTATGATCAATGTGGATCCAGATGGTGGCAGGAAGGTTTACATAACTCGCAACCATAGAACATTCGCCTTGAATTCCAAATCATTAAGTGGAGATTGAATGTTTTGGTTTCTACTAATTTTACTAATCTCAATTTATTCAGACTTCTTAAACAACAGCAAATAGAATAAAAATCGTGCTATTTTTTATTTTTATTTCTGACATCTGCTGTTCTCTACCAAAAAACTACGCAATTTTTGTAATTCATTTTAAAATTGTCTGGATGTGTGGGACTTCTGCCCACTAAAAACCCACGGTCCATGGGAACATCAAACCTGAGGCCCTAGTGCGAGTTTTACTCCAAATATTTAAATCACAGATGCGCCCTTGCCATACTTCAGGCGGCCGAAAATGTGTCATCGTTGGGAAGAGTGTGTTCACTCTTCCCACCTTAGTCGCTTGTAGAAAGCAGTGAGCGGTTCACGTTGCATACACATATTTTATTTTGCTAATTAGGTTCGTTTAAAAATGCCTTCCAGTGCCTTCAGAAAGTGTTCTCATAATTCAAGAAACGAACCAACGTGTGAAACGTTACGCACACAGACATATTACGTGGACAGTTTTCAGAAGCACAGGGCGCATCTGTAATTTAAATTTTTGTTTTACTCTATCAAACGCGTCGAACGCGTAAATGTTAATTTGTATGGGAACGAAGCAGCGCCACCTGGTGGCTAACCTGGAACCTGGTGATAAAACTCGCACTAGGCCCTCTGTTTGCATTTCAACGCCATCTAGTGCCATTTCATCTAGCGTCGCTTTGTCTTAAAATATACGAATCAACAATTTTATCACAAAGAGTTAGTGATAATTAGTTTCTATTTTGTTGTCTTGTTGTTTATGAAGTCTGTTTATTTAAACTATAGTAAAGTGCCTCTATTGTCCAAGTTTGTACGTAGTAGTTTATAGAATTGACTTACCTATTGCCATCAGAATTAGGTTAAATTAATAGACAGATTTTGATTTTCTCAAGTTTCCAACGAGACTCGTATTATTATGACTAGTTATAAATAGTACATAATAAAGCAATTTTAAAAGAATTTAAACACTAACGGTTTTACTACAAAAACATTAAGTCAGCGTGTTTAAATAAAACTTTACTACAAAACCGTGTTTAGGCATTATTTAGGATGAGAGACAGTGCTTAAGCATTATTTAAATTTAAACACCGCCAGATGCTAGTTTAACGAGTGTCTATCTTGTTAGCGGTTTCGTTCCTTGGACGTGTTCTGTCAAATTTGAAATCGTTTTGCGTTTCAAATTTTACTATTAAAGATTAAAGATTTCTTTTGATTTTTGATAATTAACGAATACGATTCGATAATATCGACGAAATGCTTAAAAACGAAACGCTATGAATTATGAAATTTATAAAAATACGAATATTAAATCAACTTGACATTTGACAATTACGCCAGTGTCAATTAAGTTCCATTATGAGCAAAGTTTTTTTCAACAAAATTTTGTAAATAATCAAACGTATTTGTGTAATTTATACCTTATTCCAATCTTATAATTCGCTTATGTCATTAATATAGTCGGTAGTAATAGCTTGTGAAAACCAAAATTCATCATTATACGCCTATCAGATCTGCGTAAAATGAAAACGACATGAATGCAGGGCGAGTGACTGAATGAATATTTGCCAGTTTACGTACTTTTAACACTGTCTACAAAAACGAGCGCTAAATAAGGTTTTGTGGTAGGGACATTTTAAACGCTCTCTAAAAGATGTTTAGACTGTTATACATTGTCTAAGGCGCTACGCCCACATGAAAAGTCGAGGCGCGTCGCGGCGTAGACGAGGCGTGAAGAGTTGCGGCGGAGGCGGCTATGCTTTCTTTACACAGTCAACTTCACTTACCAAGAAATCGTTTAATTTTTGCGCTATTTCACCCCATTTTTGGTCCTGTTTGTTTCTATTGCTATAGTCGGAACGTGTCTGGTCATAATGACATGGGTTACATCAAACAAGTTCGATGATTTTTATATTTAGATCTAGATCGTCTGACATTTTACTTTTATTTAATAAATACACGACCACGTCTAAACATACCCGCAAACAAAATGCCGCGCGCGTTCGGCGACGCTTCGCGCTCCTTCGGCGACGCTTCGCGTCCTCGCCGCGACTCTTCGCGCCTCGCCTCGCCTCGCCTCGCCGCCGCCTCTCCAGTATGTGGGCGCACAACCATTGATTTCTATAGGAAAGCCCCTTCCTCGACGCGACGCGACGCGACTCTTGTGTGGGCTTCGCGCCTAAGTAAGCACGTGTTTAAACAGTGCTTAGTGAATTTTTTGTAGTAAGACGGTAAGAAGTATCACATCCATAAGTTTTAAGTTATGCAACTGAGGCCTTAACTTTATAGATCTGAAATTCCGCCAAAAAACTTAAAAAACGTCTCATTGCATGGGACTAATTTATAGTAAAAATAATAAAATACGTATGTTACGCTCTACTTAAAAATCCGTTAGAGATTGTAAAATCTAGTCCATTTTAGATATAAGTTTAAATTTTAAAGACGAAATATGTACTTAATTATGTCTGATGTTTTAGGAATTTTAAATGCACGTCTAAATTGATTTTAGAATACCGATGGTTATAATATTTTAGATTTTAAACAATTTCCATGTATAGATTGACTGATACTGTTAATAGACTCACATGGGACAAAATATTCAGAGATAGGTCGTGCGATATCGCATGATATTAAAACACTGTACGTAATTTATAAAGAGGCCGACAATTTTAAGAAATGTCAAATTTTTTGGTAAAAAAAGAGTTAGCAGATATTTACTGGTGCACTTGGTTTGTGTTTGCTCCCATAAGTGATAATTTACTCTACATGCCAATAGATGGCGTAAAATGGTGACGTAGATCGACGGATTATTAGGCCGGTTTCAGTGCTCTCCTGACGGTCAGTCCTGACGTATGCGTGCGTACGGTCAGGCGAGCTCTGATGAAGACAAGCACTGACCGTCAGGAGAGCACTGAAACCGGCCTTATTTATAGCTGTGTCTTTGACATTACCAATAATGTTAGTTATAAATATTATTACGTATTTGATGATATTAAGCAATAATTTACAAAAATAAGTCCAAAGAATATTGTTAGCTACGACACTGTTGTACTTAGTTAAGGCGTTCCACGTTAAGTTTAAGCATTATAGATGATAAGAAAACACATTCCTGTTTTATGGCTCAATAATAAATACTATTGAAATTATACACTGTGTTTTCATTAAAATAAATAATAATAGGTAAAGTAAAAACCTACAAACTTTGATTTTGAAAGATTGTTCAAAATCAAAGGCCGCCAACAAAACCTAGGCCGGGCCCGCGGATGGACTGACGCGAATAATAAAAAATATTAATATCAAAATAAAATGATGAGAGTAAACCCAAATGACAAAGTATGTATTTACGTACGAACCATCTAAAACAAACTTTTTAAAATAATCACAAGCCGCGCTTGAACGGCTACACCGACACAAAAACGCACATCACTACAATTCGTGTGTGTCATGGGTATGCAAATAAATGTTTTCTCATGTTAATGTCTGTCTGTTCGCGATAAACACAAAAACCGCACCGTCTGCACCGATTTTTCATGCTGTTTTCCTCATTCGAGGAAGGTTTTAGTACCTATACTTATAATTTACAAAGTTACGCGGGCGAAGTCACGGGCAGTCCTTTTATATATCCGCAAGACATCGGTGAACCGAGTGTCGATTTACTATTACAAATTACCGACTCGCATACTTAGTCGTATCCGCTAAGAAAAAAAAAATAGATAACGCTTATAAAATTTCTATAGCAAAAACGAACCGATATGCTAAACATTGCATCGGTTCCAACTATTAATATTTTCTTCTATTTAAAAGAAAAAGGACACTTTTAAATTAGCTTTGCTATAAGCCTAAATTATATTAATTTGGTTGTAATTAAAAATCAATTAATACTAATAATAAATCTGTAAGGGTCGCTCATGGAGTAAGTTATTTTGTTTTCAGAGATATCGTGTTTATAGGCTTTACGAGTATGTATGTATGTATGTTCCTCCATCGAACTCTTAAACGAATTAACTTATTTTCATGAAACTTGGTAGATAAACATTTAGACGTACAGGACCAGGATAGGCTACTTTTTACTTTTTCAACGCGACCATTTGCATGTTGGTTAAATGTTGATTAAGGTTGATTAAATATTAATTATTAAAAGTTAAATAATTCACAAAAAAATTATTTTATTTCCGAGTTCAACGCTGTCCTGGGCAAGTAAAGTCAGTAATAGGTACGAGTTTGGGAGAATTTGTCGTCTCAACTTACTATAATTCGAATAACCGAAGACAGATGTGACGCAAGACATTTTTTTTTGGTGCTTGGCTGCGAGCTCACATGCTGTAAGGTGCAGATGCGGCCGAAGTTGGACCACGCTTACTTAGTGAGTGCCCATTCACCCTTGATCTCAAGACCCCGAGATTGTCATTTTGAGGAAACACGGACGCAGGCGATGAGTTCCACTCCTTAGCAGTTCAAACAAGGATCGTGTGTGATCGAGCAACATCAACCCCGAAGGGATGAAACCCCCGCCCGCTTACATATTATCTAACAGATGGCGTTATAACGAAATTATAACAAATAATAATTGCTGGGTTGAGCAAGTCTCCGACCAATGGTGGATTTACCAGAAGGTTGACTGCTGAGTAGGCTTTTTTGGTCATTCTAATGTCATACCTACTGTGCTACTTGGATTTTTTGTGCCCAAACTGCTCTATCGTAAAACTAATAGTTGAACTACTTGGACTAACCTTTAAAAAAAATTCCATTTGTCAATTAGTTTGTTAAAAGTTTATTCATTTTATCTTTGTATGCGATCAATTCAACATCGTCCCAGTGGAGTGTTACTCTGTTAAAATATCTGTAACAAATAAATTAATTACCTATTATTGTCAAACATTTTGAAGGATCGTGTCCTGTGAGGAAGAACGCTGACAGTTACCTTGCCCGCACTTCGTCCAGAAGTGCACTCTCCTGCTCGGTCAAGCCTTTTTCTAGCATTTCCATTGTATCTACCAACTGTTCTTTGTTGAAGAATCCACACATATGAGTAGAAACGCCAGGTTGCTGCAGCGTAAACCAGGTTGCTATACGCGCCAACTCCACGTTTCGTTCCTGTATTTAACAAAATCTATTACCTATCTAAATCATTTGACATCCTTCTATTAAAAACAACCGGAAGAATACCAAATAAAAATAAATAAATGGTAAAAAAACTTTTTAAAAACAAGCTTTTTAATTAAGTGCCCTAAAAAGAAGAAAATAATATTTAAATTAAATATAAAAGCTTGTCGCGAGATTTACCTGTGTACTAACTGGTCTTGCCTAATTCTATGAAAGAAATGTTTCCTATAAAATAAGTAAATGTATCGTACTTTGCAATATTGGGAAGCTGCTCTGCAAATAGCTTTGATGTCGTCACTGGCCGGGTGCCAGGGCTGCGGCCCGAAGTTTGTCAGCAGCCCCATGCCTGTCGCTCCAGCATTTATTATGCCTATGCCCTTACTCTGCAAACAAATTACCCATCGTGTGCCACAGTGCCACTAGCCCACTACCATTTTTTGAACGTGTCACTTCGCACGCATGAAAATTACATGTGTACGAAATAAAATCGTGCAAGATGCTAAACCGAAAATTTATTCATCATCTCATATTATGTGTGTGTCTATGTGTGACAGTAAAAGTGATAAATTATTACTCATAACTGTAACCCTGTATATATGTGTATACGACGAAGCCGGGCGCGGGCACTAGTCTATACTAATATTATAAAGAGGAAAAGTTCTTTCTCTGTTGGGAAGCTATATTATTAGCGAGTAACATAGGCTATAATTTTATAAAGTTACGCGGACGAAGTCGCGTGCAACGGTTAATATTTTACCAAAAGTCCGATCAAACCAGGGGCGGTTAGCTAGTTTTTTTTTTTAATAAAGATGACTCATACTTATGTTGGAAACAAAGGTCATTCAAGCATTTATCTTTCATTTAAAATTGACACATTTAATTTAACATGAGTTTAATCATCTACTAAATAATATATCTTTTGTATTCTAGTTCGCTGAGTTTAATACATTACGTAATATTTATCAGTGTGGGTACCTATTTATTCTGACCCGAAATCAATAAGTAAAAAAATTAAATGCATAGGCATTTAAATTGAAAAAAAAAAAAAAACTTTTATTATTTTTAAATCACCATGTTTAAATAATAAACATGATGGTTTAACGACACGAAGATGAAGCGTAATTGCAATAAATATTTACTTACTATTAAATGTTTGCAACATTATAATGAAACATTAAGTAAGTAGTAATTAAGTAATTAAGTAATAGTACTTGCTTAATTAAGAGCAATAGTCCGTTAGCCCTACGGATTCACCTTGACTTAATATATTAGGATTCCGTTTGAGGGCTTACTTTATGTTTTCGGGGTCGAGAAATCCGAAAATCGTAATCACCTACTCGAAATCCGCATCAAAGTGGCCCAAAATTGGGAAAAATTGCACCCAAAATTTCGCGAATATCTCGAAAACTATTGCGAATTTCAAGTTCGAAAACTATGCAGTTTTCGAAAATTCGAAAGAGCGGAAAAAAGCCAAAAAAAACGTTATATTGAACACCCAATATCTATCTGTGATAGTAACTGCGTTTCGCAGTCATTTAGTTAAGCCGACTGGTGGCAGTAAACACTTGAAATCCCGCGTCGCTATCTCATTTTCAAAATGCCATATCTCAGAAACTAAACGATGAATCAAAATATTTTTTTTTTCACAGGTATTTATTATTTTCAATAGATAATACGAGGAGTTAAAAATTAAAATTAGTGAACATTCTCCATTGTAATTATTGTTTATTTCAATAACTACAAATCCGTTATTGGATATTAGCGTTACCTTGAAATAACTCGTGTAGTTCTGAAGTCTATTGTCAAAGAGAGTGCCCTTGCTGTACGACAAAATAGACGATATTTTCACTTCAGACTCCTCGACAATCTCCTTCATGAGCTCGATATCGTAGTCAGCTAGCCCAATGAACCTCGCCTTGCCATCTCTCACTGCCCTTTCCAGAACTGGCAAGGTCTCTTTCAGGATTATGGATTTATCGGGAGCAAACGTCAAGTCATGGACCTGAAGCAATATTGGCTTTATTAAGTTACTAGCTGGTGCCCGCGACTTCGTCCGCGTTGAAAGAGAAAATATATGAGTTTCGTTAGACGATCACTCGGGGACAGTACTTTTTTTTGGATGAAAGAAAGGTACCCTATGTCCTATCTTGTATCCCTGACAACATGTATGCATAATTTCATGATGATCGGTTGAGTGGTTAAGGCGTGAAAAGGTAACAGACAGAAAGACAGATAGGCAGACAAAGCTTTTGAGGTTTCATACCCTGAAAACGTACTCTTCAGTAGAATTACTTAGATTTTTTGTCTAATTTATTCTATGGTACAACAAATAGTAGAATTAGTTGGACTTATCCGAATTATATCTACTATAGTAAAATAGATAACTTTCTTTACTAAGGAACACATCCTGAGAATTTATACTCTATTTTTCTTCCTAATTTGTAAGCAATCTTTACAAGTATTGTGAAGATGACTTATTAAAAATTATTATTAAATAATGGGTGAGTTATAAAAAAATAATTTTGATTTTATTTGGATATTAATTAAATTTTGGCTGTTAGTTACAGCATCAAACTGTATCACTATTTGAAAGACTACCAATTTTATAAGCACTAACATGAAATATCCCGGATAGGAAATAATGTCAGTATCTACTGTATAACATAATTTTAGGTACGTATTCCCCTTTGACGCGTATAATGGACACACTTTTCATTCGTCATTGGTTTTTAAACTTTAAAGCGAACAAGTTACGGTTGAAATTGTCACACATTATGCAAAGTGGTGTTTAAATTGGCCGTGATCTTGACTTGTAACCTGTATTATGTCGACGTAGTCCAAACCGAGCAATCGCAACGTATTCTCCACTCCGGCCTCTGTTTTTTCAGCTGAGAAGTCAAACATTCTGCCGATGTCTTTCTCGTAGCGGCCAACTTTGCTGCCGATGAAATAAGACTCCCTCGGGACTCCGGCGAGCGCCTATAACATATTTTATTAGGTCAAATATTATTGGAGAGAAATATTTGAAAAGTTTCAAATCTAACTTTACGATATGTTAGTATTGAATTTAAATTCGCATTTACCTGTAATATTATATTTAGGATAGATATTACAAATGTCACTTAGAACGTAGTCGCGGGCAAAAGCTAGTATAGTATAAGTAGATCACCTTTCCCATAATTCTCTCGGACGAGCCTTGGCCATACCATGGACCGGTCTCCATGTAATTGATGCCATATTTCAAAGCTTCTCTTATTAGCTCTATACCGTTGTTCTCAGTAAATGATCTAAAAAGAAAAAAAACAATGAAAGTGAGAACATGAACAATTGCGTGTGTATTTTTTGAATCGTCAGGAATATTTTACAATATATGTACACACATACTTCTATATGCCGGTTACACGGTTACGGTAACGAGTTCAATAATAGTTGTTTTCCCATCTCAAAAATTGTTCTTTTTTAAATTAATATCGATTAAATTGCTTTTCGCAAGGATAAATTATTACGTAACATATTCTAGTTTCAGTTGTATTGTGTAGACAATATATAATTGTCAAAGGTGTCGGTTACGTTACGGTTATACGGTTACGGTAACGAGTTCAATAGTTTTTTCCTATCTCAAAAATTCCCAACGCACCTAAAGAAGTGCTTTAGTCCTGCTTACTGAAGAAAAGTTATTTATAATATTAATAATTAATATTATTGTAATAATACCTAACAGCATTGCTCTATGTCGAAGGTTTGAAACATCAGTGAACTTATCAACTCATATATTAATAATAGCAGCGGCTAATAAATGAGTCTTTGTATTATAACACGCAATGTTATCTTTGTATTTTTCCTCTGTTGTTTTATATTTGAGCCAATTATGTAGGTACCTACATAAATTTATTAAACATGGAGAGATATAATTCAGGCGCGGAACTCATAGTCATATATACTCATGTAAAAAATATTTATTTATTACTAAGAATAACATTAGTTTTTTATTTTTTCGGGAACAATGCTTTTTTTGAATCGATGTGCATATATTTACGTATAAGCCCGTGGTATGAAAATTTATGAGAGGAAAAAATGCGTTGTTATGCCTTATACCTAGTTAGGTTCCATTTTTTTATTTTATTTTATAATATCTGAAGTTTCATAGATATTGCGTTATCTACACAATATTATTTAGAAAAAGAACAATGTTGTTCGAATTGTGTAAAATTTAAATTTTATAATCTTTCGTAAGGATCGATAGTAAACTCGACAGTCGGTGTCGGAGATGACACCTCTTCATCCATATTCGTAACTGAAATTACATAACCAGTTGCAAGAGAAGAATTAATTTTTTCCCTGTTTGGTTGTGTGTGAGTTGTGAAAGAGGAAGTATTATTCTACTTTTGTAACTTTTTGTTAGTTACAAATGTGGAAACACACATAAATTTTTATTTTATTGGGAACAGTGATTTTTTTCTTAGGGCCTCTTTCACAAACTGCACGTAAAGTGTTAATTAGTTACTTTTAGAAATCATTTTCTGTTATATTGAATTATGCAATCGGTTTACTGCATCATTCGATAGCCGATTTTTTATTATTATTTTCTATTTAATGTTTGGGAAGTTTACTGTAAAAACTAAGGTATATCAGCTTCATTATCCCCTGTTACCGGTGACTTTAAATGACAGTTTAGCCTACTTGACGTTTGTGAAAAAAATATATTACTTTCTTATATCCCTGAAAACGTGCATGTAAAATTTCATCAGAGTTACTTTCACATTTCTAATATTAGTATAGAGTATATTTATTTATTTAATAGTACACATCAGACAGAATGTAATTATTTACATGAATCCAAAAACAAACCTTTATATGGTAATTTACTAAATTGCAGTCCTAAATAGTGTACATAGCATGATTAAAATAATTTTAACTAAACATTAATGATCTTAACTAAAAATAATATTACAACAATAAAACACTAACGCTACTTAAATATTAGCCTCAATCTACTTTTAAATAAAGCAAACCTATTGTCGAATATATCAAGATCCAAGATCCACCTCAGATCCGATCACCACGTCATTAAAAGTTGGACAAATCCTAACCAAGGGATTGTAATAGGATGTATTGTTCTTATACGCTTGGATGGAAAAGGGACCCGAGTGGGGAGAACGTAATCTATTTTTAGTTTTAATCCTAATCGCGGATAGAAGATTCAAACAGTCCCAGGACGAGTGTAATATTTTATGAAGACAGGCAATATTTATATCTCCTTCGTCGATCTTTCAAAGATAATAGTCCACAACTAAGAAGGCGATCAGTATTAAACTTTGGTGTGTACGACCTAGTCCATTTCTATACGAAATTATTTTTAGAAGTCTTTTCTGCAGAGACTCAATCCTATTAATGTGAACAGCATAGAAGGGAGAGTAAAGTGGGCAGCAATACTTAGGGCCTCTTTCACAAACTACAATTAAAGTGTTGATTAGTTACTTTTAGAAAACATTTTCTCTTATATTGAATTATGCACTCGGTTTACTGCATCATTCGATAGCCGAATTTTTATTATTATTTTCTATTTAATGTTTGGGACGTTTACCGTACAAACAAAGGTATATCAGCTCCATTATCTCCGGTTACCGGTGACTTTAAATGACAGGTTGGCCTACCTGACGTTTGTGAAACAGGCGCTTAGTATAGAAAAAATAGATATTTTTTTAATTGTTAATCTTTAACGGGCTCGTCAGTGTTTTGTGTAAAAAAATGGTGAAAATAATGTGAAGGTAGTAGCGGCCCCCATAATAAGTGCATTATGGAGACGTGTTAAATGGGCATAACTATGTGTTCCACATACAAATGTCTCGTAAAATATGTAGTTAATGTACTGGTGTGACAAACAAACGCACACTTTGTTTACAAGAGTCATTGTCTATTTTATCATGTGACTGTTTCGTGGAAATAGTTTTACGTTGTATGAATTAGACTGACAGTTTTTTATTAAAAAATAAACTACTTGACCGTTTAACTTCGTTTGATACCTAGTCATAAAAAAAAGTGTGAAAGTAATAAAAAGTAGGTTTTTTTTTATATTATGGTTGACCGACAGGCTGACGGCCCACTTGATGGTAACAAAGTAATTTGTTAACACATTTGCCCCTAGCGAGATTACTAGCCACTAGACCAAACGTGTCGTAAGACTACTAATGTAGGTCACTTGAAGTACCTATATCCAATTTATTGTTTACGTAGTGTATTAAGCCGCGTAGACACGGTCAGAGTACACACGGACCGATGTACTCGTACGAGTCAATTTTATACGAGTGCGGTAATAGGACGCTGTCCGAGTCAGCTCGTAATACCCGGTTGCCATTATACGAGTAGCGTCCGAGTTGCGTCCGAGTATCTATACGAGTGCGCTCGGTCCGAGTGCACTCTGACCGTGTCAACGTGGCTTTATAGTCAATCGACATACGCAGAGGCTGAAACACTGCGTTTCGCAATCAAAAGTACAGTACCACCGCCACACAGGAGACCACCGTAAAATAACATCATTTCCCTCCATTTCCCTCAACTCTTTATTTTAACCATCTAATTTTGTGAAAACTTGAAAAAGTATTTTTTATAATATCTAATAGAAATCTTGTTTTTAAGTTGAAATAACGTACATATTATTTAGCTCCCCTAAAATTTACATATTACAATTTAATTTACTATTTACTAGAACCATAATACCTACTAAGAAGTATCGTAATCATATAAATAGTGCTTAAAAATTAACATATAAGTATTATAGTAAGAGATACTACCGTAAGAACACGTACCCCATCGAGGATTAAATAAAAATATTTTTTTTAATGTACAATTATAAAAGGGGCAATATGTTTTGGGCAGGGTGCCGATTTAAATGTGCCCGCTAATGTTGGACAAAAAAAATTACTAGAGATCAAAATAAACTTTACTTCACACCACAGCTATATACGTAGAGAACTTGAAAGGTGATAGGTGCCATTGCTCACCTGGCCGCAACTTACTATTTTGTATAAAAGTATAACCCATAACTCCAATGAATATGTTATATGTCAAAATTAAAGCTAACTTTTTCGTTAGACAAGGATGGCGAAAGTATTTTATTTGTTTGTGTTTTTGAAGCCATTGCGCATGCGCCGACTGGTGATGTTCTAAACCAACAGTAGTAGAAACGAATTTTAATATTCTAAAAATATATGTCAGTAAATATATTAGTTCAATTGGCAATGGTTATAAGGGTGGGTCTCAGACGGTCTAGAACGCAATTTGACTAGTTTGTAATGTTGCCTACATCGCAATATGCCTACCGCGTAATACGTCTAAAACTTAAAGATACTAAAACGCATAACACCCTAAACACAAAATGACAAAGACGCATTTTGCCTAGTTCTGTGTTTTGTTTTTGCATGTACAATTGCAAACAGAATCTATACTCAACTCGTTGTCACCACAAAGATAGTAATTGATTAGATAAAAATGACTTCAGGATATTATCAACAGATAAATTCACAGATCGAAATGAAAGCAATATTTTTAAAATTGTACTTAATTGCATATAAATAGTTAGAAAGTACCTAAAACCATTTTAGTAATAATTACAAATTAATACAAGATTAGAAGATTAGGTAATAACCTCAGTGGTTTCTAGTTTACACAAAAAAATATTTTTATTTAATCCTCCATGGGGTACGTGTTCTTACTGCCGTATCTTAGACTATTAGGGCCTCTTTCACCAACTACAAGTAATTTTATGTTTTATTAAATTATGCGCTCGGTTTAATGCATCCTTCGATAGGCGAATTTTTTTAAATTATTTTCTTTTTAATGTTTGGGACTTTTACCGCACAAACAAAGGTATATCAGCTAAATTATTTCCGGTGACAGATGACTTTAAATGACGGTTAGCCCTCTTGACAGATGGTGAAAGAGGCCCTTAACCTAATATAACAACACATATATGTATAACGTAGAATATATATTTTTTTTAAGAATAACTCGATGATAACAATTTCGTATAATCTCGAGTTTCCAATAATTGCGAACGTATTTTTTATGTTCGGAATTGAAAATGTGTCGTAATCAATGTGTTATTTCAACAATAGTTAATAACATTTCTTTCTCACCCATAAATATTACTGAATGACGCTCCACCTAAACTGACATGAGACACTTTGATGCCAGTATCACCGAAGTCGTTGTACAACATCTTCTCGTAATGAATTAAATACGCCCACCGCCAAGACAATCGAACGCAGACTGATTCGTCTTTAGACGCTTGTTGATAACACTCAACAATCACTACTTACTGAACTAACTCTTGGGCTATCAAATTAGTAAATCAGTAATGAAGTGGGGTAATTATATCTCAATAGCTTCATTTCGTAAGTACTTAAAATAACTTCGTAAATAAAATTGATAAATAATTTACATATATGCTTCGCCCGAGTTTAAAATAAAAACTATCCTATATTTTAAGTTGGACCAAATTACACATAGTTGCGAAGTTTTAACAAAATCGGTTCAACAGTTTAGTTCATTGGCGACAACAACGTCTCACGTAATCAATATCAATACTAATAATAAATCTGTAAGGGTTGGTCATGGAGTAAGTTACTTTGTTTTCAGAGATATCGTGTTTATAGGCTCTATACATGATGTATTGTATGTTCCTCCATAACTCTTAAACGAATTAACTGATTTTCATGAAACTTGGTATATAAACATTTAGACGTACGCGACACAGGATAGGCTACTTTTTCTTTTTCAACGCGGACGAAGACGCGGGCGCCAGCTAGTATTAGAAATATATATATAGAAAACGCCTGACATTTTTATCGCTATGACGACAGTGGCACCGAATTTGTAGACGATCCCTCAGAAACAACATTTTTCTGGATAAAAAGTCCTATATGTTAATTCAAGTAATAAATTATCTGTGTGTCAAATTTCATCCAAATCTGTTAAGCCGTTTTCGCGTGAAAGAGTTAACAAACATCAACACATTCATCCTTCCATACTCGTACTCAGTCAAACTGGCATTTTTTTATATTTTTTTATTATTTTTTTATATCGTCCCTGGTTCGCCACGGCTCGTTTTTCGTATTATATTACGTTTCCGTTCGGTACAAAAGCTGTATAAATATATGTAGAAACACTACTGGTAAAATTCAAGTAGGTAAATTATATTACTTAATTAATCAATTGAAATTAAAAATCGAGTTTTGTGCAAACATACACATTATATAACTTTTGTCTTACTTACATTTAATTGTTAACCTATCCTATATCTATATAATATATGCATTGTGTTATATCGCTGTATATTATGGTTTGTGATTAAATTAATTTGATACCTAATGTAACACATGAGTATTACATCGAAAAAAAAAAGTATTTATTTTTAGATTTTTTTTGAAAAAACCTAATTAAATGAGTCGGCAGCATATAATGCAAATTCAAAACGGATATATCAAAATATTTAAAATACTTTTTATTGTTACTTTTTAATTTTATATTATACGAGTAATAATTAATTAAAATTGTTGATTAATATTAAATTACGTCCACTCTTTAGGTCCGGTCAGAAGCAGCCTCTATCCACAGTCGACTCGCAGCCTTTATCAGCCGCCGTATGTCAGTGGCCTCCACTCTGCCATAATCGTAAATCGTTCATCTAAGGCGATCAAAGGCCTTGCCCACTGCCATTTCAACTTACCGATCTGCCGGGTAGCCCAATCCATAGCTCGTGGAGTTTTCTTACGAATAAGCCCATTGTTAAGTTAGAGACCACCGAGACCACGTTTCAAGGCCACAACTGTCAACACACATTGGTCTGAGAATTTCTTACGAATAAGCCCATAGTTAAGTTAGAGACCACGTTTCAAGGTTGACGAGAACTTGATTAATAATTAAAACAAAATTAAAAATAATTTATATATTAAATAGTATGTATGTATATAGTTAACATTTTCGAAGATATCTCTAAATTTTGTAAATTAAATTTTAAATTGTTTTTTGTAAATTTATTTAGAACTTAGTATAGTAAAATAATCATTATATAAATAAAATTTATATACCACTTTATTAATTCTTATATTCAAAAATGTACATTTAGGTCCGTCAGCATTTCAACCAGTACTTATTAGAAGAGGATTAGGTATAGGACATCGAAATAATAGCATTCAAGTTCTCTGAAAGTGGAATAACGTGCCCACTTTTTATTAAAATATATTTTTGATTTCAGAAGGCCACGCTGATTTTGTTTCAGAATAGTACTTGTTTTTTAATATTGAAATATTAGTAACTTATTTAATGTTGTGTTCTCAAATAGAAGATGGTATCGTCATCTAGTTTCGAATGTAATTTTTCCCGCAACGTGAATTCGAAAGAAATTTCATATTGTGAATTTATATATTGTTTTGCCTTTAACTACCATTTCAGTTTGAGTAATATTCAGCAGTATCTGGTAGTGCAGATCGCTGCGTGGAGAGGGCGTTGTTTCATCTCGAGAGCTCGGTCAGTGACGTAGGCAGGTAGACAGATGGTTTTCCCATCGTCGATCGTCATCCGACTTCGGCCTTAATCGTTAAAGCTCGGCCTGTAGAAAATCATTTACCGTTTCCTCACCCGTCCTTTACGCACTCACTGCAGTAGATTATTTACTGTTTCATTCGCTCTGCTTGTAGTAACGCATTGCAGTGATGTGCCAACTCGAAATAAACACAACTCGAGTATTCACGTAACTCGAGTTAACTCAACTCGAGTTAAATGGATGAAACTGAGTACAGAGTAAATTATTTGTTTTTAACCGACGAAAACGAAAAACGCAGGAGGAATCTTAGGGTAAATTTATTGTTCACTCAGAGATTTTAATGCGGTTGTGTATTACAATTTTAAAAAATCAAAAATTAAATCAAAAAATTATAAAAAAAATATTTTTTAACAAAAAATTAAACCACCGAAAAAAGTAAACCACCATAATAAAGTGCTCGTATTGCCACTATATTTACACGATTCTGAAAACTGTTTGCATTTAGCATGTCCGTTCACAGGCATTTCAAACACATCCCAAACAGCAGATTTCCTTTTGGGCCCCGGCATTTTTTCTATACAGTACTT
Organism: Synanthedon formicaeformis; assembly: GCA_945859745.1. Lineage (NCBI taxonomy): Eukaryota > Metazoa > Arthropoda > Insecta > Lepidoptera > Sesiidae > Synanthedon > Synanthedon formicaeformis. Next base: position 223,085 of record OX243953.1, on the reverse strand, counting down.
ACTACTTAATAATTCTAAAAGATAAACTAACAATAACAATCGGCACTCCAAATCAATATACTAATAATAAATAAGGGTTGGTAATGGAGTAAGTTACTTTGTTTTCAGAGATATCGTGTTTATAGGCTCGCTATACATGAAACTGAAACTAAATTGACGATTTTTACAATTTTTTTCTGTACGTATGTATGTTCCTCCATAGCTCTTAAACGAATTAACTGATTTTCATGAAACTTGGTACATAAACATTTGGACGTATAGGACACAGGATAGGCTACTCTTTTCTGTTTCAACGCGGCACCAGCTAGTATATAATATAAATAACCGTCCCAATCCAATAATGTGTTGTTTTTGTTGTAACATTGACATTTATAGCAAACTTCGCGTCATGTCAGTCAGTGTCATTCGGCCAAAGAACATATATATATATATATTATTCTCTAGCATTCGGCAGAACCGCTAGGGCGGAGTTAGAGTGAATTCAACTAAGTTAACTCGAGTTAAGCCCAACTCGAGTTAGTAACTCGGTTTGACACATCACTGACGCATTGGGCACAGCATTGAAGCCTCGGAGTCCGGAGTCAGGCGTCGCGTGAATTTGTATATCGTTCCGACTGCATTATATGATTTATATCATAAACCTTGTATAAATTTTATTATAAATTAAATATTGTGTAAAATGTGAATAAAACACCGGTGTCAATAATCCTGTAAATAAAAAATAAACGTAAGTACTATACTGAATTAAAAATAAGAAGATGCATTTTCTTGTTTACGACAACTTTAGCAAGCTCAAAATTTTGAACCTAACTTATTTTTTATTGTTAACGCACAGTGCAATTATGTTTGAATCTTTTTTTTTATCACGACCACAAAAATGTGAAACCAAAAGTCGTACTTAAAGCTTTTGCCTTAGCAAGCACAATGTAATATTAAACCTGTTATTTTAAATTCTTAGTATTTCAAAAGTTCTTTTTAATAAACTCATATTTTCGTTATTAAACTCTTTAACACGTTAATTGCCAAGCCGAAATAATAAAATCATTGAATGTATTTCCCTAGTGGCCAAAACAAATACCAGAAGCCAATACCCTGCAGCTGCTTTTTTTATTATTCCTACACTATTGTAAAGAACCATCACGCGACGTCGCGCTATTTATTAAAACCAGTTAAATATATAACCGTAACCGTAGGATAGCTTGAAGTAGTTTTCATAAATATAAGCTAATTAATTGATGTAAATATTTTTATGAGTAAAATGATTTTTATATAAATAAGGCATTCATTATACACAAATGTTATTGAATCCCTGCCATTGGGATTATGATTTTGCCGTCTAGCTCGCTCTCGGTTTACGATAATCCAATGTCACTTTCATTTCATACAAAGTTTAAGCTCCCCACGTTTCGCCCACTCTCCTTCTTCAATGATATCGACGACTTAGAGCACAATTATAGTGTTACCGCAAATGTACTTATTTATAACTAGCTGCTGCCCGCGATTTCGCCCGCGTAACTTTGTAAATTATATACTAAAACGTTCCTCGAGAACCACTCTATCCATTGGTGAAAACAGCATGAAAATCGGTGCAGTAGTTTTTGATTTTATCGAGAACAGACAGACACAGCGGAGGACTTTGTTTTATAATATGTAAGGATATATAAAAAATGAGTTAAGTGCACACAAACACTACGTTAAACATAAATTTTGTTGTGCGCAAATGTGATAGCTCAAGGGCTAGAGAAAGAATTGGCTAGAAATTTAAAATTTAAAATTCACTTTTTTGCACATACTCGTACCACATCTGTGCTCTAAGTAGACGATACCTTTAAAATGAGGTATTATTTCATTATTTGGTATTTGAATTTGTCGTAGTTAATAAGGAAATCTCCAAATTAATGGGTATCAGAGATATGCTCTTAGGTTTACGTATTTCAGTAAGTATAGAAGATGTTTTTGCAGGGTGAAAATGAGGGTACGATTCACCAGATGTCGACCTCTATCGAGTCGCCTGGTGGCCGCGTTGCTACTGGCCATTGGTTTTGGCGCCTCGTGCTATTACTACAACAGTGCACCGACCTCTTATAGGAAACAAGGTAAGCTAATATATTTTTTCATTATTCAGATACAACCTGTAACCATTTTACTGGTTTTCTAACAAATTGTTATATAATATACTAGGTAATTAAATATTAATTATTTAATCGTTATTTCCATGCATTACAGCTTTTTTTACGATAAAGCTTGCTTAGGTACGTAAAGCACCTTGCTTTTGTCAACAAAATGGATAAACAACAAATTGAAGGATAAGCTTCTAACGTTGTTCGTACCATTAAAAATATTTGTAATTAAATTTAAAACGATAATATTTTGTCCAGTTGAGATTGTTATATCTAATCTAAATGAATGTCAAGGCAACACTAACACGCCGAATGTTGTAACACGATTAAAAATAGCTAAATGAAAGATTTCTGCTTTGCACTTGACTGTCTATCCGTTACTGTCTAGTTTTTTGGTTCCTATCGTTACCAAGACTAAATAATAATATTTGTTTCGGGGAAATATTGATTACTTAGTACCTATTAATTAATTAATGGCAAAACAGATCGTTTTAATTTTCACTCATTAATAATAATACCTAGTCTCCCGTTAAACACGCCAATAATTGTTTGTTTTAAAGTAAATAATTCTATTATAGATATATCTGTTCTAGATACTACTTCCCATAGATCATAGATATATTTATGTAGACTATTTTCTTTTTCCCTATTTTCTTTTCCTAATAAAATTCCTAGAAAACATCTAAATATTTTCCTAAAGAATTTATTAAAATTTTATCGCAATACACCTTATAAACAGAATGGATGTCGAACTTTTCCCATTAGAAGTTTGCAATTTCATTTTCAATTTGAAGCGAACAAATTAATATTGTTTTAACTACTTACGCGACATACGGTTGTTGAATTATTTTTATTTTTAAAAAATAGCATGCAAAAATTTGTTAAAAATATAGATTCTTTAATAAAATAAGCTACGACAAAAAACTGCAATGCCCATCGTATTAAACCGAGCATTACCGAGAAAGACGGCGGTAGTAAAAAATCTGAGCATTATCGAGAAAGACGGCGGTTGTAAAAAAAAAACCGAGAATTACCGAGAAAGCTCGAAATTCGAAATCAGACTGGTAGCTGCTTGCAGTGAATTAATTTTGTGATAATAAAATTGTTTCCATCTGGGAAGAATTGTGAAATAATAATAAAAAAAATAGCAAAGGCAGAGAAGAGATTTTTAATTTACATTAGTTTCATTATTTAGAAAATTCTCTAGGGGTTTTTGTTTCAGTAATAAATAACTGATCTGTGACCTTCCGCCTTGCGCGCATATGTAACTGCGAAGATACGGGCGGAGACGCCGCGTGGCCGCGCGCCGATTCGTTTGCTCAAACTGCGTAATGATTTTTATGAAAACTAGTTTGACCAGTTCATCAGACAAATAACGTGACTCAACCGTCTCTCCTAATTGTTCCTACTCGACCACTTATTGTTGCTAATATGGGACATTAACATACATTGCATTACCTCTCATTACCCGGGAACACAATACCCGCCTATTTAATCGTACTATTAGTTGAAATATACAAGAGTACAATAATTTACGAGTTACTTGACTACTCGCCCTCATGTGCGAGTTTTCATGTTTAATTTTTACCTAATATTTCACTAGACAACTCGCCCGCTAACGATTAATTTATTTGTAGTAAGTTTTTATGGTTTAGTAGTCATCTATATGCATATAGTAAATGTCCAAGTAATCAACCAGTGGAGTGGTGTGCAAATGTAATCAAACAAACAATAATTTATGTAAGACAGTTTGCACTTGTATAGTCTCATCATTGAAACATTGTAGTTATTATTTAAATATATGTATGTAATAAAATAATAAGGATTCACGATAACCTTTTAACCCGAGCGATAAGCTATATCGCTTTAGGTATGTTGTTTGTGCTCGATTCGAACTTGCATTGATTTCTGATGTTTGTTGAAATACTTTTCTTTTAGAAGTGTTTATACAAATTTATTAATTAAAATTTATAAAAAGCATACTACCTTATAGTTTATCTAGGTATATTTCAAGGCTCTTGGTGGAGCGGGTGAGGCGCCGATGAGATAGCCTCACCTTCCGTATGGTGCAGATAATGACCGGACACGGGTGCTTCGGTCATTACGAGTATCTGCAGCGTATCAAACGAGAGGAGTCGCCGCGGTGCCATCCCTGCGGCGACCCTGACGATACGGCTGAGCATACACAAGAAGTATGCTCGGCCTCGAGTCCCCAGCGCCGGGAGTTGAGGGCTGCGCTGGGTGGTGGGGACGTGTCATTGTCAAGAATGGCTGAAAGCAGTTGCTTCCTTCTGCGAATCTGTAATGTCGCAGAAGGAGGCAGCTGAGAGGGAGCGAGAGGAAGAGGCCGGTCTCGCTTCCCTCAGACGCAATGTGGTTGTGCAGGAGAAGGCGGGCATACCAAGCCCGTCTTCAAATGTCCTAGAGGACCTGCGCATATAGCTGGCTAGCTGTGTGTGTCTTCACAAGGTTCCCCCGCCAGGGGATTGCTCCGGTGTCTCCGGGAAATCCCCCGCTGGCGTTTAGCATAGCCAGCGTTGGCTAGGCCGCCCTGGGGTGGATCGGAGTAATTGCCTCGGCAGAGCCCGGTCCACCCCGCTCAAAGGGCAAAGGAGGCACCGGGGAGTTTTAGTGGGTACTCGTATTCCCAGTGCCGCCACGATCAGGTGCTGGGCGACCCCTACATATATCCCTTTCGCCTAGCCAGCGGTAGGAAATCTGTAAGCGGATTACTCCCCGTCAAAAAAAAGGTATATTTCAAGGCACAGCATAAGTTTGATAGCTATACTTTTGAAAAGACTGAAAATTACAACTCCGTGCAAAGCCGTGCCTTTTAATAGCCAAATTAATTAAAATTTTATAGATTTTTTTATTAAGCCATTTTTAAAAGTATCTACTATTTCATTTTTTAGACATTTGTAAAATGAAATTAGGCAATATAAAATTGTCAGTCGAGTTGAGGAAAAAATAGATGTTATTGTAGCGAGTCAGTCATTTGAACGAATTTCCTTCGTAGAAATAAAATTTACTGTATCAATTTTTTACCAAATAACACGTTTTATCAATGAATTGATTACCATTTCTATTTTTATGTCTCCAATAAGTTTAGTTGTAATATATTACAATGGCATTTGTAAGATAAAATATAAGAAATGTTAGAAATGTTCAGGCAATGTTCGAGGAACCATTACGGGCTTGTTGTTGTTTTGTCACAATTGTTGATTCGTCATAGAAAAAAATATTCCACGGGGGCAATATTTCAAAAATATTTCACCATGCGTAAATCCCTATGCCCTTTAATGTAAAAATTTACATTTAAAGACGATAATGAACAGGAATTTTAATAAAGAGGAAGTTTCGTGGACGTACGAAGGATAAGACGAGCTTATTTTGCTTTTTCCTTACAAACAAACTTCATGTAATTATGTTGTTTTCTGCAAAGTTTCCAAGACAAAGAATCCTTTGTTGTATTTAAGAGTGAAATTACTCTTTTCATTAATTATTATCCTGAGGCCACACTCGGCTTTGGAAAGCAAGTGAGCGTTACTTTATGTTTAGCACAAAGTTATTAATAAAAAAACAACCAAAAGAACGAATGCACTGCGCTTGACGACATGGCTCTCAGATTGCCGCTCAATTAGTGCCAAAATGAACGTGACCCGATAACACGTGTACAAGAAAAAAAAGTATATGTAATTTAAAAAAATATTAATGATTACTAACGAGCCTCTATGGCTCAGCATGGATGCAATTATTTTCTGGGAACTGTATACATGTTATTCAACTTTACTATCTTCCGGAGGACTTTGCTGTATTTTGGATTTTACAGATATTAGGTAGGATCGATTTGCATAAGAATCGATTTGCATATAATATAAGCCCGTGGTATGGAAATTTATAAGAGTACCTAAAATCAAAATTGTCACACCAATGCGAGCAGGAATGCGTCTAAGTTAGGTGCGTTCTAATTTTTCGGTTTTTTGCCTATATCTTCGTTCCTGTCGATCTTACCGCTATGAGGTATACTTATAAAAAAGAAAGACTGGAAAATTCTCTACAAAAACGGCGATATAAAGTTTATTGTTACGTGTATACAAATTTTCAGCTTGGTTGGACTTTTTCCGAAGTGAAATCCTATAGTACCTGAATTAAATAGGGTACGACCATTTCAGTTCCGAACAAACCTTTAAACATTGGAAAATATTTTTATAATTTGAAGTGTCCATAGTTTGTAAAACATCTCTGATCATTTCATGGAAATGTGTAACCTTGAATATTTCTTAGGCTCCCAGTTGTCAGTTGTCACGTCTAGCAGCCTTAATCCATTCACGTTGCAAATGGAAAATGGGAGTAAAATTTTATCGATAAAGCTAGGTACATTACATGCAGGGTACATCACTAAAAAGGATGTCTAAAACAAAGAATTTTATTTTTCATTATTCTCGTCAATATTGCATGAGATTGTATGACTTACAACTGCTAAAATTTAATGGTTTTCCGTTTTTCTTATTAAACTCATCGTAAAGCTTAAATAACATTGTCAATGAGTTACGTATGAAATTTACGTATGATGAAACTTTTGTTTATTGTTTACTACATATATTAATTTAATTAATTATATGATTAACACTAAATCATTTTTAACACTAATCTTACGTCTGTGCGTAATAGTTTGACGGTGCATTTGTTCTCATGCTACTCTCAGCCGGCTCAACCGATTTGAATGCGGTTTCCACTTATTTATTATATAGTAGCAGGTTTCTCGTAACATTCCAGTAAAAAAGGTTAATTGAAATAAAACGCTTAATTCTAAAACCACGCGTACGAATAGCTGGTCTATGAATTCCGAGAAAGGTTCTAAATAATATAAATAATAGAGAAAAATTGGAAAAGTTTCTTGGAAAAATAAATCAGTTGGAAGACGGAGGCGAGTCGCTAGTTTTTAAATGAATCTGGAAAATATTTGAGTTACAAATCTTTGGACATATCTACAAAAATATGTTCTAGAAACAAAAAACATTAGTTCAGAGAAATCGACGATCGATACACAAAATGTTGCCCAGCTTAAGCAGTTAAAAATACAATTTGATAAAATCCAAATACATCTCGATCACGTCAGTTTTTAAACTAAAACAAACCGGATCAAAATCGGTCCATTCATTTGGGAGCTAGAATTCCATACACACATACGTCAAACTTATACATCAAGTTTTTACGTCGGGCGCCGGGGAATATTAATCAAGATTAAGTAAGTGTATTAATATTTTAAGCACCTTTCATATGAATAAGTCATAACGTTCACTTGATCTGACATTTTGACTATTCACTAAACACGTCTTGTCTCGCGTTTGACAATTGACACCGCGCACTTACCTCTTCTTAGATTACTTCTTACAAAGACGAAGAGGTAACTTGCCATCACGCCTACTTAAAGCAACTTAACTTGTAAGTTATAATGATTGTCAATAATTGTAATTTATTGCAGACGCATAATATTGGAAATTGAGAGTGGCTGGGAAAATTGAAATACATTTCAATATACAGAAAGTGTAACTATATTGGAATTTGTTCGAATATTGAGTATACTCAAGAGTGTACAGCGACTGACATTTCAATATTGTATTTTTGCTCCATCGATGAAGATTTATTATTTACTAGCTGGTTTCGTCCGCGTTGAAAAAGAAAAAAGTAACCTATCCTGTGTCCTGTTACGTCTAAATTTTTATCTACCATGTTTCATGAAAATCAGTTAATTCGTTTAAGAGTTATGGATGAACATACATACATACATCAAGTATAGAGCCTATAAACACGATATCTCTGAAAACAAAGTAGCTTACTCCGTGACCAATACCTACAGATTTATTATCAGTAGTATTGATTGAGTATTGATTGAAGACATTTTTACGAGCTTTCCTCTGATGACGACTTATGTCGTAACGGAAATCTTTAGATTTGTAGATATCTTAATTTCACCTGTATTTTTGATTTTGAATTTTGATATGGTATTTACTAACGTATAGAGCGATAAGCGTGGAACGTTTGGGTATAAAATTTGCTGAAAATGAAATAAATGCCGAGGGCGGGTTGTTAGTTTAAATATACTCGTACTTTAAGAAACGTTCCCTTTGAGAAAATCTCGCGTATAATATACCCACTTATATTTGCGAAGAAAAGACGGTAATTTGTAATTTGTGAAGGCTTCATCAATCATCAATAAGCAGCGGGTTACCGCTCAATGTTACCTATTGAAAGGTAAAGTCGTTAGATAATTTTATTGAAAAACAACATCATACAATTAGCCGATACCAGGAATCACTCTACGTTCAAAACATATAAATTAAATAATATTATAAATCCGAAAATGAGTTTGTTACGCTTTCACGCCTTTACTACTCAATGGATCGTCATGAAATTTGCATACAATTTGTCAGGGCTACAGATACAGAAAGGGCCCCAATAAGATTATATAAAGAATGTTCGGATGCAATTTCATTCGAAGTTATCCTAAGGCGACTATAGTATTTATTGTGATCCATCAATTCAATATTTTTATTGTTGGACGTCACTATTTCTAGAAATCCATAGAAAAAATATTGACATCCATCAATACGCTCCATCAATACACGTTCAATAAATACCACGATACATAATTATTTATTGACGGATCACAATATATACTGTACATAAAACCGTCGCCTTACATATTATAAAACAAATGAATGGACCGATTTTGATCCGGTTTGTTTTAGTTTAAAAGCTGACGTGATCGAGATGTATTTAGATTTTATCAAATTGTATTTTTAACTGCTTAAGCTGGGCAACATTTTGTGTATCGATCGTCGATTTCTCTGAACTAATGTTTTTCTCCACTGCGTCTGTCTGTCTTTTCGCGATAAACTCAAAAACTAGTGCACCGATTTTTATGCTGTTTTCACCAATGGATAGAGTGGTTCTCGAGGACGGTTTTTAGTATATAATTTAAAAAGTTACGCGGGCGAAGTCGCGGGCAGCAGCTAGTAAATATTAAATCATAGTAACATTTCAATACTAAATGAATATGTTATTGACTCGAATGTAATGTTAAATATTCAAGAAGCAATATGATTATGCAAGATATATAATACCAAAATATTTGTCTATTTAACTGCTTCTAAATTCGCCCAGACAACGAGACAGCGTCACAGCGTTCTCAGGACGCTTCATCGCTCACTGTCATCTCTCTAGATACATGTACACAAACCAAACCATACGTTATATACCTACACAGTATATGTACATAGTAACGTGAGACCTAGGCTTGCGCTAACACTAAACTTTTGTACATACAAGTGCGTTTGTATACCTAACGTTCGCTTCATTTTAACCACGTTCTAACGATAAAGAGAGCATCATAATGTCATAAAGGTTAATTTTCAGCACAGTTAAAACGAATTTCTCACTATAATATGTGACACATAATTTTTATATATACATATTTATATATATATAGATAATATGATTCTATAAGTTGCTATCAGGTGTCTAAAATACATACATAATAAATACAGCTTACAATTGAATTTATCCTCTATTCCCAGTAGTTCGGTTACCAGTCCGGTTGACCGAACTAGTGAGACTTTTTTTTCCCAGTAGTCCGGCCGTACAAATTTCATCATTGAAGGATATTTGAAGGAATATTGATATTGAAGGATAATATTGTTCATGGAATAGTGGGACAATTTATTCTCTGGTCCATTCTCAGTAGATCGGTACTAATAATAAATCTGTAAGTGTAAGTTATTGTATGTATGTATGTTCCTCGATAACTCTTAAACGAATTAACTGATTTTCATGAAACTTGGTAGATAAACATTTAGACGTACGGGACACAGGATAGGCTACTTTTTTCTTTTTCAACGCGGACGAAGTCGCGGGCACCAACTAGTACTCAAATAATATTCTTTGTGTTTAATTTTTGCATTTAAACTTCATGGAAAATTTGATACGTGAATATTATTTGGTCGGTTCGTATTTATCGACACCTGAACCCATTATTATTTCTTCCGAACTAAATCGATTTGTATTCTTCATACAACCCATAGCGATTATTTATTAGAACATATTATTTTTTAATTCCGTGAACGTTGCTTACTTAACTTCGTTGTTAACTTGTGCCCGTTAAAACGGTTTTAGTTATTGGAAATATTGAAACCATATTGAAATCCAGAATTTTATATGCTGTCTATGCTTTTTCATGCGTTTATAGTTAACAGGAGTTAAGAAAATAAATTAATAACATCTTGTAATAGAAAAAGAAATTATACCAAGGGACAAGTGACTGGGATGAGACATCATATGATACGAATACGGAGCAACTTGTCTATTTTTAAGTTTTATGATAAACAGACATGTACTTTGTTTTAACTATTAACGATATTGACTGATGATAATATTGAATATCTGTATACAATACCAACTACTGAGCATAAGTATGTATAAGCATAAACTCCTTTTATGAGAATTGTAGTACAATGTCATAAGGGCGAACAACTAATGCCTGCTACACACGTAACGATATATCGTAGCGATTTCAGAGTGTGCAGATAAATCGAACGTTCCTAGTGTCTCCACACGCCTCAGATAAATCTGCGTCGATCGTCAGTTCTCCGCAGAAGCTCACGCGAGAAACGTGTCGTCCACGATGGAAGATGATGACGCAATTGCGATATTAGGCCTGGTTATGTGTTTAAAAAAAAAAAAGGCGCGGAGTGTGTGGTGTAAAGGAAGCTATTTTCTCATACCAACTTATTAAATGAGTTGAAATTTGTTCCGAAAGACTGGCATAATTACTTGAGGATGAATGAGGAAGCATACTTAAACCTGCTGTCTTTAGTTACTCCACTAATAAAGAAACACGACACTGTAATGCGAGAAGCAATAAGTCCTCATGAAGAGAATTAATATTTACATAAACATAGAATGAGGTTTAGGTATCTAAGAAGGTTATATATACCACACGCACAAGCGAGCTCCGCGAAGTACTGCCGAACTGAGTGATCACCATCCACACGCGACGATAAAACTGCACAAATGCAATCGACACCGATTTATCTAAACAAAAATTGCAACTGCCACCGATGAACGATAATCTGCAACGATTTGTCATACACACGTTCGATAAATCTGCGCAAATCGGTTTGCACAGATTAATCGCTACGATATATCGTTACGTGTGTAGCAGGCAGTACTCGTACGTCTAGAATAAAAGTGTCATAAAAGTGGTATTCTGTGACGCTCCGGAAATCCGATAACTATGATATCATAAATAGGCAAGTTAGTATGTTTTCTTGAAACTCACTTGAAGGTCATCGGGTCATGATCTGAAGGTCATCCGGTAAGGCACCCATCAGATCATCAAAAATAAAAATAACAAAATTAACACCTGATGAAAATATACGAGCAGTAAATGTATATAAATAAAAAAAATCTGTCAATGTGTTGCTATGCGCTAAACTAGCTGGAATTTCAAATACTCGTTAAATTCGAGGAAGGTTTTTATGAAGGTAAAATTAGAAAAAAATACTCGAAAAAACGTAAACAAAAAACCTTTTATACTCGTACCATCAAAAATTCCTAGCTGACCATGCAAACAAATAAGTTCAGCTAGTCCTTACTAATCCTTACTAATATTATAAATGTGAATGTGAGTTTGTTTGTTTATTACGCTTTCACGCAAAAACTACTTTTAATAGAAATAATATTCCTATTAAAAATCAAAATGTTTAAAATTGTATTGTACTTTGAAATAGAAGATTTTCCAATTTTTACAGTTTGCCAAAAAAATAAAGGATACTTTTACTTTTTTCTTTTCCACTCAACATTTACCTAAAGGATGACAAATCATCAATACCTCGGTACCTCAAAAAGCTGTAATACTATTTATAATTGTAGGACCGATATGACCTACTTTAAGTTTATTACCCAAAACGGAAATAGAGGCGTCTAAAATTGAAACGACTTTTCCAATCTTGAAAACTTTTAAAGAATAACTCCTAATATTACTTTACTTCTCATAATTGAATGAGTGAAGTGATTTCAAAAATAGACTCAGAAATATTCCAATCGATGTCTCCTCTATTGACAAAGGTATTGTAGGTTTATATAGAGTTGTGTAGGTATTCGTTCTATCCTGCAGATTTATGATTTGATGCCGTTCCGTGTATTTTACCCATCGCTTCTGTGTACCTACGTACGTACCTGCGCTGTTACCTATACCTACAACCAAACCATCTATTTCACATTTTAAATTTTATATTTTTCTGCTAGCCGTTCTTGCCCAAGTGAGTCTCTACTGGTAATTTAGCAGAATGTTGTTATCCAGAAACAGTCACTCCTATTTCGAAATTATATCAAAAATCATTCAGCCTTTCAATTATTCTTCACAATTTTATTTTCGCATCTTCTATAATATTATTAAAATAAATTAACCTGAAGGTCAGTCGGGGTAAGAAAAGGTTCGTCACCTTTAAGTCGACATTTGCTTGCACCAGGGCGATTGTCAGTCATGTCTAAATTTCATTTCAAACGTCTCTTAGTTGGCTGCTTAGTGCTTTAGTTTCAAAAGTACTAAGGCGCGAAGCCCACACAAGAGTCGCGTCGCGTCGCGTCGAGGAACGGGCGCATAAGCGGCGCGCCGCCTCTAGCTTTCCTATAGAAATCAATGGTTGTGCGCCCACATAATGGAGAGGCGGCGGCGAGGCGAGGCGAGGCGCGAAGAGTCGCGGCATTTTGTTTGCGGCTGTGTTTAGACGTGGTCGTGTATTTATTAAATAAAAGTAAAATGTCAGACGATCTAGATCTAAATATAAAAATCATCGAACTTGTTTGATGTAACCCGTGTCATCATGACCAGACACGTTCCGACTATAGCAATAGAAACAAACAGGACCAAAAATGAGGTGAAATAGCGCAACAATTAAACGAAACTGGTAAGTGATTTCTTGGTAAGTGAAGTTGACTGTGTAAAGAAAGCATAGCCGCCTCCGCCGCAACTCTTCACGCCTCGTCTACGCCGCGACGCGCCTCGACTTTTCATGTGGGCGTAGCGCCTGAGTACGATTTTGATATAAATGAATTTGAAAACTGACGTAGGTTTTCGTACCCCGACTTTACTTAACATATTCATAACAGGTGTAATTTTTTTAAAGTTCAAATATTTAAAGTTTTAAATTATTTTCTATTACGATATTATAAATAAATACGAGTAATATGTTAGATATCATTATTTACTCTTAGCTTTCATGACGTGAGTGTACCTATTTGAATTTTTCATACATTTTAGATAGAGCCTAGACCCTAGAGGCATAAATTTGTTCACAAGAAATCACCATAAAGTAATTACTTGAATTATTCATGTCATCAAAACCTGATTAATCTCGTTCTTGCCCATAATTTAGGGGCTTATTTTATCCCTGCTTATCTACATATCCCATGTTTATAATGGTCAATATATAAACATTAAAATACATATCATGTATGACCCTGTGGGCTTATCAAGGAGAAATTTCCCTAGGGATTTGGCTGGACTAGAATACTGTAGAGTATTAAATAATACTATAGACCTTCGACCCCGGCTTCGTACAAACCTTCCTCGTTCAACGTGAAAACCGTATTGATAATAATATTGGTTATTACCGATGTTATGGGCGACCGCAAAATGAAGTAAAATTACATTAAACCAATAATTAAACAAGAGATAATGAGATGCGGAAATTCGTACCCCGTACCGGGTGGCGTAACCTTCAATTTCTTTGATAGGAATTTACATTTTTTTATATACATTTATATCATATAAAGTCGTCCTAATCTAAAGCTCACATCCAAAATAAATATTATAAATGCGAAAATGATTGGTTTCGCTTTCACGCATTAACAATTCAATCACACATAATGAAATTTTGCAACACGTTTTCAGGGTTACATACAACGTATGTTGGTAGTGTATTAACTTACATTAAAAAAATGTTCTTGAAGGATCATCTAGGAGTAAGAAAAAAAATATTATCGTCTGACAAAAATATATTTGAGATTTATTCAACGCCCTGGTCAGGCTGCTTCTGACCGGTCCAATTGGAAAATTTTGGGGGAGGCCTATTTCCAGCAGTGGACGTCCTTTTTTTTTTTACAAGGGGGGGAATCCATCATGGATACCCACAGGCTACCCCGGGCCTGTGTCGGACTTTAACCGACTAAAACCCCTTGGCGTTAGGTTAGGTTAGGCGGGTCCGAGACCCATACCTCGGTCCCGCGCGCAGAGAAACGGGGTTGTCGTCACTACCGGTCGCACGCCCGCGACGCCAACTCCTGCTTTGTCGCGAGCCCCAGAGACCGGAGCCCGTTTAGAGCCCTCCGCGTTGGTGGATCTACTTAGCTCCCCACAGCGCTCCGATTGGTCAAACGGTTGCCAGGCCCACGGCCTCCGCGACCGCTCAGACCGCCATGGGTTGAGCCCCCCACCACGTCAAGGTCATGACCCACCTAGGGGGGGGGGGGGCAGTGGACGTCCTGCGGCTGAGATGATGACGATGATGGTGAATAATAAATTGATATTACGATTGAGTTAAGTAAGACTCATCGATCGAAGTTCGAAGCGTATAGCCATGATTATGTCACATGTTTGTTCTCGATGAACTCCGAAACTACTATAAACCGATTTTGATATAACTTCGTAACTTCGTATAAATATATGTGTAATTTGGCACAGTAACTGTAACTGTAATTGGCGCACAGATGTAAACGTGTAATGTGTAACTTGTGAATATGACCTGGATGATTCTGTGTGCTGTTGGTGTTTCAATAAAATAAAATAATTTATTCCAACTTACAAGATACCTAAGGATAGTTTTCATTTCGAAACCGGGCGAAGCCGGGAGCGTGTGGCTAGTAGATTAGAGTTGTAGGTTGTAGGCTTGTAGTTCTAGCTCGGTAGGTCAGGTTTTCTGGAAATTGGAATAGTAATTCCTTTTCCTTCCTAACTTAGTAAGTAAAAGTTAAGTTAATAATTTTTGAGGTGAACTTAGTTCACCATGCAAAAAATATGATATTTTTATTGCATCATAATGCAACTTTATATTGTGATGGTTAGTCACTGGTCACTGGTCACTGATCACTGGTCAGTTGGTCACTGGGAAGTTGTGATGGTTGAAATGAATCACCGGTCTCAGTGCCATTCCCCCGATGGAACCAAGTGATAGCGCGATATACCTGCCGGTGGAGCGACATCTCTCCATTTTAAATTGATTCAGATATGCAAAACAATCGGAGTCATAATGCGATGTCACTCACAGATGGCATTGCATTAAAACATTACACAAACAATGTCGGCTTCGTGTTGCGCAAACGCAGCACAAACGCAGCTCCAACAATATAATATAGCACTTCGCGTGGTTAATAATCAATACTAATAATAAATCTTAAGTGTAGGTATTGTATATATGTATGTATATCTGCAAACTAAACATCTGAAACTACTAAAAATCATAAATTTTAACTCCAGCGTGATTCTAATTAATGAACGAACGAAAAAATTGGTATAGTTCAAGGGCAAACATGAGACTGAAGATAATTAATACCAAAATGAGAGCAACCTAATTACATATGAATTAAGGTGCAATATTGCATAACAAGATTTTGTAGCGTCTCGGAGATAACTGTTTTTCTTTAATATTGTGTAAAATATGAGAAAAGAAATAAAAGTAGTCGATCGAGACTTTAGTACTGACCTGAAATTAACTAACGAGGTTAAAAAGAAATGTAGCTATACGTGAAGGTCTCGTATTGATAATGTTTGGTAGAAATATTGATTTCTTAACTAATAATACAAATACGCTAGGGACGGCTGACACGGATTACATTGAATTTTGCTCGCCAAATACTTCTCAACTCCAGAACTAGATAAAACCATATAACAGGCTGTAGTATTTTAGAAAAATATACCTACTCGTCCTAGTTTAGGATGTTTACTAAAATTTATTTTTTATTTAAGTTCGTCATTAAACAATGCATATTTTTGTTTTCACCTTAATAATAAATACTTATTTTGCTTTGTTACAGGTACGTCATCTACGGAATTGTGTGGTTAAAATAGAATTGAATGGTGGAAGGTGAGCGTGAATCCAACGAACTTAGTTATCTGGCGGTCGCCTAATAAAATTTTGCAATTACGCCTCGAGTTCGCCTTTCAACTGACGCTGGACTCGTTTAGCCTTTTACCCATCCACTTTAGAGTTAAACTAATAAAATCCCGTCATAGTATTAGTGCTCTCTTTAAATTACCCTTTCTTCAAATACCTAATACTTATTTTTATATTGACATATTCAGAATTGGTGGTAAGAAAGAACGCATTCATAATTACTTTACAAAGGAAGGATAATGTCTTAGGACCTTTGGAGGAGGAGGACAGACGTTTATTATGAGATGAACATTTATATTAGAAAATATTGAAATTTATTGTCTACGAATTTTTCATTGAAACATTTCCGTAATCGCAATAATCGATCAGTGATAATGTTGTTATGCCCCAGATACTCCCGACTGTACCTACTCGTATGTGCAGTGGGGAATTGGGGATCGTTGCTATCACAAGGTGCCACAAGCTTCGGCTCTTGTTTGGAAAAGTGGTTCGACTGTCAATATCCCTACACTAATGGAAAAAATTAAAGGATCGAAAAAAAAATTATTATTTTTTATATTTGAACAATATACAAGCCTTTAGAATACCAAATACTAAACAATAGTATAAAAAAAATGATTTCATTATTTAGTAATTAGGGACATATCTATATAAAAGTAATATACATATGTACTAGAAAAAGAATAACAGGTATGTATAACAGTCCACCAAAAAACAATGAATGTCACGGAATTGAAAAAAAAAACACATCAAAAAAGCTCTTACATTTATACTTGTTATAAAAAATGTTCTATCGAATAACAGGTATGTATAACAGTCCACCAAAAAACAATGAATGTCACGGAATTGAAAAAAAAAACACATCAAAAAAGCTCTTACATTTATACTTGTTATAAAAAATGTTCTATCGAATCCGGTGGGTTAAAAATTGTTTTAAATATTATATCTCTATCAGTACATATTATAAAACAAAGTCTGTCTGTCTGTTCGCGATAAACTCAAAAACTAGTGCACCGATTTTCATGCTGTTTTCACCAATGGGTAGAGTGGTTCTCGAGGAAGGTTTTAGTATATATAATTTACAAAGTTACGCGGACTATATCGCGTGCAACCGTGCAACAGTATATATAAAAATTTCGTATCACGTTGTTTGTCGCCAATGAACTAAACTGTTAAACCGATTTTGATAAAACTCGTAACTATGTGTAAGTAATTTGGTCCAACTTAAAAGATAGGATAGTTTTTATTTTAAACCCTGGCGAAGCCGTTACATATGTAATGGGTGTAATATAATACGAATTAAGATTAAAAATTGTTTAATTGAAATCTATGTTATAAAACTGTGATTTTCTAAAAAGGAGGTATCGTACAAAACCCATTTCCTTCCACCCATCATGGTGTAATCTATACTAATATATAAAGCTGAAGAGTTTGTTTGTTTGGTTGTACAGGAACTATTGGGTCGAATTAAAAAAAAAAAAATGTGTTGGATAGTCCATTTATCGAGGAAGGCTTATGGCTATAGGGCTAAGAACGTGGACTAAGTTCATGTACTGTTTTTGTCTTTACTCGTACTATTATACTCTCGTGGAAACTTCTTCTCTTGAGCACAAAGGAGGCTCTCTCATATTAAAACAAGTCATTATTAAACATTGTTCATGTATGATTCAAGGGTTCAAAGTTGATTTTAACTTTAACTCTTAACCTATATATATATTTAATTTCTATATAGATATAGGTATTGGTCTCGAATGAGTAAGGATACTAGCTTTTTCTTTAGGTGTTAAAATATTTATTCAATATTAATTGCATATATTTATGTCAGATATTGAATTTTTAATTATAATATTTACGTGATCTCTCGGAAACAGTACTTTTTATATGGGTGAAAGGTACCATTTTTCCCTTTCTGTATCCATCTATTTCATGATCAGAATAGCGAACAAACTCACTTTTGTATTTATAATATTGGTTAGGATTCGATATGAGTTAGTTATAGGCGCAACTTCGTGTTGATAGATCCTAATTAAATAATATTTTACGATTGGGTACCTCGACATTCAGCAAGTGGTCGTAAACCAAGGCCATCCATTGAAAAGAAGTGCACAAGTGCTATTGTGGTTCGTTGAGTGAACCCGGTTTATTAAGATTACATTTATATTGACACAATTTAATGTTTGATGATATTTTTTATTAATAAGTAATATATTTTACAAAATAATCTTAAATGAAAATAAGATTTAAATCCAATATCGATATTTACTCAAACAGCACTGACTAAATTTCATTCGCGTTACTGAATTTTAAGTATTAAATTAATATGCATTAAATAATATCATTTGTATTTTGATGTCGAAGTTTTAAACCTGTAATATAAATCAATAGGGTTGTAGCCCGTAGCCGTAGGTAGACTGTCACTCTCTTAAAAATAGCTTTTTATGTGTAGACAGACAGACATGTTCACTAATTGACGATAGGAGACTATAATCGGCTTGCAAGAACGCTTAATCAAACTTTAGTGTTCAGACAATCTGTAGTCAGGAAAATGACATTTCAATTTGTGCTCACGATTACTCTAGAACAGTGTCACAATGAAGTCTAAGCTATTAGTTCTAAGCCAGCGGCGAACTTAAACATGTCTAACTTGCCACGACGAAGTGATTCCGCCTATACAAAACTAGAACAACGATTCTAAGTATAATTACTGTTTTTATTTGTGCCATTGTTTCCTCAAGGAAAAAACTTGCAATTGTATGTTCACACTGTATGTTTGCGTAATACGTCTGGCTATGACTTGAAGGCTGCCTTCAAAACAGACGGAGGTTTTTTGAATCCCGGTAGTTTCTAGTAAAAAAGTCTAAACATAACATTGTAAGGAAACTTGTCTGTTATGAAGGAGTAGAAATATTCGAGAAAACGTAACGTAATACTGACCTTTTATTTATTAGCAACTAACTGTTATTATACTAACTAGGTACTAACCAGTAACCACACAATAATAACCATATTCGTTTGGTCATCATATACCATGCACTTGTGCTGTTATTTTACCATACCGTAAAATAACAGCACAAGTGTCGTTTTGTTAACGTGAGTGAGGCTACACTTCATTTTTTAATATGCTATATGCTACATGGCGTTGCTTGTGTTAATGCATCTTACCGGCGAACTGTCTGTAAACCTTTACATGTAAAATGTATATTGCTGATATGGACGAAATACACGATCAATCGTTTGGCGTGACGACAAACTGACGTGACGCAATGGCGCGATTGGAAATACAGTGTTTGACATCAAGCCACCAGTTTTTACCATTCACGATTAAATTTGATGCGATGCACTGATCGTGAATTTCGTCCATTAGCGTTGTCATAATATACCTATTGTCAGCTATGCGCATATTTCGTTCTGTGGTCGTGTTTTTCCCAGTTGCGCAATTTATTTGTTTTTATTGGCTGTCGCGAATCAATTTGTTTGTTTTGTTCATGTTGTGAAACTATCGGACTTGATAAAAAATTGCACAGTATGTACAAAATGTGTTAAATGTTCCCATGGTTTTCCACTGTTAAAGGTTTTCTGTGAGGGTGGTTAATAATACGTGTAATAACACACACATAACAATATACGCGTGTATGACACACACATATGTATACGTGTACATACACGTGAAAGTTGCGAAGAGTTGACTACATAATTATAACATTGTACATGTTTCATATATGTTTTATAAGATTTTATTGACAAAGAATTATATTTTTCTAACTACTATTTAATTAAACGATCTTCCTAATAATATTATGTGGTAAGAGTTTACATTAGCTAAACAAACTAAGTGATAAAATTAATGATACTTCTTTATTGGCTTGTGCTTGTGTCACGTCTAGTATAAAACTTTCCTTTGCTCTTGGAGTTTTCAAGTGAGATGCGAACGGCACTATTCCATTAAAATATTGCAGTCCTCAGTTCAGTTTATTTAGTTATGTCAACAGAAGTGAAATGCAAACCTTCAATTAAATTAAACTCCATCTCATGCAAAAGTTTAAAGAAAGTTCTTCACTCTTAAAACTTTAAATAATTAAAAAGATATCCTAATTTTTAACTTTTATCCTCATTTTCTTTAACAGAGTAAACTTTCCAAATATTTATAAAATATGCAATGCGAATGGTAGAAATATGCAAATGATATAATAATTTTTAAAATGAACAATAACAAAAAGGCTATGTACCAAGAAACTATAATACCAAGAAAAGTTAGGGTTCACAAAACGCTTACCGTTGAAGTAAGTCTTGCAATTAATGGTATCCATAAAAACCAATTTTATTATATTACAATTCCTTTCTAACAAATAATACTTAGTTTGTAGGTAATGGAATACGATGACTAATAACTTTCTCTTCTTTAAGCACTGCTAGAGATCTAAGCTAACATTAGATTGGTTTATATTTATATAATTTTTATGTTGCAATGAATGCAATTAAAAATGCAACAAATTACCGTAAAAATATATTAATCATAAAAAAATTCTCCAAAATACTATTCCTTGTTTTTGTAAAACACATGATTGGCGATTTCTATTTTTCTTCTCTATGGTGAAGTTTCTATAATAGTGAAGCTATAAAACTCGCTAGTTAACTTTTGTAGAAGCGCGTTTAGCTATATTTTTCCAATTTTACACTAAAGACTTGACTTGTTATGTAAGTTTTACTTTTTCAATGAAAACTGGTACCATAAGTGTCATTGATGGACCATAAAAAGGCTCAGAAATTCGAAATTCGAAAAAATCTTTTATTTTTATTTTATCTTAACCATATTTGCGTCACAGATGCCAAAGAGCGCATAAAAAGAACGCTCAACATACATTACATAAATTACAAAAATTACATTAATAAATAAAGCAAACAATGTGCATTCCTTGTAGCGATGAGCGTTTTGCTGACGCTAGGTCTACAAGGTGGACAATCGTCGCCTTCATTTCGAGTACTCTCTCAATAAACATTATTTTATTCAATTACCATAACACACCTATTATATTATACTATAGGACTTTACAAACAGTCCCATCATATTGAATTCAATACAAGGGCATATACACACGACGCTTTTGCATAACTAACTGTGCGCCGCGGTCTCGCACGCTCTTTAATCAATACTAATAATAAATCTGTAAGGGTTGGTCTTGGAGCAAGTTACTTTGTTTTCAGAGTAACTGAAACTAAATTGACCATTTTTACAATTTTTTTCTGTATGTATGTATGTTCCTCCATAACTCTTAAACGAATTAACTGATTTTTATGAAGATAAACATTTAAGGTCTCTTTCACAAACTACAAGTAATGTGTTGATTAGTTACTTTTAGAAATCATTTTCTGTTTTATTGAATTATGCACTCGGTTTACTGCATCATTCGATAGCTGAATTTTTATTATTTTCTATTTAATGTTTGGGACGTTTACCGTACAAATAAAGGTATTATCAGCTCCATTTACCCCGGTTACCGTTGACTTTAAATGACAGTTTGGCCTACTTGACGTTTGTGAAAGAGGCGCTTAGGCGTATAGGACACAGGATAGGCTACTTTTTTCTTTTTCAACGCGGACGAAGTCGCGGGCACCAGCTAGTTTAAAATAAATAGGTTTCTCTCTCTTTCTTTCTTTTCCCTCTCGATAATTTATTAATTTAATTATTATACAACAAAGTAATCTAATATAAGTATATACATTGTCCGCATATAGTAAAGATTTTTGGACGACCGTTTGTCCGCTAACTTTTGCTAAACCACCCAACGTATTAGGATACGGTTTTCACACGCGAGGAAGGTTTGTTTTATAATTTGCAGAAAAAAATTGCACCCTTGTGAAGCCGGTGGCGGTTTGCTGGTTCTTATATTTCCCCCAAGGGGTTACGCCACGCCACGGGATGTACCTGTATACAAACTAAGTATACAATGTAAATTAATACTCGTATGACTTTTATTGGCCTCTAAAGCTAGAATTTACAGAGTATTTTTTTTATTAGTGATACAAAATTGTTTTATGGAAGCCGTACCTAAGTCGCTGAAACAACTGTCATTAAATGAAGGAATGAATGAAATTCCCACCTTGATTGCAACTGGGTCGCACCACTCAACTGCTTAACTAAGTTGACCGTGTCTCTTTTATTTATTGCAACAAACATTTTTATTTCATTTAAACTAAAAAATATATAGGTATAAGTACCTAGACTGTTAAATTATTTATCAAATAGCTGGCGCCCGCGACTTCGTCCACGTTGAAAAAGAAAAAGTAGCCTATCCTGTGTCCTGTACGTCTAAATGTTTATCTACCAAGTTTCATGAAAATCAGTTAATTCGTTTAAAAGTTATGGAGGAACATACATACGGCTTTTAAATAAAAATATTCAGTGTCTACTCATATTTCAAACTGAAGCCAATTAAATGCAATCCCTTTGCTAGAAAAGTTCCAATGGGAGGATTAAAATGGACATATTGTATACAGGATTATTGAACGAACATTAATTTATACTAATATAGCTGAAGATAATAGCTGAAGAGTTTGTTTGTTTGTACGCGCTAATCAAATTGAAAAATTCTTTTTGTGTTTTTTGGATAGTCCATTTTATCGAGGAAGGGTATAGGCAACAGAGAACGCGGACGAAGTCGCGGGCAACAGCTAGTTTTTGTAGGTACCAGCTGAAACCTGCTGAAATACTGCTTATATGGAATATATTCTTAACTAGCTGCTGCCCGCCACTTCGCCGCGTAACTTTGTAAATTATATTGTTACGACCGAACATTCTCGAAGCGTTTGTTTATCATAAACAAACAGCGTGTTGTTGTTTATCATGAGACCTGGGCGTATGGAAATTTCCATACGTAGAAGGAAGCTCTCCTGTCTCAGAGAAAACTGTTCCTTATGTTCGCGACATAAGGTTCACATTCCCTTAAGCCAGGAAGTTGTTTACGATGTTTGTTTTTTATGACTTGTTTACTTGTGTACGAGCTTGTTTACCTTAAAGTTTCTAGTGTTTTCCAAAAACATCGCGGCTGACTGCGCGTGTATAAATACGGGTGCCATCGCTCGAGTGGGACAGTTCTGCGACAACAAGCGATACGAAAACAACTCTTGGAAGCTTTTGCGAAGATATTTGCGACAGTGCATTATTGACACATAGAGTGAATTATTTACGACTTTAGGCAAGTTTTACGGTTTAATTGGAAAAGCTCTCATATTTTGGAAGTCATCTTGGTCTGCGTAATAAATCGTGTTCTTACAACCCTAAACGGCATTTTAACTCACCCCGCACGTAACAACTGGTGTCAGAAGTGGGATGCCGTTAATGCCACGGGACGAAGGAACTCGTACTCCACGGACCAGGAGGCAAGTGGAGATGGATGCTGCGAGACAACGAGCACATGAGGAGCCGGAGGAAGGCACCGATGCTGATTTGCTTCCTACGGCAGTACCTACATCGAGCCCGTCGATGGACCTCGCTGCGCTGCTAGCTGCTGTACAGAGCATACAGGCTAGTCAAGAAGCCGCTCGCCGGGAACAGGAAGCCGCTCGCCGGGAACAGGAAGCCGCTCGCCGTGAACAGGAAGCTGCTGTGCAGAGCATACAAGCCAGTCAGGAAGCCGCTCGCCGTGAACAGGAAGCTGCTGTACAGAGCATACAGGCCAGTCAGGAAGCTGCTGTGCAGAGCATACAAGCCAGTCAGGAAGCCGCTCGCCGTGAACAGGAAGCCGCTCGCCGTGAACAGGAATCTGCTAGCCAAATGCTGCTTTCGAAATTGGACACAAGCCTTGAAGTCATCTGCGATAAAGTTAAAAAGGTAGAGTCCGAAGTTAAAGGGGTCTCAGTGAAAGTCGAAGGCCTGGAAGAGAGACTCGACCAAACCGACACTCGCCACCAGGCGCTCGCCGAGAAAGTGCAGAAGTTGGTGACGAGGGAGGCAGTCTTCACTGCGCCGGTACCTACACAAGGTAGGCTGGACTTACCACGGTTTGATGGCACATCTTCCTGGACAGCCTATAAGTACCAGTTCGAAACCCTCTCTAACTGCAGCGGCTGGACTGAGGATCAAGCATTCATGGCGTTGACTCTAGCCTTAAGAGGAGACGCCCAACTGATTCTGGAGCGACTCCCTACGGAAGGAAGGTCTCTGCAAGCCCTATTGGTAGCCCTAGAGACACGGTATGGTGACAGGCATTTGGAGCACGTGTATAGGGCTCAACTACGAAATCGCATGCAGAGGCCCACGGAAACACTCCAGCAGTGGGCTGACGAAATCGAGAGATTAGTTCATCGCGCCTATATATCAACACCGAATGCAGTGGAAATAATTCTGCTCCAAGCCTTCGTGGACGGGATAAGGGATGGCGAAGTTCGCGCAGCGGTACGATTGGGTCACCATCAGACCCTGAATAGTGCACTGGCACATGCTCTAGAAGTGGAAGCTGTGCGGCGTGACACAAGGCCATTCAAGGTCAGGGAGCTGGTAGCCGAGGAGCGAAAGCCTCGCTATGGTCCGATCTGCTATGGCTGCGGTGAAAGAGGCCACATAAATCTGGACTGCCTAAGGAAGAAAAGAAAGGGGGTCTCAGAGATGGAGACCCAAGTTGACGAACGACAGTGGCGTGCCACAAGGCCATCCAAGGTCAGGGAGCTGGTAGTCGAGGGGCGGAAGCCTCGCTATGGTCCGACCTGCTATGACTGCAGTGAAAAAGGCCACATAAGGATAGACTGCCCAAAGAAGGAAAGAAAGAGTTTCTCTGAGATGGGGACCCAAGTTGACGAAGAGCAGTTAAAACTAAGCGTCGCCAGGGCCGAGGGGCAGGCACCGGCTGGGAGAAAGATAGCCCCTGCTATTACTGTCAGACAAGGTTCTAACGGAGAAGGTCATGGTAATACTGACGCTCTATCGAGAAGACTATGTCCTGAAAACTGTAAACACTGCAGGAAACAAGAGTCTCAGGAATCAGTAAAAAATATCCGTACCCAAGGATTAGACGACGACTGGTCTGGAGAAAATATGAGGAAGGCGCAAAAGGAAGATGACGACCTGCGATTGATCTTAGATTGGATAAAAAAAGGAGTGAAACCTGAGTGGGCGGATGTATCAGCTTCCAGTCCTGTTACAAAAAGCTATTGGGCTCAATGGGATAGTTTGACCCTGGAAGGCGGAATCTTGTGCAGGAAATGGGAGTCTAATACCGGACATCAGGTGACTGTACAGGTTGTAGTCCCTCGAAGTAAGGTATCTCCTCTACTACGTCATATCCATGATGGGGTGTCTGGTGGTCATCTTGGAGTGAAGAAAACCCTTTTGAAAGTGCGACAGCGGTTCTACTGGGTCCATTGCCGGGAAGACGTAGAAGATTGGTGTCGTAAATGCAACGCTTGCGCTTCAGTCAAGGGACCACAGACAAGAAGCAGGGGAAAACTGAAGCTCTACAATGTAGGAGCACCATGGGAACGTATCGCTATAGACGTGGCCGGACCATTTCCTGAAACTGAGGATGGCAACAAATACATCGTTGTAGTGCAAGACTATTTCAGCAAATGGCCGGAAGTATTTGCGACCCCTAACCAAGAAGCTAAAACTGTTGCCAAGAAGCTAGTTCAGGATGTAATCTGTCGGTATGGCGTACCTCTGGAAATACACTCCGATCAGGGGAGAAATTTCGAATCAGCCCTATTTCAAGAAATGTGCAACCTTCTCGGTATACATAAGACCCGTACGACACCAGCTCATCCTCAGTCTGACGGAATGGTCGAAAGGTTTAACCAAACATTGGAAAATAATTTGGCTAAAGTAGTCGACTCACATCAGAGAGACTGGGACCAGTACATTCCTCTTTTCTTGCTGTCTTATCGCTCCGCTGTACATGATAGTACTAGTTTTACCCCTGCCAGAGTGAATTTTGGACGAGAAATAAGACTACCAGTCGATGCAATAACAGGGTCTCCGCCGAATAGCCCAAGACTTGTGACGGATTATGTCAGCGATCTTCGAGAACAGCTGGATGAAGTGCATAAGCTAGTTCGCGAGTGCAGTCTCAAGACCGGTGAAAAAATGAAAACCCGTTATGATAGGAGATCAAACATCAACGGTTTTGAAGAGGGAACTCTCGTATGGCTTCATAATCCCTTCAGGAAAAAGGGCAAAAGCCCAAAGTTGCAAGCACGATGGGAAGGACCTTACAATGTGGTTACAAAAATCAACGACGTCACCTATCGAATCAAAAAGGGGCAAAGAGGAAAACCGAAGGTCGTACACATTGACCGTTTGACAAAGTATCACGGCACGAATGATGATCGGGACGATCATAACTAAGAGGGGGGTAATGTTACGACCGAACATTCTCGAAGCGTTTGTTTATCATAAACAAACAGCGTGTTGTTGTTTATCATGAGACCTGGGCGTATGGAAATTTCCATACGTAGAAGGAAGCTCTCCTGTCTCAGAGAAAACTGTTCCTTATGTTCGCGACATAAGGTTCACATTCCCTTAAGCCAGGAAGTTGTTTACGATGTTTGTTTTTTATGACTTGTTTACTTGTGTACGAGCTTGTTTACCTTAAAGTTTCTAGTGTTTTCCAAAAACATCGCGGCTGACTGCGCGTGTATAAATACGGGTGCCATCGCTCGAGTGGGACAGTTCTGCGACAACAAGCGATACGAAAACAACTCTTGGAAGCTTTTGCGAAGATATTTGCGACAGTGCATTATTGACACATAGAGTGAATTATTTACGACTTTAGGCAAGTTTTACGGTTTAATTGGAAAAGCTCTCATATTTTGGAAGTCATCTTGGTCTGCGTAATAAATCGTGTTCTTACAACCCTAAACGGCATTTTAACTCACCCCGCACGTAACAATATATTAAAACCTTCCTCGAGAACCACTCTATCCATTGGTGAAAACTGCATGAAAATCGGTGCAGTAGTTTTTGAGTTTATATCGTGAACAGACAGACAGGCACGGCGGAGGACTTTGTTTTTATAATATATAGTGCTTTTCCCTTATAAAATCAGCTGTCTGCCTGTGGGATATCTCACCAGCTGGAAATTATCAGGAAGACAAATGTTTTTGAAATTTGTAATTTTGTAACAAATTTTAGTAAAATGAAGTTGGTTTGACATTACAGACACAATAATTTTATTTATTACTAGCTGGCGCCCGTGACTTCGTCCGCGTTGAAAAAGCCTATCCTGTGTCCTGTACGTCTAAATTTTTATCTACCAAGATTCATGAAAATAAGTTAATTCTTTAAGAGTTATGGAGGAACATACATACATACGTACGTACAATACCTACACTTAAAGATTTATTATTAGTATGGATTATTAACCACGTGAAGTGCTATATATTGTTCGAGCTACGTTTGCGCAACATAAAGCCGACATTGTTTGTGTAATGTTTTAATGCAATGCCATCTGTGAGTGACATCGCATTATGACTCCGATTGTTTTGCATATCTGAATCAATTTAAAATGGAGAGATGTCGCTCCACCGGCAGGTATATCGCGCTATCACTTGGTTCCATCGGGGGAATGGCACTGAGACCGGTGATTCATTTCAACCATCACAACTTCCCAGTGACCAACTGACCAGTGATCAGTGACCAGTGACCAGTGACTAACCATCACAATATAAAGTTGCATTATGATGCAATAAAAATATCATATTTTTTGCATGGTGAACTAAGTTCACCTCAATAATCATTGTCAAATGATCTTTAAATAAATTCTGAACAGTAAGTACATTATGTGGGTGTGTAAGTAAGTAAATGTACTATTTTATAAGGAAACACGACAGAAAACTCGCTTATTCTGTACCAGGACAAGTATAGTCCAGTCTACCTATTTTAGAGCTGTCCCATCCACGTACATAATAGTTATATACGTTATCCATTTTAAGTAACCGCATTCGTAGACAACGGAATGTTTAAATTTTTAAGCAAAAGTCTAGAAGCAAATTCAAGCCGGGCCTGAATATTTAAATGTACCTAAGGCAATGGTAACAATCGATGGCCAATGTTATTGTGACCATGTGTTTTATTAAAAACTAGCGACCTGCTCCCGGCTTCGCCAGGGGTGCATTTTTTTTAATGTAAATTTATTGTTAGTATTGATTATTAACCACGCGAAGTGCTATACTATATTGTTGGAGCTGCGTTTGTGCTGCGTTTGCGCAACACGGCATTGTTTGTGTAATGTTTTAATGCAATGCCATCTGTGAGTGACATCGCATTATGACTCCGATTGTTTTGCATATCTGAATCAATTTAAAATGGAGAGATGTCGCTCCACCGGCAGGTATATCGCGCTATCACTTGGTTCCATTGGGGGAATGGCACTTTGACGATTCATTTCAACCATCACAACTTCCCAGTGATCAACTGACCAGTGATCGGTGACCAGTGACCAGTGACTAACCATCACAATATAAAGTTGCATTATGATGCAATAAAAATATCATATTTTTTGCATGGTGAACTAAGTTCACCTCAAAAATTATTAACTTAACTTTTACTTACTAAGTTAGGAAGGAAAAGGAATTTCTATTCCAGGAAACCTGACCTACCGAGCTAGACCTACAAGCCTACAACCTATGAACCTACTCAACCTACAACTCTAATTTACTAGCCACACGCTCCCGGCTTCGCCTGGTTTCAAAATGAAAACTGTCCTTAGGTATCTTGTATGTTGGAATAAATTATTTTATTTTATTGAAACAGCACACAGACATTCAGGTCGTATTCATAATTACACGTTTACATCTGTGCGCGAATTACAGTTACTGTGCCAAATTATACATAGTTAGTTACGAAGTTATATCAAAATCGGTTTATAGTAGTTTCGGAGTTCATCGAGAACAAACATGTGACATAATCCCGGCTATACGCTTCGAACTTCGATCGATGAGTCTTACTTAACTCAATCGTAATATCAATTTATTATTCACCATCATCATCATCATCTCAGCCGCAGGACGTCCATTGCTGGACATAGGCCTCCCCCAAAATTTTCCAATCGGTCAGAAGCAGCCTGGATCCACCGTTGACCCGCGGCCTTTATTAAGGTCGTTTGTCCATTTATTATTACTGTAAATAAAAGTAATTCTAGCTTCGATGAAAGCCACATTGCTCAATTTAATATCTCACTTAACGTTGCCGTCACTATGCTAATGAAAAGAATGATTAAAAAAAAACATGTCAGTAGTAGGACTGCATAAAGTCTTCTTTCAGCAAAATCCTATCCACGATAGTTAAGGTACTTTCCCTTCATGTCGCATAGTCTTGGAAAGGAAATGTGTAAACATTTCAAGTTATTTTTTTTAATATTATGTATCATCGATCACCATAAAAAAGATGCACAGAAAATAGTGCATATTTTGTGCATGTGCGAGTGTAGTAGGTATAGGGAGACAGCCTCCCTCCCCCTCCTCCCCCTCTACCCACGGGATGATGACCTGTCTCTGTTCGGCCGAAGCGACGTCGTAGCCATTGCTATGCGTCGCGTGAACCTCGATGACCTTTGTACTATCACGTGATTGGGCTACATCAACTATTTAGGGTGGCGATTGTAAGGAAATTGTCTGTTGTCCTTGTTTATTTAGAATGTATTGTTTCAAAGAAATAATTTTATTATGTGATAGTAAAATCTAAGAAGTTAGGATAAATTTTCGCTTCATGATACTAACAAATGCTCGCGACTTAGCCCAGACTGTCTGGTCAATAATCACACCCATTCAAAATACAATGATGGACATCAATAATATTTTATGTTAGGTCGTCAAGACAAGAAAACTGACAAGACACTTGATAATAGGTGGTTATTAAATATTACATAGCCATGTAATGCAAATGCGCTGCTAATCATATTAGGATAGGACGCATCGGCCTGCCAATCCTTTGGCATTTCAAAAAGTTGGTGCGTAATCATACAAACTTGGTAACTCGTTAAAATGAGCCCTTGCCTACATTGGTTTCTTAATGTAAAGGTTTCCTTCAAAAGCCCACGTAAAAAGGAAGAAACAGTCTATCTACAGAAAAACTTTAGCAGTATCTCCAGAAGTTTATTTGAAAACTTTAATGGAAAATAAATAAGAAACCTCTAGAAAGGATACTCGTAGATAGCTCGCGTTTTGTCGGCGCGGGCCCCCTATATTATACTAACGATCCGCCCCCGGCTTCGCACGAAGTTGAAATTTAAAAAAAAAAATCTCAACGGATGTTTTCCTTATAAAATAAACCTATGTTCGGCCATGACTTGATGGTCAGACAGGACAAACGATCTTATTACTAGGTATATAATTTTTCCCTAATTTCGTCTTACTGGCTTTATATTCCAGTCACCTCAAGGCGATTTTGTACGAAGTTCTATTCAAGAGACCCACCCTCTGGCCAATTTTTTTATAGGTTGCTTGGACCTACAAGAATATAGTCCTGAGTTTTCGGACATTTCCGTGGTATATAACACCAACAAAAAATTATTGAAAATTAAAAATCTGTAAGGGCTGGGCATGGAGTAAGTTACTTTGTTTTCAGAGATATAGTGTTTATATAGGCTCGCTATACATGATACTGAAACTAAATTGACCATTTTTAGATTTTTTTTCTGTATGTATGTATGTATGTATGTATGTATATGTTCCTCCATAACTCTTAAACGAATTAACTGATTTTCATGAAACTTGGTAGATATAAACATTTAGACGTACGGGACACAGGATAGGCTACTTTTTTCTTTTCAACGCGGACGAAGTCGCGGGCGCCAGCTAGTATTTTAATATTAGGTCATGAATAGGTTAATAGCCTGCCGTAAGCCTGCCGTAGGTATAAAAATTTTTTTTATTTTTTTTATATCGATACTATGCGTGTCAAATAAGAATAGGACTGGAGGATCCGCCATGTTGCTCCGCATTTCTCACGAAATTCATTAGTTATGTTTACGGTGTGCAAAAAAAAAAAAACCAAGAATTTATTATTTTTATTAGTTTTGTAATGTGATTTATTTATTTATTGGCACGATGTTTCTCATTTTCAAAAAACTTGTTTACATTATACACGGTTTCTCGTGCTCTGCGATGAAGCACTACTCCTCTCTTAGAACTCATAATGAGTTAAAAGTTCACTCACACGCACTAAAAACTACTTGACAATAAAAATACTATAACAGTCAACACATAACATTTATATATATATATATATATATATATATATATATTATTAGATAAAATAAAATAAAAAATATTTATATTTTTGTTATTCGGATTTTTTTGACGACGGTACTATGATCACTCGCATCGTGTGAAGTTTGCAACAACTGCATTCCTATTCTTATTTGACGCATACATCGATATATCGATATATTTTTTCACTTCCGACATCCCCAACTTATGAATATGAAATATGATTCATTTGTTTATTTAACTAATTTGAGAAATTATACGAGTTGAACTGTCAACTTGTCAAGCTTGAAGCTGCATGACAATGACAATTCCAAATTCCGTATAAAATATACGGTATACGCATATTTTATATTCTGTCACTTCCTCTTCTATATGGTCTAAATATTATAATTTGATTATAATATTCACCAACAAACCAAACAGCTACTCTATTGGCATACCGCACAATCGACTATTACCATAGAGTAAATACTTAGTACTCCACTTATTAGTTAAGTACTTGTGGCGATTTACTCAAGGAGAATTGAGTAAGGAGCGCCATCTTGCATGGGTGTTAAACTGAAAAAGTGGCAACAAAATCCGATAAATATAGATGGCGCTAGTGTGAACAGTGAGAGTTTGAGAGTATGTAGAGTATGGAATGAATGTAGCAGTAGTTGACGGAGTGAAGTGCGCCGAGTTGAATTTTGGTTGAACACTAGCCCTCACCAGCGCCACCAATTTATTGGTTTCGACGGACACTTTTAATACTCAGAGATTGTCCTCCTTACTCACTTCTCCTTGGATTTACTCGCATCGAATGTCGTGGTGTTAAGACTATATTATAAACTAAAATAAAACGGTGTTGTTATTAGCAACAGAAAATTTTCATATATTTGATTTTAAAGTATTTTTAAGTAAATCACTACTATTGGGCGTAAACTTTTTTCTTTCTTCCCCATTCTTTTTATTTCTTGAATATCGCTGTAGTTTAAGTTTTACAGAGAGATATTGTTCCGCCCATATAATAAAGTTTCTTTCTAAGCTCGCGTACGACTTTTCATTCTCCTCTATTCCAAAAAATACTAGATTCTTTTTTCTTGACTGTCTTTCTAAAATATATAGCCTTTTTTTCTTGGTTTTCCACTTTTTCTTCCACTTCTTCTAAAATATATAGCCTTTCTTCACTTCTTTAATTTTTTTCTATTGCTAGGAACTTTTCTTCAAACATCCTGCTAATATTCTGTGTGACTTGCTCTGTAACATTCTTTCCTGTTTCCCGGATTTCCTGTCTTTGATTGTCCAAATCATGTTTTATTATTTTAAGAGCGTTCAAAATTTTATCCATCATTTTTAGTTGATCGTACACGAAGCGCCCTCTTGTGGTTGTTGGCGGAAGCTCTTGATTAGGTAGTATTGATGTCCGTTGGATCTATGCTTAGTTTCTGACTATGTAATTCAGACGTTAGCCGTAAGATGGCGCGATTGAGTCAAATCCATAAATGATTTTTGAGGGAATTTAGGTTATGTCGGTTTTAAATGCTTTGTGGAAGTAAAAAAAAAATTGGTATAATGCGGAATATACTTGTTTGGGATCACTTCACCGATAATTTCAGTACTTGTCGGTCAACACTAAAAATGATTTTCACTTATGTTTTGATTGTTTTTTACCACTTTTTGCTGACTTTTCACTTAGACTTTACACTTTTAGGATGCTTTTTGACTTACTGTATGTTTTTTACCAACTGTGACCCTTGAGATGTCGGAAAATTCTTTATTAAGTAAATTTATACACAGAGCCCCCCAATGGAGACGAATTACAAAATATAAAAGTATAAAATAAACTAAATCTAAGCACTTCACAAAGAAATCACAAAGTTAAACAGATTATCACTTTGCGTTCAACACATCAGGAAAAAATGGTTCCATGCAATTGTTAATTGTCATTGTCAATTAGCAATACCTTTATCTGGTTTTTCCATGTGCCATAATTAGATACTCCTTCCAGTTTTTTTTTTTTTTTACTAGATCAAGGCAGCGCTTGGCCGCGATCTCACTTGATGTTAGGTGCAGATGCGGCCAAAGTTGGACCACGCTTACCTAGTAAGTGCCCATTTACCCTGGACTTGAAGACCCCGAGGTTGTAATTTTGGGGAAACACGGACGCAGGCAATGAGTTCCACTCCTTAGCAGTTCGGAAAAGGAAGGTGGAACTATAACGCTTCGTGCGTGACCGGGGAACATCAACGACGAAGGGATGAAACCCCCGCCCGCGCCTCGTGTTCCGCAAGTGGAACGGCTCTGGCCGGATCAGATCCCATAGGATGGACGCACATTCTCCATGGTGTAGACGATAGAAAATCGATAGGCATGCTACTTTTCGGCGATGCTGCAGGCTTTGAAGCTGAGATCTCCGACGCACATATCTCCGCCGCGCAGAACGCCCTCGAGTACTTCAAGATCATGGCCGGGAAGTAAGCCCAACCGCCACAGGCTCACTCCGCAGCGTCCGTGAGCGACAACCGTCTATAACAACCTACGAGTATTGCTCCACTCAAGCTCTGTAACAGTATAATGTTAACCAATTGTAAGCTTTAATTAAAACATTTAATTTTCACTTATGTTTTATTTACCTCAAATTCCCAACATTCATTAATGAATGAATAGAGGTGCGACAAGTTTAGGTATACTAATAAAAGAGGATAGATTTGTTTGTTTGTTTGCATTGAATAGGCTCCGAAACTACTGGACCGATTTGAAAAATTCTTTCACCTATAGACAGCTATATTATCAGCGAGTAACTTAGGCTATCAATACTAATAATAAATCTGTAAGTGTAGGTATTGTATGTATGTATGTTCCTCCATAAATCTTAAGCGAATTAACTGATTTTCATGAAACTTGGTAGATAAATATTTAGATGTACAGGACACAGGCTACGTTTTTCCTTTTCAACGCGGACGAAGTCGCGGGAGCCAGCTAGTATTTTATAAAGTTTGCAACAGCTAGTATATTATATCAAAAAGAAAGTACATATTGTTTTCATTTATTGCATGGACGTCAGTGTTATACCTTCTTGCAAATTTCAAAGATAGATGTGACACAGGCCACACTCCAATTTTTTTATTCTTCACTACATATAAAACAAATTCCTCCGCCGCGTCCGTCTGTCTGTTCGCGATAAACTCAAAAACTAGTGCACCGATTTTCATGCTGTTTACACCAATGGATAGAGTGGTTCTCGCTCGAGAAAGGTTTTAGTATACAATTTACAGTTACGCGAGCGAAGTCGCGGGCACCAGCTATCTAAAATAAAATAAAAACGTAACGCCTGCCAAAATATTATAGCAACAACTTGACAAGCGTTATATTGCTTTTATTATTTTTCAACGCGGACGAAGTCGCGGGCACCAGCTAGTTTCTTATATAAACAAAATTAGATAATTAAAAAAAATTACTAGTTGAATTGATTGAGCTAGTGGGAATAGACGAGCATTAACATTTACCGAAATAACAGGAATACCTGATGTACGACAAGCCAGTACCTACTCCATAGTCACATAGATAGGTAGTATTTAACCTATCTAAACTTGAAAGCTCTCCAGAAGTAAAAGTTTGTTGGGTTGGTGGAGGGAGTCATCGTGTGTACTGTGATTCATTTTAAATGTTTGTTACAGGCAACAATGTGGTCGAGGTGGAACTGAAAGGGCCGCCAACATACTTCCGCGACTCGAATCATCACCAAACAGTCAGTACATTTACATTATCTTATCTAACTTTTATGATGTAGCCCTCTATAGGTTATTCATTACAAAAATACAGCTTTTCTCTTTATAAATTTTAGTATAGATTCCGTTAAGAAAGGGCTCTTCAAAATTTCATCTCCATGCTTTAATTAAATATTGTCAGTCGCATTCTGTCTTCGGTTATTCGCTTTATAGAAATCTGAGACAACAAATTCTCCCAAATATCCTATTACTGACTTCAGTGAGATGTAGACAGCGAATTCGCTAGTTTCTGAAAGAAGATGGTTATAATTTTCAGACTGAGACTGTGAGAGCCACCCTTTACAAAACAGAACTGTTGCCTCATAATCTTTATTAATGGAATTTTTAAGGTTTTTAATGTGGTCGTTAAGCAATAACTCTATATAGTTTCTTAATGAATACTCCCTAATGATGTTAGCCAACTAGTGTTTTGGATCCATCCATTTCACATTCCAATATGCTCTCATGTTTATTAAATTCATCAGAATAACACGTAAGCAATCTACCATAATAATATAATTTTTTCATACTCATCATGAAATTTTTCATACGTGTTGTCGGGACAATTAGCTATTTTACAAGATTTGAAATATACTACAAATTGTGGTTATCCTATCAGAAAATAGCGTAAAAAACATAATGTCACTTTATTTTAAATTATGTATATTTTTTGCAAATTATGTGAAAAAAAATATAATTTTTGAAATTTTATATGCGACCGAAACGCCCTGTGATTGTTTGCAACTCTGATGACATCATACGCTAGTAAACATTGTTTCCGCGACTGATTGTAATTGTTTACTAGCGTGTGACGTCACACGTATCAAAGACCAGCGCCATTACAGAGACAGTGTTTTTGGCGCGGTTTTGGAAATTTAAACTTTAACATGGATTTTTATTAATAACTAGCTGGTGCCCGCGACTTCGTCCGCGTTGAAAAAGAAAAAAGTAGCCTATCCTGTGTCCCATACGTCTAAATCTACTTATATACTTTTTTCTTTTTACACGCGGACGAATTCGCGGGCACCAGTTAGTAAGTAATAAATTTAAAATAATTTACAAATTCATATATTTCGGTGTTTTGTATAAGGATTGGTGCAGTATCGATGCTCTTAAATTTCTAAGGTTCCATACTAAAATCTGGGACTTACGAGCCGAGAGCGAGCCATACCTCGAACCGCAAGATGTTACGAATATTGATAGAGCCAAACAATATTTACTCTAAATTGTAATTGGGACTGCAACTGCACTGCCTGCCGATTGTTAATTAGAAAGAATACCAAGTTATATATTTGGTAAAAATTACATTCTTATGTCATTGCCTTTAAGGTCTATTTCTGCGTGTTTTGATAAAACCTCCTATCCGTATTCTCTATGTTCTATACAAATAGATTTATTGATTATCAGAATTTCTGGAAACTAAACGTTATTTTCACTTTGTGTAAAATTTTGTCTATGTCATCGAAATAATATATCTCAGTTCGTGGACAATGTTAGTTAGGAGGTATTGTCACTTCGCCGTCGATATATAACTTGGTAATAATTAATTACCAATTTATAATTATTAATTATTAATTGGTATAATAATTACTCACTTTATAAAAGTAATATTAAAAAATGTTTTACGACGTTTAAAACTGGAATGTACTCGTAGTTTTGTCATTATGTCATTATTGCATAAGTATATTGCAAAAATATCTTAACTCCTAAATCAGCCTTTATTGTTTAAAAATCTTGTATATTTATTAAAAATGAAATACTTATTTCTTTCAGGTTCAACCAGAAGTGTGTCCAGTTTTGAATGAATACGCAGCAGAAATAGATACTGTTAAAATATTCCCAAATTTCGATTTTCAGGTAAGTTATTGATGATTATATAATAGTAATAGTTGCAATGATTTAGAGCACTGGCTCTGCACTGGCTATATTAGTAAGATCACATAAAATTTATTCAGAAAATCCTTGACTTCAATCGGATCATCGTATCGATAATATATTTATTTCAGCCCAGTTGGCTACGATCGAAGGAGTTTTGGGATAAGTCTTTTGAGGATCGTTATGAAAAAATTCACAACGACACCCGTCGACCTAGATTAAAGGTAATCTTTTGATAACTATGTTGTACACCCCATAATTTAAATAGAAATAAAAAATATTATTATTTCTGTCTTTATTAGAAGACATGTACTTGGTGATGATGATCCAAAAATACAAAAGACTACAAAAGGGTGTTGTAATATGTTTCAGGTGATCGTAGTTCCTCATTCCCATAACGATCCAGGATGGTTGAGAACTTTTGAGCAATATTTCGAATGGAAAACTAAGAACATAATAAATAATATGGTGCAAAAACTACACCAATACCCGAACATGACGTTCATTTGGACTGAGATCTCGTTCCTAAACGCTTGGTGGGAAAGGTCGCATCCCGTCAAACAAAAGGTCTCTCTTTTTCAATAAATTTTCATATATATACATTAAATGGTAAAAACGCAATGACATAGTATAGGCAGAAGGCAAAGATTTAAATCGAAGATGCGGCGTAATCTCCTTGCGCCATACTAAAAACACACCAAAAATTCGGTAACAATGGGTTTAGCGCAGGCACTACACCCAACCCAACTTATATCAACAAATAACAAAAGAAATAGTTATAGTTGATATTAATAGCCTATTATAAATCTAATTAGAAAATTGGAATCAGGTCTTAGTTGTAGGTTGTAGGCTTGCTTGTAGGTCCAGCTCGGTAGGTCAGGTTTCCTGGAATATAAATTCCTTTTCCTTCCTAACTTAGTAAGTAAAAGTTAAGTTAATAATTTTTGAGGTGAACTTAGTTCACCATGCAAAAAATATGATATTTTTATTGCATCATAATGCAACTTTATAATGTGAATTTGTGATGCTTAGTTACTTATCCAAATCCATTACATAGTCACTTGGCACTGGGAAGTTGTGATGTTTGTTACATCTTTGTGATGATGGTTGAAATGAATCGTCTCAGTGCCATTCCCCCAATGGAACCAAGTGATAGCGCGATATACCTGCCGGTGGAGCGACATCTCTCCATTTTAAATTGATTCAGATATGCAAAACAATCGGAGTCATAATGCGATGTCACTCACAGATGGCATTGCATTAAAACATTACACAAACAATGCCGGCTTCGTGTTGCGCAAACGCAGCACAAACGCAGCTCCAACAATATAGTATAGCACTTCGCGTGGTTAATAATCAATACTAACAATAAATTTACATTAAAAAAAATGCACCCCTGGCGAAGCCGGGAGCAGGTCGCTAGTTTTTAATAAAACACATGGTCACAATAACATTGGCCATCGATTGTTACCATTGCCTTAGGTACATTTAAATATTCAGGCCCGGCTTGAATTTGCTTCTAGACTTTTGCTTAAAAATTTAAACATTCCGTTGTCTACGAATGCGGTTACTTAAAATGGATAACGTATATAACTATTATGTACGTGGATGGGACAGCTCTAAAATAGGTAGACTGGACTATACTTGTCCTGGTACAGAATAAGCGAGTTTTCTGTCGTGTTTCCTTATAAAATAGTACATTTACTTACTTACACACCCACATAATGTACTTACTGTTCAGAATTTATTTAAAGATCATTTGACAATGGTTATTGAGGTGAACTTAGTTCACCATGCAAAAAATATGATATTTTTATTGCATCATAATGCAACTTTATATTGTGATGGTTAGTCACTGGACTCACTGGTCACTGGTCACTGATCACTGGTCAGTTGGTCACTGGGAAGTTGTGATGGTTGAAATGAATCGTCTCAGTGCCATTCCCCCAATGGAACCAAGTGATAGCGCGATATACCTGCCGGTGGAGCGACATCTCTCCATTTTAAATTGATTCAGATATGCAAAACAATCGGAGTCATAATGCGATGTCACTCACAGATGGCATTGCATTAAAACATTACACAAACAATGCCGGCTTCGTGTTGCGCAAACGCAGCACAAACGCAGCTCCAACAATATAGTATAGCACTTCGCGTGGTTAATAATCAATACTAACAATAAATTTACATTAAAAAAAATGCACCCCTGGCGAAGCCGGGAGCAGGTCGCTAGTTTTTAATAAAACACATGGTCACAATAACATTGGCCATCGATTGTTACCATTGCCTTAGGTACATTTAAATATTCAGGCCCGGCTTGAATTTGCTTCTAGACTTTTGCTTAAAAATTTAAACATTCCGTTGTCTACGAATGCGGTTACTTAAAATGGATAACGTATATAACTATTATGTACGTGGATGGGACAGCTCTAAAATAGGTAGACTGGACTATACTTGTCCTGGTACAGAATAAGCGAGTTTTCTGTCGTGTTTCCTTATAAAATAGTACATTTACTTACTTACACACCCACATAATGTACTTACTGTTCAGAATTTATTTAAAGATCATTTGACAATGATTATTGAGGTGAACTTAGTTCACCATGCAAAAAATATAATATTTTTATTGCATCATAATGCAACTTTATATTGTGATGGTTAGTCACTGGACTCACTGGTCACTGGTCACTGATCACTGGTCAGTTGGTCACTGGGAAGTTGTGATGGTTGAAATGAATCGTCTCAGTGCCATTCCCCCAATGGAACCAAGTGATAGCGCGATATACCTGCCGGTGGAGCGACATCTCTCCATTTTAAATTGATTCAGATATGCAAAACAATCGGAGTCATAATGCGATGTCACTCACAGATGGCATTGCATTAAAACATTACACAAACAATGCCGGCTTCGTGTTGCGCAAACGCAGCACAAACGCAGCTCCAACAATATAGTATAGCACTTCGCGTGGTTAATAATCAATACTAACAATAAATTTACATTAAAAAAAAATGCACCCCTGGCGAAGCCGGGAGCAGGTCGCTAGTTTTTAATAAAACACATGGTCACAATAACATTGGCCATCGATTGTTACCATTGCCTTAGGTACATTTAAATATTCAGGCCCGGCTTGAATTTGCTTCTAGACTTTTGCTTAAAAATTTAAACATTCCGTTGTCTACGAATGCGAACGTATATAACTATTATGTACGTGGATGGGACAGCTCTAAAATAGGTAGACTGAACTATACTTGTCCTGGTACAGAATAAGCGAGTTTTCTGTCGTGTTTCCTTATAACACAGTACATTTACACACCCACATAATGTACTTACTGTTCAGAATTTATTTAAAGATCATTTGACAATGCCATATAATGATTGCAGGCCTTGAAGAAGCTCATCAAAGAAGGAAGATTGGAGATCACGACCGGCGGTTGGGTGATGCCTGACGAGGCGTGCACTCACATATATGCTCTTATAGACCAGTTTATAGAAGGTTTGCATTTACTATTTCATTTCATTTCATCTTCATTATCTCGCAGCGTATACCTACTTCCACTCCAACGGTTGCCATATTTTCATTCTTGACTAAATCCTATCCATCTAGCTCTATAGTACGTTGAGTGACTAGTCTTTTTAAAATTGATTTTAAACTCTCATACATATACCTAAATATTAAAGTTAAATGATGCTGATATATTATATCTTAATTTTGTTTATCCTAAGTCGTAAATGATACAAGTGCTATAGTAATAATGATGATAATATTAATTAAATCGAGTTACATTACTCATATTGTGAGTAATGTTTTCTACAATTATTTTACATGCGACAGTTGACCGATGGGTCGGAGGTGTACTTGATAAAAGTATCAAACAATATAGAAAAAAAAAACACAATTTTAACATCGCATACATTGAAACACATTAATAATACAAATATATATTTTACAATATTATTATTTTTATTTCAGGACACCATTGGGTGAAATCGAATTTGGGAATAACACCAAAGACTGGCTGGTCAATAGATCCGTTTGGTCATGGTGCAACCGTGCCTTACTTACTCGACAAAAGCGGCCTAGAAGGTACTATCATACAGAGGATACACTATGCCTGGAAGCAATGGTTCGCACAACGTCAAATAGAAGAGTTCTATTGGACTCCGGGATGGACCACGAAGAAGCCGTCCTTAATCGTTCACAACCAACCCTTCGATATATACTCCATAAAAAGTACATGCGGACCTCATCCCTCCGTTTGCCTTAGCTTCGACTTTAGAAAAATACCAGGAGAGTACTCTGAATACACTGCTAAACACGAAGAAATCACTGAAAATAATCTACAAAGCAAATCCCGAACACTCATAGAAGAATATAATCGTATTGGTTCTCTTACACCTCATAATGTGGTTCTGGTGCCGTTGGGTGACGATTTTAGATATGAATACGCAGTAGAATTCGACGCTCAATACACGAATTACATGAAGATGTTCAACTACATAAACAATCATAAAGAAATGTTCAATGCTGACGTTCAGTTCGGGACACCTTTAGATTACTTCAATGCTATGAAGGAGAGGCACGAGAATATACCAACTCTAAAGGGAGACTTTTTTGTTTATTCAGATATATTCAGCGAAGGTAAACCGGCCTACTGGTCCGGGTATTATACCACGCGACCTTATCTCAAAATTTTAGCGAGACAATTTGAACACCAGCTGCGGACGTCGGAAATATTGTTCACGTTTGTATCAAATTATATTAAACAATCCAGCAACAGAAAAATGATCGCATCGGAGAAGAAATTGGAAAAAGGATACGAACAATTGATCACAGCTCGGAGGAACTTGGGACTGTTTCAACATCACGACGCTATAACCGGCACTTCGAAAGCAAATGTAATGTATGATTATGGAACAAAAATATTCTCAAGCCTGTATCACTGTCTACGTCTTCAAGAAGCAGCAATGACGACCTTAATGGTGCCAGACGAAAAGATGCACACTCAGAGTATTCTTCAAAGTACAATCGAGTGGGAAACATATGGAAAGCCTGTGAAGAAACTCCAAGTTTCTCTTGGAGACAAGAGAAAAGTGGTCTTGTTCAATTCTTTAGCTGAACCGAGAACAGAAATCGTCACTCTTTTATCTAACACGACTAACGTTCGCATTTTTGATGATTACAATAAGAAACATGTGCAATACCAAATCAGTCCTTACATGAACTATCCGGAAACCGGGAATCATGTAATAAGCGAAACAGAATTTGAGATTATCTTTGTAGCAAAATTACCAGCTTTAAGTGCTATTACATACAGTTTAGAAGAATATACAAACGTTTCGCATCATGCTGTTGTATTTTGCAACAATTGTAGCTCTTTACACAGAGCGGAGGGCAGTAATTTTGCCACCAAGAAGATGATGCCAGGAGATATACAGTTGGAGAACTCGGTCTTGAAACTACTTGTAAACAGAAACACAGGTTTCCTGAGACAAATATATAGGAAGGATATAAAGAAGAAGAACGTAGTGGAAGTGCAATTCGGCGCATACCAGAGCGCGCAAAGGCATTCTGGAGCGTACCTTTTCATGCCAGATTATGATGCCCCTGAGAAACTAGTCCTCAACCCGTATACCAATTCAAACAACATGCAAGACGACAATATTATAATCATATCGGGGCCGGTTTCGACTGAAATCACTACATTCTACACCCCCTTCTTAATACATACCATAAGAATATTTAACGTAGACGATTACGCTCTGTCCAGAGGGGTGCAAATTGAGAATTTCGTTGATTTCGAAAGCCCTCCAAAGAATAGAGAAACCGAATTGTTCATGAGAATACAGACTGATATAGAGAACGGTATAACACCGAGCTTCTACACTGATCAAAATGGTTTTCAGTATCAGAAGAGGGTTAAAGTTGACAAATTGGGCGTTGAAGCGAATTACTATCCTATAACAACTATGGCTTGGTTGCAAGATGACGAGTCTCGTTTGACGCTGCTGACGAATCACGCTCAAGGATCGGCTGCTTTTGAGCCAGGGAGGTTAGAGGT
This sequence comes from Synanthedon formicaeformis, assembly GCA_945859745.1. Classification (NCBI taxonomy): domain Eukaryota; kingdom Metazoa; phylum Arthropoda; class Insecta; order Lepidoptera; family Sesiidae; genus Synanthedon; species Synanthedon formicaeformis. The sequence continues at coordinate 179,915 of OX243953.1, read as the reverse complement.
TATGCTGGATCGGAGGACCTTGTATGACGACTTCAGAGGTATCGGAGAAGGTGTCGTGGACAACAAGCCGACTCTCTTTCAGAATTGGTTAGTTTTAGATCCAATGAACAAGATGAAAAGCGATGTTAAGGACAGTTTCCAACACAACAGTGAGAGATTGTTCATTCCCAGGAGCAAAGACGAATCGTATCAACTGCCTTCACCCACTGCCGAATTTTTGAGCAGATCTTTCAACTATCCCGTCAATGTTTACCTGTTCGATACCAGCGAGGTAGGTGAGATCGAAGTGAAATCACACCATAACTTAGTAGAGGATTTCCCCGTTGGTCTACACCTGGTCTCTTTGAGGACTATCACTGATAAGTCTTTTGAACTATTTCCGAGCACATCCTCTTACATGGTCCTCCAGAGACCAGGATACAGTTGCACCATAGGTGATAAGTACCAAGCGAGAAGGACCACGTTCAGTTCTCGAAGCAAATTCAATGATTTACATATCAAAAACATAACATCCGTTAGTTTAACCGGTCTAAAAACTTTCAATACTATCTCAGGCTTACAGGAAATAGAATTAGACCCGATGGAGGTAAAAACCTACAAGGTCACTTTTTGAAGACTGTTTAGTGATAGGATTATGTAGTTTTATATTGAAAATTGAAAGCCTAATGGATCTGCCAGACTGTGTTTTATAGCGTAAAAAACGAGTGATTTGTGTAGTAAGTGTTGTAGCATTATCTTACAACTGATGTGATCAAAAACGCTTTTCATGCTTTCCTATTTATTTGCCTTAAAAGTGTGTCTTGAATTTTTTGCAATATTTGAACACGTCAAGCACATCGGAATAGCGCATTTTTCGACAGTATTTGCTTAATACTTACTTACCACCAACCCTTCAAATGTTTGGAATATTTAATTAGGTAAAAGTGTTTTGTACATAAAATTAGGTTGCAAAGGCAAGAGAGGAATGCATTTCCATTATAGCACTAACAAATCATGGAAACATTAAAAAACACATACGCATATTTATTTAAAAATGTAAGTAAATAAACCAATAGATGTCAGTAGTTTGAAATAAAAAAAAACATTCTAGATAAATCTACCTCAGGACCAAATGTTATACCTAATTGAATTTTTATGAGTCAGTGAGAAATGTTCATTGTTAAATATTATTATAGTGTCTTTATGTTATACTTATTACCTTTCCAGCACAAATTTTCAAATTGGCGAATCACAGACCGAGTTCATTATATATTTTTTTTGCATTAATTTGTATTAAAGTTTCGTCGGTAATTTAAATTAGAATTTTTAAAATCAAAAGCTTTTTCTTCCAATAAGTTTCCTTTCTTACTAACAATGTTTAATATATTTTATTAAGTTGAATGTCTGTGATAATTTCCATGACGCAAATTTTATTAATTTAATATAAATATAGTTTTCTTTAAAAATATTATTTTTCCTACCGCTGTGACGTCGTAAGCTGTTTTTTTTTTAATATTTTTTATTGTACTATCAAATAGTGAATAAAAAGTCTTCTGTTTTCTTAACGTTTGAGTAGGTATGAGAAAATTATTTTTGTGACTATGAATTTCTATGGTTTTCAAAACAAGTTCTATGGTTTCCTACTAATTCTTTTGTCATTACCATAGTTCGAAGCATTTTTTGTATAAAAAACATTGTTTTTTTTATTCTATAACTTTAAAATTCTTTGTAAACTAGATGACGCAGTTGAAACAATAAATTCTGATTTATCTTCGGACTTATTCCAGAGATATATTATTTCGATGATGTATCCCAATTATGTGAAATAGTTTAAATGAAATATCAATAAATAAATTTTATATTTCCATTCAAAAATTTAACTGTTTTTTAACATGTGTTCGTAAAAGTGGTAACTTCTATTATCTTCCAAATTACATAACATTATACATTGACGCCTCACTTGCTTATCACTTGATACTGGTGTTACATAAATATTGTTTTTTATTTTAATATTAGTTTATTAAAGTAGAAAGGTCTATTTTATTAGCTAGATACTGTATCTACACATACGTGCTCGTCATTCATCCAAACATTTCTTTAAGATTAACCATATAAATAAACATTGGCAACATATTGAATGTCGCCTCTTTTGATTGATTTACAAACTCTGTAGGACTTTAGGTTATATATTTTAGACTATATTCTTATATATATTATATTAGGCATTAAATGTAAAATTAATAAAAATCCCGAATGTGTAAATGCGGTATTTATAAAAGGAGCATAGGCAAATTAGTATGGAGTCTGGACCAATGCTCAACAGTGATAAAACTCATGTCATTTGAAAGCTTTTGGGGTTTTATTTAATTCATACTACGGCAGCCAAGTCAAAATCTAGCGCGAACATTGTGTGAACAACAATAATTTATAATAAGTACTTTGGGAATTAATAGCATAGTTATTGTGTTTTATATTTTAATAAAAAACATGTTTATATTGATACATTGGTTTATTATGATTGATTTTGATGTACATACATTTTTTATTTATTTTTGAATTCAATACTCATAACTACAATAATATTTTTAATAATATACAAACTATAACCTCATCCAAATAAACAAATGATAAAAGCATTTAATTTATAAATCAATGTGAACATCAAAAAAAGAACTGTTACATTTAGTATAGTCTGTCTGTCTGTTCGCGATAAACTCAAAAACTACTGCACCGATTTCCAGGTTCAACTCGAGGAAGGTTTTAGTATATAATTTACAAAGTTACATGGGCGAAGTCGCGGGCAGCAGCTAGTATATAAATAAAAATCAAATGGCGAATACACAAAGAAAGTTTGAACCACTTGATTTTTTTTCTTAAATATATGAATGATTTCAATTTTTTTTTGTTTTAAAATCTACGAAAACACTGTGTTGGCGCTCGATTTCAACTTAGCTGCCATAGTATAAAATGAATCATAGCCTAAAAGCAATCACATGGCATAGGTTCCATCACTGTTGAGAAGTTGGTCCAAAATGACCCATTGTCCAACGAGATCGCAAACAAGTATAGTTAGGCCCACCGGCCTAACTAAGTATAATCTAAGTATGTGTCGCCACACATACTTGATCATATAATATAATCATATACGTGTGCCTTTAAAATAAAAAATGAGAAAATTATCAGACCGTTCCCTATTATTGTGGAGTCTTGAATGAATTTTCTAAAACCTAAACTAGGCACCGTTCAGTGTGTATATGGCCGGCCTTAGATTAAACTCAACGCCTCGTTCATCTCTTTCGTTGGCTTTACTTTACTTCTTTTGTAAATATATACTTTTTGTTAAATACTCGTGCGTATTTGTAAACATTTTTTATATTGCTTATAAGTAAGTTTTATTGAGAGGCACCATATCTTCGTACGGACGTCTTATTGTAATTTAGTTGGACGTTACCTTATAAAAGTGTGATACGTATAGACCAAATGACGATCTGGTTTCATTTAAGGCTATTCTCAAGAGGCGTTTCCTTTTTTTCGTTATATAATTTAAAATTGTATTATACATATATACTGTTTTTTTTTTCTTTGAGTTACCAATAAATATTTTAATAAACAATACCCCTAAATCGCCCCTATTTTCCCACCCTTAGGGTAGGAATTATGTTTTCAAATTTATACGGGACCAACTTCGACGTATACCCTTTCAATTAAAGAAAGAATTATCAAATACGGACTACTCTGTAAAAAGTTATGCGTGGTCATACACTACAATCAATGAGTGAACAATCAATCATCCCCTGTTTTCCTACCCTTAGGGTTGGATTTTTTTTTTCAAAATTTATATGGGACCACCTTGGGGTTACACCCTTTCAAATAAAAAAAAGAATTATCAAAATCGGACTACTCTGTATAAAGGTAATCCGTTTTTGTTTTTTCGTTTTCGTCGGTTGAAAATAACACCGAACAAAAACAAATAATTTAGTTTGAAGATTTTTCATTTCCAATAATGTATGTGTTTGTTTGTTGTCGTTGATTTTTATAATTTTAACTTTTAAACCGCTTACGATTTGTTATTATATTAGGTGCAAAGTTTAGAGTAAAAGACAAGCGAGTGCGTAGGTATCTTGTAAATAAAATAATACTTAATTACAGAACCAGAGAGAAAAAAAAATTGTAGGTAAAAAATATACGAGTAGGTATACTCGTATGACGACGAAGAAACTATTACGAGCAACGCCAGCTATCGAAAACAGCGTAAAATTCTGAACAATGTACATTAATTTTTTTACCAAATTCAAACTATATAAAATGAAAATTCAGGTGGTAGTTTTTCTTTTGCAAAATAAAGACAAACATTAAATGAAAAAACAGAGTATAATAAATGTTTTGTAAATAGTCTTATTTTTTTTTTCATATTTTCACTTTTACTCGTTACTATATAAAAAAAAAACTTTCGAATAGAATTTTTAAATATTTCAGGGACTAAATTCCTTTTCTATATCTATAGCCAAATACTATATTATATGTCTGTAACAGCGTATATTATGTTAGGTGTAATAGTTTTTCTTCATAAAAATGGGTGTGCAATACATAAATAACTGTTGTGCCACTAAACTAAAAAGTTTTTAATTATTATATAAAATAAATTGTATGTAGATATAGTGTTATTAAAAATTTATAAATAAATACCTTACAAATAATGTGAAATATTCATAAATTGAATGTTTTTTTTAAGCCATTATTGCAACATGTGAGAAATAGTAGCCTAATATAGTTATTAAACGATTTGTCGTACTTATGGGTACATAGCATTGTACATATTATGTAATAACAATATTCTAAATTCATTAAGAGGGCGTCCCAATCCCAAGGCTATGCGACATGAAGGAAAAGTACCTTAAATATCATAGATAGGATATTTTGCTGAAAGAAGACTAACTTATTTTTATATGGGAATCGAACCGATTTATCATGCCAATCGAAAGAATGGACTAAAAATAATAATTCTTCTTAAGTAACATAAAAGTATCTTAAAAGAATGGAATAACGTAAAATGTTTGATTAAAATTTCAAGAATTTAATTTATTGCTGACGACGACGACGACGACGTAATTTTCGTAACTTTTAAAAATAACAAAGTCTTCTTTCAGAAAAATATCCTTTTTAGGATATTTAAGGTACTTTCCCTTTTCATGTCGCATAGTCTTGGGACGCCCTGTATATATTTATTTTCTAATTGTTTGTTATGTAATACTTCCTTTTTAAGTTATAACATGTTAGGAGACAATGTTACCCGGAACCCGCCTCAAATTATTATTATTATTAAATACAAGTGCTACAATACAATTTATTTCAATGTCAACATAATAGTATAGACATATTTATCCATAATTGTTATTTGTAAGAACTGCGATAAAAAATGAATGAAGTAGGTGTAATAAAATGAAACAGTGAGATGTATAAGAAAATTGTTTTATTTCATCATTATCCAAATTATTTAACATTTACATAAATTCTGATATTTAGAAAATACATGCAGAAAGGAGATTTAACCATGATGAGGCAATCAATAACACTTCAATTTCATATATCAAAATACAAATATTTATTACATGATTACATTAAATCAATCAATTATTGGTATATAACGATTTCATAGTGTTCATATACAAACTAAACTACTTACATAAAAATTAGACAATTTTCTCAATAAAATGGTTTATAAATATATTATGTTCACAATATGATATTTTAACCTTATTGCCGAAATCAATCGATGTCAATATTGCTTATATATTATATAAATATGTGATATTTATTATTGTACCGCAGGCAAATATTCAACACCAATAGTAAATTATAGGAAAAAAATTTTAGTGACGATTTAAATTCAAGTTTTGGGTAATGAATAAAATACAAATTGATAAAATAGTTTTTTAATTTAAAATAAAAGCCAAAGTAGAAAAAGTTGAAGGTTATTTAGTATCTTAAAGTATTAAAAAAATATTCTTGTTAGTGTTTTGATTAAGAAAAAAGGAAACTACTTTCACTAATTGGATTAATACGTAATAATATATAATAACTAGCTGGTGCCGGCGACTTCGTCCGCTTTCTCTATAGCCTATAGCCTTCCTCGATAAAAGGACTATACAATTGGAACCAGTAGTTCCTGAGATTAGCGCGTACAACCAAACAAACAAACAAACTCTTCAGCTTTATACATATATTGGTATAGATGTTAATTTTAAATTCTTGTACATCTTTTGGGCGGAAGACAAAATTCCAGTCCAAACAGATGCACCATAATATTTGTGATTTAAAATATCCCAAAAGTGAAAAAGAGCGGGTTCAATTGTGATTCTAATTAAATAATTAATTCATCCAGTACATACCTACCTCTATTTTAGAATAAGACCGTGGCTGCCATTATACTGAACGCAAACGGTCCTGGCACACTGGGCCATAAATCATGTTCCGCACGCATTGTCGATACTTTGAATGTTGCTAAGAGAGATTTTTATTTCAATTTAATCCACAATCAATTGTAAGACTAATTGGAAATGTTGCAATTGAAATTTGTTGCAGTTGGAATTGATTGTAAGCATGTTGATTTTATAAAACAAAGTCCTCCGCCGCGTCTGTCTGTTTGTCTGTTCGCGATAAACTCAAAAACTAGTGCACCGATTTTCATGCTGTTTTCACCAATGGATAGAGTGGTTCTCGACGAAGGTTTTAGTATATAATTTACAGTTACGCGGGCGGGTCGCGGGCACCAGCTAGTTTGTAATAAAACAAAAGTTTAATTTACATATTCGATAGTGATGTGATGACAAAGGCCCAGTGTGCCAACAGCGTTGGCGCATACTACTATCACAGCTTTACAATCCATACAGTTGAGCAACGCCTTTGATGTCGGGCGACGCCGCCACTCGTGTAAGTACTTCGCTGTCACGCGCTAGGGTTGTCACAAAATGGAAAATCTGCCACCGCTAACTCAACTCAACATGCAAACTGTGTGAGTTCGCCGTGGCGGCCCGCGCCGCCCGCTTCCCCACGCCAGCCTCCACCGTTAGCACAGCTTTACTATCCATACAGTTGGGTAACGAATGTACTTGCACAGAGCAACGGTGGGGGCTGGCATTTGCACAGTTTGCATTACAACTTTCAAGTCTGGCCAACTGTATGGATTGTAAAGCTGTGCTATTATTGTGAATTATCGTATCCTATCCTATATTAAAGAAAAACTTAAACAAACTATCATGTATTGTATATAATATATAATTATACAAATTAAATATATGTAGTAAAATTTCATTATTTATTCTTCGATAGAACACAATCACTAAAAGCTATTTTTACCTTTACCTAATTCATTCTATTGTTATTTGTTATTGTTAATGTTATTCTATTGTATATTTGTATAAAAATCACTTTTTTATATTACATTTATTTAATAATTAATTAATTAGTTATTACTAGTTAATCGCGATATCGCCATAATTAACAATCATATTCATTTGGAGGAGTGATGAATTATCATATAACTATAGTTGATAAGGGCGTAGCCAGGATTTTATATGAAGGGGGGGAGCTGACAAATAAAATCCTAGATTATATTGTTTTCATCGTTGTTTTAATAGTATTTGTCTAGTCACGGAGTGTGTTTTCTGCGAAAACTAGGTGGGCCATGACCTTTTCGTGGTGGGGAGGCTTACCCTCGACAATCCGATGGGGTCGCCTTTCCTCGTCCCATGGGATTGTTGTTGGGAACCAAGAAGGCCCACACCCGAGTGCTCCGTTCAGCCGAGCTCGTGGCGGAGCGCACATTGTTGATGTGCGTCCTCGCCATGCTCCATGCTCGTCCTCGCCAGCTGTCGTCGGGGGTTTGACGTTTGTTGAGGTTGAGTTTAGGGGAACAGGGAGGCCTGGGGGGTGGCCCCTGGTCCCCTGCTCGTTGTTGAGGTTCCCCCCGGCGGCTGGGGCGGGGTTTGTAGCCCTCCATGCACGTCTCATCAGCTGTCGTCGGGGGTTAAGGTGGAGTTCAGGGGAACAGGGTGGCCTGGGGGGTGGCCCCTGGTCCCCTGCTCGTTGTTGAGGTTCCCCCCGGCGGTTGGGGCGGGGTTTGTAGCCCTCCATGCACGTCTCATCAGCTGTCGTCGGGGGTTAAGGTGGAGTTCAGGGGAACAGGGTGGCCTGGGGGGTGGCCCCTGGTCCCCTGCTCGTTGTTGAGGTTCCCCCCGGCGGTTGGGGCGGGGTTTGTAGCCCTCCATGCACGTCTCATCAGCTGTCGTCGGGGGTTAAGGTGGAGTTCAGGGGAACAGGGAGGCCTGGCAGGAGGCCCCTGGTTCCCTGCTCGTTGTTGAGGTTCCCCCGGTGGCTGAGGACACAATGGACACTGCTGGTGTCCATTGTGTCCTCCCGTAACATCATGGCAGATGGTCGTGCAGGAGAAGGCGGGCACCAGCCCGTCTTCAAATGCCCTTGGGGACCTGCGCACACAGCTGGCCAGCTGTGTTGCTCGGGTGTCTCCGGGCAATCCCCCTCGTTGGCGTCAGCCTAGCCAGCAATGGCCAGGCCGCCCGAAGAGGGGGGGGGGGGGTCAGAGCAGTTGCCTCGGAAGAGCCCGTCCACCCCCCACTCAAAGGGCAAGGAGACACCGCCTAGCCAGCGGTAGGGGATTAATAAGACGGTTTCTCCGCGACAAAAAAAAGGGGGGGGGCAGCTGCCCCCCCTCGCCCGTACCTCGCTACGCCCATGATAGTTGACCGCCGTAACCATGTAAATGGTATGTGGTTACGAGGCAGAAGAAATGCTGGCGATATGGGACGACAACTCCTTCCTCCTCGTCACTGTGGCACAGCTGTTTAAATTTTGCCAAATACATACCATATCTTATGACGTTTAAATTACATTTTACCATCTACCCTATTGTTATTGTTCAAATATACTAAATTATTAGATATTTTACCGTTAATAATGTTAATACCGTTTTTCGAGTGATGTCATTTCTTCTTTATCCTGCTAGCGATCCATTCTAACCCCAAATGCAATCTGAAATTGATAACAAATATGTGTTTGTAACAAATATCTATGGTTAAGACAAGGAAACCTCAGACCGAACACAATTTTTACCGAAATGACCGCAACCTAATATCCTATGAATGCAATATTACGCAACAAATTTTTGTAGCTCATCGGAGATAACCGAACAGATTTAAAATTGGAAGGTTTTTCTTAAATATTGTGTAAAATATGAAAAAAGAAATAAAGTAGCCGATTCAAACTTTAGTGTAGAACGTATAAGTTAATTAATAAGAAGTAGTTGTCACGGAAAATTTTTATTACTTCACAGTAATAAAAAATTTCCGTGACAACTACTTCTTATTACTGTTCACACAGTAAGTTTTTTTTTTACCAGTATTTTACTAATTTTTTTCTCAGAAAATGGATTTTTTTTATAAATCTGACCAATTCAAGCTTTTTTCCATATAGTCTATTATGCACTGTATTTTTATCTAACTTGTGATTTTACTCTAAGAAGTGAAACTAGGCGACGAAAGTAACGCGTTTCTGCTAAGTCCTCGCCTTAAGATTGCCTTCGTACCGGGTTCGAATCCCGCGACCTTAACATGGGAATTGGACAGTACTGGCACACTGCGCTAAGCACGATCCCCCCCCCCCCCCCTCCCTCCAGGTGTTACGGGCCCCAGGCTACGGAACCTGTTATAACATGAAAATGTGTTACCCTTCTCCCGTGAGAGCGCAGCAAGCTTGTATGTGCCACGGATGTTGTTTTATCGAAGTTAAATCCAACTGCTCCGATATCTCCGCAGCGCTCATGGATCCCTTCACGTCCTGTCATTTCATTTCATTTCATTTATCAATCAGTACTAATAATAAATCTGTAAGGGTTGGTCATGGAGTAAGTTACTTTGTTTTCAGAGATATCGTGTTTATAGGCTCTATACATGATGTATGTATGTATGTATGTTCCTCCACAACTTAAACGAATTAACTGATTTTCATGAAACTTGATAGATAAACATTTAGACATACAAGACACAGGATAGAACTTCGCCCGCGTAAAAGAAATAGATAAAAACCTATTCATAACAAGTGTACATATAAAATTTCATTAAAATCGGTTTAGCCGTTTCGGAGGAGTATGGCAACTAACACTAGTAGCTAATCCTTACTAATATTATAAACGTGAATGTGAGTTTGTTTGTTAAACTTATCACCGATCGGCGTGAAATTTTGCATACACGTTGTCTGGGACACCAGAAAGGACATACCTTCATCCAGAACGCGGACGAAGTCGCGGGCACATGCTAGTAATACATAAGATAATTACATCCCGCCCCACCACCATCAAATAGACTAGCTCCAAGCACTTATAAAGTTTCAAAGAGAAACATATTATATACTAGCTGGTGCCCGTGACTTCGTCCGCGTTCTCTATAGCGTATAGCCTTCCTCGATAAATGGACAATCCAACACAAAAATATTTTTTCAATTTGAACCAGTAGTTCCTGAGATTAGAGCGTACAGCCAAACAAACTCTTCAGCTTTATATATTGGTATATAGATGTTACAAATAATGTATTTAATCAAAGTTGACCTACATTTTAGATGTTAAGAATTTAGAAGGCAATTAGTAAAGACACGTATTAGTATCACAAAGTGGGACACGAGATTTACAAGGTTTCCAATATGATACTAAATGTGTCCAATCGATTTTCTTCCTATTTTGTAAATGATACAAAATTCGAGTACAAATAGATAATGATGTCACGAGACACACCTTGAAAAGTCGGGCCGTGGAACGTGACTGATAAAAACTATTAATTAAACATTTAACTAGAAAACCTTCTTGTAACATATTTCACAATTATGGTGAGGTGAGGTGATAAGAGGTGATTTAGTATGGAGAGGTGACCTGTTTGTTGGCGAACACGAGGAGACAAGCGCGGCTGAGTTCCTCGTGGTTGAGCATCGAGTGCAGTTCGTCGCGACAGATGACGAGCCTTTGCCGATCAGTCGAATCAATCACCATTATCACAAACTGAAAAATTACAATTTTTTATTTTGCAATATACCTACTCCAATACACCTCTAACAACTAATATAGACTCGCATTGTTCTTAGCTCATCAATACTAATAATAAATCTGTTGGTCATGGAGTAAGTTACTTTGTTTTCAGAGATATCGTGTTTATAGCCTCTATACATCATACTGAAACTAAATTGACCATTTTAAGAAATTTTTTCTGTATGTATGTATGTATATATGTATGTCCCTCCATAACTCTTAAACTAATTAACTGATTTTCATGAAACTTGGTAGATAAACATTTAGACGTACAGGACACAGGATATGCTACTTTTTTCCTTTTCAACGCGGACGAAGTCGCAGGCACCAACTAGTTTAATATAAAACTAGCTGTTGCACGCGACTTTGTTCGCGTATCTTTATAAAATATAGCCTATGTTACTCGCTGATAAATAAGCTTTCGGAGCCTATTCAATGCAAACACACAATAAAATCCTAGGTCCTAGGTCATTTTATTGAGCAATTTTGAATCGACTGTGCAACAAATAGGAAGACATCTTTATTAGAAATAGCCAATGTGAATTAATTCCAATGGCTTTGTTACAAGTTTCCCTGAATTGAATAATTACTTCACAGTTTGAGAAATATGTAGGTAATTGTCCGAATGCAAGCCGTTTACACTCTGACAAATTATTTCTTACAATCTTCCATTTTAAACTTAAATTAACATCTACCTACATCTTTATCTGCCATCACATTCACAATTCACAAATTCAATTAATATACACTTACAAATAATATGCACTTGACAAAATTAAATAAAATAAAACTGCATTGTAGTCAATTAGGCAGCCCGTCTGTGTCTGAAACAACAGCATGTGTGCTTTTGTATTTCAGTGATTGAGTAAAGAATTCCTTCCTCTGTTAAACCTACTATAGTTGGCAGCCACCAACCATCTGTAAATGTGATTTTGTATTATGATAGGTATGGAGTAACTATCAGTATAGTTACCTCGCTGTTGGTGTAGTAAGTGTTCCAGGCGGACCTGAGGGTCTGCTGTCCGCCGAGGTCCCACATGACGAAGCGCAGATTCCTCCACACGACCTCCTCCACGTTGGAGCCGATGGTGGGCCGCGTGTGGACCGCTTCTCCCAGCAGCAGTTGGTACAGTATCGTCGTCTTCCCCGCGTTGTCCAACCCCACCAGTACCAGCTTGTGTTCTGTCAACAATTGCTCTCTTTCTAAATTCTACCCACATTTTTCATTATTTATTTATTTTACATACTAAGCCTTGTACGTGTTTAACGTTTTCATCCGGCTATTAGTTTTAAGTTTCTCACTCACCTATTTGTTAGAATATGAGTAAATATTTTTCTAAACCGAAATCTTAAATAAAGTTTGTCATGACAGCTCGTGAATATTATTAATCAATACTAATAATAAATCTGTAATAATAAATAATATGTATGTATGTATGTTCCTCCAAAACTCTTAAACGAATTAACTGATTTTCATGAAACTTGAACAGACCTTGCCCCTTTTGACTACCATTTGTTTCCATCGATACAGAACGCTCTCACTAGAATACGCTTTAAGTTACAACAGGGTGTCAAAAATTAGTTCGATTCATTCTTGGCTTCAAAAGATGAACGCTTCTTCCACGACGGAATTCATAAATTAGCAAAAAGATGGGGAAAAGTAGTGGCTAGACAAGACTCTTCTTTTACCATTAGAAGCCGACATTATCCCTGATGAACATAGGCTACTTTTTACCGCGGTAAAATGCTTCATTCCTACGGGAAAACGTGTAATAGGACAACGGGTAGTAAGAATTATCCTTCCGTACTTATCTTTTTCACATAACTTCTAAACGGCTGAACCGATTGGGTTGAAATTTTATTTGGGTACTTCGATGGTTTCGTGGATGATATAAAAATACAATTGGACCTGGTAGGTGGCGCTGCTGTCGGTATGTCAATTGTCAACTACTAAGCGGCTTGACCGATTGGGTAGAAATTTTGTATGTGTATTTACATGGTTTCACAGACAGGAATGTATTATATTTTAGAAAAGTTACGCGGACGAAGTCACGTGCAACAGCTAGTAATCCATATAAACGTTCAATATTAAAGTTTTAAAATTATTTATATTATTATTAACTAGCTGGCGCCCGCGACTTCGTCCACGTTGAAAAAGAAAAAGTAGCCTATCCCGTGTCCTGTACGTCTAAATGTTTATCTACCAAGTTTCATGAAAATCAGTTAATTCGTTTAAGAGTTACATACATACATACAATACCTACACTTACAGATTTATTATTAGTATTGATGATTGTAGCTTGTAGCTGATCTTGAACAAAATTTCTTAGAGCTTTTAAGCCTTCGGCTTCAGCTTAGGTTGTGGCGATAACCGATTAATCGGCTTCGGCTTTGGCCAGAAATCTAGGTCGGACACTAGTTCTAACTTACTCTAAAAGTGAAATATGTTTAAATAAGTAATAATAATACTTAACAAAATGTTAAAGATTAGCTCAAAATAGTAATTAGCAACAAACTATCCTGTGAGTCATATGCAAATAGTTTTAGAAGGAAAACTATTTATAAACAATAAATATAACATCCTAGTCGAGTCGAGTGTGATTTACACTAGAATATGCTCATTTACTAGCAGATTTTGTACTTATGAACACTTCAAATTAACTAAAGGGACGAATTAGTCATCTATATATAAAAAGGCAATGTATGTGAAAACCGATGAACCGATTTTGATAAAATTTTCAGACAATCTTCATATTAGTCCAGCGGGTGATCCTGTGAAGTTTGGTAGCAATCGGCCGGGAACGAAGTCACGGGAACAACTTCTTGTAAATATTACTTAATCATTTATGGCCAGTTGGAAGAAGGTGAAATGTGTCTAGGTAGAAAGTAAATTAACTATTAGCACTAACCTTCATTACCGAAGAGGCTCCAAATCTTCGATATGAGTAAGCCCATTGTCGGAGTCTGTAGCGAAATAGGTCAAGAAGACAAAGCAACCTTATGGTAGACCATCGCAATAACTCTCTCATGTCCTGACCATACTGACCATATCGCTCTCTACGCAACAATGCAACACTACACTACTAAACTTTTTATTTTACTGCTTTGTACGGTCGGCGATCCCTGTTCACAATTAATTATGTTAAAATTATAATTTTTAAACGTAATATCTCCTTTTTCAAGTCACTTCAATCAATCGGTCGGTCGGTCAACTGATGAACTGACTCAACTGACTGACTGAGCAGTTGTGTGTGACACTTGTGACATGAAAACGTCAAATTTGTCATCTATTTGAACGTTTTGTTGTACGCTAATTAATATTATGTACCTTTAATTTAAGCACAAGGAAAACTCTGTAGGACGAATAATTCTCTTGTTATCAAATAAATATAATAATAGTAAGGAAGGAAATCGGATTTATGACTGTGATATTGCTTTGAGGAGTCTAATGTCAACAACGGAAATGTTTCTTAATGTTATGTCACTGTCACTGTCATTGTTATCAGGCTGTCCCATACAAATGACAAATAATTTCGTGTACCATTTTTGTTTGAAACGCAGCCCTCGGAAGTGTTCAGAACTAATTTTGGCGTTGGCGTATTTTTATTCCATCTAATTTTATAATTTTAGTTCGAATTACTTTCACTTCATAACCACTATAGCTTACAGCGCCAAAATTTAGTTTAAGAACTTTAGCTTTAAGGTTAAATAAAATTATTTTTTGCTTTTCAGTTATTTTGGCGGTTTAATTTTTCGTTAAAAAGTTAAGTTTTTATGCTACATAGCTGATTAACGTAGGTATTGTATGTATGTATGTTCCTCCAGTTATGGAGTTATCTTAAGCGGGGTTGACACGGTACGAGCGCACTCGTACGAGTCAGCTCGTATAGGAGTGTACTCGGATTAAGCGGGGTTGACACGATACGAGCGCACTCGGATTACACTCGGATGCTAATCGTAGCGTGTAAACGAGGGATCCGAGTTCACTCGGATGACAGCGTCCGATCAGAGTGGACTCGGACCGTGCTCTATTCGTACGAGCGTACTCGGATCAAATATTAAAAACAAAATGGCGTCAAATGAAATTTTAGATGCGTTGGGAGTAAAAAAAAGGGGAATGAGCGCGATACGCTTAGATTTGTGGAATTGTATGAATTAGAAGAAGTTTTGTGGAACATACGGCTGCAAAACTATAAAAATAAATCATAAATTAGCATATCTGCCACTATTTCTATTTCTCGCAGCAGCAGATCAGTCGTCATTTTGCCAATCTAGACCAACTCAACTAACGACAAACGCTACTCGGACACTGTTGAACTCGTATGGTGGGAACTGTAATCCGAGTACACTCCTATACGAGCTGACTCGTACGAGTGCGCTCGTACCGTGTCAACCCCGCTTTACAGTTCCCACCATACGAGTTCAACAGTGTCCGAGTAGCGTCGTTTCTCGTTAGTTGAGTTGGTCTAGATTTGCAAAATGATGACTGATCTGCTGCTGCGAAAAATAGAAATAGTGGCAGATATGCTAATTTATGATTTATTTTTATAGTTTTGCAGCCGTATGTTCCACAAAACTTCTTCTGATTCATATTAATTCCACAAATCTAAGCGTATCGCGCTCATTCCACTTTTTTTTCACTCCAAACGCATCTAAAATTTCATTTGACGCCATTTTGTTTTTAATATTTGATCCGAGTCAGCTCGTACAAATAGAGCACGATCCGAGTCCACTCTGATCGGACGCTGTCATCCGAGTGAACTCGGATCCCTTGTTTACAGTTTACACGCTACGAGTAGCATCCGAGTAGTAATCCAAGTGCGCTCATACCGTGTCATCCCCGCTTTAGCGCCTCTTTTACAAACGTCAAGTAGGACAAACTGTCATTTAAAGTCACCGGTAACCGGGGATAATGGAGCTGATATACCTTTGTTTGTACGGTAAACGTCCAAACATTAAATAGTATGGTGCAAAAACTACACCAATACCCAAACATGACGTTCATTTGGACTGAGATCTCGTTCCTAAACACTTGGTGGGAAAGGTCGCATCCCGTCAAACAAAAGGTCTCTCTTTTCCAATAAATCTTCATATAAACGCAATGATATAGCATAGGCAGAAGGCCATTACGCCTTAGTACATTTTTTTGACATTATAGTATCACAATAATTTATCATACTTAAAAACAATATTTTCTTTGAAAGCTAGAAATAGTTACAAATCCGGAAGTTTACGTTAAATTCGTAAATATTCTTATGAATTTATAATATGATTTCATAAATGTGCTGTGAAAATACTTTTACTTTATTGTTAAAAAGAACATTATCTAAATTACTGAACCGATCTTGATAAAACTTCGTAAACTTGTGTATGGTGGTCCAACTTAAAAGATAAAAGGATAGTTTTTATTTTGAAATTAAACGAAGCCGGGAGTGTGTAGCTAGTAGATATAATAATATATGATATACACAAATGATTTTATATTAACAAAAGAAATAGTTATAGTTGATATTAATAGCCTATTATAAATCTAATTAGAAAATTGGAATCGGGTTTTAGTTGTAGGTTGTGGGCTTGGGCTTGTAGGTTTAGCTCGGTGGGTTATGTTTCCTGGAATACAAATTCCTTTTCCTTCCTAACTTAGTAAACCAAGTTAGCATTAACAACAGTTATAATAATTTTTGAGGTGAACTTAGTTCACCATGCAAAAAATATGATATTTTTATTGCATCATAATGCAACTTTATAATGTGAATTTGTGATGCTTAGTTACTTATTACTAATCCATTACATAGTCTCATGGTCACACTCAGGGAAATTGTGATGTTCGTTACATCTTTGTGATGATGGTTGAAATGAATCACCGGTCTCAGTGCCATTCCCCCAATGGAACCAAGTGATAGCGCGATATACCTGCCGGTGGAGCGACATCTCTCCATTTTAAATTGATTCAGATATGCAAAACAATCGGAGTCATATTGCGATGTCACTCACAGATGGCATTGCATTAAAACATTACACAAACAATGTCGGCTTCATGTTGCGCAAACGCAGCTCGAACAACATTTAGCGCCGGGAGCGTGTAGCTAGTAGATATAATAATATATAAACAAATGATTTTATATTAACAATTAACAAAAGAAATAGTTATAGTTGATATTAATAGCCTATTACAAGCGCCTCTTTCACAAACGTCAAGTAGGCCAAACTGTCATTTAAAGTCACCGGTAACCGGGAATAATGGAGCTGATATACCTTTGTTTGTACGGTAAACGTCCCAAACATTAAATAGAAAATAATAAAAAAAAAGCGGCTATCGAATGATGCAGTAAACCGAGTGCATAATTCAATATAACAGAAAATGTTTTCTAAAAGTAACTATTCATCACTTTACTTGTATTTTGTGAAAGAGGCCTTAAACGAATTAACTGATTTTCATGAAACTTGGTAGATAAACATTTAGACGTACAGGACAGGATAGTCTACTTTTGTCTTTTTCAACGCGGACGAAGTCGCGGGCACCAGCTAGTAGTTTATAAATTTTCAATAACCTTTCTGTTAGTACCTAACCTACATGGAATTTTTTAGGAAGGCTAAGCACTTATAGTGCCGGCCTAAATAATTAATTGAATTATAATAAAATTAGCGTCCGTATGGTCCACTTGATGGATATCGGTAGTCTTGGTAGTTTCTCCCAACTTCGTATGTAAAATAATAGGGTCGAAAACCAGGTACCTAAACCTGAAACTACTAGAAAGTATTTGCTCTAGTTCGTACCATTCCACAATCTTATATGCAGAGGGCTTTTTGTAGATGAAATGAAATCTTTTCTTCCTACTTCGTTAATCACACGCTTAGGTAAGACTATCGCTAAGATAATTATATGTTTTTTATGATATTTTGTCATAAGCTAGTTTTAGAAATTTTAAATTAGATAAGCTGGTGTCCGCGACTTCGTTCGTCCGCGTTGAAAAATGAGATAAATCTGACATTTTTTTTTACAAAAATAAATCAATTTAATAATCTACCTATATAAAATATCAAAATCAACCTATATAAAAAAATAACTGTAAATAGCTACATAAGGAACAGTCATGTTCCTTATGGATTCCTCGCTGCACCAATTTTGATAAGATTTTCAGGTTTTGGCTAGATGAGCATTAAGGATAAGGTCTAGGTAAGTGAAAAATGTATAACATGTAAAGTTAATTTTTTTTATTTCCGGTTTTATTTTATCTACGTATGAGTAATAGCACTTATTATAGTAGGCAAAAGCAAATACAGTGCTAGTATTTATCTAACTAGCATGTTATCAATTTTATGATTAATTAATTACTTAAAATAACTATTAAATTTGTAAGTCATACCATACATAACTATAACTATAAAAAATAGGTACCCACATTATAAGATACTTGTATTGTACAATCCAAAAAATTAAAATAAATACCTACTTAATAAAAATATGTATTACCACATCAAGAATTGGTCTAAAAAAATCAAAATCTAGATATTTTTCTTATTTTCCAAAAATTCGGTTATGGACTATAAATATCTGTATATATGTTTATACATTTTAATCCAGACTTTCTGTTAAGTTTGGTTTTTGGGTCGATTGATGATTAGAATTCATACTTAGTTGTTGTATTTAAAAATGTATCCTAAGAGTCAACAATTCCATAGGCGAGAAATTATTTTGATTAATGTACAAAGTCTGCGCACCCTGATTAGTACCGGCTAAGTTAGTTCTGTAGACACCGCTCACGTGGTGATGTAATATTTTCTCAAGAGAGAATTGATGTTCGCTGTTACAGCGAAGATTAAAATCGTAAATGAATGCACATGAAAAGCTCTGCTTATGCAGAATCATGAGAGCTGTATTCGAAGACATTTTCATCACTTCGCCTGCATTTAAATCGATTCTGTAATTGAACAGGGTAACATCGCAGGGAAACGACGTCTTTATTAAGGGTAAATATGAATAATAACAGAGCTCAGATTTCTTTCTATCCACGAGATATATGTCGAGGGCTGTGTTCAAAGAATTCGCCAGACGGATTGCCGCTAAGCTAGGCAGATTCAGCTCATTTTGAGTGGCAAATCGACTTTTAGAAGTGCTGCGAAAATTTTCCAGAAGCACAATGTGTCTATGTGTCGTTTTACTGCTGTCTGCTAAACCTTCGTTCGATCCGCGACCATCATTAAACAGTACTCTTCTGTCCAACATTACGGTCAGTTGACCTTCTTGCAAAGCAGTGACACCTTGAGCGTGGTCAGTAATTATAGTGAACCTAGATTTACGGTCCTGTATGTAGGTCATGCTCGTAAATGGGTATAAGTTGGATTCGAGTCGTCTGCTAATATTCAATATCCGTGCAGTGTATTGAAAGCTGTTGTTGTCTGTGATTATTTCTGGCGAATTTCCATTTGCTATATCAGTTTGTATAGAAAGAAATAACTCGAGTTCCCTATTCTTTGGCGATACCTCGTAATCAACACTAGTCTCTAAGTAAAGCGTATTTGACAAGATATTATTAGCGAGATTAAAATATTTCAGAGAATGTTGTAGCAGACGGCCAAATACGCAGATGATTTGTGTTGTTATATGCCCATAAATAATCAAAACAATTTTTTCTTTAGAACCAACTCTGTAAGGTAATATAATATCTGCTATCGGTTTCGAATTATTCGTCTTAAATAGAAACATCCCGGCGTTATCATGAGAACTTCTGAATGCGCCGAAATCTATCGTAACAGTTTTTTCGGTATTACTCTCTTTTTCCACGACGGTTTTTAAAAATCCAGATAATTCGTCAAATACAAACCTGTGCTTATAGCTTTCTAACTGTATGTCTCCCGGTCCAACAGGTTCGATGGTAAATGGGAATGTCATGGCATTGTTATTAACTTCGTCAACTTTGCAGTGCGAACAATATATAGACGCAACGTTTTCTGTTTTTCCATAAGATGCTTTTATTTTATATAATTCAAAAGTTAATGGCGATATCTTAACTTCGAAACTTATTTTATAAAATCGCTGTGAAATGGTTATGTAATTTTCAGAATTATATTTCCACATAGGATTGATTTGAATAATGACGTCCTTTTTATTATGATTAATTATTCTAATGTTGGGATTAGTTGTTGCAAGTTCTATTATTTCGGTGTTCTCGTGGCCTAACGAATTAAATATGAAGAATTGATCTCCAGCAGATACAGTTTTGAATGTGGAGAAGACTTCTCCCTCGTGATACAAATATTTTTGCACATAAACCGTTTTGTTATGTTCAGAGTCAGTAGTCAGTAAGCTCGCGGTTACCTCTTGTATATGCCAACAATCTTTTAAGGTGGTCAATATTTGCTTATGTGCATATCTGAGCGTGTTTGCTGTTAAAGTACCACTAACTACGTTACGGTCTGACAACCTGGCAACAGTCTCTCTGGATTTTGCTAAAAGTTCTATTATTTCAACCATATTAATTTTTTGAAATGCATTGTCGCTAACCGAGAATGTCACCAAAATCTCTGTCGTCCGAAGCGTAGATTGAAGACGTCTTAGCATTATCTTGAATAGAGGTCTCGAAGTAAAAAAACCGGTCCAATAAGCGGGACTTCCCGATTGCAAATCAGCAAAATTAAGAAAGTCTCCCTTCAAGGTTGGATATACTTTATGCTTTTCTAAGATCGAGTCGAAGTAGTCTTTCGCGGTGCCAAACTGTAACGTCGCTTTGTATATATCTCTATTCGCGTTAAGAAAATCAATTATTTTTTGATAATTATTAAATTGATAATCAAACTCTGCTTGAGACTCGTAACGATATGGACCCCCCAAAGGAGCGATTATAGTGTTATGCGATGTTATTGTTCCAGTTTTGGAGTATTGTTCAAGCAGCAATTCGGATTTCTCTTTCAGGTTGTAACTGTTAATATCCATATTCTTGTTTGGTTTCGCGAAGTTGAAATCTGTAATGCAGATGGTGTGATTCGGTCCGCACGCTCTAAATCCGTCCGAATTGAATTGCAGATAATGTGTGAGAACTGAATGTTTTGGAACACGATCTGCTCCTATTTTGTCAAGAACGTCATTCAGAAGTGTATTTGGCTTTATATCGTCGTCCCAGTTTTGTAACCAAATGAAGTCACTATGCTGATACTCTGCTAAATATTGTTCTACTGAATAGTGGACATTTGTTATGATTATTTTGGATATACCTAAAGCAGATAATAAATAGGTCATGGTGGGGCTATGCGTCACAGTGTTTGTTAACCAAGCTACTTGTGGAGAATATTTCAATTTTTCTTTGAGCCAGTGATGACCTGAAAATGAAATTATAATAATCTATCTATAATTGAAATGAAGTTTCTATATAAAAATAAATATACCTTCGATGAACTGATGTACAAGTCCAAATAAATCTGTAGTCGCTTCATCTGTCTCCACCCAATGGCCGGTGGTTATTTCGAAACGCCCTGCTTTCACTAGTCTTTGTAAAGTCTGTATGGAAATAAATATTAATGGTCACTATCACCATCTATAAATCGGCCATTGTTAAAGAAAGTGACTTACTGCACGGTACTTCCGATTAGCATTTTTCCACCAATAACTTAGATGCGATACTTCGTTCCAGGAAAACGTATGATTAGTGTAAAAATTCAATTTCTTGATGACGTTATTTATTATTTTACTAACAGCATTACGATGATATTGCTCGAATGACTTTTTCCATATTGAGTCTACGTGTGACCTGGGAACTATTATCACCTGTTAGAGCAACAAATAAACATTTCACGTCATGAACCTGTATCATTAAAAAGAATAATGCTTTTTAGGTATACATACTTTTAACGGTGGCCAATTTACTTTTCTCAGAAGTGCTTCATAGCGACTATCAAATATACGATTCCAATAATGTTTTGCTGACATCCATGAAGGCTGCAAAGAAAGAAAGCAGGCTATGTCTTACAATAAGGCGGTGAATTAAAAAAAAACTCGGTGTTAGAAGCAAATTACCTCAATGTCTAATTCAGAAAACATTATTTGCGCATCAATATCTGCAGCCGTTTCCTTAATAATTGTGCATGCGATAGGACCTTCTGAAGTTGTGTAATTATATAAAGAATTCAAAACGACATTTCCAGGTGTTTCTTCGACCAAATAATCGGGGTTATCATTGCTTGGTTCAATGTCTGGATAACCGTCATTAAATTTGCTAATATTATAATGATCTTTCCTATTCATAAAAATTCCATTTAAAAATAAGGAACCGTCATAAGTCGACTCGGTTGTTCGATACTCGTAGTCTGGAATTTGATCGACGTTTTCTTTATCGCTAATTAATTGTTGAACTTTCCCTGTGTTGGCAACTTGCGCGTTTAGGGAATTCTTTTTTTTTGTATATGATGAAGTGCTCACCGACGCAGACAAGTCATAAAATTGATCCACGACAATATTTTTATTATATCCATTGTTATCCAGCTCTGAGGTTAGATTAAAAAAAGAAATATTCCTTGGTGCTCTAACTTCGTCTTTCGTGATATCTTTCTTATAAGGAAATTTATTGGGATTTGAATTATTGGAGGACAAAACAATGGTAGGCATCTTGGAATGCGCTCTATTATTGAAGTATAGTGTGTTACTATTATAAAAATTGTGATTTTCAAGTCTTTTTGGGAAATGAGAAAATTGAGTAGAGTTTGTCCAAGCAAAGTTTCCATCGTCGCTGCTGAAAGGCTTCTGCACCATTTTGGCATTATTGCGAACGATCTTTCGTAAAGCTGAAACATAGTAAAGTAAGGCAGGAAGTAAATAGGAAGTTTCTATAGCAAGCAAATAACACTGAAAATTTTAAGTTTTAAAACTTACTTTTCTCGTAACACATAAGTTGGTGGGGTATCAACAGTAAGATAATGAATACTTGAAAGGGAAATCGTTTGGTCGGCATGATCGAATAGACAACAACCGCAGACTGACGGCTCGTCTTTGTGTTTCACAAGTTTAAGGATGTTTAAAAAGGGAAATTTACAACAAAGAATTGTTTTCCTATCACGTTTCGATATCTACAACTACTCAACACGAATAATTCGATCCGATGCAAAAAGTTTACATAATTCCCTAAGTTGGAATTTAGTATACAAGTATCCCCTAAATTGCGAACATAGTACCTTGTTTAGTCGTAGTATTAGTAGACAATCTCCGTACACTAGACAAAGACGAAGTGGGGCAACTGATAAGTTAGCGACTTAAGGTAGAGGTATTTAGCAATGATTCAATAACACAGGGATTGTAAGTATAAAGATTCCGTTCATTATCAATTTATCTGTCGAGAACAAACAACTCCATCATCCGGGCCTCAATGAAAGGAATTACGTCACAAAGCTATTTTTCAAGAGTTTTACAGGATTCTGGGCCTTATTAACAAAGCACGTGGGACCTGTGAAGACTACTCCCGCCGGATTTCACCTATGACCGTTGATTTCACCTCCGTGCGAAGCTTGGAGCAGGTCGCTACTCGCTAGTATATCCCTCCATAGAAATCTTTAGTAAAAGGTTATGGTTTGAAAGGAAACCAGAGTATTAGTATTAGGTTGGCCGCCACTTGGTTGCTACAGCTGCCCATTAACATAAGTAAGCCACCTATGTTAATGGGCATCGAACGAGGAACCCATCGAGGACTAGGGTAAGTAATTTAGCTTAAATCCTGGACTCTTGGCTGTCGGCATAGGCTGATAGCCGAGCGTCCAAAACCCCCCCTGATCCGCGTAACGCGGACTTTGTCGTGATCGCTGATCTCCAATAGGGAACATCTTTCGCTTCCACTGCTTTCCAGCTGGGAGGCCGATGGTTGCGTACAGACTGCATGCAATGCAATGCAACGGAGGCATTCCCGTGAACTGTCCACGCCTCGTCACGTGTCAGTGTGTAAGATCTGGAATACGAGTAACATATACCACCACCAATTCGTAACCTTCACAGTTTGCACGGGTTCAAAACCAAATTGAAACTTTTTCTTAAAAACGGCAGAAGCAACAGGAAAATTTAATATCATTATTAGCATAATTATTTACAATTATTGTTATACTGTATATATAAATTAATTAATATATTTAAAATTTTATTTGCTTATTATTCATTTATTTATGTTATTATATACTGCTATTATATTTGTCTAGTGATATACATATATGATTTATTTGTAACATTACGGCCTTGGCGGACGTCAGCGGAAGATCAGCGCTATATGTGACTCGTTGCACACAGCACACACAGCATAATTATGCTGAGTTATACTGGTGCATGCACAGGCAAATATGGCAGCATGGCAAGTATTGCCAATATGATCAAGTATTTTTTGATTGCTCTTGTT
The DNA here is from genome assembly GCA_945859745.1 of Synanthedon formicaeformis. Taxonomy (NCBI): domain Eukaryota; kingdom Metazoa; phylum Arthropoda; class Insecta; order Lepidoptera; family Sesiidae; genus Synanthedon; species Synanthedon formicaeformis. The sequence continues at coordinate 155,483 of OX243953.1, read as the reverse complement.
CTTGTATTGCATGTGCTATTTGTATTGACTCAATAAAATTTCTTTTCTTTCTTTCTATTATAAATATGCCACTCGAGCCAAATTCCAATATGTATAAGGTCAAATGAAATTATTACAACAGTACAATAAAATAATTAATGCTTACTTTACGCATGCGCCCACATTACTGCACGAAGTTCGCCTCGTGCCTTGTAGCAAACGTTTAACCAAAACGGGGCGGTTTGGTCGCGATTATTGATCCAACTCACCCCTGCATTTCACTTTACTATAACTACTGGGCTTACGTTACTATAGTGCAGTCGGTATGCACTATTAAACAAATTTATATGTGTGTATCTAGTGATGGAAACATATAGAATGGTGAGTGTATATGTTGTGTTATGTGGGACATATTTGTGTAGGTAAGTAGTACGAAGTAGTTTAAAGGGAACAAATATTCCAGGACACAAGTGCTATGACCACGTCGGGGTTACTCGAATGGGAGCTGTCTTTGCCCTCGGACCAAATAGTATCGCACGGGTGGTATCACGGGGCTCTTAGTCGTACGGCAGCCGAAAATCTTCTGCAGCAAGACCGCGAATTCTTAGTGAGAGATTCCTCCTCTCAACCGGATAACTATGTGCTCAGCTGTCGATCTAACGGCCAGCATTTACACTTTGTGATACAGCGAGTAAGTATATTCAAACTCATCACTTATTATAAAGAAAGCAGCCATAAGAAGACAATCAATTTTATTATAGCCTACTAGCTGGCGCCCGCGACTTCGTCCGCGTTGAAAAAGAAAAAAGTAGCCTATCATGTGTCCCGTACGTCTAAATGTTTATCTACCAAGTTTCATGAAAATCAGGTGATTCGTTTAAGAGTTATGGAGGAACATACATACTTACATACATACAGAAAAAAATCTAAAAATGGTCAATTTAGTTTCAGTATCATGTATAGAGGCTATAAACACGATATCTCTGAAAACAAAGTAACTTACTCCATGACCAACCCTTACAGATTTATTATTAGTATTGATTGGGTTTTTGAATATATACCTATTTTTTTGTGATAAATGGAAAGATCATAAATATAAAAGTTTTATAACAAAACAAGTTATCTAAAATATAAATCTAATATATAAAATTCTCGTGTCACAGTGTTAGTTGTCATACTCCTCCGAAAAGGCTTAACCGATTTTGATGAAATTTTTTTTGTATATTCGGTATGGCTGAGAATAAGTTGTAAACTATTTTTTATACCCCTAAGTGAATTTTTTGTATGGAAAAATTAATGTCATCTACTGGTGCTGTCCTATGTCTTGAATAAATATTTTTTTTGCAGATCGTAATCCACCCGGAAACGGTTTACGAAAGATACCAATATCAGTTTGAGGATGAAGCCTACGACACGGTAACCGATCTGATCACGTCTTATGTTGGTTCTGGCAAGCCCATATCAGCCGCCTCCGGGGCCAGGATTCAATATCCTGCTAACAGAGTCGTCCCCCTCACCAACTATACTCCAGCCGAAGACGCCAACTCCATCGTATCACCCGCTGGCGATGGATCGCCATATGGAAACCCTTACAGTCTTTACAGTCACTTTGCAGCGAAACCGGGAATGCAATTGCGATTGCCCTTTAAAAAACAACGTTCCCATTCACTAACTCCAATCGATATAAATCAACATTCGACCCATGGCAAAAGCGCAAGCGCCGACGGCGTCATACAAAGTCAGACGAGTAAGCATTTGAAGGTGTTCTCTAATGACAACTCTAACGCTTGGGACGTTAATCTGCCCACCAGTCCTCCGGCTAAGCCAGCACGATACGACGGACCAAAGGCGGACGACAGAAGACTTGAACTCCAAAGATTATACCACGTATCAGGCTCCGATTCAGGCAACGGATCGGGTGATTCGACACAAAGTTCCGCACATAGTGATCCAAATAAACCTAGAAACGATTCTGACTACAATTTGATAACGCCAACAATAAAGCAACAGTTTGACTATGATTTGACCGAAGCTAAACTATTGCAAACGGAAAATTTAGATTACGTCGTCGAATCTAGAATAAATCTGGAGAACTATCAGTCGCAAATTATACCAACAGGTCTCACCAAGCCCTTGGAGTCGCAGACTTTGCACACCATTAAGTTACTACTGCGTACGTCCGGACCGCGTATTTTGGCGAATCATATGACAAAAGTCGATTTGCAGTTTCTGCTGGAGGAGTCTATACAAATCGAGGGCCTTGATAAGACGGCGTCTGGACTAGAGTTGTGTTTTTTACCACAGGGCCGCCCGTTACGTTTGGACATCATTGAAAGGTACGCCGCCTAGTCTTATTCTTCTTTTATAGAGAAGAGGCTTTACCGACACCTCAATATGCTATAGCTTCCTCACTCACTCCTCATATATTAGTAGGTATACAATATTTATAAAGGCATCACAGTTTTAGCCCCGACGTGATTCAACAGCCATAATGAGTACCCACTATTTACCCAATTGATAAATTGGAACTTGAATGAAGGGTTAACGTTGATTAAACTTTTTAGGGTGGAGACTTTCCGGCTATTAATAGCCGTGACAATTCTCACGTGCCAAACGGATCGGCAACGTGCAGATGCTATTAATGATTGGATTCTATTGGCCGTAGAAATAAAGACAGCTCTTGGAAATCTGTACGGATTTTCGGCTATAATGTTCGGCTTGTGTATGCCTCAGGTAATTAGCACCATTTTTATCATCAAATATATTAAAATTCAAACAAATGACGTAAAATCCAAAATGTTTTCAATTGCAGGTGGAATGTTTAGAAAACGCTTGGAATATTTTGAGACGAGTTTACACAGATAATGCTTTTATGTTCGAAGCGAAACTGCGGCCATGTTTCAAGAGTATGAACGAAGGAACAAATCCAGTGCCACCGAATACTACAACTCCGCACGTTCTGCCAGCAGTTCTGTGCTTCCATTTATTCGGTATTACCACATTGATCTGAACTATAGATGCGGCGTAGCAAGCAGAAAGCCCCGAAATCTTTGGTAGTATTAAAATCATACTTACGAATTTACTGAGAGATTGACACGCAATTCCAAATGTATATTGCTTTTATAAAAAGAAACTAGTTAAAAGTGTTTTGTACTAACGCATCATGTATACTACACAACGATATTGACTAGCTTACAAGCAACAAACCGCTAGCCGATGGTACATCTGGGTGTAATACAACACGTGTTATGTTTCACAGGGCCGCATTTGGAAGCGTGTAATTTAAAAATACGTAATATAATTTAATTGGATGTTTGATATAGAAATGAGACAACAAATAGTACGTGATTAAATGAATATTTAATAATAATCCGCGGTTTCGATTACAGCTGTTAAGAAGAAACCGCAAGAAACATAGTGTTCTTAACAAATTAGTGAAAAATAACCATATGTTTAATTATAGTTACTTCAAAACTTATTATTTTTTATGTAATTATATACATACTATTATGATCTCTTATTGTTCCACAAATAAAATAAGCTTATTGAACTTTTGCCGCTTTGTGAGTTGTTGTGTTGATCTGTGTCATAATTTATGGAAAGTACTGCTGTATTTACTATTTTCCGATATCCCTTAAGATTCGTGTAAAAGTCATCATGATGGAAATGCGTAGAACATAAATAACACTTGAATTTGTTGGATTCCAATATTCATCGCCCCTTTGAGTACGTAATAAAATTGTCCGTTTTTCTCTTCTTATTAGGTTAATAGGAAATCTATTATAAACATATTATTACTGAATATCAATCGAAGTATTCACGCACCAATTTAAACACAAGCATTAAAATGTAGTACAAAACAAACAAAATTATTATTTTTATTTAAAAATATTACAAGTGCGGCCCTGGATCAACCATCAAACATATTGAAATTATAAGTATATTTGAAATCTATATGTATCTCTTTCTACGAAAGGACTATCTTATACTACACAATAAGTAAGAATGAGACAGCTATAAGGTTCTAATGCTTTCTTTTGAAATATGTAAAGGTTTAGCTAATTAATTAAATATTTTGTTAAAAATATTGTAATTAAGTCTATTTATATGAAATACGTATGATACCTTTTCTTTTTGTCCTTTTTGAGGTCTATTTTTACATAATTTCACACAACACGATGGCGTTTTGTCAATTTTTAACACAAATAAACAACAACCAAACGGCTACAGCGCTAGCGAGCGACTAAGTGCGAATTCGTCCACTTCATCTCGAGTGGACGAATTGTATTACTACCATATTTTGTGGGCTACGCCGTGTCTATACTACCAAATATACTTATATAGTCTTTGGTATTACCACAGCTCAACATTATTCCTATTTTTTTATGTTAAAATCACCGTCGCAAGCAACAGGTGCTCCAATGCGCACTCACACACAGAAACATTAAAGCACGCATGCTGTTGTATTCACAGTGATCTTCTGTAAGGGGGTTCTGTAATGACTTTCTGTACCCAGACTTTGAAAGTTGATTTATTTCCACAGATGGAGAGGGTGGAAGCCTGATGCAAGCAGATGAAACATTTCCCGGTAGCGTTATGAATTCCCTAGATTTTGATTTTAATGCAACAGCGGCCCACTTAGATGCGGCTAGACGTTTTCCCGATCAAGTGGAGATGTTCAAACGAAACGCCAGGACTGTTGTCCAAGAGATGTCTTCGTTAGGTCCAACGTTGGATCCAACGCTATTGGAGCTGTTCCGAACGGAGTTCCATATAAACTTCCTGTGGGGTGAACGGGGAGCTTTGACCACTCCGAACCAAAGGTTCGCGCGTTTGACGGATATACTGACAGCGATGGCCAACAAATTGGCCAACCAACCGCCGGAAATTGACGACGCTGTTTAAGAAATACACTCTTATGGGGGGTTTACACGGGTCGATTTTCGCCGTGCGGCTAGTCGCTTCACAAATCGTTTCACCAAGCCGCATCGCTAGCCCATTTACACAGGTGACTAAAATCGCATGTGGCTCGGTCATTTCCTTCGAAAATGTTGAGCATAATAGGTCGCGTTAGTTGAACAACGTGCGCGAAACACTCCTTCATGCGGCGGGCGATCGCCTACAACTGATCGTTTACACGGTCGATTTTAGTCACCAGCCGCATGCGGCCGGTCGCCGCGTGGCCAAAGTCGGATGCTACTCAACTTTGGGGCTTGCGGCTTTAGTCACTTGCGACCTAGTCGAATTGCCATTTAGACGGTCGATTTACGCCGCGCGGTAATAATCGTGCGGTTTTAGTCACCCGTGTAAACCCCACATGACCCACAATTTTGGGAACTATATCAACATAGTACCTATCTATTAGTCTTATTTTAATGTAAACTTAATGTAACGGCTATGCGATGCTCTTTTTTGTCTGAGCTTGTACAAATAGTGCAAAGACCAATGATTCGATATAAGTAAGATTATAGTTTCATAGTAATTTGTGATTCAAATCTAGTTCGACAGATGCCAACGGCATTATGACATCATTTTCAAGTTAAGAATACAAAAAAAAAAGCATTTTTAGACAAAATATAAAATTTCCCTCTATGAGAAACACGTTCAAAAATAAAATTATAAACGAGAAAGTTTATGGGAATGGATGTTTGAATGTTTGTTACGCTTTTACCCAATAACGGCTGAACAGATTTTAATGAAACTTTACGTTTCCTCGGCTTTAATACGGGGGAAAAGTACAATTTTACATTTAAAATTACTTAACCAAAGAGTACGGGTGTTAAAGCCATCTGCGTCCATATAATATTGGCTTTGACATTCTTCGATGGCCTTAGATAGAATTTTTTGCATAGCGAATGTATCATAAGAGCAGTACCTACATTATGATCTGAATATGTAGCCGCATTTTTGTAGATTATATTCAATGCGATAACAAATTTACAATAATTTGCAACCAAGCGCATCTTTTTAAAATTGAAAAAAAAAAAACAAAACAATTTTGAGTCTACCATGCCATGTCAGTCGTACATGGCACTAAACAACAATCTTTAAATATTTGAAAATGCAATTAACTAACACACAGAGAGAAAACCCCTTAAAATAGAAATAATAAATTGTTATAAAAAGGTTTGTTCTGAGCATAGGTATGCAATTTTCTGGACGAAAAGTACCCTATATCCTTATTTGTATCCCCGACAACGGATGAGTATTTAAGGCGTGAAAGCGTAACAAACAAACAATCTCATTTTCGCGTTTATAATATTAGGGATTTTTGTTAGTGTGTATTGTATCAGATACTATAATTTATGTAATGTAAGGATCATACTATAATTTATATTCTCATCAATTGTTCGGTAATGGATGGATTTGTTACAATTTTTTGCATTTTTATATAGCATAAATATCTTGAGTTTTGCTTGTTTTACAATTATAAAATAAAATGTAAATAAAGTAATATATAATTTTACTTAAAAAGAAATATTTCGAGAGTAAATCACTAATTGTGATATCCTACCAATACTAAGTGAAAGGGACAACAGCTGTATTCAGGTTAGGTTCTAGTACTTTCAAATAGAATCTATGATTATTACATGTGGGCTGAGCTGAGCATCGAGCGGCGCAAGAGCGTCCACTGAAGCCTTAGCCTCATTATTTAAAAGGATGTATTAGAATTCTCATCATTCGCACTCATTGAAATCAAACAATATTTTTTCATTAATAAACACGTTTATTTATCCAAAGAAAGAATTAACATGACTTCAGTTCTAGTAAAATAAATTTCAAGTTTATATGAAAGTATAACATAATATATTTTTTAATAATTAAAAACCCCACTGGTCCAAGGAGGCATGCGTAAAACCTCTAAACCAAGTGGGGTTGAATTTAAACTATTTCGAAATAAACAACTAAAATTAAAATAATTCAATGGGTTTTTGTCGGACGCCAACAATTACAATTGTCCAATTATGAAATTGTAAACAAGTTAGGCCCGAGAACACTTCGGCGTAACACAATATTTTATATTAATATACTATAATTTGTTTATAAGTCCTAGCGCCTATTTCACGAACGTCAATTAGGCTAAACCGTCACTTAAAGTCACTTGTCACCGGGAATAATTTAGCTGATATACCTTTGGTATATACAAACGTACGGTAAACGTCCCAAACATTAAAGAGAAAATAATAAAAAAAAAAATCGCCTATCGAATGATGCAGTAAACCGAGTGCATGATTCATTATAACAGAAAATGATTTCTAAAAGTGACTAATCAACACTATACTTTTAGTTCGTGAAAGAGGCCACTAATCGTGAAAAAATCAACTTGGAACCATAACGAAGAATGTACTTATTCTATACATCTGTAGAGATGTGCTTCTAGACCGTTACAAGCTTATAAAAAACATATAAAAAAAGAAAAGAAAAACCTTACAAATGTAACCCTACATTTACATTCAGCCCCTGCCACTGTCGGCCATACTGCCCTACCACTGACCACTCACTTCGCTTTTCAATACGCAGCTATATTGAACAACTATATTCAACAAGAGCAATATCTGTCGGAAGATGGTAAAATAAAAATAAATTCTGCCCCTGACATGACAACACCTTGGGAGACAAGGTTGCAGTAAATTTTAAGGTAGCGGACATACGGGGCCAGGATGGTTAAAAAATCGTGGATCAAACAAAGCAGGGACGTAGACGTCCTACCATAACTCGATCCTATTAAAAGTTATGCCCGATTGTGTTTTTTAAAAAAAGCACCAAAATTTGTACAAAATAGGCAATTTAAAAAAAAATACAAATTATGTTGCCTCTAGGTAATGTATCATCACAACAAAAAACTTTTGTAACAGTAGATACCACGGTTTATGAGTAATGGCATTTTTTTCAATTTTTTTTTTAAATCTTGTGAAAAAAATATTCTAGGTTGCTAGCTTGCTTGCTGTGGAAAACAAGTTACCCTGGAGCAGAAAAACTGGCCTATTTAATAACGATTAAAATTAGGTATAACACATAGCTGTTTGTAACTAAATTTTTTATTAATTATCGTTTTTTCACAGCATGGTCTAACTAAACTAAAATAAATCATTGCATCCTGTATACAATGTGGGAAAACAAGTTAATGAGGTGACATTGCTCATTATATTTAAAGTAAAAGCATTTATGGAGTGGCAATTCAATTGAAATTTAGAAAACATACAATATAATATAAATCCGGTTTGTTTCGTTATTATCTAACAGATGAAGCCAAGCCATCATTTGAGCGATGCTCACAATAACTGGTTCCGGTGCATACTTGTAATAAGGCAACCTCTCCTCAACTCTCAGTTTCTATCTAGTGAGGTCTGAGAGCATCTAAGCACGCCGAGGTACAGAGGAGAATGTAAACGTAGCGCAATAAATCTAAGTCGTCGTTCAAAGCGGTCAGTCCGCAACGACATCAGAACTTGAGCGATTTCGCCAATAGGGCCATAGTCGCTTGAGTCTTGTTTCCGTCGAACCGGCGAAGCTCGACGACCGCCTGCTCCCTGGTGAAGCCGAGGGCCATTATCTCCTCCACCTCGCTCTCGCCAAACAAGTCGGTCGCAAGGATCGTTTGACTCGGATCTCCCATCCCTGAAAGTGAACCACTCGTCTACAACTCCTCCCCAATACTTCTGCCTTACTTAAACCAACACTCACCGACTCTTTGGCTTCTCGCGCCAGAGCTGGCGGCGGCCGACGAGTTCTCGGCTGGCGACTCCGCGCTGGCAGCATCTGCATGGGGAATTCCTTCACTAAAATAACTCTACCCTCCATGCAAAGTACAAGTAGTTACAAAGCTCTAAACGAATGCTATGCTATCAACAAGTGGTGAAACAAGCCCTATTAAACTACAACTAACATTTTTTACTCGGCTAAAGCTAATAAAAGTTACAATACATGATTTGATTCTAGGAAAGTATAATGGTATATTCACCTTGTATGTTCGAGCAATCAGAAAAACTCTAGAAAACGACCTATGTCAAAAAACACATTATAATTGAGCCATTTTTATTGTTTACCCTATTTCAATTTTTTTTTTAAATTGCATTCTTAAATGTATTGTAGGTATATAAAAAAAATGTGTTGGTCACTTGTGAGTCCATCCACCTTGTTTAGATTTCTCGAGAGCCTCTCGCATCTGCCTGTCCTCGTGGTCTCTGGTAGATCGGCTGAGCGCTTCGTCCTCCTCCTCGTCGGTGCCGGAAAGTCGGGCGCACTCGGGCAAGTCCGATTCGGACAGGAACGGGGTCTCCGTGCCCGTCGTGCCGATTCTCAGCACGTTTTTCTTCAAGTCTATGTAGCACTATTTTAAAAAATACATTTAATTCACAGTCAACTAGCATAAGCCTCATCTAAGTGGCACAACATTACCTGATGCCGCTTGAGCATGTCCAAGCCCAACAGCATGTCCATGGGCTGTTCTTCGAGGACAGAGAAGGATGTCGTGAGGAAGTCCTGCTCGATCCTCATCTGTACCATGTGAATGCGACCGATGATTCTTTGGACTCCGACGCCTTTTGCTATGCCGGCCCATCTGTCATCGTTTTCAAATGATTTTCAATGATCATTTTCAACTGTCATGTTAAAATAATTAAGCGAGTCGGTTGCCTTTTTATACACAATGCTAACTTTTCTTTACAAACTAAATGGCTCGCGTGACCTTAGATTCAAATGCTGTGCTTATTCATATACCTGTAGGTGTAGTCGGGTAGTTTCGGGTATTTGCTGACAATACTTGTAAGAGTAGCGAGGTAGTTTTGGTCGTTTTTCGGGAGTACTGCTGATAATATAAATGCTGAGACTATTTTTTTCCCATACAAAAAATGCCTTCAAAAGCCGCGGGCAAAAGCTAGCAAGGAACAAGACAATGGGGAGATGAGTTGACAATTATTTGAGTCATCTTCACCTGTTTTTGCATGAACTGTGATAATACAAAAATTGGCAAAGTGACAAGAGCACTGTAAACTTTTCGTTCAGCGGTTATTTATAAAAAAAGTGATAACATTAACAACTACGCACAAACAAGGGCTTCATTGTAATTGTCAGACACAAAAAGTATTTGTATGAAAGAAAATTTTTTGACAATCCACGGGCTCAGTAGTTTGTGTGATATTTTATGTGATATGAGAGGGATTTGTGTGTGAGGTACAATGATACAAACCTTGTGTCAACCAATCGCATGATGTTGCACCTTTCCGCGCAGGCTGCAGACATTATTGTGGTTTGAGCTCCAGAATCTATGAATGCCTTCACGGGATACCTTCATACAAACACACAACACAATTTGTATTTGTTTGTAGCACTAATTCAGGTTATCGTAGACAACTCAGGTGTACGGTACAAATTTTATTGAGTTTATTGCTATAACTCCATCTAAACTGTGTACCACCAATTGTATTTTTTGTATGTGTATATAAAACATCAACATTTAATGTACGTCCCAAACATTAAATCACAAATAATAATAAAAAATCGGCTATCAATGATGCAGTAAACCGAATGCATAATTCAATATAACAGAAAATGTTTTCTAAAAGTAACTAATCAACACTTTAATTGTAGTTCGTGAAAGAGGCCCATAGCCTATGCAGTTCAGAGAAATAAAAATTTGGGATTCTTAGGAGAATTTTTGCTGTTGAATACGTTTGAAAGCTAGCTGGGGCTTTATTATATTATTCTTGTACATTGAGTACAAGAGGAAATACATACTAAGTATTGGTATTTAAACTAGGATAAATTGACACACATCATGTGTTGACTACTCTCACTTTACTCCAAACTCCTTAATAACTGTATTTAATACATAATGAATTTATAATAAATGTGATTGTTATTGAATTTAAGGGTAGATTTAGATTTACTTAATTAATTAATAAAGTTTATCATGACAATAATTAACAATTCAAAACCACAACAATAGGATTCATATTTGTTTTTGTTATGAATAAACTTAATCCTACAGATAGGTGTGTGAGTATCATAAGGTTATAATTAATAAAGTCACACGGCCGAAGTCGCGTGCAAAAGCTAGTATAGCTGATACAACAAATGTCATATATATCCATATAATATTATATTATAATGATATTGTTAAAAAGGTAATGAATCAACAAAGTATTAGTACATCAAGTGTAGGTAATGATGCAATCGTGTCCGTCTCGTGTTACATTATATTGAGTTACACATTCTCAGAACACATATTTACTCTGAATGCTTAGCCAATCATTTTTGAATGTTTGTCCTCCATAGCAACTAACCACTTTTAATTTTCTTTTCACTTATGGAAGTGGACCGTCAGCCTGTCTGCCAACCTCAACGATAGAACGTGACTCACCCATTGACATGGCAGTTGATGTACAGCATGACAACAGTTCCAAAAGTTTCGGGGTTATATTCCATGGCCGCCTCCATGTTCGCTTCAATATTTTTCAGTCTTATCTCTTCAGCGATCAGTCGTTGAGCTTCCGTGTCAAACGGGTCTGAATTCATCATCCTAAGAACAGACATTTCTTAGTCGAGTCAAAGTGTCAAATCATTGTCTACTATTATATATGGTACTTTACCTTATGCGTTGTTGCTGGCGCTCAGATCTTGCCGTCACTTGCTCTTTCAGTACTGATGCAAATGTATCTGAAACAAACAATGCACACACTAAGCATGGGCTCATAAATACGAAAGAAAACAGAGACACTGCGCTCACCGAGGCTTCCACTGAGCAAAGCGTCCGCTAGCCTCGGGTTGTTCTGTTTCAGTAATGCAAGCTGGTCGGGGTTAGCTAGGAACATGTCGCGGATCATACGCGGATCCTCCTCCACGTGCGGTGTTCTAGAAGCCATGGAAGTGCTGGCCGCTGGGACCTGGATGTTACTGAAGTCGAGGCCGACTATGTCGGATGGCAAGGCTGCAAGAGATAAACAATTTTATTTATGAAAATATCAAAACCAAATGTCTAATCAAAAAGCTGTCACATTGTCACACCTTGTCATCAATCACATGACAAAAAAAAAAATAGAAAATGTTCAATATGGCATTGAGTAATGCTAATGTCGAATTTCATATTTGGCCTACTGGAAAAGTAAAATAGAGGCCAGTATTGACAATAAAGTGACAATGACAAAGCACCTTTGTTTGTTTGTTACAAAGTTGACATACTTACCTTGTCCCGAGTCGTTTGGATCTGGATTTGAAGCGAGTTGCATCATTCGGATCAAAACAAGAACGTCCCCATCTTTAAGTCCGTGCTCTTTCATTGTTTTCTTGTTGTCTATCAACGGTTTGCCGTCCAGATGCAATGCTATATGTTGTGCCGGGAATCCAATTTCCACTTCGCAGAACGCCTTAAAGTTCTCCAACTCGAGGTCTTCGGAAACGTCCAACACGAAGATCTGGTCCTCCAAAGTAGTCACGGTGATTTTCATTGTGATTATTTTCGATCTAGCACCGATTCTTGTCTAATTAAAATAAATGCGTTTCTTTCTTTTCAGCTGGTTCAAGGGAGAATTTTACAAATCATTTTACAAAATGCAATGCAGGCAAGCGTTAATGTATAACGATGACAAGCAAAATTTAATTTTTTGGTTTGAGTGGAAACGTTGGCGAATGTTTGCGTTTACTTGCTTGTGCTTGCTGCTCGCCTCGATGTGGTGTTGCTGTTGCTTCGAATGGGCTCCTATCAACTTCACTTGATGGACGCCACAGAGCCAGAGCACAGAATATATCTGTCTGTGGACTCTGTGGGCCGAAGCCGGGAGCTTTATCCTTCTCCTCCTCTCGCCCGTCTCGATATTACCACATCACTTATATGTGGTGATCAAATTCTTATTCTGTTTTAGTTGTAAAACCTTTTACATTTGTCGAAAAACTATGAACTCTTGCAACTATGATTTGCATGTCAATGAAAGAAAAAACCGATGTCCTTGTGGCAGTTAACATGACTCTTGTCTAGTGTAAAGACGTACGAAAACACGAAAATTCCGATCCATTACTTCAGGGAATTGTTAGACGTAGACTTTTTTGATACTGTTTTTAGACTTCATTTTAACACATAGTACTCTTTGTCAAAATGCGGTAATTTTTTAAAATCTTAAACAAAGGTACGCGAACCACAAAGTAAAGTGGATAATAATAACGTATGAACTATCTATACTAACGAGGGTAGAGAGACGATAAATTGGTGGCGCTGGTGAGGCTAGTGTTCAACCAAAATTCAACGCGGCGCACTTCAGTCCATCAACTACTGCTACATTCATTCCATACTCTCAAACTCTCTCTGTATACACTAGCGCCATCTCAATTTATCGGATTTTGTTGCCACTTTTTCAGTTTAACACCCATGTAAGATTGCGCTCCTTATCTCTACCATCCTTAGATTGGTCGTCGTTCACTGACTTGTAATAAGCACGCTGACAGGCTGCTGTCAAATTATTGTTATCACTGTCACTATTTGAAAAACGCCATTTTGGCGCTGTAGGCTTTGGAGCGTAAGAGTACATTGAGTTAAAATTACTCGTGCAATTATTTAAATTGTCCATTTAACATTTACAGAATACATACACATTTCTTCATGTTTCAAACTCAAGAGAACACCAATAAACTTAAAACTCCCTAAGAAACCAATAGAATAAAACAGTTACTATTATACATTATCTATGGTTAAAAATACGCAAACGTCAAAATAAGTTGAAGTTATCTGTAATTTGTATGATATAAGCCAGTCCAGTGCTTATGTCAGTGTCGTCGTTCCATTCAATCATTCAACCATTCCACACTTCCACTCCACACTGCACGGCGGCGGCCATATTGTCACATTTGCTCATCGCTCATTCCTGTTTGCTACTTTGCCGAGTGAGTTTGGACTTTGGTGAAAGATTTACTGAAAATATTTAAGCAGTGATCAATCGGGTGAGTACTAACAGTTCAATAATTATTTTCTATTCTATTTGCCATAATTTTTATTTGCGCTCTGGATATTTATGTTTTATATATTTTTGTGTATTCCTCTTGTACCTGGGACCTGGATTGCCACCTTGACTCGTGAAATAATTGTCTTCCAATTCTGATATTGGTCTTTAATATTATCACACTGCTCATTTCATCACAGTGCGAGAAAATGTATTTTTCGTGGACATATTTAGTTGTCTTTCAGAAATAGGCTCGGTGTTTTATATTTTTCGTCTAGTGTATTTATGTAGAAATAGGTCTTTGTCTATATTATACAGTGAAAATAATGCTAAATAATTTAACATTATTCAATATTAATATCATTTATTTATTACTGGCGTTTCAAAATCATTTTCGTTTATTTATTTTTTTGGTTTACCATATGTAAGTCCCAATTTGTTCGACATTTTCGCCTCAGCATGTTTTTAAAATAACAAAACCGTATTACTAGGTCTCGCACTTAGAGGTAAGAAACCGAATCATGTTTATTTTACGAAACATTGCTTTGCGATAAATTGTCCATAGAAAATTCTCAAGGTACCTTCAGCAAATGTTTTTATTTAACCTTCCTATCCCAAATAGGTATATGTTTTCCCAGACACAATGAAGCGCATTTATATTTATTGAAATACATTTCTAAGACATTCATCTTTTTTATAGTGCAAATATGACCAATACATCACACTTATTCTCGACTAATTCAGACCAAATCCTATTATTGTCATTATGTATACGTTTTCATATTAAACGAGGTTATAATTAAATTGTTATAGTTTGAATCAGTCTTGTGTGCTTATCCTTTTTTCGTTTCGCCCGTTACAGTGACAAAATAATGTTAATAAACATTTTTCACCACAAAATTAATATTATAATCTAAATTAAATTAAGAATTGTAACCTACCTACCTAAAATAGTACATAGGTATAGTCACATTGTCTTTCGGACCGACTAAATGAAGAATCAAGATTAGGTTGGGTAGTTTGAAAATATTATTGAAATCATGAAGCAGGTATTATACAAGAGTAATAGTTTTATAGGACTATTTTTCAGCTCGCCTCAAATAAATAAATAAAGCCTTTATTTCTGACATTTTTACAATATTTCTAGTTTTTGTTAGTTACATTATTTTAATTTTTTTTTCCTTCTATTAATTTTTTTTCTTAGGAACTATCTATTTGGTTTTCCTTTTCTGTGTTAGCTTGCCTTTTGGCAAAGGCCTCCGCTAGAATTCGCCACAATCCCTTGTCCATAGCCTTCCTTCTTCATAGTGGACCTGCCGTTTCCCTGATATCGTCCTCCCATCTTTTTCTTTGTCTTCCTTTTCTTCTCTTTCCATAATGAGGGTACCATGTAGTCACATCTTTCGACCATTTGTTTTTCTTACTCCTCAGTGTATGTCCAATCCATTTCCATTTTAATCTTTTTACTGTATATGTGATATGTTACTTTTGTCTTTTCTCTTATAATTAAAAGTCTAATTCTGTCCTTTAATTTTATGTTTAACATACTCCTATCCATTCTGTTTTGGCATATTTTTAAAGCTTTCATGTTGAGGGTATTCTGGCAGAACGGAGTAAGTGCAAAATTTAACAAAAATAAGTTAGCTACATAGGCAGTTATATACTTATTTTTTCCGCTCTTTTTATCTATGAAACTGTTGTTTACTTGCATCAGTACTTGTAGTTGGTTAGTTATTAATTTTGTTTTCCCAATATTAATTGTAAGCCACTATTTCACTTGTCCTTACTAGTTGCTGTAACATTTCTTGGAGATCTTTTGCTGTTTCGCTGAGGAGAATAATATCATCAGCGAATACTATATAATAATAATAGTAATAAATCATTTGTTACATGTAAGTTTTCACAAAACATTTATCTTCGTCAACATTTATTACTATTACAAAAAAAAAAAACCATCGGTTCGGAAAGCTGCTTCTAGGGGGAAGAACTCGGCAGGAAACCCCCTAGTTGCTCTTTTAATAAATCAATTAATCAATTTACAACATAACATGTAACAATACTTAGCAATCTATATAACACAATATTCAAGTATATGCAACTCCAAGGTCATTCATCATTTATATAATCTAATATCCTATAATTTATTTATCAACTGACGAAAACGAAAAACAAAAACGGATGAGGTTCACAATTCGACGCGTATATATATATTATATCTTCTAATATATAAAATTATCGTGTCACAGTGTTAGTTGCCTTACTCCTCCCAAACTGCTTAACCGATTTTGATGAAATTTTATATGTACACTTGGTAGGTCTGAGAATAGGTTTTTATCTATTTTTTATACGCAGGCGAAGTCGCGGGTAGCAGCTAGTATGCGTGAATATATATATATATATATATTCACGCATAACTTTTTACAGAGTAGTCAGATTTTGATAATTCTTTTTTTAATGGATAGGGTTATACCTCAAAGTTGGTCTCGTATGAATGTGGAAAAAAAATCCTACCCTAAGGGTGGGAAAATTGGAGTGATTTATTGTTTACTCACAGATTTTAATGCTGAGTTGTATATTACAATTAAAAAAAAAGTAATCAAAAATTAAGCATATAAGTAAATAGTAGATTATAGCCACAAAAAATTATAAAATAAAAACTTTTTAACAAAAAATTAAACCACCAAAAAACTGAAAAACAAAAAATAATTTTATTTAACCTTAATAACTAAATTTCTTAAACTAATTACCTAAGTAATTTTGAGTCGGCGCCAAACAAAGCAAAAATTATTACTTAATTTTTCGCTGATGCGATGCGATGCGCGGCGACCTTTTTGCACAGGGTTTTTCTTAATATGAACTCTGTTGTAGAAGCGTACACATTATCCCATAAAAGAATTGGACCCTGGACCCCTAACCCTGTGGAGATGAGTTTTATTCATTTGAAGCCTATGCTTGTTTCTAGTATTTTCTAGTAAACAAGAGATTTTCAAAAATGTATTGTAAGTACATTTATTTCCTTAAACTTATCTTTTAGCGAGACCCTGAGACCGAGCTTATAGATCTGGCTCTGTAACACAAATATAGTGTTTATATCTGCAGCATTACCCCAAAGTAAAATACCGTACGTCATTACGCTATGGAAATAACTAAAATATACTATCCTCGCGGTATTTACGTCAGTAAGCTCGCGAATTCTTTTAACAGCGTAAGCAGCCGAACTTAATATAATGGCTAGTTCATTAATGAGTGGTCCCCATTGTAGTTTAGAATCTACATTTATACCTACTATACAGTCGACTCAACCAACTCAATGTCTTCACCATTTACGTGAACGTTATGATCAATTTGTTTGACATTTGGTAAAGTGAATTTAATACATTTTTACTTTTTATTGTTCAACAAAAGATTATTAACATTAAACCAATCAATAACCTTATACATCGCCGAGTTAACATGATCACGATTCTTTCTACGGTTAACTTTAAAAAGCAATGACGTGTCATCTGTGAATAAAACAATATCATGATCATTAATATGGTAAGGAAGGTCATTTATATAAACAAGGAAGAGAAACGGACCCAGAATAGAGCCCTGCGGGACACCCATAGTCACTAATGATCTCTGTGATCTAATCCCATCCACATCGACACTGAATTCTATCACTCAAATATGATTTCAAGAGATCCAAAGCTACACCTCTAATACCATAGTGGGAAAGTTTCCTGAATAAATTATCATAATTAAGTTAAATAATTTAACACAGTCAAAAGCTTTGGACAGGTGGCAAAAAATACCCAGAGCATCCTGTATATCAATTTTGTATTTATTGTGTATTTTCTCTCAGCTCTTTAAGTGTTTTTTTGATTCCTCTAATTTTTTCTTTCTCTTTACATTTTTTGTATTGTCTAATTTCTTCTTAAATTTGTTTGCTACCTCTCGGGTCATATGGGTTATTATTGTAGAGATTGTTTTTCATTTGAAATATTAGTTTTTGCTTAGATAAAAGTAGAAAACTATTTTTGTGTTGTTATAGGAATTTTGAATTGTTGATGTTATAAAAAAATGGGTGATAGAAAAGACTTGATAAAGTTTGGGCCAGAATGGCTTCGTAATTTATCCAGCGAGCGCAACACGGACGCAGTTAACGCCACAACCAGACCGACCACAAGCGCCGCTGCAAATACAAACAGTAGACACACCCGGACGTTCGCGTCGGGGCCGCCGCCACATACCACCAGCACCGCTGTCACCATCCACCACAGCGGTCAAGCCGCTGGCGGCGGGGCTGCGGCTGCTGGGACCTCTTCATCTAACCACTCCTCGTCTAAAGTGCAACTGGCTAAACTCCGGTAACATTTCTATTCTACTTACCTTCTCAACTTAGCACACTGGTGTTATTCGGGACCACACGTTATGTTTTTGTTATTAATAATTTGTTTGAGATACACAATGTAAGTTGGAGTGTGTGTTTATTGCAATTATTTCCTGCTCACTAGTAACAAACGCCTCAAGGGCAATAATATTTGCTTTTCACACACCTTGGAAATAAATAGGGAGTATTGTTAGGAATCAACAATTCAGCCCGGTTAATAAAATAACATGTACGTTTTAGGTATGGACGAGAAGAGATGTTGGCGTTGTTCGACACAAGGTCAGCGCGAGCTCCGGCCGAGTTGAAACACAATGACGTGCTGTACCTGGCGAGGGGCAAAGCACCCTTTGCCTTGGTCACCTTTGAAGATTCGGTATTTCTTTGAAATTATAAATTGTTGAACTATTTCAACTATTGGTCCTTTGCTAACACAGATTTCCCTCTGTAGCGACAGAATCCAAGGCCGGGCGGCATGCCGGCGCCAGAGTTCAATTCGGGGCGCGGCGTCTGCCGCACGCCGCTGTCGGAGTTCAGTCCCGGTCGCGCCGCCAGCCGCGCTCCGCTGGGCGCCGGCGACCGCACCAGAGTGAGACCGATGAATCGTCACGGCACCGGACGGTGAGTGGTGTTCCATTTTCCAGTGTGTTCCAGAGTGGTGAGTGGTTGTTATAAAGAGGATTGTTTGTCGACAGGGGCGCGGGGGTGTTGGAGCCGAGGCCCTCCTGGAACGCGATGAACTACCGTTCGAGTTTCCCGCCGCCCACCGCCGAGGACCCGCCGGGCCCGCAGCGGCCGTGGAACAACTCGGCCTCTGGCAACCGGTTGCCAGGCGAGCTCTCGGAGTGGCACAACAAGGTGTTCAAGAGTAAGCGGCCTGGCAACAACACTACTAACTGGCGACAGGCGCACAGGGAGGAGGGCGGCGACGAGTGGCGTTCTTCAGATTTGGGCAGATCCCGCTCTAACAACAACCGTAAGTTAGATCAACTTTCAACTTCCCTATCAAAATACAAGCCCTCGTCATACATGAATCTTTGTCTGTTTGTGCGTTGGCGCACGCTAATATCATGTAGTGAATACCAAGGTAAATATCGGGTCAACTTGATATTTTATGTGATTGCATAATCATTACTCCAAGGAAAACATAAGATGGCATACTTCTTACTTGTAGGTCTAAGAACAAAGGCACCTTTGTGGGCTCGCACAAATAACATTCAAGGACCTTGTACTGAGTTATTGTGGTCCCAAAATAGAGTAGTTTCTAACAATAACTTTTATTTTGTGATTGAGGTCAAATGTGGATCACGTTACATCAATACTAATAATAAATCTGTAAGTGTAGGTATTGTACGTATGTATGTTCCTCTTGTAAACATTAGACGTACAGGACTCAGGATAGGCTACTTTTTTCTTTTTCAACGCGGACGAAGTCGCGGGCGCCAGCTAGTAGTATAATATAAAGCATAGTCCCTCTCTGTGAACGCTTAGATGTTTTAAACTAATCAATAGATTACCAATAATGTAAACTGTATTAAAAGTATAAAATATAGCTAATAATATCTGATCGCCTCGCGGACTTGACTACATATATGTTTATGTTAACAATGTAATTAATTTGTTATCAACATAATGTTGACCAAATGAGATTATCACAAATGGTATTTACGTTTGAATGGCCGACACTTTGTGAATGTGCATATGATAAATTGGAGATTTTTGTTTGTTTGGAGCAGTGGTGGAGCGAGAGTGGGGCGACCGCAACAGACGCACTTGGGCCAGCGGAGACCCTCGCAGTGCGCACGACGAACTGCCCGAGTGGTTCGACAACCCGGACGCCGGCGCCGGCACCTTCGACGCGTCGGGCGCCTTCCACGGCGCCTCCTCCGACGACGCCACTCCCCCGGCGCAAGCTCCTGCGGCGTTGACTCGCTCCCACACTCACGCCGCTTTCGAGCGCCCCGAAGAATGGTGGCTCGCGGACAAAGCGCGCAAACTATCCAAGGCGTGCGCTCAAACTCAAAAGGTGCGACAGCTAACCTGTCAATCTGTCAACTTGTCAAATGACTGCGTCACTGTAAATGTAGAAATTAACATGATTGATGCGTGATTGTTACAGCGATCCGCGGCCCCGGCCCAGGGTAGCATGAGCATGAGCCTGAGGCGGTCCGAAAGTCACGGCAGTCTGGAGGAAATTCCCGTCAAACTGGAGAAACGTCCGGGCTCCTCCAACGCCAACGCCAACGCCAGCGCCAGCGCCAACTCTAGCGCCATGTTCAAGCCGCAATTCGAACGCAAAGCTTTCAATCCGCTCGGAGGAACCGACATGGAGAAGGGTGGCGGGCAAGCCGGAAACTTCCAGTCCGTTATGATCACCTCCAACACCAATAACAGTTTGCGTCAAAAGCACCAGAACCTCGTGCCGCCCAGGTGAGTGCATGCTCCTATTTCTCGAAACTTATTAGACTAATATTTTTTCCCCATTTTATCCCCCTGTGTGTTGTTTTGTATTTTACGTTATTTTAGCCGAAAAGAAACAACAGATTGTGAATTTTCATACAATTGACAAGCGCGTCGGTCGCACGGTCGGTCGTGCGTATCGTTAGTACTGACCGTCAGGAGAGCACTGAAACCGGCCTTGACAGAAAAAGAACATTTTTACAAAGATTTAAATCGAAAGATGCGGCGTAATCTCCTCGCGCCATACTAAAAGCACACCGAAAATTCATAACAATGGGTTGGGCGCAGGCGCTCAACCCAACTACAGTTGCACGCCAGCTACAGTGAGTGACGGTCGCTTGTTGAGAGCTTCGCTATCGT
Organism: Synanthedon formicaeformis; assembly: GCA_945859745.1. Classification (NCBI taxonomy): domain Eukaryota; kingdom Metazoa; phylum Arthropoda; class Insecta; order Lepidoptera; family Sesiidae; genus Synanthedon; species Synanthedon formicaeformis. Next base: position 134,387 of record OX243953.1, on the reverse strand, counting down.
CACAGTCACGTTTGAAGTAAGGAATGTGTTGTATGTGTTTAAAAGTGTGTTTAGACAAAGGTATATGTATTTTATACTTTTGTCTTTAGTATAATGTGTGTTGTATTTTGTAACACACTTTCGCTAGTAATGCCGCATCTCTCGATTTAAATCTTTGCATTTTTACATAAGAAAGTTAGTTAATAAATAATGAATATGTTCAGTAAGAAAAAAATAATAAGAATTATCTAATATATTCAGTTTTTATTTAGTAAGAAAAGTAATAATAACATTTACATATACTAATAATTTAATATGAGATTCTGCAATAAAACTTCACATTTCTCTCGCTTCTAATATGTTTCTTAGTACCATTAACTTTAGATCCATTTTATAATATAAAATAACTAAATTAAAAAAAACAATCCGCTTTTACCGCCAATGTGCAAACGTCAAAAGAAAACCAATACAAAAGTGGTGGCAACTTTCCTCGCTTTTTTAAATAGGTAAAAAGGCATGGATAGCATTCAGCCAAGTCATATTTTTATTAGTCTACCAAACTTTACTATTACTTACCAGATTAATCATTATTTTTGAGAAACAGAAAATATTAGAACTCGTAAATTTTTCACTAACTGTGTATTTGCATTTCAGTGAACAGCAGAAGTCGGATGAGGCCGCAGTGGAAGAGATGCTGCATTTCCCGCTGGAGCGTAATGTGGCCACCGTCACCAGCATGGCGTCCACGGCGGCCGGAATCACCAATGCCAGAGCACAAAGCTCCTTCGCCGAACTGATGAACATGGAGGGCCGCATTCCTTTCGAGTTGGCGCAGTCCCTTAGACGCAACGCGTTAGACACGTTTATGCATGGCCAAGACTTTTCCAATGTCAATGACCCGTTATTTAGAGTCATTACGCCCAACATAATGGCCAACTCGACCATGAACAATATTGCAGCCGGCGACGCATTGGCCGGCAGCGGCACCATGCCCACTAGTGCTCTGGCCAAAGCTGCCTTGGGTACTTCAGCTGTGGGTAGCTCGGCTATGGGAAGCGCCGCGATGGGCGGCTCCGCTATGGGAAGCGCCGCGATGGGCAGCTCGGCTATGGGTAGCGCCGCGATGGGCAGCACTTCAATGGCCAGTGTCGCACTTGGCAACGCCGTGATGGGTAGCACTTCAATGGGCAGCGCAGCAATCGGCAACACCGTGATGGGTAGCACTTCAATGGGCAGCGCAGCAATCGGCAACACCGTGATGGGTAGCACTTCAATGGGCACCGCCGCAATCGGCAACGCCGTGATGGGTAGCCCCTCAATGGGCAGCGTCGCGATGGGTAACGCTGCCATGGCTAGTGCTGCAATGGGCAGCGCTATGCCGTTAGTGGGAAATAGCGTATTGGGCAATGCGGGATTGACGAACGCCGTACTGGGACATTCGATAAGCAACACCGGATTGGGCGGCCCCAGGATGATGAATCCGACGATGAACAATATCGCTGGGATGGCAAATGAGACGATGCCCCTGTCTGGGATGTCCCAATTTCAAAATAATAATTCTATGCCAGGAATATCAGCCGGCAACATGTCAAATCTGGATAATATGCAGATCCGTGGAGCAGATTACCACGTAAGGGTCGTTTTGCAATGCAGTTTGTAAGGCACTTGGCAGTGAAAGCACGAGCAGATGAGTGAAGAGGTGATGTTTTGCAGATGCTGAGGGCGATGGAGATGCAGGGCCAGGGTAGCCAGCCGGCCATGTACCAGATGCAGGGCCTGCAGCACCCGTCCACCTCGAGCGCCTTCAACGCCCTCTACGGGAACGTGGCGCACGGCATGCAGCCCGACCTGACGGAACAACAATGGTACTATGAGGACCCCGAGGTAATTGATGTTTGCTTTTATTTATTCACTATTCCATTCATTTGAGTATGCAGCCGTGCAAGTATTATGTAAGCACTTAATAGTAACGCTCGCTTACTCGCTTACATACTGCTTGTTGGCCCACAATATGACTTGTTAAATAGTTGTTGAATAGTGGTACTGAATTAACGCGGTGATGTATTTTTGTTCATGAGGACCCGCAGGTACGTTGTCTTGATGTACTCGTTAGTTGTCTAGTAGTATAGTTGTATAGAGCGAGGGTGACGACTGACGAGTTGTTTGTTGCAGAAAAACATCCAAGGGCCGTTCTCGTCGGCGGAGATGTACTACTGGTTCAGCGCGGGTTTCTTCAACAAGTCGATGCTCGTGCGCCGCTCGTGCGACCCCGAGATGCGCCCTCTGGGCTCGTACGGGCCCATGCCATTTGTGAGTGCGACGCTCCCCTCCACCCCACCCCACCACACCACAAGTGACAACACCCTCACTGTATTGTATTGATTGTAGATGCCGAGCTCGGGTGATTCCATGCAGTTCGCCTCCTTGGACATTATGGGCAATCCCCCCTTCGGACAGCAGCCGATGATGGACGGACTTTGGGCTCAGCCGGCTTGGATGCAGCCTCGTGGCTTCTGGTCTCAGGTCTTACTAAGTCTTACTAAGCCTTACTAAGTGCCAAACTCTATGGTCTCGTGAAGGCTTCACCTGGCCCACGTGATTATCGACATATGGCCTGAAATCATCCCTTTCTTATTTTATTGTAATTTTGGTATCTAGTAGTATTAGTAACATTGGATCACCACATATATCTATTTTTATCATTGAAATTTTCGTTCTAGACAGTGAACAATAAGCACTCTCCGTTGCTTTACATATTTTAAAAACATGTTTCGATGGCATTACAAAGTACAATGCCGCCCCTTAATTAAGTCTTTAATACTTTAATTTTGATGACACGTTTGGTCTAGTGGCTAGTAACCCTAGCTGTTAACCAAACGGTCGCGGGTTCGAATCCCGCTAAGGGTATTTGAGTTAACATTTACTTTTGTACCCGAGGCATGGATGTTTGTATTTAATAATATGTATGCATTTCAACTGTCTGGTATCCATAATACAAGCATTAGTTGCTCAGGTGTTGTGTGGAATGTGTGAAGATATTTAATTATCATTTTAAAAGTCCTTCGCGATATACTCAAAAACTACTGCACCGATGTTCATGCTGTTTTCACTAATGGATAGAGTGGTTCTCGAGGAAGGTTTTAGTATTGTTACGCCTTTTCCGCTCAGGGTGGCGGACAGGCAGACAACATTAAAAAAAAAAGGAAATAAAATAAATAAAAGACCTTTTAGAGTACAAAAAAAATGTATATTCAAAAAAAAGCTTTTATACAATAAAAAAAATCCAGATACTAAAAGATTAAACAAAATGTGATACAATTTGTACAAAAAAAAAATGAAAATAAAATTTAAAAAAATTGAACAGGGGTTTGTGGAGTTTGGACCAGGGACTTTGTACGGATTTGCTTGCTCCCGCCCGACGCTCGCCGTTTATACGTTAAAAGCCTCCGAAATTTGTAGTACGATAAAAAAACCAACCTCCTGAAATGATCGAAGGGACGCCTTAGAATATTGAACATTATCATGCAATCCTTCTAGGGAATCTATCTCGATTATTAATCTCAGGTTAAAAATAAAATTAGTTAATTCGACCTAGATGGTATTCATGAAATTGAGCCACCTTCTCTGCAACCGTTCGCTTGATATTGTGACCCGTATGCGCTTGGTCCGGTGCTTCGTATTCTCTGTGTTGTTGTACGGGGTCGAGGCCTGGACACTCACCAATACAATGACCAGACGCTTAGAAGCTTTTGAGATGTGGGTATATAGGCGCATGCTACGAGTGCCCTGGACAGATCGGATAAGGAACGAAACGGTTTTGCAGAGAATGAACAAGAAGGTTGAGGTTTTGAAAACCATAAAAGTCAGAAAACTGGAATACTTTGGGCGTATCATGCGCGGCGACAAGTATAATCTCCTGCAGCTGATCATGCAGGGGAAAATACAAGGTAGACGCAAGCCGGGCAGACGACGTACTTCCTGGCTCAAGAATCTCCGCGAATGGTATGGCCAGAGTACCAGATCGCTGTTTCGAGCCGCCGCCTCGAGGGTTAGGATAGCCATGATGATAGCCAACCTCCGATAGGAGATGGCACTGCAAGAAGAAGAACAAGTGGGTATCAGGCAAAAGGTAAATTTATGCAATTGGTATGAGAATGCAATAAAAATACTACACGGTCTATCCGTTGCAACTTGCAATCGATGGCTATTGGCAATAAGAGAATTACTAATAAAAGAAGAGATATAAGACCGATGCCATCGTAAAAAATAAATAAAAATAAAAGTATGGCTATAAAATACTAATAAAATAGTGGACACCAAACTGAACAGTAAAATATGTGCCTTTTACTCACTAACGTTCGAATCTCTAACAAAATATGTGAAATGAAGCTGATTAAAAATAATTTACTAAGGAACGACGCCACGCGTCGTGACAATCTAGAAGAATTTAAATAAAAAATAATAATAAAACGCTTACCGGGCCAACCAGAGGTCTTATTTTCGTAGATAGTTTGACATTTTTAAAAGAAATGAGCGCGATGCACTCGATAAAATGAAGTTAAACTTGGCGAAGAAACAAAAAAAAACTATGGCTTCAGACGAGCAGCATCTCCTTCAGTTTTCAGGCCAGAACAAAAGGGGAGAGGCATTGATCTTCGGCACATATATACCCGCCAAAACCAGACCTAATTGGTTCAATTTCAACCTATGAGCGAAGAACAACAACCATTTTGCCGCCTTTATTTAAAATTAAAGAAAACTAGGAGACCATAGTGCAATAAACACGCCATAGACCACGAATGTTAAAAATCACTGCAGAACTCAACATTCAATGCACAGAACAGTATAAATCATACTTCGTTTTAAAACGGACTGTCCAATAATACCTATTAATTCTATGCAAATTCTAAGGTTTGACAGACAATGTCAAACCGAAAATTAGCTGCCCTCCGGTGCACTCAGTCTATTTTCCTAATTGGTCAACTTTTTCAATCGGTCTACTTTCCCTATCTAGTCCACTTGTCCAATCGGTCTACTTTCCTCATCGGTCTGTTATTTAGACAAATTTAAACCGATTGTCCAATCGGTCCACTTTCCCCATCGGTCTATTATTTCAACTTGGGACTTAGATTAATTTTGATCAATTATGTGTGGAAAATACATTAAATTCTCATTTCGCTTTGCCCTTTACGGATAAAGTATTGTTCCAAAATGACCAGTCTATCAAAATGGACATTACGATACTTTAGACCAAAGACATTTGATTGGTGTTGCTGCTCATTTTTCTTCGATCTATGCGTCTGTCCGTCTCAAATTGCGCGGATCAAGTGAACAGGTCAACAAATGTTTGTAGTGGTAGGGGAGCCCAAGAGGGGATTTTTGGATTTACTCGAGCGCGTCAGATATTGCCAATAGAACTTTTTTGTATGGCGCGGTTAGTAGTTCCGCGCGGTAGTGAACTTAGCCTAAGTTTAATTTAAAAAAATATATTATTTATTTAGGCTGGCCACCAGGTCGGTTCGAGTACAGAAGTAGAGCACACAGTATACTAATTCACATGTCTGACATTAGCTCCGTTCTACTATTGTTTGAAGGACAAAAATATAAATGTAACAGTATATAATTTAAAAAGTTACGCGGGCGCAGTCGCGGGCAGCAGCTATAGTTTAATATTATATTAATGCCACTCTCGCTGGACTGGTTTTACTTTGAATGCTAGAAACCACCTTTAAAAGCTTTTTTTTATAAAAATAACATAATTAGCTAACACTTTTACCAATTGCAATATGTGTTTACAATTATACATAGCTGGCAAAAATGCCAACGAGGCATATTTGCATTGTGAAGTCGCCATGTGCAAATATGCAACTGGGTGAATTTATATTGCGTCATCGTAGGGGCAATGTTTCGCTGACAAGGCAACGCCACTTTAGTTTCAATCGCGAATTCGACCACTCGTTTTCTACTCGAGCTCCTTTTAGTCATTTATATACTAGTAACGAATACGAAACCACATGGAGGTAGTGTTCCTTTATTTTTATAAAGTAACGAAAGCACTTTTACGCAAGTCGATGTTGTATTCTTTTGTGTAAAATGCCATTTGAAATATGTGCTGTGTTTGCAGAGAAGTGGAATAAGGCTCCCAGAGGAGATCGCCAAAGAGATGAAGACCGAAGACGAGATATTGGCTCAGCTGAGAGCGGACCAAGTGAGTGAGTCGGCCAACAGCACCAACAGACTCTCTCCCGACTTGGGAGACCTCAACGACATCATCCAACTGGTGTCACCGTCTCCCGCCACGCCATCCGTGGACTCATCAAACATACTGGTAAAGTTAACACACTTTTCTTATAATAATACTCTTCTTTTTATAATTTTCGCACTCGGTAATAATTTCCTAACTTATTTTCGTCGCAAAAACCTTTGTCTATTTTTAAAAATTTGAAGGTCTTGTTGAAAACCCTCACTTTGCCCGTCACTCGCAGTGCCTAAGTTTTCGGGAAAAATGTCCTTTGCATGATAGAACCTCCTCCTTTTCTGGAAGTCTGTTGAAAAGGATAAGCCCCTCTCGAAACCGGAGTGTACGGTAGGCCTCTTGTTCACTTTCTTCTTCTTCTTCTTAAGCGTACGGCATATTAGCCGTACGGTTAACAAAGGGGCAGGCACACAGGGGCGCCGTGAAGCTCCTACAGTGATCCATACAACACTGACCGTGCCTACAAAAAACGTGTGTGAACAAGAGGTTATTAATTTCGTTGACAAGTGAAAAGATAATGGTTATGGGCCGATCAGTATTGTTAGAACATCGACGCGCTTCTACCACTGTCACTGTAAGTTCTTGTACTATTATTTTACGACACGTTTGGTCTAGTGGTTAACGGTCGTGCATGTATCTAGCAGTTTGATGGGTTTAACATTTTATTATTGTACATGAGTAATATGTATTTATAAAAAAAAAATGTATGTATTATATCAACTGTCTTGTATCCATAATAAACTAATTCTTATTTAGTGGGTTTCTGGTAATTAACTAACACAAGGGGGTATGTGTTGGATTGCATTTAAATTGAAAATATTGTTAAGGCTACAGGCGAAAGTCCTCAAGCAACGGAGGGGAGTGTGACCGAGGAGAAGAGTGAAACCACGAAACAAGTAGACAAGCCGACCAAGAACAAGGAGACCAACAACCCGACCAAGAGTAAAAGTAAGAAGCCCAAAGAGGACAAGAGAGAAGAGGAGGTCCTCCCCGAAGCGAAAGGGAAACCAGACGAAAGCGGCCAACCCGAGGTAAGTACTACCAAATCTACCACGTTTGGCTAATTGACGAGACATGTTTCCCAAGATAAACATATTCTATATTTTGTCCTTTCACATGCCTTTCACACTTTATAAGGTTTTTTGAAACATTCATTTCCTGTCTAATTTTCGAGCTTGCCTCATCCAAACCACATACGAGTATCATCTTGTTATCCGCAAATTGAATCTGATTATCCGCAAAGATGACAATCAAAGATCCTTATTCCTTTGTGTCCAGTTTAATCTTTTAAATACATTCTCTATAACAGCTATCAATAACTTTGGCGATTTCAATTCTACTCTACTAACTCTATTGGAGTATATGAGGTTTATGGTTTTTTTCATCACTATTGAAAGGTGTCAGAGCTTCCCATATAGAAGTATGGCTTATGCTGCCAACCAAACGCTTTGCGGCACTCCATGTATGTTAAGTATAAAGACGAAATTAGACGGTTCGTATAGACGTTAGACGCATCACTTTTGATGGAAGCTATTATTCCATTCCGTTTCATGGACCCATAGGGTTCCATTCCGCAGTTCCATCGTTAAAACAAAAAACATTATAGCCGATAAATTTTTCATTGGCCTACCATGGCTTTTATTTTATTTTTGCTTCTATTCTTGCTATCGTTGTTTAAATTAGACTATAGTTTGCTATTTATAAGTGGTTTTTTTTTATTAGGTTTAAGCTATTTACTCACCACTGTTACTATGTAATTATACCTGTAAATTTCCCTACAATAAAATAAATAAATAAATACCTTGTGGAATTCCCGCGTGAACATCAACATCAAAGAAAAAGCAAAGGAAACATCGACGTTGGTGAGTCCGACCATGGATTGCAAGAAGGAATCACACAGGAGCTATTCAAACACTTTATGGATAGCAGCAACATAGCAGACGAAGATTCTGATTCGTATACAAATCACCTGCGAATGCCGATGAATGATGACCGATGCCAGTGAAAAAACAATCAGGCACACTCCGATGAACGTCAATTTAGACATTTCATTTTCGGTCTTTCATTGATGAATTAACCGGCTAATTTCGGCTTTACCAACGTCTAAAGGATTTCCTTTCTTCTACAGTAATATAATATACCTACATTCGCAGAGGCAGGTCCAAGTGCCGCTGACGCCAAAGGCCGTCCAAAAAGAGAAAACTAGCAAAAAGGAAAATGAAAAGGTAAATAAGGTAAAGGTCACTAAGTTTAATCGTCAATAAACAACATTATTGCTTACTTTGTTTGTTAAATGAATAACAGTCAACATTAATCATTAACAAATTAGGATAACGTTTAAAATAAAGTCAGATCATTTTTAGTGCCTATCTAATTATGTTTTAACTATATCAACATCTCATTTTGTCCTACAAACATTTTACTTGTTTTTTTTTTTTTAAGAGAAAAGTTGTTATATTTATTTGTTATTAAATTTGGCACAGTCTTGATTATTTAATCGGATCAACAAGAGAAGAGGGCGCGTTCGTTCGACGTGTCGACGAGAAATTGGTAGCTTTTTAATTATGTTTGTTGACTGTAAAATTATCTTAATTGATTTTTTTATCTAAAGATGACCTACGAACGCATAACTCATTGCGCTCACTAGTCTACACTACAAACTCGTGATTCAATTCTAGACTACTTCGCTTGTTCGTGATTTAAGAGCATTCATCCCATACATTCACGCTGGAGTCAATATTTATCATTTTTAGTAGTGTATTATTTGTAGTTTTTTAATCTAGTACATGTCTGATTAAATATTTTTAATTGAAGTTTTTAAACAGCCCTTTCTTAAAGTAACGGTGGATGGCCTACGCAAATAAATATACGGAATATTGAAAAAAAAAAAAATTATAAAACAATGTTTTAGAACATAAATGACTTCACATACTAGGTCGAAGAATAAACGGGAATATCTCAAATTTGATCTTAAAATAAGACTTTTAATATCAGGAAAAAATACAAAAAGTGACACTTGATTATACTTTTATTGAATGAAAATTTTCAGAAATCGTATGTTTTTATCAACCAAGCACTGATAAATGATATGAATTTTTGAAAATGAATATTTTTATAATTTTTTTAATATGTCGCTTCCGCGTAGACCATCGACCGCTAGTTTAAAAAAGGGCTGTTTAAAAACTGTTCTAATGAAAAAATTGTCCCAATATTTTAAAACATTTATCCACCATGCACTAGTTTATAAAACTCCAAATAATATGACGTTAATATCTTATCTGCAAACTAAACACACGATGGACTTATTTTCCGTGGGGAATGCTCTTAACGCAACTTTTCTCACTAAACTTGTGGTTCCCATAACTATTGTCATTGACAGATTTGGACCAAGGACACATTCGCCCTGGTGAAAAGCTCCATTAGAGATCTGAGGAAGAAGGCTGAAGAGGCTAAAGTGGCCGAGGAGGCCGAGCGCAAGAGGTAACGGAATTTGATCACTTTTGACTTAATTTTTTTAGATCGTGTTTGGTATCCAATGGGATGTAAAGGAAAATTTCTTTTGACAGGAAAGAGGAAGAGCGATTGGCTGCCGATGAAGAGAAAAAGAGAAAACAAGCTGAGGTCGTTCGAAAACAGCAGGTCGATAAGATTACTCGATTGAGTGTTGATCGGTGGTGGTAATATATCGCACCTTCGGCAAGACAAGGGCATAACTTAGCTTAATCACCTTGCTGTTGGGTTTTTTTTTAAATTCCATAGTAATTTTCATATTATTAATATTTTTAATCCATAATTCGCATTTGTCTTTTTCTCCTTCTCCTTCTTGTTCTTGAGGTGCCTCTTCAAATCAAATGAAAAGGAAAAATATTTATTACATAAAAAGAAAAACCTCTTAACAAGTGTACCTCTTAATCACTTTGCTAGAGATGCCATCCAATCCAAGGTCCAAGATCCAATGAAACAGATGGGGATTCTGATGAACAATAATGATTGGTGTTATCATCAGACTGTTCAGAGTTTAGAACTTGTTCGGCCAGTCTCTTACCTACACCAGCAAAGTACTCATTAATTTCATTGACACTGTGTTGGGATAAGGCCAGCAAGATCACCAGAAACCTTGGTAGAACCAGTAACGTTTTTAATTGCATCCCATAGCTTTTTTATATTATTATTAGCAGTTAATAGCTCCTGTTTGTCGTACTCTCTTTTTTGTTTTATTAGTAGGGACTTACAGCAATTCCTGTATCGCTTATAAGTAAGTTCTGCGATTTCATTCTGATCTGTTATAGTGGTTTCTATAACAAGTGTAGTTGCATTAAAATTAGTTTTTAACAGAACATGATCTAAACATATCTCCACTTTTTTGTAAGAAGGGGATCTATACAGAGCAATTATGGCGAGTTTATTTTCAATTTATAAAATTAAACAAATACTATCTTTAAAGTTTGGCTCATAAACATCATAGGTTAAGTAGTTTTTTTACGTAAATTACAACTTCATTTTGGTTGCTCACTTTACTAGTATAGTATAGTAACTGCACTATTTGTAATTTTAAAGGAGAGCTATTTAAGATTTTTTTATTTAGTATCGTATTCTTCTGCTTATATTGCTTTTAAACAATTGTTCATCAAATTAGCCCTAGTCTTGTAAATATATTTTTTTAAATTTAATAATGTTTTTAAGACATTTCTGCATAAATTTTAAGTTTGTCATTTTTAAAATGTAAGTTTATGCCCTTCTCTTACCGAAGGTGCGGTAATTATATAAATGGTTCTCTCCGTTTGGTAGGAGGCGCAGCAGCGCGAGCTGCAGCAGCGCGCGAGCGAGTCGGCTGCCAAGAGGGCGCCCTGGTCGGCGCCGCCGGCCTCCGCCTCGGCCTCGGCCTCGGCCTCCGCCCCGCAACCGTCGCTCGCCGACATCCAGCGCCTCGAGCGGGAGAAGAAGCTGGAGCAGATGAAGGAGCAGCACCACATGATGGCCCTCTTGGCGCAGCACCAGGCGGCCGCCCTGGCTAGGGACCAGGAGATGCAGGCGAGCCTCGGCTGGGCCAAGAAGACGACGGCGCCCGCCGTGAACGCACCCAGCTTGGCCGACATTCAGGTAGGTGGCGGACATCGACATCGGACAGCTGGGTCGCGGTCTCACGGTCGAGTGACGTTTGGTGTTTTTCAGGCCGAGACGCGTCGCCAGGCCGCCACCGAGGCGTCGGCGCAACAGGCCGCGGCTCAGCAGGCCTCGGCTCAGCCGCAGGAGGAGGCGCCGCAGGCCAACAACGGCGGCTTCTGGGAGTCGAGCAGAGGCGCGTTGAAGGGCGACAAGGCGCCGACGAAGGGCAAGAAAAAGAGCATCGCCGCCGGCTCCAAGGAGGCCGGCGCCGGCGCCGCCGCCGCCGCCGAGTTCGAAGCGTGGTGCAACGCGAGCCTCTCCACCTGGAGCTCGAACGTGGACGTGCCGACGTTCGTCAACTTCCTAAAAGACATTGAATCTCCGTACGAGGTGAAGGACTACGTGAAGTGCTACCTGGGCGAGACGAAGGAGGCCAACGACTTCGCGCGCAACTTCCTGGAGCGACGGTCGAAGTTGCTGCGCGTGGGCATGGAGACGCCCGTGGACGACCTGTGCTCGCCCGCGGCCGCCGTGAACCCGCGGCCCGCCGCCGCCGACTACCAGGAGGTGCGCGCGAAAGGCCGCCGCGGCAAGAAGAACCGGATGCTCAAGGTGGACGCGCGCATCCTCGGCTTCTCCGTGACGGCCTCCGAGGACCGCATCAACGTCGGCGACATCGACATGGCCTAGACTCACCAGCGCCACCACCGCCACCACCGCCACCACTAATCCCCTATCCCCCATTTTATTATTATGTACTATAGTTAACGGTTAAGTGAGTGTTGAATCCTTTGTACATAGGCCGTTTACACTTTTGTAAATACTGTTTAAATGAACTAATCGTGAGATAATTATATCAAATTTTTAATTGTTTGTTGTTAATGAAGTTTCCTAACTATATAATAGTGAATTATGTGGGATTTTTTTCTATACTTACGTATATTTTGTTATCTTGAAAAATAAAATCAAATCGAATCAAAATATTTATGTATTCATCAATCAAATTTATCAAGATGACGGTCATAAGACGATAAAAATATTAATATGATCATAACGGTTAAAATGTGCTTTTATAAATTATCATTCCTTTGTTTTCTATTGTAATTTGATTGTTATTTACCTATTATACATTTGTTTTACCTATTGCATGTTAGTGACTGGAATCACATCACTTTCCCAGGTTCTTTATCGCCTGTTAGTTGTTAAGTAATGAATTTTTCTGTTATTACCTTACCTTACTTTACCTTACATGATATCTCTCGCTGTCGTGTCGTAACTGTTAAATGAAGTTTGAAATTATGTTTAAATAACAACATTTTTATGATTGTATTAAAATTATTATTGAATAGAATTAAATGTAAGATTTAAAATAAAAGAAGATGAATTGATGATGACTCGTTTCAATACCTTTCCCCTGTTACTTTTAATACATACCTGGATTAACATTTATCCTCCGGTGTAATTTTTTTCATTTTCCAATGCGGACGAAGTAGCGGGTATCGGCTAGTTTATTTTATTTTAAAAGGCTTACCAACTAAACTAAAAGAGTCGACACTCAACCAAAACATTCACAGGAGGGAACATCACAAGTATTAATTGAAATTATAGGAAATAACATTACTTATTTGAGATTAATTAAATTATATCACTACATATCTTAATGTACTGCAAATACTGTTGGGGAGGATCCTCTAAACCAGGGCTGTCCAAACAGGATACGACCCCGGGCCAATTCGAAGTACTAAATGGATTGGGATTTTTAAAAAAAAAATTATACACGAATACCATTGTTATATTAAATATTTAATGTAATTATTTCTTTAATAATTTAGCTTGTACTAGCTGCTACCCGCGACTTCGCCCGCTTAACTTTGAAAATTATATACTAAAACCTTTCTCGAGAACCACTATCCATTCAAGAAAACAGCATGAAAATCAGTGCAGTAGTTTTTGAGTTTATCGCGAATGGACAGACAGACGCGGCGGAGGACCTATACCTATTTAGATTTTATAAAATTCATAATAGAAAAATCATTTCCATTTATTTGGGATACCACAAAAGCGAAATAATTTACCAAATATTTTTTTAAATATTTTAGTATTTATGATAGGTAGATAAAAAACACGTCGCGGGCCGCATAAACATAAACCGAGGGCCGCATGCGGCCTGCGGGCCGTGCTTTGGACAGCCTTGCTCTAAACTAAAACAAACGTGATAGAAATCGAAAGAGCTCAGAGATCAGTCCTTAAAACAATGCTGAAGAAAAACTAGATATCGCACTACAGAATTATATAAAGAAAGCAATATACCTACTTAGCGTTAGTAAACTTTTTTTACTGAAAACGACTTTAATTGCTCATAAACAAGTTATCAATACTCAGACCTAGTAAAAAAGCGTGTATTTAAAGTACCTCTGCCTTTAGTACGACCAGATTTTGCGAAACGTTTTATCCCAAACAATAGAAATCACAAACTAACCACTTGAACAGTGTTCCACTTTCCAGTAACCTTAGCAAAAGATCTATTCAAGAGGCCCACCCTCTGGCCAATTTTTTATAGGTTGTTTGGACCTTCATGAATATAGTCCTGAGTTTTCGGACATTTCTGTGGTATATTTTAGCAATTAAAAATTACTGAAAATTAAAAAAAATATATTTTGAGATATTTTTTTGGAACGCGTCCTATCGAAAAAAGTTTCAAATTAAATTTGTTCATTATAGCGTCCTCTGTAAAAAAGGTCCTAAAAAAAAATTGGTAATTAAGCAGTTAATGGCAAATGAAAATGAAAATTCTACTACATTTCGTTTTTGCAACCGCATTCGGATGTTTATCAACATATCGGTTTGAAACTCGTATATGATGTAAAGGAGCCAAATCTCAAGAGAATCATGCAAGATTTATCGATCTCTGAGATATGGCTTAGCAACAATCATCGAAAAATCTTTGGCCTTCAATAGAATTTCCTGACGAAGGCCCACAGTGTGGAAAAAATCGAGGAGCTTTTGTATCATCGTGCACAATCGATTTGAATTTTTTAATTATTTTGTTAACTAAAGCGCGGTGGGCACCCCACCGCGCCGCCCGGCCTAGCTGGCGAGACCGCGCGCTCGCGGCGGCGAGCCATTGATCGAAATACATCGATAAATGTGATGGTATATTTGCTCGTAAAGGGAATCATTTTATTGAATCCCATGGCCAGAAGCGTAGGGATTGCTGAGGAACTCGAATTTTTCAAAAATCTTTATTACAACAATAAAAAATTGAACAAATGTAAAAACATTCATATCTCGGGCGGTAATTAAAATATTGCAAAATATTTTTTTTTTTTCAATTGTTCGTTTTCCAAAAATGCCTTAGATAGTCCAAGAATTTTTTAGATATCTGCAACTTTGGTCAGAATTGTTATTTGTTTATAAGCAAAAATCTAAAATCGCATAAAAACAGTATCTATTTTTAACAAAACTATTTTTTTATTTTTCAAATTTCTTGAAGGTGCAAACAACCTATAAAAAAATTGGCCAGAGGGTGGGCCTCGTGAATAGAACTTCGTACAGAATCGCTTTAAGGTTACTGGATCATATGTAACAGGACAATATAATATTGAATATAATATAATATAATATAATATAATATAATATAATATAATATAATATAATATAATATAATATAATATAATATAATATAATATAATATAATATAATATAATATAATATAATATAATATAATATAATATAATATAATATAATATAATATAATATAATTATGTGTTATGTGAACTAAAAAATCAGTCAGCTTAGGAACATATAAAAGATTTGAAATCAACTTTTGTCAGATGGGGAATTCCTGAATTAATCAATACTAATAATAAATCTGTAAGGGTTGGTCATGGAGTAAGTTACTTTGTTTTCAGAGATATCGTGTTTATAGCCTCTATACATGATACTAAAACTCAATTGACCATTTTTAGATTTTTTTCTGTATGTATAGTATGTATGTTCCTCCATAACTCTTAAACGAATCAACTGATTTTCATGAAACTTGGTAGATAAACCTACTTTTTCTTTTTCAATGCGGACGAAGTCGCGGGCGCCAACTAGTACACTATAAAGCCGAATTGTTGTATACAGATGATGGATCTCAATATAGAAGTTCTGTATTTATAGCAAAATTTGTCAACAATATTTTTTTAAACATAAGACGTCAACACCCCATTATGCTAGGTCAAATGGGATGAACGTCACATACAAACAGTTAAAAATATGTTAAATAAATGTTCATAGAAAATAAAGATATAGATTTGGCTATGTTAGAATAGGAACATAATAATTTAAAGTCGCCAAATGAAATGATTGGTAGACAAGTAGCTTCTTTCTTACGTGTAAACAGAAATGGTTATGAATCAAAATATAAGAAAATAAAAAATTATGTACAAAGAAAAAAATTAAAGTTATAAAATGTACCATGATAGGAAACATTAAGGAAAATAAGAATAGATTAATTCCTGGTTTAATTGTAACAGAAAGGGATAATAACAGACCTCATGATGTGTTATTGGAAAATGAACAAAAAGTTATTAGAAATTAGATATATAAATAAAAATAAAATAAAATAAGCCTTTAATCACTGATAAGTTACAGAAGTTGTTTTTATATTTTTCTTGTTGTGCTTCTATACAATTAAAAGAATTTTGAAACTAAATTTAGTTGTTTTATTTTTATATATTTAATTAATGATAATGTTTGGATTAGACATCCGCAACCTTATCAGGTTGTCCGAAGACATAGGCCTCCTCCAGACAGAGAAGTGCCAGCTGTCTCCATCTTTTGGGCAGATCGTCATCCCACCTCTTCCTTTTCTTGGATACCATTCCACCACTCTCTTGGTCCACTTATCCACTCTTTTTCCCATTATATGACCTATGACCTGTCCAGCGCCGTTTTAGCTGCCTTATTTTTACTATTATGTTGGGGATCTGCGTTTTCTTATCTTATCTTTTAATTTCATGTTCAACATGCTTCTTTGAATAGAATTTTGACAAACCATCAGTTTCTGTTCCAGTTTTTTTGTAAGACTCCATGTTTGGTATCCATATGTTATACATGGTATAGTACACAAGTTTTATTAAGTTTCCCCTTTACAGTTATTGGTATTTCTTTGTTTTTCATAATATTTTTAAATGACCAGTATCTATTCCAAGCAATGTTGATTCTTCTTTCTACTTCTTTCCTCATAGAATCATAGGGAGATATGAGTTGCCCTAAGTAGATGTATTCATCTACATATTTTATTTCTTTGCCATCTAGTATTATTTTCTCTTTACATTTGTTTGTCATTATTTTTGTTTTTTCGTTATTAATGGTTAACCCTACTTTCTTGCTTTCCTCTACCAATTGTTGCAACATTGTCTGCAGTGACATGTGGTCACTAGCAAAGATTACAATGTCGTCAGCAAATCTTAAGTGGTTTAACTTTATTCCATTGATATTTAGACCATAATTGTCCCAATTCAGATTCCTAAATACATATTCTAAAATTGCTGTAAATAATTTGGGAGATAGGGGATCGCCCTGTCTCACTCCTTTCTTTATTTCAAACTCATCGCCTTTACTTTCTAACTGTATTTTTGCACTACTGTTAGTATAGATTTTTTTAATATTTTGAGTATACTCTCTCTATTCCTTGATTTAGCAAAGCTTCCCATAACTTATTATGTATTAGAGTCAAAAGCCTTGACAAAAGACAAGTAATAATCCATTCCATACTCACTACATTATCAATAACTTGTTTCAGGACATGAATATGGTAGAAAAATTCTTAAGCCCGCTTGTTCTAGTGGCTGATTTGTGTCTAAGGTTTGCAGTACCATTCTCCCCAATATCACTTTAGAAATTTTTTTATATAAATTAGACAACATACTGATTGGTCTGTAATTATTTATTAAATTTTTAGCTCCTTTTTTATGTAATAATATTATTGTTGACTTTGTCAACTGTTTCGGTATTTCACAAGTACAGATGATGAAATTAAATAAACTGGTTAATTCCTGAAGTATTATTTATTTCATCCTCACCGGGTGCTTTATTGTTCTTTTGTGTTAATATTGCGTTTCTTATTTCACTTTCTATGATAGGTGGTATCACTTCTTCAACTTCTGTACACAGCCATGTATTTTTAGAGTTTTGTTCATGTTCGCTGTCATTGCTTTCATATAATTTGCGATAAAAAGCTGTAGCAATTTTTTGAATTTCAGATCTTGAACTATTTATAACTTCTTTTCCTGTGCGATCAGTTTTTTTTCATATTTTTTATCCATGTAGTGCTTTCACGAAGTAATCTTAGCGCCTTTTTTATACCTCCAGTTTTTTCTATTTCACTTTTAATAAGTTCTAAACTTTTAGTTTTTCGATGTTTTATTTGAAATGATTTTACTAATATTCGCTATTTCCTTTGTTTTATTTTTTCTATCTAAAAATAATGCTCTTCTCTGAATAATAAGATCTCTTGCTTCAGGGCCTAATCGGTCTTTTTCAATTTTATATGTACATTTCTTGATAAAATTTTTAAAAATGTCCTCTAATTTATTATATTGTTCTTGGATTGTATTGCATAACTTTATTTTTTCAAGTTCTTTTTTCAATTCTATAAGTTGGCAGTTCGAAACAGAATCAGAATATCATATACGAATGTTTAAAGGTTCGAAATATAAAACATTCAATTTAAAAAATACTTATGACTATGATGATGAAGATTTAGATTGTATAATGGAGAAGTATTCAAATCAAAAGAACATTAATAATGATAATTTTAATGACTGTAATAATGTAAACTGTGACGTAGCTAATGACATGGAACCAATGCAACAGTAATGTGGAAAATGAGTACAATAATGTAGAGCCTAATAAGAACACAGTATGTAGTTGTTAGTAAAATAAAAAAAAGGGTCAAATTTAATCTAGACCATAATGATAGTGATGACGAAGGTGCAGAACTAGGAGTGGCAGAGTTATAAGGAAGCTGGATTATTTAGATGATTATTTTTAAGAAAGAAAAAGGGATGTGAGCCATAGGCTCTGTGTGCTGCATAGTGACAGCGCCACGCCACTTATATTGTCTGTGGTCAGACTTGTCTATTCATTGTAATCGTAAAGTTGTATTGTATCTTGTAAATTAGCATGTATCTAAACGTAATAAATGAATAGAAGAAAAACTACAAGTTTTTAATAAAACCACCCCAAACAACATATTAACACTTATCGAGGGTTTTGGCTACATATATTGTTCACACATTGCATTAATCACACATACTCGAACTTACCTGATGAACTAATGAAAACTATTGTAGTTCCTATCATAAAGAACAAGAAAGCTGATACATCAGCTAAGAGTAATTATAGGCCGATATCCCTAGCAACAACTATAGCCAAGGTGCTGGACAGCGTGCTTGACACATATCTAAGCAAACATATAACTTTGAGTGATGGGCAATTTGGTTTTCGACCAGGGCTTTTCACAGAGTTTGCTATAACTACTATGTCTCAAGCACACTGTAAGAAAAACACTGATAGAAAAAACGCCTGTAAATGCATCCTTTTTGAACTTGTCTAAAGCCATCGACCTGGTCTCATACGAAATCCTATGGAATAAAATGAATTCAGAAACAGACAACATTAGAAATTGTTAATACACTAGTATGTTCAAATATTGGTACAACAACCAAACCAATATTGTACGATGGGCAAATTCACTATCTGATATATACAGATTGAAATGTAGCGTAAGACAAGGTGGAATAACTTCACCTAAACTTTTTAATCTGTATATGAACTCACTGATCAAAGAACTCAGCAGCACTGGCATCGGTTATTAACAACATTAGCTATGCAGACGATATGGTGCTGCTGGTACCTTCGATCAGTGCCCTTAGGACACTATTGAGTATATGCGAGAAGTACGCTGAAACCCATAGGTTCAGGTATAATTCCACCAAGAGTGAACTGTAATGTTCAAGGCCGGAACAAAAAAATATAACTTTGTACCACCCGTATCACTGAATGGTTCTCCACTTGTTAGGGTGAGCCAATTCAAATACCTGGGCCACTGGTTTACGGAGGATTTGTCTGACGTTATGGATATTGCGAGAGAACGTAGGGCTTTGGCAGTGAGATGTAATATGATGGCCCGCAGGTTTGCGCGTTGTTCTAGTGACGTTAAAATAACATTATTTAAGACATATTGTCAGTCTTTTTATACATGTAGCCTATGGGTTAATTATACGAGTACACTTACAAATCGTTTAGTGGGGCTGCCGCGCTACTGTAGTGCATCAGGGATGTTTGCCAATGCAAGAGTTACAAATGAGAATAGCATCCATGATGATAAGGGTGCGAGGCAGCACAGACACGCTGCGAGGGTGGACTGCCCAATATTTAAACATTGGGTGACATCGCATATCACCCTTAATAATAATTGATTTTTGTATAATATGTCTATTTTAACATACTATTTCAGTTTAAAAATTTTCAAAGCTATGGACATTTGTCTGAAATAAAGTTATTATTATTCAAGTAGGCATCTATTTTCTTTCTTAATTTTAATTTTTTTACAATAAATATTATTAAAATAAAAAACAATAAAGCGGGGCAATATCGGTGGTTAGGGCTGCAGAGTGATGAACCTCCTGACAATTCGTGCCGTGTTCATAAGTACCGCCTTTTGTATCTGTCCATCTAGTGAGAGCCTCTTGATTATTATTATTCACATATATTTATTTTCTATCTTAATTCTAATTTTTTTACAATAAATATGATTAAAAAACAAACAACAAATATCGTAAAAAACCTAAATTGTTATTATATACTCTTTTCCCCTCTTGATGTACATTATTATAGATGCATCATTTTCATTTTATGCATAGAAGGCCCATCCCATGACATCTTGCATTTTTGCATTTTGCTTTACTTCTTACTTTCTTCTAAAGGACCCATTTAGTACTTATATAAATTAATAGTAAAAAACTTTTTAAAAACAAGCTTTAGACCCTAAAGAACCCTGACACAGGTAAATCTCGCGACAGGCTTTTATATTTAATTTAAAGATTATTTTCTTCTTTTTAGGGCACTTAAATAAAAGTTTGTTTTTAAAAAGTTTTTTTTAACCATTAATTTATTTTTTAGCTATGATTGAGGACTAAAAAGTTTAGTTGTATTAGCTTTTTGTGTTCTTCTCAGCCAAACCCTTTCATTTGATACCCATACTGTGGTATTGCAGAAAAAATAAGTAGTCTGCCATCATGGATAATCCGCCATATTGGAATTACAATAACGTCGCATCGCTAAGCATGCATTGTCATCCAAAATAAGCGTGTATACTAAATTTCAGCTTTCGATTAAAGATAACTGATTTAAAATTCAGTTGCAAGATTCCACCCGGACATACATACATACATACATTGTAATTAAATTTATTAAATTTTATAATAAATAATTGTTATAATTACAATTATTTTAAACATTGTAATAAATAAGAAAACTTTCTATATTTTTATATTCCAAATTTAATCAAAAACAACTGACTTAAAATTTTCTCCGTATAATAAACTCAATTTAATTCTTTTCTCTATTTGTAATCTACTATATTTCTAATCAGCCAGTATTCAAATTTAATCCCCAACAATTATAACGTAGATTTCTACGTTACAAACTGTTTGAGCATCACGAAGCATAATCTATGGTTTTTCTTATTTTTTCGCCTTCATTGGTTCAGATATTGACCGGCCACGGAGGGTTTGGGCAGTACCTGAACCGTTTAAAAAAAAGAGATAAACTAGACTGTCCATGTGAGCCTGGGGTGGAGGAGACAGTGGAACACCTACTGCTCTACTGCCCCAGGTTTGCATTATCACGTTTTACACTAGAGATGGAAGTGGGCAGAATACTTGAGAAAAGTAGCCTCCAGGAGCTGTTGTCTGACGTGGCGGTCAGACATAAATTTATAAGCTACTGTATAAGGATCGCGGGTGTGGTAGCGAGGGCAAATGGCTCGACGTATCATCCAACTTAATATAGTATATTATATTATAGATGCATGACTAAAACTCGCGGCTCATACTTCCTTGTCCTTTGCTCCCATTCTCGTTTTTTAACAGACCATCTATTTATCTTTTAAAAAAAAAAATGGCCCATCAGTACCAGAGTACATACATATACATACATACATATCTATACATATGGTACAGATACCATATGTATAGGTGTACGTTCACATCACAGATTAAGTAAACACCATGTTGTCTACTCTGCCAGCTGTAAAAGATCTCTGACCTGTGTTAGAGGAACACCAGCCGGTAGGACAAAAAAAAAAAAAACAAATCTATGGTTTTAGAAAAGTCTGTTACCATGGTGAATTTTCTGATTGTCTTCCTCTTCTTCTTGATGATTGATGCTATAAAAGCAGAAATCAGAGCTCACGTAAAGAATTATTAGAAAATCGGACAAAGAGAAAAGGACATGAAGCCTGTAGACTTCAAAATGTTCTAAAAAGAAAAGCCGATCTGAAAAACACAGATAATGAAAGCGAGACTTGTTGCAAGGGGATTCAGGCAGAGGCTTGGAATCGATTACGATGAGACATATTCCCCTGTCATAAAGCTAAGTTCAATTAGAATCGTTATCGCTGTATCTGTGGAAGTAAATCTAAAGCGAAATCAAATGGATGTCACGACAGCTTATCTTAATGGCGTACTCGATAAGAAAATAGTAATGGAGAAACCAGATTATTTAGAAGAATATGTGACGGAAATAATGTTAGAAGAGAGCAGTAATGATGATTTAACAATTTTTAACAAAGCAAAGAAAATGTTAGAGGATCTAAAAAGTTGCATATACATATCAGAGAAAGGAGGTGCTAAAATAGTAATAGAAATATATGTAGATGATTTGCTGATAGCTTACTCCTGTGACTAAAGGACATCAAGATGTTAATGATGCTTAATGAAAAATTTCAAATGAAGGATCTAGGAGAACCCGAAATTACTCCTGGGAATTGAAATTAAAAGGCATGGAGACGAAATAAAGCTGAAAAATATATTGAAAAAGTTATAAAGAAATTTAACATGGAGGAGTGTAAGCCAACAGTTACACCCATGTACCTGAATTTGAAACTTGAAAAATTATTGAATAAAATGAAAAAAAAAATAAATAAAAAAAAATATGGGCGGTCCATAACCTGTTAAATTTTACTTGTGGAAGTCTCCATATTCTTTAGTTAACATATAATAAATAATATATTTCTTATTAACACATTATTTACTTTATTTTCTCCATAACTACATAACTAAACATTAGATTGTTTATTCTCTTGACAGTCAATAATTCATCCGTTTCCAAGGTTACAAACCAAAGACACTAACTTAAAAGTATAAAACCTCATGAAATGAAAAATGCGACGAGAAGCTACCATATCAGTAATTGATCTGCACACTGATGTATTTAGCTGTGGCTACCAGGCCTGATATAATGTTTAGTGTGAGCTACTTATCACAGGTAAACAGCTGTTTTGGGTCAACAGCAGAAGCATGATATACTTGTGTGGCGGAAGCGGCTAAAGAAGCAATCCGCCAATTTTTTCCCAAGGGGAAATCCATCATGGATACCCACAGGCCCGGGGTGGACTGTGGGTTATGTCGGACTCGTACCGACTAAAACCCCTTGGCGTTCCTACGCTCTGCATGAGTGGTGGAGACTGGGGAAATGAACAACGTCTCATCCGAGAATCCACCAGCAGTTGTCCAAGCAAACGGACCAATCGCGGAGAGCTTTCGCTCGCTCCAATTATACTTGACCGCGGAGTGCAACCTCGGCACCGTGAGGAGATGTGCCGGAACGTGTGGCCCATCTCCCTACACTCGCTGCCGGTATTGTGATGACGGCGGACGACCCCACGTCCACCGTCTCCGGCCGAGGCGGCATGGGCCCTCCGCGTTTGGTGGGTCTTCTTAGTTCCCCAACGGCAGTCCGATTGGTCAAGCGGGTGGCGGGTCCCGCGACCGCCCAGACCGCTGAAGGGTTAAGCCCCCCCCACCTCGTCAAGGTCTTGACCCACCTAGGAGGGGAAGAAGCAATCCACCTAAGGCGTTTGATAAACGGTATATCAGAGTGGAAGCAGCCCTTCGTGAAAATCTTAAACGACAATCAGGCTGCTATACAATTGACAAAGCACTCTATGGTGGGGTCAAAAACGAAGCATATCGTCACGAAACTGCATTTCATACGACAGTTGAAAGAAGTTACAGTGGAACATTACTCAAGTGCCCGCTTGGAGGCAGATATGCTGACGAAGAGTTTGCCCGGTCCAAGGCTCAAGGAATTGAGATCCTCACTTGGCCTAACATAACTATTATGCTAGTGATGAGGAGGAGATTTGTTGGAGTCTACATCACGAAGCATAATCTATGGTTTTAGAAAAGTCCGTTACCATGGTGAATTTTCTAACAAGAATGTAACTCCGATGGTCATATGTGTATCTTGTAAAATTATTATCTCATTGTAATATAATCAATACTAATAATAAATCTGTAAGGGTTGGTCATGGAGTAATTTACTTTGTTTTCAGAGATATCGTGTTTATAGGCTCTATACATGATATACTGAAACTAAATTGACGATTTTTAATTTTTTTTTCTGTATGTACTTATGTATGTTCCTCCATAACTCTTAAACGAATTGACTGATTTTTATGAAACTTGATAGATAAATATTTAGACGTACAGGAGACAGGATAGGCTACTATTTTCTTTTTTAACGCGGACGAAGTCGCGGGCGAAAGCTAGTAAATAATAAACTAAGTTCTTGCATATGTTTTATGAGTATCTATTAATGCATCAGCTATATGACAGGGTCTTTAATTGTTAGATTACACAAACTATTGTTCTGTGTCAAGACTAACATGCTCAATCATGCATGTCAAATGTAATTGAGGTCACGCGTGTCACGTGCTGAAGCTGAACAATTAACAAAGCGCAAGCGCCGGTAAGTGAAGCGGTAATTGTATAGGTATTTTGTTTGGTAGTGCTTTTGGTACATTTTTATAAATATGAGAGTTTTTTTACTAACTAAATAAACTAAGCGTGACTATCGTCTGACATAAAAAAAATACTTCTAAACAAACTTTCAACAATCAAAATAACAACTATATGGATTTTTCATTAGCTGATGATGCAACAAATTTGATTTGATTTTATTTGCCTGTATTCCTTTTTGGAGAAACAGAGTTATGAGAACCTGCAGAACAACGGAGAAGTGAAATTCTATAAAGATAATAACAATTAAATTGCAGTCAATAATTGCTAAATAATAATACATAACCTTGCATTTTGTTTACAGGTTATCTACAGGGACAACGTTTCTTCAGTAAAGGTTAACATAGATAAAATGTCATTTGAAATTCAAATTGATTTTAGTGTGCCTCCACCGCCTTTGCCACCAACAGTACCACCACCGCCTTTGCCACCAACAGTACCACCACCAACAGTACCACCACCGCCGCCGCCACCAACAGTACCACCACCGCCTTTGCCACCAACAGTACCACCACCACCTTTGCCACCAACAATACCACCACCGCCGCCGCCGCCACCAACAGTACCACCACCGCCTTTGCCACCAACAGTACCACCACCACCTTTGCCACCAACAGTACCACCACCGCCGCCGCCACCAACAGTACCACCACCGCCTTTGCCACCAACAGTACCACCACCACCTTTGCCACCAACAGTACCACCACCGCCTTTGCCACCAACAGTACCACCACCAACTTTCCCTCCGTCAATCGACACCCACCTGTATGCCCACTGGTTTACTTCATATACAGCTCCAGCAGGGATAGGCCAAACTGATGCTAATTACAAAGATTCTACAAAGTCAGACACAAGTGCTAGCCATAAAAGTGATACATCTGCAGCTACAAGATACAACGATGACACACGTTATTACACAGCAAGAGAATATTCTAAACCCCGAGTTAGATACTCTGAGGGCTCTGAGAGGGATCGCGGTAGAAGCTATGAAAGGTACAGAAGAGAAAGAGACTATAGGGAGTCTAGGTCACGCAAGTATCGATCTAGCAGAAGCCCCAGTCACAGTAGAATGTATAGAAGGTATAGACGTGAATATGAGAGAACACATCATGATTATGAAAGACGACACAGAGATAGAAGTCGTAGCCGCATTTGTGGATCTAGTGGAGAAATGAGGCACAGTAGTAGACGAGAAATGTCATTTGGAAAGTATGAAGCTTCTCATAAGCCAATGTCTGATAGAGAAAAGATTTTGGAGGAGTCTAGGTCTGTATGATAAAGATTATCCATAATTAGTGTTACAATGCCCTGTCTTTCTTTTCTTTTGTCTTGCCACACTTGGGTAGTTTCTGTTGTCAAGTATGTTATTTCATAACAAATACAAAACCAGCATCAATTATTTGAAATTATAATTATCTAGCTATGCTTAAAAAAATCAATATCAATCCTTTAGCCGCGTGAGTAACATTTATCCGTCAATTATTTTCATGTCCACTGTATAGCTAATGTTTTATTTTAAATCATTGCGTTGCTTTCTATTATAAAAAAATATAAGTTTATGAGTCAAGCGCTAGGGACATGACAAATCATACAAAACCAAGCAATTAAAGGGTTTTAAAATCACATAAAATTAAAATTAAATGCCAGAATTTAATAGTTAAATTTTCTTTCCTTTTATTTAAGATTATAACGGATTAATTTTTTTTCAGGAGAAACTCTCAAACTTCTGATGATTTTATTGAAAAAACTGAACAGTTGCAAATAGATCATAACCCTGATAAAGAAGAGGTAAATATCTAAAGAATTGTTTCACAAATGTTCTTTTAATTAAAGCGCCATCTCGTAAATTAGCCCCAGCCATCCTAAAAATAGTCAAGATACAAATTATTAATTCAGACACAAGCATTGAACATATAATGGATTGTGATAAGAAATAAGAATATCTAAGGATAATTCTCAAAAGATTTTAAAGCTGATATGAACACACAAAATGAATTGCCTCTAATTTATGCTCAGTTTGAACACGACTAGCGCGGCACTGGGCCACGAGCTTATAACCAACACTTAGGGCCTCTTTTAGTTACTTTTAGAAATCATTTTCTGTTATATTGAATTATGCACTCGGTTTACTGCATCCTTCGAAAGCCGATTTTTTTTATTATTTTCTATTTAATGTTTGGGACGTTTAGCGTACAAACAAAGGTATATTAGTTCCATTATCCCCGGTTACCGGTGACTTTAAATGACAGTTGGGCCTACTTGACGTTTGAGAAAGAGGCGCTATGTATTTTAACCAAGTAATTATTGTTCGACAAATATTAAATATAAAAATCACACGAATAAATAAACTTTTTGGTACCTATTGTCTTTTGTTTGCCAACCGTAGCTGCCATTAGACCATTAGACCGATTTGGAAAATTCTTTCACCTATAGAAAGCTACGCGGGCGAAGTCGCGTGCGACAGCTATGTCACTTGTTAAATAATGTTGCAGGTATCAAAATTGTATCTAAACTGTCCGGCGGAGTTGTATTACAAGCCTGTGGAGGGTGGTGTTGGAGTTCAGCAAACTCCAGAATTAGAAGAAATTTGTGAAACATTCTTTAAAACCCTCATAGAACGTGGCCGCAAGGCGAGGCTTCAAGTGGACGAGATACCTCCGGTGAAACAATGTATGTATTTTATTGTGTAAACATTTCTTATCAAAATTAAAAATGCTCGACATTCAGCCTCCCTGTCAGCGTTAATATAATTTATATATATTTTTTATTTGTATATGTATATGGGATAGCGATTTAGAGCTCCATTTCACCTGATGGTAAGTGAAGATGAGGTCGAAGATGTAGTTGTGTTTTTTTTTAAAGTACTGAGTATATTTTATATCTCTCGCTTATTTCCGATACTGACAGTGAGATGAATCATTGTTAGGACGGGGTCTACACTTTTGTTCTTGTTTCAAATTGTTTGTTACATTTAGTAAGGATAAATTTTTGGTTTTGTATACTGATATTAAGTGGACCGAAAGCAATGCAGTGAAAATTTGTTAAAAAAAATCTAAAGTACTTAGATTATGTTCGTTCGTTTTAGCAAGATACATATATCTACATGTTAATATTATTATTAGAAATGCGAAGAAAGTTTACGCCATGTTTGGACAGATAATTACATCAGTAAACACAATTTTTGGGTCTGGCAGCTGCATGTAACCGAGACCGACTTCATTTAAACTCCAAATTAACATCTAGTACCCCTTATTGGCATTATTAATACTCGGTATCGAAATTTTTGCAACAATTTATTTCGAAAGGTGAAGATACAATATGAAAAGAACGAACTACTCAAACCTAAAGCTCCTCCCACTGAATTACTTAAATTTCACAATAATCCAAAAACCTCTCTTAATGCAGTTAATAGGTATTTTGTGGAAATTGGAAGGAAGTTAGTGTCTACTATTACACCTTGTCAAGAACGGTTGTTTACTAGTTTCAGTAAACAAAGTAGTTCAGCTAATTCTTGTATGTTCGGCTTTTGAAGGTGGAGGTCAGAGAAGTTGAAACTATTATTATGCATATGAAATCGGATTGTGCTGTGGGCTGGGATGGTATATCGGGTAATGTGCTAAAATCATGTCGTCACAAGTTAAGTCATTAGCCATATTTGTAATAGATCTATCCAAAAACTTTCCTCGGGCTATGAAAAAAGCTATTTAAAATATTAAAACTTTTTAAAGTTAGTTTGAAAACTGGCTATATCTTGAAAACCGTCAAGCTAATCAAAATAATATATGGGTGGATCTTCAAAATTTGGTTAACTTGATGGTAGCAGCAATTTGCACATATTTACATCTATTTTATCCATTATTGGCAACTACCAGGCGATAATATAAAGTCCATGTAATTAGGTCACTCATTTTGATTTACATCACAATATTTTTTATTTCCGAAAATCGCTTCTTTCTACTCCAAATATCAGTCCCTAGCCATGTAAAATCTCCCAAATTTAGCAAGCATTTCATTGTCAGTCTAATTCTATATATAATATTATGATTTAGGTCACTTAAACACATTTAATATTACATTACTGATCTTTTCATTGTGATTTAATTATTAATAACAATAATTTTTATCAAATTATTTCAAGTCAAAAAGTGTATGCGTTAAAAAATGTCAGTCCCTAGCTATTAGCGAAATTCAAAAATGCGCGGCAACTAAGCTAATGGCGTTTATCAAAACATACTCAAGCGAAAGTATCCATGTGAAGTTAGTTGTAAACACGACCTATGCCGCGTCCGCCATTTTGTTTTTACTGCGGTCAACTCTCAGTCCCTAGTTAAGACGTTTCAAAGATAGTTAATTAATAGTTGTTGTCATTACTTATTGTTAATTTGAGCTTTGTCTGCCTTGTTATTTTGATCACCTGCTGGTTTTGATGTTTACTTTAAATCATAGGTTATGATTGATTTTGCTTTGATTCGTCAGTCCCTAGACCGTCAGGCCCTCGTCGTAAAAGTGATTAAGGACTGGCTGTTATACTGCGTAATGCATGGTTTTAATCATAAAATCCTTGTATTTGTTGTAGAAAATGGCGCCTAGAAAGATAACATTACTGTTCAAAGAGGAACTCGCAAAAAAATGTCTGAACAGGCCAAAAGTCCTTGAATTTCAAAAAACCTTGAATTTCTCATTAAATACTTAGTAATAAAGTAACTGGCCATTTTAGAAGCAACAAAGTAGATATTATACCTACATTATAGAATTATAACTTTACTGAAAACCATCTAAAAATACCTTTGTCAAAATTAGGCCATAAGTTAACTAAATTTTGAAGATCCACCCATATAGAACATACTCGTATTTTGTTAAGAATTGAATGAGGATAATTTTTGCCCTTGACACTTTTTTTGTATCTACGAGTATTAAAATTTTCGCAAAATACTTAAAAAACAGGTAGCGGGGACAAATTTCACGATGTGGGGGAGTGAAGCGGCAGGTGGAAACGGGGGGAAAGTTGTGGGTTTTGAAAAGCAGACCCAAAGGTATCACGCCACACAATTTTCAAAACTTTATTAATTTGTTTGTTTTCCCCGTGCATTGATTACATAGAATTACTGCATTATCCGGTAATTCTGTTTACAAAGTTTCAAAATTTTAAAGATACAAAAAAGTGTTAAAGACAAAAATTATCCTCATTAAATTCTAAACAAATTATGTTCTATACATTATTTTGATTAGCTTCACGGTTTTCAAGCTATAGCAAGTTTTTGAACCAACTTTCAATAATAATAATAATAATTTATACAAAAATTATCGTTATAAACATACAGTTCAATTATGTTTAATAATTTTAATAATCAATGTTTAATAAGTTTCAGTTTCAAAGATACAAAAAAGTTTCAAAGGCAAAAATTATTCTCATCAAATTCTTAACAAAATATATTCTATATACTCGTATATTATTTTTACACCTTGACGGTTTTCAAGTTGTAGCTAGTTTTCCAACTATGTAATTTTGTTTGAAAACTGGCTGTAGCTTGAAAACCGTCAAGATATACGGAAAGTGTATATAACATATTTTGTTAAGAATTTAATGAGGGTAATTTTTTCCCTTGACACTCTTTTTGTTAAAGTTTTCGCAAAATACTTAAAAAACCGTTAGCGCGGACAAACTTTGCGATGTGGGGGGATGAAGCGGCAAGTGGAAAAGGGGGGAGAGTTGTGGATCTTGATCAGCAGACTCAAAGGATAACCCACATAAGTTTCAAAACTTTACTAATTTATTTGCTTCCCCCATACATTGCTTACACAGAATGACCGAGCTAAGGCTCTAATTGGTTCCGACTTCACATTATGTTTTCGTATCTTAACCCTCCGTGAACCACGTGGATAAAAGTTACGTCCTGCACTATATGTGGTTTCCTGGAGCCCACACCAAATTCATCTTTTTATAAGTAGTATATTTTTCATATTTATATTTTATGTATTATTATTGTTTATGGACTGTTAGAGGATGAAATTAAAATAATTTTGTCAAATAATAAACATTTTTAATATCTTTAGGCGTTGTAACAAAAATAGTACTTTTTACAAACTAAAAGGCGACAATCCTCATTGGCTTAGCCTTACTAAAAAAAACTTATATAACAACTTCTTATTGCCCTTTATTTGAGAGCCTAATGATGTAGAAAACCAAAATAAAATAAAAATCAATAAACATAATAATTAGTCTTTTTGATATCGTCGTTGATTGAAATCACCACATTTTTTCCAAAAAAATGAGCATGCTCTTATCATATATAGGTATATCACATCGATCGCAACTGTACTTGGTCTTTTGATCTTCTTCCATAAGTGTTATCATAACAGTTTATGTTATGGCGTGGCGTCATCACTATCTTCCATAAGTGCGGATAATATTCCATCTTCATTACAACGACGAGCGGTTATGAGCACTGAAAACAAATTCACAAACAAAATAAATAATTATTTATTTATTTTCATATTTTCAAATAGTCATATTTTACCAATTTATTACAGCTGTGATAGACAAGAAAACACTCACTACTGTGGCACTTACAAATAATATGCAATTTGCGACCGGGGTAATCACAATATCTGTTGCACATAAAATCATTAAAACTTACTTATCGGCGTAAATCACACAAAAGCAAACTTTAAAAGTTAAAAATGGAAATTTAAGTGTTTGTCTATGTCTAGAATCAGAATTTAAGCATTAGAACAGTTAGAATAGTTTATACTCTTTTTTTCAGCGGATGAAGGCAGTTCATCTTCGTCTTCGTCATCAAAAAGCGATGATTGCTTAGACGAGGACGGTCTCAAAAGGAATTCGGACAAATTAATGGAGTTTAGAAGGCTACATAACCAACTTTGGTATGTAATGAAATAAAATTTTTTTTTGAGAACAGCAGGTTGATAGCACTCCGGTTTAATATAAAATTTCGCAGATTGATTTGTTAATAAAATTGTTATCTGTAACAGTCTCTCCACTGCCAAGGCTCGCCACCACTACAACTTGCTAATTCCCTGATTTATTTTGATGAAAAATAATAATGTATGGAAGATTAATTTAGTGGTTTTGTTTAGGTACAACAACACTGGGGAACTGAACGCAGGGCGATATTGCCAATGCAGCGATCGCGACAGCAAACTTGGCTTGCGCCACGGGGTCTACGCTACGGAACTCGAGTTCCCCAAATGTGTTCCCCAACAGAACAACCTCGACAAGCTCTACCATTACCGGTAAGTGACCACGGACCCATAAGCATCTTCAAACAAAAGGGCTGTTTTCTGAAATAGTAACTTTTTTTCAGTATTACCGTGTCGCCGCCAACAAACTTCCTAACAAGGACGCCCACCACCATTATACACGAAGAACACGAGTTTCTGTTCACGGGATTTTCGATGTTTTCCCACTACAAGCTCGCCAAGCTGCCCACTTGCAAAGTGATCAGGTTCAACATCGAATACACGATACTTTATGTCGAAGAGCCAGCGCCGCAAAATTTCTCCATTCAAGAATTGGACTTGTTTGGTAAACAACTTACACTGTATTCGCTGATTATTCATTTATTAATGTGATTATAGGCTGCTATATATTGTGTTCTTTCTAAAATTATGGCCAGGCACGCCATAATTAGCTCTTGCCCGGATCAAATTATGCTCAAATGCAGTGCTGGAACGGCGCTTTAGAGCAGTATTACGAGTACCTATATAGTGAAATTACTGCATACATAAAATTTTGGCTATTTTCAGAGGAGTACTTGTTCTACGAATTGTTGGAGCTAGTGGACCTAAACCTTGGCAAGGGGACGAACACCACTTGCTCACAGTTCCACTTTATGCCTCGCTTCGTCAGAAACTTGCCCGAAGGCGGTTGCGAGGTATGTCCCTTTGGTCTTCACTGGGAGTGTTTATATATATATATATATAGTGTTAGTTGCCATACTCCTCCGAAACGGCTTAACCAATTCTGATGAAATTTTATATGTACACTTGGTAGGTCTGAGAATAGGTTTTTATCTATTTTTTATACGCAGCAGCTAGTAAGTCTATAGTAATTTACTTAGAGCCTCTTTCACCATGTCAAGTAGGCTAACCGTCATTTAAAGTCACCTGTCACCGGGAATAATTTAGCTTATATACCTTTGTTTGTACGGTAAAAGTCCCAAACATTAAAAAGGAAATAATAATAAAAAAACTCCTATCGAAGATGCACTAAACCGAGTGCATAGTTTAATAAAACATAAAATTATTTCTAAAACTAAGTAATCAACACTTTACTTAGAGTTGGTGAAAGAGGCCCTTAGGTATATAAAATACAATTTGGAAAAGCATTGGAAGTTGGAAGAGAAGACTAAGTGAAAATTATCCACAAGAGGAGTGAATTAATGTAAATCACAATAAGCACCGCTTACACTCAAATTTGAAATTACTTAACTACTCGCTTAAGCGAATTCAACTTTATCTGTACATAGATAGAATCTAAATTATAAAACTATCTCTTTTGTCATTAATTCGCTGTGAGTAAAATAACTAAAACAAAGAAAATTTATGCATTCACTTTTAATTGAATCAAATGAAATTAATCAATTTAGTAATTTAGTCACTATTTTAAGATATATATATAAATAAATATATATAAATAAATAGACAATATTCTGGATAATTGTGAAAATATTGCGTAGTTTAGAAGAAATACACGAGAGAAATGTAAAATCACGTCGCTTGTATGGACGCAAAAACTAGTGAACCGATCACCATGAAATTTTGCATACACGTTGTCTGGGACACCAGAAAGGACATGGGATACCTTTCATCGTTCAACGCGGACGAAGCCGCAGTCACCAGCTAGTATACCTATAAACCTTTCCCGTTTATCCCGCTTTTTAACCATTCTCGAGTTTCTGAAGCGTACACAAACAAACTTAACATTTAGCTTCAAGTAGTTCATTTGAGGGACCATAATTATGTTAGGTTATATATATCAGCTCTGGGAAAAAAAATTAGAAAATATCCAGGTCACTTGTGTTAGGTTTCATTAATTTAAAAGTATTTTATCTGATTGTTGCTAAATTTTGGACTATTATAAAAGCACTTTATTTGACACGCGAAAACATTAAACTGGCAAACTTAAAAAATAGCTTCTTGTCTATGGAGGTAGAAAAAAACCCCCTTTCCACTTGCCGCTTCATCCCCCTACATCGCAAAGTATGTCCCCGTTAGTGGTTTTTTAAGTATTCTGCGAAAACTTTAATAGATACAAAAAGAGTGTCAAGGGAAAAATTTACCCTCATTAATTTTTTAACAAAATATGTTCTATGCACTTTCCGTTTATCTTGACGGTTTTCAAGCTACCACCAGTTTTCAAACAAAATTTCATAGTTGGAATAGTCGTGAGACACCCTGTATAGAATACTTAAAAAACCGTTAGCGGGGAGGAGCCATCTTATACGCAAAACCCATCTTATAAAATTTAAAAGGGCGCAGAGCTTTGCTCAAAGTAATGACCTTAAAATCCTTTCGATATCCTTCCAACAAACTTTACTCTGAGTGTGACGTTATTTATTTTTAGTTATTTGTGTTTGTGTTGTCAGTTGTGTTATCAATTAATCATATGTATTTAATTAAATAAAAATATTTGACAGCTTGAAAAAGAAAATAATAACTTAAAAATGTGTGTAGAATGTGTAAATTGCTGTAATTGAAATATTGTCACTGGAAAAAACTAGCGTCTAAGATACAGGCTCGGCCTAGTTTAGACGCTAGTACTCAACCTAATTAAACATTTGAAATGGCATTCAAGTGAACAAGTTATGGATTGAATAAATAATAATTATTATTATTAATTTATTTTTTGTCTAATTCTAAATAACTGTGCTATTGATTGCAGTCAAAATTATATAAAACTGTCAGATCTATTATTGAATTAATAACTGCGATCAATGGCACAGTTATTTAGAATTACACAAAAAAGTGCAAAATTGGAAAATTTGGAACCACTACTGTGTATATCTGTTATCGTGGACATATGGTGACGATATACCCCATTTTCAAATATATTTTCAACTATCTTCTCTTAACCAAGTTAAGAGGATTTTTTTCTTATTTTTTTCAAAGCTGGTTAATCCTACTTCCTACTGATATTACAAAGGTGAAAGTTTATGAGCGTTTAACATTAGGCCTATCGCCCACATGACGGTGTATGGGAGCCCGCGCACCTAGCAGCCACAAACTCCCGGCTACTGCAGCCAAACGCCAAGGGATGCGTCTGGTTGCTACGACCAGTGAGCGGAGACTGACGGCAGTCACATACATTCGCCTAGTCGCTAAACTACTCGCTCTGGCTGCGCGCAGCCAATGGGCTGCCGTGCAATCAGGCGCGTTCTATTGGCTGCCGCAGCCAGGCTGCCTAGTGGGCGATAGGCCTAATAGTGAATTTCAAAGAGGGTTAATTTAATTTTCAGATTTTGTCTATGTGCCATATATTAAAATATTTAATAGACGAGAGTGGGCTGTTGATTCCGCCGGAAAATCTCAAGAAGGTTCACTCCATGCACCATAACACCTGGCAAAAGTTTTGTGACAGAAATAAAGGTTAGTCGACATACTATATTGTTTCACGAAGACCTAACTAAGTAATTGTAAAACATTTTTAACACGCATTATAACAACTAAATAACAAAGGGGTGTATATGGCCAAATTAGTATGGAGTTTGGACCAATGCTCAACAGTGATAAAACATATGCCATTTGAAAGATTTTGGGGTTTTATTTAATTCATACTATGGCAGCCAAGTCAAAATCTAGCGCGAACATTGTGTTTTGGAACTTTTATTGGAATAATTTATAATAAGTACTTTGGGAGTTAGTAGCATATTGTGTTTATATATTTTAAAAAACATGCGTATGTTCATACCAGTGGCGTATTTACCAGAAGGCTGAGTAGGCTGGAGCTTAGTGCGGCAGATTTTAGGGGGCGGCAAATTTGGCTAAAAAAAATTTTTGCCTCAGTTTTTTTTTCTTCATATTATTATGATGGAGAACTAGGGTATCGAATTGCAGGGGTCTGTAGGGGCGGCAAAATTTGAATAGCCTACGGGCGGAGAATATGTAAATCCGCCACTAGTTGATACATTGGTTTATTATGAAAGATTTTGATGTACGAGTATTGAAATAATGCACAAACTATAACGTCACCGAAATAAACTAATGATAAAAGTATTTCATTTATACATCAATGTAAACATCAAAAAAAGAACTGTTACATTTGTTTTAATATCTATATAAATAAAAATCAATTGGCGAATGTACGAGTATGTACACAAAGAAAGGTTCAAACACAGGTTTTTTTTAATTACATGAATGACTAGCTGATGCCTACGACTTCATCTGCGTTGAAAAAGAAAAAAGTGGCCTTTCCTGTGTCCTGTACGTATGTTTATCTACCAAGTTTCATGAAAATCAGATTTATTATTAGTATTGATTTCAATTTTTTTAGTTTTAAAATCTTATTAGCTTTAAACATTATGTTCGCGCTTGATTTCAATTTAGCTGCCATATAACATAAAATGTTAGCCTTAAAGCAATCATATGGCATCACTCATCATGTTCCATTACTGTTGAGAAGTTGATCCAAAATGACCCATTGTCCTTTAGCTCGAAAAAAGTTATATTTTTTATCAAGAGCTCGTGTCACTAAAAGTTTTCAATGAATATTTCAGATACGATAGTAACGAATCCTGGCAAGAAGCCGTGTTCAGTTCGAGTTGACCAACTCGACCGAACTCCTCCGAGTTCATCCAAAGACAATCCGCTGGACATGACATTTTATCCGGAAATTATTCACTTTGGCATCGTACCTCCACAGTTCAACTACGTTGGCAAGCCAGAGTGAGTTATTATCTATTTACAAAAATGTGGATTTTTCAACCGACGACAACGAAAAAACAAAAACGGAGAGAAGGTTCTCAATTCGACGCGTACATATAATTTTTTTTATGTATGATCACGCATAACTTTTTACAGAGTAGTCCGATTTTGATGATTCTTTCTTTAATGGATAGGGTTTAATGGTTACGTCGAAGTTGGTTCCATAGAAATTTGGAAACAAAATTCTGACCCTAAGGGTGGGAAAATAGGGGTGATTTATTGTTTACTCACAGATTTTAATGCTGAGTTATTACAATTAAAAAAAGTAATCAAAAATTAACCATGTAGTAAATAGTAGATTATAGCTACAAAAAAATATAAAATAAAACTTTTTAACAAAAACTTAAACCGCCGAAAAAAGTGAAAAGCAAAAAATTATTTTATATATCCTTATCAATACTAATAATAAATCTTTAAGGGTTGGTCATGGAGTAAGTTAGTTTGTTTTCGTTTTCGTGTTTATAGGCTCTATACATGACGTATGTATGTTCCTCCATAACTTAAAAGAATTAACATGATTTTCATGAAACTTGGTACGTACAGGACACAGGATAGGCTACTTTTTCTTTTTCAACGCGGACGAAGTCGCGGGCACCAGCTAGTAATAACTAAGTTCTTAAACCAATGTAAGAATACCTAAGTAATTTTGAGTCGGCTCCAAACAAGCAATTTATTTTTGTTAAAAAGTTTTATTTACGTTAAGGTCGACAGACTGTAGGTACGTGGCTACCGTCGCCAAGATGCAAAGACACAAGCAACGCCACAGATGTGCTGAGGGTTAAGCCACGCTACAGAGGGTTAAGGATTAATATGTGTACAGGTATCAAAAGGCGTGGAGGAGCTTCGTAAAGTACCGTTACCTGATGGCCCACATGGGGAAGCCCTCGTACAAGGAGAGGGAGAAGCTGTCGGAGTTGCAGGCCAAGCTGCAGGAGATAAAGGCTCAGAGCAATACGAAGAGGGACGTAATTGTGGATATCTCCTCCGAGGGGTTCCATACCACGGGCCTCAAGTGCGATATAGTTCAGGTCAGCCGTTGCGACATTTCGCAAATCTAGGACTTATTTTTTGAGTATCATTTTGTCCAGTTTAAAAATGAGCTCTTCTTTCTGTACATTTCAGCATGCGATGTTAATACCGGCGATAGTTTTTAATATAAGAATGTTGAAGTCCCTGGACAGCTTCGAAGAGAATATAGGTTACGTTTTCAAACAGAGGGAGTTATTGCAGACTGCTCTAACGCATCCGTCGTACAGGGAGAACTCTGGTACGAATCCGGACCACGTCAGGAACAGCTTAGTTAATTGTGGGATTAGACAACTCGAGTATGGGGATAAGACTATACATCATACGAAGAAGAAAGGTAAGCGTACCTATCTGGGGCCCTAGACAAAGTGCATTCGATTCGCATTCGATTCGATTCGCTAAATAAAAATGTATGGGATTGACATATGCCTTCGCGTGATTTAGCGAAGGCATATGTCAATCCCATACATTTTATTTTTAGCGAATCGAATCGCTACGGAGCGAATGCAACTTGTCTAGGGCCCCTGATCTTGTAGCCCCATTTTATTACTGTTTATATTGTTTATGCTTTGTTTTATTCAAAATCAACGCCGCTTTTGTTATCCCCCGATTTAATGAGCTCTTGACGAGAATTGAACATAAAATTACCGTATCAAGTTACATATCATGACATTTATCCCACAAAATCTATCATGAAGTTCATGAAGTTGCGTTCGAGAATTGCGGATGATCGGGATGCGCACGCGCACTTGCGTGTGCATTGGCGAACGCATCCCATCCCATGTCGGAATGGCAGGCATGACAATAAAATCACATAAGAAATGGTAGAAAAGCGGTACGTCAGCAACGCGCTTGCGTACGAAAAACGCATGACACTGAAAACTCTCTTCGGGTATGCTTTTAAGTACTGTGAACGCGTCAGCTTTAGTAAACTGATCTATATTTATTTGTGCCTGTATTTATCCCTTTTTGACAAGTGTTACTGTAGAATTTATTATGGTCGAAATGTTTTTGCAGGCGTGGTGGCGCTGATGAACATAATGTCTCGGTTCGGGAAGCAGAAGGAGACAGTGTCGGAGATGAAACACAACGAGCGGTTGGAGTTCCTGGGGGACGCCGTGGTGGGATTCCTGTCTTCCGTCCACCTGTTCCGCATGTTCCCTTCACTCACCGAGGGAGCATTGACTACGTATCGGACCTGCATCGTGCAGAACCAGCACCTGGCGTTGCTCGCCAAGGTAAATCTTGTAAAAATGTGTATTTATATCATTTACAATACCTACACTGTACATTTTGTGTATTAAGCAGCAGTATCGCTCCGGTCGCTTAGACACAACCCGTGTGTTATCGATATGCTGATGTTACTGAATAGCGATAAATTTAGCATTTCCTTGTAAAATCCGAGTCAGACCATTAATGAATGTATGATTATTATAATAAAATTATGTTTATTCAAGCAGCAAAATTTGTGAAATTAGATTTAATTTTAAGGCGAATCGAGTTTCCTATAACTTTGTAAATTGTAATTAACTAAGCTACTGCCCGCGGCTTCTACAATAAAGTACTACCAAATAAAATCTAATAATAAGACAATTCATTGAGCTAATTCAGGTTTCATAAAATATTAATCTAAAACGACTGATTTAAAATATGATTCTCACATGAAAATATAAATTGAATATCTAGTGACCCAAAAATATCGACTCCTGCGCCGAACGTGTCAATCACTAGTATCGTAGCGTAGGTGCGCGGGGCAGTGCGGTGTCACTTTCATCCTCGCCCGTCCCACACCTACTTCAACCCCGCAAAGTGTAGTTTTAATTCGGCTTAAAAATATAATTAGCGGCCCCCCTATAAAAGGATTTCTGTTTATCTTTCCTAGTATCATTTGTACAAGATTTTATCGCACATTTAACCATCGTTGTTTGAAAACTAAGCGATTATTCAGTCGGAACACGCTCGTCATAAGCGTTCGGTTATGACTGGCGAGGGCTAGACGAGATCAAGTCGTATGTTCTCACCCGTGTCTCCTGTTCCCACTTGAATGTTAGCACTCTATACCTACTTGTTGGAATTATACATTTATGTCTGTACCTAATAGTCCCTCTACGGGTATCACTCAGACCAGTGACCAATTGAACGAACGCGTCGTCG
The DNA here is from genome assembly GCA_945859745.1 of Synanthedon formicaeformis. Taxonomy (NCBI): domain Eukaryota; kingdom Metazoa; phylum Arthropoda; class Insecta; order Lepidoptera; family Sesiidae; genus Synanthedon; species Synanthedon formicaeformis. The sequence goes on along the minus strand of OX243953.1, from coordinate 94,847 downwards.
ATGGGAGATCGATGTCGTATGTCCACACATCTTGGATGTTTGAATTGTAGTTCTGATTATGTCGGTCGGACGATAAAAGCATTGGGAGTAAACAAAGTGCTTTAATTAATGTACCCGAAGTAGAGGGTGCTAACAATTTTAATATCGGTTATTGTACGGGAAATGTCTTAATAGATCAAGCTGCAGAAATTTTCATGTGAGAATTTTTTGTAAAAAGTCTTTTATTTATATTATTTATTATTATTTATAACATTGTTATTAACAATTTTATGGAAAAAATCGCTGTTTTTTTAGTTTTTTGCTTATAAAATTGAAACTATCAGGGTAATCACGATGATATCAACACCGCAAATACACACAATTACATTCCTTCACCCGATATTCGCGCGCTCGACAGTTTCTCGTGATGTTCAGCTTCACTTCTAACATACTTCTCAGCGTTTTAATGCAAAACGAAGATATACGTTTTGAAGTATGAAAACTCTACTTTCGAAATCGTTTTTGTAAATTGAAATAGGACCATAGCTGTCGCATACAGGCCTGCTTTAATATTGCATAGTAAAAAATTTAAATCGCACATCGAAAACTATGCATTGGACAGTGTCTGCTTTTTGCAAATATAAAGCTTATATTGATAACTAATACTGGTCGGAATATCAATGCTACAAGTAAAAAAATAACCGAGTTATAAAGTTTTGAAAAAACTGCAATTTGGCCGGTTTTTCCCGATTTTGTCCTTAACTAAAGGATCCGATCGAGGCATTCGATCTCTCATTTTCTTCGTGTTTTCGTTCCTACAAATGGTATGTTGATATCATCGTGATTACCCTGATAGTTTCAATTTTATAAGCAAAACATAGTTGTTTTGCTTATAAAAAACAGCGATTTTTTCCATAAAATTATTAATAACAATGTTATAAAAAATAAACTCGAGTGAAAAACATGTCAGTATATCATATGAAACTATTCTTCACACAAATAGCGCAGGTGGTTTTCTTCTAAGACTTTTTACATGTCAAAACCTAGGTAGCTTGGCGTATAAGTGCAAAGTGGCAAAGCACTGCAGCCAGTAAGTTGTTTTTTCTAGATTTTTGATTGGTCCGCGTTCAAATAAGGACCTACAGGAAGATTTTTTGATCGTACGATAGCTTTCTCTGTCTGGAGAGTGGTAAATTTGATGCAGATATTGCTTAGTCTCTATTTTATGATTCTCTATGTTTATGAATTCCGCAATGACGCCAGTTTTGCATCGTTTGCAGAACATCGCTTTGGAGAAGTATATGTTATACGCTCACACTTCGGACATGAGCAGTGACCCAGTAATAAGCCACGCGATGGCCAACTGCTTCGAGGCGCTAATGGGAGCGATTTTCCTTGACGGGGGCCTTGAGGTAAACTGCAATCCAACTACTGAATGAACTATAACATTAAAGGCCTTATTTATGAGTACTTTATGTTACCAGGCACTGAGCTCCCTGCACACTAAGTACCGGCGCTGACTGCCAACAACCTTATTGCAATGGACTTAGCATTCACACTCCGTCGCGACATGCCGAGGCATGCAAAGTATTTTGATTGCTAATATCATTGCAATAAGGTTAAAAAGACTATGTTTAAGGCCTATGTCCAGCAGTGGACGTCCTGCGGACGAGATGATGATAATAACAGATAGCAAACAGGAGTCGCTCGAAGTGTGACTGACGTGTGAGAATAGCACGCCATAATACAGAACTTTCAGTCACGTGTCCACAATGGTGTATGAATTGGTCCTTCTATTCCTATCTTGCTTGTGCAAAAATCAAATCAAAATCAAAATATTTATTTGACGACACGTTTGGTCTAGTGGCTAGTAATCCTAGCTGTAAATCAAACGGTCGCGGGTTATGTGTTAACATTTACCTTTGTTCCTGAGTCATGGATGTTTGTATTTATAATATGTATATGTATGTAAGTATTTAGGTTAAGTCAAGTAGTGGTATCAAGTATCAAGTAGTAGCATAGGGCACACTGCGTTTCGCAGTCATTTGGGCAGCCCGTCTGGCGGCAGTAACCTTACAGAAGACCACCGTGAAATAACAGCATTATGTGCTGTTGTGTTTCGGTGAGTGAGTAAGGGATGCCAGAGCCCATTACACCATCCCTTCCTTATCCCTTATCTTTAATCCTTCTATGGTTGGCAGCGTACTTGTAGCACTTATGGCGTTGCTTGTGTTATAGGCGACGGTAGCCACCTACCATCAAGTGGACCGTCAGCCTATCTGTCGACCTTAAAATAAAAAAATAAAGTAATCTATGTAGTATATCAACTGTCTGGTATCCATAATACATTAGTTACTTGGTTAATTATTTATTTATCAATTAGGTTTCTACAAGAAACACTTATGATCGTCATTATAAATTTAAATTTATCAGGGTTTCGGAAAAAAGCCAAGATGACGATCCTGAGAAAAAAAACCCCGAAAGAAACTCAGTATCGCTTAAGTCCAAGCTTCATTGTCGCTTAAATAATAATCAGTGATTTTATAACAGCCTTTCGAGAGTTTAGTTTTAATGACACTTTTAAAAATATTTTATTAAATTTACTAATGTTTTTATGCACATAAAGTGAATTTTCATAAATACGATTATACGGACATGCAACACTCAAAATCTTTATTGCTGTGAACTTTTCTCTGAGAGAAGACTGCGGATCTAGTTGATAGGTGGCTCTAATGGCTCTTTTTGTAAAAATAGTGTGTATTTATGTCCGCAGCGCTACCCCAAAGAAGAATCCCATAACACATTATACTGCGGAAGTAACTAAAATAGACAATCCTAGCTGTATCGACATCTGTCGTCTAATCTGCTTAACTGCATAAGCCTTTTACTTAGTTACTCATTATGTGGACCCCATTGTAATTTAGAATCTACGGTCTTCTACTTAGTCGTTTTCACTCTTGACAGAGTGGTCGTGACCATCATTTTAGGTGTAGCTTCACAACACGCCGCCAATAGGTCTGACCGATAGGTTTGAAAATGACTATAAAACACACATAATATAAGAGCTATGTTTATGTATGTATGTTTATGTACAACCAGAAAAGTGCTTTATCAGTTTCGATAACAAATTTCATTCATTTCAAAATTCTCTAAGCGCCTCTTTCTCAAGTGTCAAGTAGGCCCAACTGCCATTTAATGTCACCGGTAACCGGGGATAATGGAGCTGATATACCTTTGTTTGTACGGTAAACGTCCCAAACATTAAATAGAAAATATTTAAAAAAATTCGGCTATCGAATGATGCAGTAAACCGAGTGCATAATTCAATATAACAGAAAATATTTCTAAAAATAACTAATCAACACGTTACTTGTAGTTGGAGAAAGAGGCCCTAAGACTTAGATTTGAAATAGATTACTGATTGACATAATTGTCACTTTGAATTTTCAAAGGAAAACAGACCTTATCATTCTACAACATACAAAGAATGTTCAATCTTAGGGTGATAAAACACTTTATTGGTCGATTTTACATGTGAATAGTTTTTGTTTTATCAAAATCGATGCATTATTTCCGAAGTTATTGACACCGAAACTTCGGTCGCTATTTAAATTTTCATGTTCGCGCTAAGTGGACGTCACAAGGACCGTTGCTAGACGCAAGTTCATAGTAAAACGATAGATTTGTATGGCGGGTGTACTTTGAACGCTTACGATCGAGTTACGATCATTTTTAAAGATGTCAAAAAAATAAAAACACTGCCGTATTTGTCTAGTGAGCTATATTTGGGGGATATAGTAAACTGAAATCGATGGTCAGACTCATTGAATGATTGAACCCTCATGATGACTTTAATGGGAAAAAAGATATGCAGTGGTTTCCCCTTGCCTTCTGCATTTAAGCTTTTTAGGGGTAATTTAAGCCCCAAGGCCGTTTCAGCCTCCTCCAGCGGTTAACCCGCCATTTACTCGGTCGCCAGAGCCTCGTGTGTTGAGATGTTTGTTCCTTTCTCCCCTTACTCCCCATCTACGGTAATACCTAAAAAATACTGTCGATTCCACGGGCTCCAATTTTTCACTACCCAAAATCACATTCGTTCCAATATTTTAACATTAGGGGTACTGAATTAGTAACTGCTTCTTAGTAATCAAAGAACCTCCTCTCATCATATTTATTCTATTAAAACAACTTACAACCTGGTGGTTACTGAAACTGTACATGTATTGATAATTTTTTAACCAATGCTCTGTAATGTACATAATAGTTATTAAAATTATAATGATTCATTAATAAATCTACCTCAAGTTCTTTTTCTATTAAGCCTTGTATATTCTGGTGAACTAGAGAAAGACTGCAAGAGGGTTCCTCCATTGTTTGAGATGTTAATTTAAATTAAGCGGATCGGAGCCACATGTATTTGTATTACAATATTTGACTGTCCAATAGTTAAAGTTTGACTTAAGTCAACATATGGCTGGCAATAGAAGCAACACTAGTTGAAATTAAATCTACATTATACCGTTCCACTGAAATGGTATCGAACTAGCTATATTACGTCTGTAATAATGTTATAATTATTTATGGGAAAATTGAAAAATATTTTTTTTATATTTCATTTTACTTAAATTGAAAGAGTGACTAGGCATGTTAATGGTATCATATGTAAAATCAATTTCATTAGAACAGCCACAGTCCCGACTCCCGGAAGTCAGAGCTAGTAATCAGCTCTTTATACAGGGACTGAGTCTGCGATAACTTAAGTGTTGCGATTTGACTTTTTAAATGAGATATTTCATATCATCATATATCATCAGCACGCTGAGATTATTTTCAAACATAACCTACCAATGTCCTGCTGATACTTATCAAGTTTTCCCTGAAGATCGTCTCTGTCCTCTCGGATGCTTGTCAGCTCAACATGCATTTTGGACATCTCGCATCGGTAGTACTCGTATTCTCAATAACAGGTGGCAGACCGCGTGTTCGCCTTCGCTCTGTGGGGCAACCAACAGGACCTTCTGGAGACGTGGAGCAAGGAGAGAGCGGATCCCCTACAGGAGCAAGAACCTAATGGCGACAGGAAGTACATAAAGGACAACGAGTTCCTGCAGCGGCTGACCAAGTTCGAGGAGTCGATCGGGGTGCAGTTCAAGCACATCCGGGTGTTGGCGCGCGCCTTCACACACAAATCGGTGGGATTCACCTACCTCACTTTGGGCACTAACGAGCGCCTGGAGTTCCTCGGGGACGCGGTCCTGCAGCTAATCGTCACCAATCGGCTCTACCGTCACTTCCCCGATCACAACGAGGGACATCTCTCGGTAATTAATCATCTATATTAATATACTGATCGAGTAGTATGTTACATGTCTGTTCGAATTTACTCTTTCACCCCAACCAAATACTCTCACAAGTTTTCACATCAAAAATCGAGATCGAAATCGAGATAACTATGCATATTGGTATCTCAGTGCCAGCATATGTAGCATGATTTATAGGAACACTGCCTGTGATATTTCAGATGTTACGTAAGACTCTCGTGAGCAATAGCACACAATCGACGATGTGCGACGATCTCAATATACCCGCGTATGCGATTTACAGCCACCCCAACGCGATACCGATCACCAAGAAGCACAAGGCAGACTTACTGGAAGCCTTCTTGGGAGCTCTATATTTAGATAAGGTATTACTTTTCATTATTTCTGTTCTGTTGTCCAATTACTTTTATATATAACTAGCTGGTGCCCGCGACTTTGTCCGCGTTGAAAAAGAAAAAAGTAGCCTATTCTGTGTCCTGTACGTTTAAATGTTTATCTACCAAGTTTCATGAAAATCAGTTAATTCGTTTAAGAGTTATGGAGGAACATACATACATACATACATACATACATACATACATACATACATACATACATACATACATACATACATACATACATACATACATACATACATACATACATACATACATACATACATACATACATACATACATACATACATACATACATACATACATACATACATACATACATACATACATACATACATACATACATACATACATACATACATACATACATACATACATACATACATACATACATACATACATACATACATACATACATACATACATACATACATACATACATTAGGGTGGAGTGTTTTTCTTTTTTTTCTTATTTCGTTTTGGGCCACTGCGGGATGGATGCTCTATGATAATACGATATTAAGTCAATATGACGGAATTAATGTATTATGAGTAGAAATACTGCCCCAAGAGACTTGAAGTTTGGAAAAAATGCCAAAAATTGACTTCAGTTCGTCAAGGAATAAAAGTACTTTCATTAAATAAAAACGACTTTATTATTATTTTAATATATATTCTAATACATAAAATAGTAATTAAAAACAAAATTACATAAAATAATCGGCAACAAAGAGCTTATATTGAATTGCAAGATAATAAAATTTTACCCAATTTTTCGGCATGACTCCAATTTATTTCTTCCTAGCTGGTGCTCGCGACTTCGTCCGCATTGAACGATGAAAGGTACCCTACGTCCTTTCTGGTGTCCCAGACAACGTGTATGCAAAATTTCATGGTGATCGGTTCGGTAGTTTTTGCGTGAAAGAGTAACAGACATTCATACAAACTTTCGAATTTATAATATTAGTGGATATATCCTTCACGTCGTTCTGGGCCACAGACAGTAGAACATGATTCCGTTATCATGTTCTACTTATATCTGCAGCTTTATGTATCTTTCTGTAGCTTGCGTGTGACAAGGTATGCGCTGGAAGTCCAAAAATATCGTAGCATTCAAGCTATTGAGGTCCAAAATTACTTCGGAAATGACGGCAGTTGGTATTTGCATGGTGAGTGGTGGTTCCGAAATCATTTTCCAGTCGATCAAGTCCGTGTAGTCCTTTGCTTCGAAATAAATTAAACGATAGCACTTGAAACATCCTTCTAGGTGTGAACGCCGATCTCTCCCGAATCTTCAGAATACGACTCAGAGCGAGTTCTTTTATGTGCTGTCTTTCAACGTATAGCATTGCTATCGTTATGTTTTCACAGTGGCCAAAATAGCCATTCCGTTGAATAACTGGACCACTACCTTCTTTAAGTTTTTGAGGCAGTTTTCGATCCAGGTTCTATGAGAACACAGATGTGTTCTTCTGTCGTGATTTTCCGGCGCATGTCTTCATAAAAAAGGGTCTTGTCCTTGCGTCCGTCAAATGAGATGCAAATAGTTTTTGAGGAACAGTTTGTAAGTTCATAACTAGCAGCAAGCTTAGCGGTTCTTGTATTAGTACGCGCTCGAAGAATTTTTCTGCGATCGACAACAATTTACGGGAAATCTACGAAAATGGGCTCGCTCAAGTATTATATTTTGGCGTGTTATTTAGTATATCTTATAATTTTAGGATATTATCATGTTAAATTTGTCCTTGACTATTGTTTTAAATCAATTGAAATTGATAATTTATATGTTGTATAATTAAAAAGTGGCAAGTAAAAATCCTCTTTTTTCGTAGTTTCTGAAATTTTCAATGGCTCGGGGGCAGTATTTCTAAAACTATAACCCTAGTCCATATTTGGTATTATTAATTTGTAGGCCTTAGAGCATCCATTCCGCACTGGCCCGAAAGGAAATTTGAAAAAAAATTTTTTTTCATACAAACCGCGCTCCACCCTAACATACATACATACATACATACATACATACATACATACATACATACATACATACATACATACATACATACATACATACATACATACATACATACATACATACATACATACATACATACATACATACATACATACATACATACATACATACATACATACATACATACATACATACATACATACATACATACATACATACATACATACATACATACATACATACATACATACATACATACATACATACATACATACATACATACATACATACATACATACATACATACGTAAATACCTACAGAAAAAAAATATCTAAAAATGGTGCGGGATCAAGTGGTCTGCGGGATACCCACAGAGTTAGCGTGGGCTTAATATAAATTTGGTGATTAGTTTATTTAATTACTAACCGGTGACTGCGAATTCGTCCGCATTGAAAAATAAAAAAGCATAACGCCTTTTTTCTCCCGCGTTCCACCATCTGCGGTGAAAGCGTGAGTCCGAGAGCACAGCGAGGCCTTGTTCTCGGATCTCGGATCCCTACACACCGCTACGTCCTCAGCGGACCCAACCCAGGGTGAACATTTTTTTTTCGCCTCGCTTCTTTTGTTTTTGGCGGTGCACTGGAACACTGTGAGCCGCCACGCGTCTTTGTTGGGTATATCAGGACATTAGATGTCCCTTTCTGGCGCCATGACGTAATTTACGCAACGTGCGCCGCGGCGTATACCCGGGCACTTCAGCAGACTCAACCTCGCGGGACCGCTCCCTGGCCTCTTTGCCACTCATGGCCGCTTCACAATACTTCTTGACGACATTCCAGCCGTAAGCAATATAACGCCAGACATTTTTGTTGCTATTACACTTTTGCCAAGTGTTAGTTTTCTTAATATTAGATGAACCCTCGGAAGAGGAATAGTGTATGCAATTTTTTTTCCCTTTATTCAGCAAACAATCAGTCATTATATACATAATTTTTACAATATATATATATACAATATAATTTTCTACAAAATTTGAAGGGAATCAATGAAATTATTTAAAATTTTAAACAAAAATATTTGGTCGAACATTAATTCGCCGACTTGCAAGGGTAGTTAATGAGTGACGGGTCAGAGAGTTTTTATAAGATATATATTCGTAATTGGCACGATAATCTAAAGATTTGATGAATTTCTTTTGGATTCTCTCGACGCGAAAAGCATAAAATGGGCACCAGATAATACAAGCAAATCTAAGAGTGATCGAAAGAAGCTGTAATATAGTAATTTTAGAATATGGGGATGCTTAAATGGTTTAGAAATCCTAAGAATTAAGTTGGCGAAAAGCTCTTTTAACTATATTATCAATATTATTTAAGATTTTAAGATGTATTATTAATTTTATAATAAAAAATAAGAGGGTTGTGTCTGCGGGTATAAGATATAACAGAACATTTATCAATGTTTAGGTATAGTTGATTTGATGAGTAATACTCAGCGCGTTGTGTACAGAATATGAAGTACTGTGAGACCATATGCAACGTGTGCCTGTTCCCTCGGCTGGAGGAGTTCATCATTAAACAGGACTGGATCGACTCCAAGTCCAAGCTGCAGCACTACTTCTTCACCCGGAGCACCATGGAGGGCGGCGATACAGAACCACCTCTCTACAAGTCAGTTATTATTACTACTACTATTCGTATGAGAAATCACTCTCTACTTTGGTCACATTAATTAACATCCACATCCACCCTCAGAAGTAGTTTATTTTCTTTCTTTTTTTACAGTAATAAAATAAATTCATCTAATATCATTCAGTCTTTTCGTTACAATATTATCCATATTATCGATATGAATATTTATTTAATAAGGTACACAGAGAGAATGCAATTATGTAGGTATTTACATGAATAAATAAATTTTAATACGTTGCAGGGTGATCGATTGCCTGGGCTCGTCGAACAGTCGCGTGTACACGGTGGCCGTTGATTACCGAGGCTCTCGACTTGCGATCGCCAGTGGGCACACCATCAAGGAGGCCGAAATGAATGCCGCCGAGAAGGCATTAGCCGACAGGCACGCACTGTTCCCTTCAGGTTCAGATACTCGACGACGGGATTTCCCTTCACAATAAAAGCTGCTCTAATATATGCGTGAACTAATTATTTCTCTCTCTTTCTCTCTCTCTCTCTCTCTCTCTCTCTCTATAGATATAGTATAGATTCAATTTTGTTAACAAAATAAGGATTGAAAGCTTTTGTTTTTGTATTGCTGTATGTTTTTTCTTCAAATAAAAATCAAGATATCTTTATTTATTTATTTATTTTTCAAAAGGTACACCAACAGCACAAAATAAATTACAAAATAGAAATTGTGACGAATGACAACATATGCATAACTATAACAATTAATATAACATAAACTTAACTTAAATAAAATAAAATAATGAGAAAAAGAGAACAAAATGAAAAGAAAAGAAAAACACTCAGTTAAATAGTATAGCTGTCAATTTACGCTTAATTTCCGTCGATTTACAGTTAAATATATCAATATAAATATCAGCTGATGCACCCAACTCGCTGAACAACATGTTGAGGTTTCTACTAGCCCGCCAAAGAAAGCTATTCTGCCGATAATTGGAACAAGCAAATGAGATTGAAATAGGGTTATATGATCTAACAGATCTAGTGGGTACATTAAAATTAATCAAGGAGAGAATATCAGGGCAGTCTACACGACCATTGATGATATTAATTAAATATGAAATATCAGATATTTTACGGCGTATATTAAGGGGTATTAAATGATGATGCTTACAAATATTACGGTAGTCATTAGAGTTATAAGGTTGATACAATCTATAGATTCAATTCAATAGGAATTTAACAAACCTTCTCTGAACTCTCTCAAGTCTGTTAATATGTATTTGATTACACGGATTCCAAATATGCGATGCATATTCAAGTTTACTTCGTACAAAAGCACAATATTATCTAGGCAATAATTATCTAGGCGCTGTAGGTCAGAATGGAGATTGTCAACATCTTTAATGGAAGTGATTTTACAAAAGATCTTCATATCGTCTGCAAAGCAAAGTAGCTTGGAATAATGAAAACATTCAGTAATATCATTAACAAACACATTAAATAGAAGAGGACCTAGTATAGATAATTGCGGTACTCCACTCGGAGTAATTAACCAGCTGGACTGGATATACGAGTATAGTTGTTGACAACAACAGCTTGAGATCTATTGGCTATGTAAGATGTAAACCATTGTAATAGATTGCCTCTTATACCTATCTTAATTCCAACACAAAGGTAATGCTATTACTCATATGATTTTACGACCCCATACATATTTATTTATTTATTTATTTTCAAGGAAAACTTACAGGGATGTTTATACAAAAAAATACGTTAAAACTAAATGACAGATTAATTTGACATCATTTACAAGTTTCCGCATATTAAATCTGTATAAAATAAAACCGTTTCTAACCAATATATCAGTAACTAAAAACAAACTACGACTAGAAAAATAAAGGACTAAGTAGGTACAGCTTTTTTGAACTTAATAAAATAATAATAAAATGTAAACTAATAAATAAAAAAAGAAAAAGTCTATAGTGAAGTGCGAGAAGCATATAATATTATAAATTGTATAATAAAAAAAGTTATTGTCATTCAGAGTACTCTGTACGCCGGCCGGCGCCTAAGCCGGCCGGGGGAGCCTCTAGTGTCCCCGCCCCGCGCGGCGACCGTTTCTCATTCTCATTCATTCAATTCAGTCAGTCAGCAGTCAGCCGTCGGCAGCTTCACAGTGTTGGGTTGGGATGTATTGGTATTGTGTTGCTTATCTTTAACTCGCGTCGATTATTGTCGATTGTCAATAACCAAGAAACAGTGTAAAATTGAATTGTCAGTGAAAAGTTGTGTGCACATAGTTCAGTGTGAGTGGTGGCCGTCGCGACGGCATGTGGCTACGGTTTTGTATACAAATTTAATATCAAAGTTGCAAGTTGGTTCATCTCCTGCGAGGCCGGTTTCGTCGGCACTCACTCGCTAACAGCACTCCCGACGGCTTTGCCTTCTATGCGAGGGAAACCAGATGTAGGTAATATTTCTTGGCTTACTTAGAGAACACCACTTGTTACTTAGTAAGTTACAGTGTACCTGCTGTCCCATTGTGCAAATAGCACTTATGTTTATGTTATTACTAGCTGCCGCCCGCGACTTCGCCCGCACAACTTTGTAAATTATATACTTAAACCTATCCTCAAGAACCACTAAATCCATTGGTGAAAACAGCATGAAAATCGGTGCACTAGTTTTTGGGTTTATCGCGAACAGACAGACAGACAGACGCGGCGGACTTTGTTTTATAATATGTAGTGATACCATTTTCCATTAGCCACTGCACGGCCCAGCACAGCACGCCGGGGCTTCGTTTTTCCACTGAGCCGGTGTTGATCGGCCGGTTTACGTCCTTGGTAGGGATGTCGGAAGTGAAAAAAATATATCGATGTATCGATATTTATAAAAATATCAGAAAGAAACTCGTGATCGTCATAATAAATTTAAATTTACTAGGGTTTCAGAAAAAAAGCCAAGACGATCCTGAGAAGAAACCCCGAAAGAAACTCAGGATATTATTATTTTGTCATCTATAAAATATGAAATTACAACAATTACACTTAATTTTAAACAAAATCAAAGTATGGCTAATGGAAAAACGAGCCATACATTTTCATACATTTTTGCTTCCCCGGCACCGCCGTGCCGTGCCGGGCCGTGGCTAATGGAAAAACGCCCTATCGCCGGCACGTCACCGGCAGTACCAGGAATTAGTGGCGTACGCGCGTACGTGACTAAATACAATTTGCACACGCACCGATTTATTTACCGACAATTCCAGTCGACTGCTCGGTGAAATTGTAGGTACTACGTTTTAAACTAGTTTTAGTAATTACAATGGGTGATTTGATTGATAATGATGTCCTTATCTCGATAGTGGAGGCAAGACCTGTTTTGTGGGATAAAACTTTAGATACATTTAAAGACAGGAATCTTACCAGGGATGCATGGAGAGAAGTTTGCTGCGCTCTGAAAAACGTTTAGGATTCATTATTATTCAATGACCTCGTGTCACGATAACAAAGCAACTGATTGTTTGACCGGTAAGCACCTGCTACCGATAAAATATCGGTCGATTTTATACTGGCCATCCAAAATCGGTGTGTGTGCAATTAGCGTAACGCGGGCGATGTCGCGTGCAGCAGCTAGTCTCAACTAAAATAACTGTCGACTATAAGGGTCGAACCACACTGAGCGTAACTTGAGCGGCGCATCTTACGTTAATACTCGTACTCGTATGTATACATTTTCTCTCACACGGCCACATCGAGCGCATCTTGGTGTATGTATGTGCGATCAATATACGCCGCGCAAGATACGCTCAGTGTGGTTCAACCCTTATGCGTCTAGATTTATCTAAGTACGTGTTCTGTCTATAACTACATCTGTACTAATATCATAAAGAGAGAAGGTTTGTTACATGTTTGTAATGAATAAACTTAGTTATAATAAAACACACTGTGAACGAGTAACATAGGCTATATTTTATAATTACGCGGGAGAAGTCGCGTGCAACAGCTAGTTCATTGTAATAGATTGTGAGCTACACCTTATAGTTAAGACTTCGTACGTTAGTTTTTTGAAAATCTCACAGGAACTTAACACTTTTCCAGAATAAATACATATACGAGTATGTTAATCGAAGTAATAAACTATTTGTGTCCCAAATTTCATCCAAATTCGCTTAGCCGTTTCTGAGATTAGCATGCACAAACGCGCAAAATACTAAAAACTATTTTTTGACTGGTATAAGTATACCTACAACGTGGTACAATTTTTTTCAAATTAATGTATAGACACGGCTCCTTTACGATTTTATTATACTGTACGTGTGATAATTACAATAGCTCTTTGTTTCGTACAAATCAATACAAGAGCTTTAATACTTTTGACTGTGATTTGTATTTAGCTCTGTTCTGTTTGCGTTCCTAATACTTCCTTACTTACGCAACATCGTAGTGCTAAATAAACCAAAGTGTGACTCATTAAATCCTAATCATATTAATCACTACATCAATCAATCAATACTAATAATAAATCTGTAAGTGTAGGTAATGTATGTATGTATGTTCCTCCATAACTCTTAAACGACTTTGCGGACGTATTCCCTCTCGCGCCCCCTCGCTACGGAGAAAACCTGCACGCGCCGGAGTTTGTCGACTTCCCCGTCGAGGTGAAGGTGAACGAATCCGTCGCCTTGGGCACGTCGCTGGTGCGACTGCGCGCTCGCGACCGAGATCTGGGCTACAACGGACTCCTCACTTACGGCATTTCCGGGGGAGACGCCGATTCGGCCTTTCGAATTGACCCCGACACCGGGGAGCTCAAAGTGATCGGATACTTGGACCGCGAGCGCGAAGCCGAATACTACCTCAACGTGAGCGTCTACGACTTGGGCCGTCCGCGCAGGTCGGCGTCGCGCCTGCTCCCCATGACCGTGCCGGACGTCAATGACAATCCTCCTCGCTTCAAAAAGACGCTCGCGAGTTTCCGAGTGACAGAGAACGCGATCAACGGTACAACGATATTCCAAGCCGTCGCGACCGATTGCGACTCCGGAGACTTCGCCAAAATAACGTACAGCCTTACGGGCGACAGCGACGAAGAGTTTTGCGTGGAGCCCGACACGAGGGTGCTCTCCGTGTGTGCGGCTTTGGATCGCGAGCGGAGGTCGCTGTACGAGCGGACGATCCGAGCCACCGACGGCGGAGGGCTGCACGCATAGGCACTGGTGCGCGTGGCCGTGGAGGACGTGAACGACAATGCGCCGCGGTTCAGCCTGAGCCAGTACGGCGCGCGAGTGCGCGAGGACGTGCCCGTGGGCACTCTGGTGGCCGTGCTGGAGGCCTTCGACCCCGACCTCGGCGACGGCGGCCTCGTCTCGTATTCGCTGCGCGAGCAGACCTCCGACGACCTTGTCTTCACCGTCGACACCACGTCGGGCGCGCTTCGGACGGCCAAACCGTTGGACTTTGAGGACAGACAGGTGAGCATTGTAACCTGTCGGATGAAATTATCTAACTGCTATCTACGACATTACGAAAATAAAAATCTACGGTACATATTTTGAAAATTTATGAAATGCATAATTTATGTCGTTGTGCATAAATAACTAAATAGGTTACCGACAAATTCTCAAAGGGGCAGATATGGTGTAAATGACAAAATAACAAAATCGATTAGATTTAATTTATTAATCTTCTAATATATAAAATTCTTGTGTCACAGTTGCCATACTCCTCACAGTTGCCATACTCCTCCGAAACATCTTAACCGATTTTGATGAATTGTTTTATGTACACTTGGTAGATCTGAGAATAGGTTTTGATCTATTTTTATACGCGGGCCAAGTCGCGGGCAGCAGCTAGTTAACTTATATGCAAAAGGCTATAAGAGTAGAAGATGATTAATTCGTTTATTGTGAAAAGTAGAAATGAAGTACATATTCAATTGACTTTCATGTATTGACATGGAAGGTGTTCGGCGTGACGGTGCGCGCGACGGACGGCGGAGTCCCGCCGCTGTGGGCCGAGGCGACGGTCATCGTAGAGGTAATCGACGTGGACGAGAACCGGCACGCGCCGGCCTTCGCCGAGAGAGTGCTGACGGGCGCCGTGCGCGAGGACGCCGCGCGAGGCACGCTCGTGCTCACGGCCGACGCGCGCGACGACGACCCGCCCGGCCGCGACTCGCGCCTCGCCTACTACGTCATCGGCGGCTCCGGCATGGCGCACTTCTCGGTCGACGACGGCGGCGCCGTGCGCTCGCTCACGCCGCTCGACCGCGAGTCTGCCCCGCACTACTGGCTCACGCTGTGCGCGCAGGACCACGGACTCGTACCGCGCCACTCGTGCGTGCGAGTCTACATAGAAGTGGAGGACGTGACGTGACGGCACGGTGCGCTACCGGGCTAGGGCGCGCGGCGCCGCTCGTGGCGCACTGAGGGTGCACGCCCGCAGCGGCCGCCTCTACGCGGTGCGATCGCTCTCCGACAGGGACTCCTACGACATCACGGTGAGCGCGTGCGATGGCGGGCGGCCCTCGCTGTGCGGATACGCGCGAGTGTCGGTGCGGACCGGGGCGCGAGCTCCGGAGCCGGCGCCGCCGCGGTTGTTGACCGTGGCGCCGCTTCAGGTGGCTGAGCTGGACGCCCCGGGCTTCCTGCTGGCCGTCCTGCAAGCCACAGACCCCGATGGCGATGCGCTCCTGTACGACATAGTGGACGGCGACCCGCGGCGCGAGTTCTACATCGGCCGCGAGGACGGCAGCCTGGTGCTGGCGCGTCGGCTGCTGTGGGAGCGCCAGGCGACTTACTCGCTCAACGTCAGCGTCTCGGACGGACTGCACGCTGTCTACACCACGGTTACTATCTATTTCTAATTTTAATCAATAGTCAGTTAGTCCGCACCGAATATCTGTTGCCCTCTGAAGTGGTGCGGACATTAAAATAATTACTATTTTCATATTATTTATTTATTTATTTAGGCAAAAACAGTCACATACAACTTTTATTTTACAAAAAATAAAAACAATAAGACCAATATTACCATGGAGATTAAATACAATTATTTATAAGCGGTGGTACAAATGGACACTTCAAAAAGAATACAATAGCATCATTGTTATGTCATATTATAGCTCGTACTGTTAATGGTTAATTTATTGTATAAATAAAATGAATTCAATCAATATGGGCAATCAATAAGTAACAAAAAGACATGAAAGTTTAAAAAAAACGAACTTCACTTATTCACGCTTCCTGTCACACACTTCTATATCTACTCGTATTCAATAAACACATCAACAGATTTAAATAAACTGTATTGCAACAGTAGGAATGTTTGTTAAGGGCGCGTATAAAGAGAAACAGCCAATCCTAGATTTAAATTTTGTCTAAGTAAACAAAGTCCAATTTATTTTTATTTTTCAAAAGATAAATCCATTATAAATGAAAGTGATGACAGCGACAGAAACCATAATATAATGAAATTTTCTCGATAGAAAAAAATCACCAAGTGAACTCTCATTTCCATCGATTTTAGTTTTAATAATAATAATAATAATAATATATTTCCAAAAAATAAAGTACAGAGACCACAAGTTGTCGTTGACCCCCACACTAAGCTATGCTTGTATCGTGGGAGTCTACTGAATTACATATCATATTATACATAATTAGTCTACATAATATATCTGGTACCTATACAATAATTTACAATAAATACAGATACATAGCAACACATTTTAGTACAATAAGGGAACATTATATAAAACAACAAAACGTACCTATATACACATATACACACATACGTTTTAAATGTAATGTAGTTTTAAATGTAATGCTTTGTAATGTGTGTCAAAATGACACACATTACAAAGCTAAAAGTGTATCAGTAATCTCACGTAACAGATTGTCTAATGCTCTAATATGTATCAATTTTTCATTTGACATTGTAGTTTACGAATAATTAATATTTAATACTTTTAGCACATAACATTTTTATTCAGCGAGATGCGCTATTTTCCGTCGCATGTTGTGCGTAGTTCTACGTATTTTGTGTCACTGTCATGTCCAAGGGGCCACGCGGGTGAAATTACAAATTTTGTTTGCTTTATACGCACTCTTAAATTGATGGGGGGAATGATGCAGGTGAACGTGACTGTAATAAACGACGTGAACGAGGGCGGAGTGACGTTCGCCCGCGCGGAGTACGCGGTCGAGGTGTCGGAGGCCACACGGCCGGGGGAGGCCGTGGCCGCCTTGCGCGCGGAGTTGATGCGCCGGTGCGCGATTGCTTTATGGCATCCACGCCGCGCGCGCGTCAGCTACCGCGCGACTCTTCCGCCTGCACGAGCTCACCGGCGTGCTCGAACTGGCGCAGCCGCTCGACCGCGAGAGCGCCGCCTTGCACGAGCTCACCGTGTGGGCGCGCGACGGCGCGCCGCGTGCCTCGCGAGCCTTCGCGCGCGTCACCGTGCGCGTGCACGACGCGGATGAGCACGCACCTGAGTGGGGCCGGCGCTTAGCCGAGGCCCGTGTGGCGCGCACGGCACCGGTCGGCGCATTGGTGGCCGCTTTACGCGCCTCGGACCGCGATGCCGGCGACGCCGCGCGCGTCCTGTACTCGCTGGCAGGCGGTGACGCGGGCGGCCTATTCGCCGTGGACGCGGCGCTTGGCGACGTGCGGCTGGCGCGGCCGCTGCCTGCGGTTGGTGCGCGCGACTACACGCTGCACGTGCGCGCCTCGAACCCGCCGCCCGCTACCAACTCGTCCACGCTGCCGCTGCACGTGGTGGTGGTGGATCCGGACGACGCTCCGCCGCGCTTCGCGGTGCAAGATCTGTCGTGCGAGGTAATGGAGAACGAACCGGCGGGCGCGGCACTGCTGACGTTGGAGGCGCGCAGCATGTCCACCGTGACCTACTCGCTGGTGGGCGGCGAAGGCCTCTTCCGCCTCAATCCCTCCGCTGGCGTCCTCTCCACGGCGGCGCCTCTCGACTACGAGGCGCGCGACTTCTACAATCTCACCATCATCGCCAATAACATGGTACCCTTCTCTACTACTACATACTCCTACTTTGTACGGTCGAGTCAATTGTCTGACTTCACTCGTAACGTACTTACGACGTAGCGACTGCAATGTGAGTAAAAATAAAAAATATATAATCAATCAATCAATCAAAAAAAATTTTTATTTCTTTATTTAGGAATCAAACAGTCATTATATACATAGTTTATTTATTTGCAACTTAGTAACATGATAAGGAAAAAGCAAAAAAAAAAAACCAGTAACGTTAAGTGTACTCGTAAAGGACTCCTACTCATTTTTTTATAATATGAATGAAATATACTCGGGCTTACTTCTTTAAATAAAACACCAAGCCCTGGTAGGAGACAATATTTAATTATTATACCTTTGAACTTATTATTATGGACGAAACACTTCATTGGCGTGCCCGCGATAGTAATTGCGACATCTAGATGCATTTCGATGTCCGTTTAAATAAACATTTCAAAATACACCTAGCGCCATCTAGTATTCTTAAATTACATTTAACAGTAAGAAAAATAAGAGTTACAAGTTACAAAAAGGTCCCTACTCAGTATAGGCCAGGCATAGGCCAGCAAAATACCACCTTAAAAAACTTAAAAATAAACAAAAAAAGATAGAAACTGAAAAATATGACCTGAATTAGATTAATATTCATAAGTTAATCAGTGTTGCACTCATCGCTCAGGGCGGCGGTGAGGCGCGAGCGCACGTGGGCGTACACGTGGTGGACCGCAACGAGTTCGCGCCTCGGCTGCGCGAGCGCTCGCTGCGCGGACGCGTCTCCGAGGCGGCGGCGGTCGGTACTCTCGTGGCGCGCGCCGACGATGACGCGCCGCTCGTGCTCGAGACCGACGACGCCGACTCGCCCGCCAACCGCCAGCGCGCCTTCGAGATCCTGGAGCCCGACGCGGCGCGCCTCTTCAGCGTCGACGCCACCACCGGCGCGCTGCGCGTGGCCGCCCCACTCGACTACGAACGCGCCTCCGAGCACGCGTTCACCGTGAGGGTGGTCGACGCGGGCTCCCCGCGGCTGCCGTCCGACAGCGTGGCTGTCGTGCAGTTGCAGGTGACGGACGTAAACGACTGCGCGCCGGCCTTCGAGCGCGCCGCCTACGACGCCACCGTGCTGCTGCCAACGTCGAGCGGCGTGGCAGTGGCGACACTGGCAGCCTCCGACCCCGACATGCCACTGGGTGCGCTCAAGTACGACATCATCGAAGGCGACGAGGCCGGCGCCTTCGCCGTGTCGTCGGTGGCGCGGCCCGAGGCGCTGTCGGCGTCGGTGCGGCTGCGCGTGCGCGCGTCGGACGGGCTGCTGTCGGCCACAGCGCGGCTGCGCGTGCGCGTTGCCGAGGCGGGCCACTTCTCGATCCTCAATCCCGTCGACGGCCTCGAAGTGAGTCTC
This sequence comes from Synanthedon formicaeformis, assembly GCA_945859745.1. Lineage (NCBI taxonomy): Eukaryota > Metazoa > Arthropoda > Insecta > Lepidoptera > Sesiidae > Synanthedon > Synanthedon formicaeformis. Next base: position 75,087 of record OX243953.1, on the reverse strand, counting down.
TTCGTCTTATTTATTTATTTATTCAGATAAGAAACAGTCACATACAAAAAATAAAAACAAAAAAAAACTATTATATTACCATGATTAATTATAAAGAAAAGAGATTGGTTTTTTGTATATTTGTTTGTAATTTTTAAACTAACTCGCGTGTTCAAGATTTTTAAGCCATGCGTGTCTTATTTTCCTTCGGAACGAAATGTGTTGATACGAGGGGCACACTGAAATGATCGGGAATAAGAAAAACCACATGCACGGTATAGCCAAATTGTATTTTATTGTTTTTCGAAGTATTCTCCGTTCAACTTAATGCACTTTTCCATTCGTGCAAACCAATAATTAAAACAGTAATTCCAGTCTGAAGTTGATGTTGACAAAATAACTGATTTGTACGCTTCCACAGCTACTTCGGGGTCTTCAAACCGTTGACCGCGTAATAAATCTTTCATTCTAGGGAATGTAAAGAAATCGTTTGGGCTCAGGTCAGGACTGTACGGAGGATGGCTCATCAGCTCAACGTGTTCATGCTTCAAAAAATCATTTGTCTTCCGAGCCGTATGGGAGCTCGCATTATCGTGATGTAAGATGATGCCACGTTTCGGGTTATTTTTTCGGAGTTCGGCTATCATTTCTGGCAAACAAACCGTGATATACCACTCGGCGGTAACCGTTCTGCGTTCTTGTAAAGGAATTGTAGCAACATGCCCCTTTTTCGAGACAAACGTAGGGACCATTTTCTTTGACACGCTGCGGGAGCGAACCACTCGTTGATTTGACCTCGTCTTCGAAGACCCAAACTGCTGACTGATGTTTTCTTTCAGGTTCGTATGAATAAATCCATGATTCGTCACCTGAGACGATATTATAAACGGCATATTTTGACTTCCCTCCGTTGAAGCGTTGCAGAGTATTCCGGCACCAATCTACACGAGCCGCCTTTTGCTAGCTAGCTTTCTTACACACAGCTCATTATGTAATATCGGAATTGCAGTCATTCCGATACTGATAACAGCCCGAATCTGCTCGTATGTCACATGACGGTCATCTAATATAATAGTTCGCACAGATGCGATGTTTTCAGGCGTGACCGCTGTTCTTGGTCGACCTGCAGAAGAAACAGTGCTGAGCGACACACGACCGCGTCGGAACTCGGCATACCAGCGGTATATTGTCGTTTGACTCGGTGCTTCAACATCATAAATCGAAACAAGTTCGCTGAGACATTTATCTTGAGATAAGCCGCGACGAAAATTGTGATAAATTATGGCACGGAAATGTTCACGCGTGAGCTCCATTTCTGTTAACGACGCGACGTATCAACTTTAAACCAACATAGTTTTTGTTTTTAATCATTTTTTTTTAATTGTTTGAATGTCATTAAGATTCTAAGAGTCCAGTATTCAAATTCTAAAAAATGTTTTATTGTAACTCATATCAGGGGGGTAGGAAGAGGAAAGGAGGCGAGGTATTGATAACGCGCGAAACCACTAACGTTAAACGTAAAATATATATATATATATATATATTAAAGCCTATTCTATTTATTTTAGGCACATTATCAGTGAATAAGAGGATGTTCTTAACAAAAGTGTGACAAAAGTTTTCAAGAAATTGCCTATAGATCGTGTCATTATTTCGCGTACGCTGCGAAAATAAAATAATTTAATTTATTTATTTGTGTATTACATACATAATTTATTTATTTCTTAAGATTACATATAGCCATTGAAAATCTATTATATATATACATTAAATACAAATAGGCCTATAGAATCATTAAAATTATTTACATTTATTATTATTATTATTTACATTTAGATGATCAGATGATCCTTGCGTCGACGTTGTGTGAAACGGATAATTATGGATGGGTGACGCGATGTGTGTGTTTGTTTGTGTTTGAATCTTAAGTATTGTAAGGACGGACTTGATGAATTGTGTCAACATCTGTATCTAATAGCGTAAAACCCTCCATTCTACATATTATATCGTTCAGAATAGTATTTAAATTCTCACCACTTCGTAACTTACTAAATTAAATTCATAATAACATTACTCACTCATCATTATTTAACAGTTGGACTGAATGATAAAATTTGATTTTATTATTCAACTAGCTGTCGCCCGCGACTTCGTCCGCGTTTAAAAAGAAAAAAGTAGCCTATCCTGTGTCCTGTACGTCTAAATGTATATCTACCAAGTTTCATGAAAATCAGTTAATTCGTTTAAGAGTTATGGAGGAACATACATACTTACATACATACAGAAAAAAATTCTAAAAATCGTCACTTTAGTTTCAGTATCATGTATAGAGCCTATAAACACGATATCTCTGAAAACAAAGTAACTTACTTCATGACCAACACTTACAGATTTATTATTAGTATTGATATAGTTGCCTTCGAGGGCGCCACAATTTTTCTCTTTTTTTTTTCTCTGTCCATCGGCGCCTTTTTGGAGCGTCCACTGCGTGCATCATTCTCAGTGAGCTCGTGCAAACTCAGCACTTTTCAACGGCCGATTTTCATAGTGCAAAGTCCGAATAATGTTTATCATTATTCCAAGCCCTTGGCTTCAACAGTATTTTCTTTTTGCCAAAAAGCAATAACACGAAATTTCTTTTTATCCATTTTCTTGTAAACAAATAAAAGTTGCTTCACTCAAAATGCTCTATCCCATAAACTAATAGTCCGACAGCTGTGAAATTTGTACATTTTGTAATAAACGATTTTCTAAATTTTAATGATCGTATAGATCGGACGCACCTCGGGGGCGGTTCGCAGCACGGGGCTCGTCCTTGACCGCAAAACGAAGGACTCGTACACTCTCTTGCTGGAGGCGCGGAGCGACGCGGGCGACGCCGGCGCGGCCGAGGCGCGCGTGGCGCACGCGCGGCTGCACGTCACCGTCACCGACGTCAACGACAATTGCCCCGTGTTCGTGGAGCGGCCCTACGCAGCCGCCGTACGCGCCGGCGCCGAGCCTGGCACGCCTGTCATTCGCGTGCGCGCTGTCGACGCAGACGCCAACGACAACGGCGAGGTGCGCTACGAGATGAAGCGCGGCCACGGGGAGCTTTTCCGCGTAGACCGGCGCAATGGCCAGGTGGCGCTCAAGCAGACGCTGGACACGCACAGCCAGCTGTACGCGCTCGTCATTGCGACCTTCGACGGCGGCGTGCCCGCGTGTGGCGCCGAAGCCGACGGGGCGGCGGCGGCGCGCCCGAGTGGGAGCGGGCGCACTACGCACTCAGCGCGCGCGAGGACGCTGTCCCGGGCGCGCCCTTGGCCCCGCCGCTGCGCGCGCGCTCGCCGCTGCAGAGGCAGCTCATCTACACGCTCGCGGAGCGCGACGACCGCTTCGAGGTGCACTTCGATACAGGTAACGCCGCGCGTGAAGCCCCGGCCCGCTCTCCGCTCCTACTAACGCCTTCCTTTTATTCGCAGCTCGCGACGGAGCCTCTGGTCCATGTGAGTACCCGTCGTTGTCCCTTAGTCGTGTGCACCTCATCTTCTCACTCACCGTCCCTCGTCCGCTCGCATGTCCATTCCGCCTCACCGTTGTCACGTAAACAACGCGATGCGAACTCGCATGACCGCCTCAACGCTTTGCAGGCGTGCTGGTTGCGGCCGCGGCTCTGGACTACGAGAGCGCGCGCACGCACGAGCTGGTGGTGCGCGCCACAGACGGCGTGACAGGCGCCTACGCCGACGCTGCCGTCACGCTGCACGTGCTGGACGTAAACGACTGCGCGCCGCAGTTCGAGAGGGACTCGTACCGCGCGTCCGTGTCGGAGGCGGCCGCCGTGGGCCACGCGCTGCTCACTGTGCGCGCCTCCGACAACGACACGGACGCCGGCCTCGCCGTTCGCGGTGGACGCACGCACGGGCATAGTGCGCGTGGCGGCGCCCTTGGACCGGGAGCGTGCCGCCAGCCACCATGCGGTGCTGACGGCGACGGACGGCGGGCGGCCGCCGCTGTTGACCACGGCGCACCTGTTCGTGACGGTGGAGGACGTGAACGACAGTCCGCCGGTGATGGAACGTGGCGTCGTGACGGCGCCGGTATCGGCCGAGGCGGCGCGCGGGACGGCCGTGGCGCGTGTGGCAGCGTGGGATCCCGACTCGCGCGACGCGCCGCAACTGCGCTACGCGCTGGCGTGCGAGCCGCAGCGCGCGCTGGCCGTGGACGCGCAATCGGGTCTGCTGACGCTAGTGTCGCCGTCGGCGGCGCTGCCGCGCTCGCTGAACGTGTCGGTGTCGGACGGCGCGCACGCGGCGTTCGCGCGCGTGAAGCTGTCGGCGGTGGCGGTGAACCGAGCGCCGCCGCACTTCCCGCACCTCGTGTACGAGGCGCGCGCGCTCGAGAACCAGCCGCCGCCGCTTCTGCTCACCACGGTATGTCCCGGTCCTAAATAAAAACGTGTGACTACAAATCAGATTTTGTAAACGGGGACTTCTTCCTCTTTATAATATTAGTATTAGTAAGTATAGATTATCACACCTTCTCGCTTTTATAGGTAGGCGTATGACGAGGACGCGGGCGAGTACGGTGCCGTCACGTACTCCATCCCGTCGGGCAAACTACAGGAGACGTTCGCCATCGATGCGACCAGCGGCGCGCTCACGACGCGCGTGCCGCTGGACCGCGAAGCGCGCGCCGAGTGGCTCGTGCCCGTGGCTGCGCGCGACGGCGGCGGCCTCGTGCGCCACACGGCCGTGCGCGTGCGCGTCGAAGACCTCAACGACAACGCACCCGTCTTCCCGCTGCGCGAGTACCGCGCCGTCGTGCGCGCCGACCGCGCACTGCATCTACCCTTCCTCACGCTGGCGGCGCGCGACGCAGACGCGGGCGCCAACGCGCGCCTGCGCTACTCCGTGTATGAGGGCGAACTGGCGTCGGATGCGTCCGGGCTGTTCGGCGTGGACGCCGACACGGGCGCGCTGTGGTTGGCGCGCGACGCGTCGCTCTTCGCGTCGCGCTCGGTCCAGGTGTGGGTACGCGCGCGTGACGCGGGCGGGCTGGCGGCCGAGGCACCCGTGGCGGTGTACGTGCTGGGTGCAGGCGAGTCGGCGCCGGGCGTGGCGTCGCCGCCGCCCGCGCTCTTCCTGCCCGAGGACGCGGCGCCGGGCACGCTCATCGCCGAGCTGGGCACGCCCTCGTCCGCCGCGGCGCGCTTCCGCCTGGGCCGGCGCTGTGGCCGCGCGACCTCTTCGCCGTGGACTCTGAGGGCCGCCTCGTGCTCTCCGGCTCTCTGGACCGCGAGGCTGCGCAGGAACACTTCATCGGTACAAATTTCATCTTTCATTTTTACTCGTAGTCTTGCTAATTGATTTTTCGATTTTTCGATTGGATTATCTCAGAGATTGTTACCTTTGGTTTCCAAAGCGGCCGAAGCGTTCCCAAGTCTAAATCCAAGTGAAACTGCGAGCGTAAGCCATCATATTGAAAAATGCCTTTCACAAATATCTCGGAAACTAAATTTTACTTTAAAAATCTTAAGGACCTTTTTTGTAGAGGATGAAATTATCTATTATTAATATTTTGCCGATAAAATAGTCGATCAAAAAAAAGCTAATTTTTGTTTTTGGAAACTATCACTATAATTTTTGAAATTCGCAAAAGTGTAATAATCAAGACAATTTTTTTGTAAAATTAATAGTTACTGTGAGTTCTTGCTCAATGAAAGTTGCCGTCAGGTAAAGAAAAACAGCGACGAAAATATAAATAGGTGTAGGTGCGTAAGGTCCATTCATAAAGTATTGATCAAAAACGTAAACAAATATGGCGTCGCCAGGGTCACTGACCAGTTTTAGAGATGGGACTTGTACATTAGGCATATTGAAGAGAGTTGATTCAGTGAGTAACTCATTTAAAATTTGTTCGTATTGTTTAATGTGATGAATTTTTGTCTTTTTACTTTTTATTTGACACAATAAAACAACATTAACAAATTTTAATGTCAACAGTAAAATAATGTTTTTAGTTAATGTTGTTGTACCATTTTTATTGAACTGTGTAAGCTTTAAATGAAAGATTATTGAGTGGCAAAAAAATTACAAAATTGCTATTTGCTATTTAAATTCAATATTTTATTCAGTGATTGTACGTCATTTTATTGTTGTATTACAATGATTGTTAGAATTTCGATTTCACTTTCTCTTATGTAAAAGTCGGCAGACAGGTAGATGGTAGGGTGGCAATAAAGGATAATTGTTGTCATTCGTCACAATTTTTATTTTGTAATTTATCTGTGTATACCTTAAAATTGCCTTGTTACCTATACCTATTATAAGTTTTTTGTTTGTGCTGTTGGTGTACCTTTTGAAAAGTAAATAAATAAATAAATAAATAAATAAATAAGAAAGGGATAGGGAAATGAACACTAGCATCCCTTACTCACTCACCAAAACACAATACCACAAGTTTAACCTTTTTTAATTTAAAAGTATATTAATTTTAATAAGATTAATAAATAAAATGCGACTTATTAGTAGTAATTTATTTAATGCTATTTAATCAAAAATAATTTCATAAAGTGTGAAGTTCATAAGAATTGTGAATTTGATAATTTATGTACGAATCAAAACATCATGACTTAAGTCGTGTTCATGTCCCGTTTCTAAAACCATAGACAAAATCTGTGTGATTGCTCTGTGACATCTATTAATAGTGTAGGTTAAGTGACGATTTTATCGAGTTTTTTTTCATTTTCCTCTGAAAATATGCAATAATTTTGTATACATGTCGTACAGAATATTATGTTTAGTGAGTGTAAATGAATACGTGTATATATGAATGTGTAATTAAGGTTAAAACTGGAAAATTCTTTGTCGTGAATTGTTTGTTTACCTTTTGGATCAAAACTTTGTGAACAGATTATACATGTGGATGCGCTGGCTGGTGAAGCGTAAGCAGGGCTCGTCAATTGGCGGATGATGTAAAATGAGACAGACTTTTTGTTCTTGCAGCAATTTAATTGACAGAAATATACAACTTACAATAATTTTAGGTATAATTTAGTACAAGGAGTTGTTGCGTTCACGAAAGTAATTGTCAGAGTGGGTAATGTATAGGGCGTCTGAGCCAATCAGAGCGAAGCGTCGCGATGCCGTGTGCTCCGTAATTGGCTCTTGATCACGTCATTTGTGACTTCGTCGTTAACTGGTGTCTGAACATAGGTAAAATACATAATTTTATCGATATATTATCTCATTTATTGCTTGTCGCGCTATCACTTAGCCTTAGAGGTGTGTCCTAGCGGTGTTTCGATTGATTCTACTTCAGGCGTGAGTGTGAGTAAATGAGTGAAATAATGTAATATTCGTATTTTTAATGGCGTCCAGGTGTGATAGCGGAGGGTGCGGGCAGCCCGGCGCCGGCGACGATGGTGACCACCACGCTGCACGTGCTGGACGTGAACGAGCACGCGCCCGCCTTCCACTCGCAGCCCTACGTCGTGCACGTCGCTGAGAACGCGCCGCCGCACTCCAGTCTCGTGCAGCTCTTGGCTGACGACCCCGACGCCGGTTCCAACAGTGAGGTGCGCTTCTCGCTGGCGCCCGACGGCGAGGCCGCGCCCTTCGCCGTCGACCCCTACACCGGCTGGGTCACCACCGCTGCGGCGCTCGACCGCGAGGCCACGCCCGAGTACCGGCTTGCGTTGCTTGCTGCCGACGCGGGCTCGCCCCGACGCGTGTCGCGCGGCACACTCGTCGTGCGTCTCGTCGACTACAACGATTGTCCGCCGCGTTTCGACGCCGACGAGTACTCGGCCGAGGTTGCGGAGGATGATGCCGCTGGCACCGTGCTGCTGCGGCTGCGCGTGGAGGATGCGGACGCGACCGCTGCACCGCTGGCCTTCTTGGTGGCGTCGAGTGACCCGCGCGCGCGTTTTCAGCTGCGCTCGTCGGGCGAGCTGTTCGTGGCGCGCCCGCTTGACCGCGAGCTGGAGCCCGAGTACGAGCTGGCCGTGCTGGCCACGGACGGCAAGTTCGAGGCGTGCACGCGTGTCCGCGTCACCGTCACCGACGTGAATGACAACCCGCCGTACTGCCTGCGCCACCGCTACTACGCGCGGCTGCCGGAGGACGCAGCGGAGGGCACGCGCGTCATGGCGTTGGCTACTAGCGACGCTGACGAGCCGCGCAACGCGCGCCTGCGCCACTACCTCAGTGGCGAACGAGCGCATCACTTCACCGTCCATAAGGTCTAGGCGACATCACCTAACCTCTGTATTTGGGATGGGAGGGAACCGTCTCAGGTTGTCACTAAGGCCAAACTGCATCGACTAAACTGTTTTGTCGAGTTGTGCACTCGTGATTTCCACACAACTAAACTGTTGTTGACTGAAGTGCGCATACAATCGATGCATTCGATCGTCGATTTTTTTTTTATCTTAACAACAATTAACAAGAAAGTTCTAGTTTGCTTTATACATTTAGAGGGGAAAAAAAAGAAGACACTGTGTACATACTAGTACTCAGTGACAGTTTATCTAGTTGAATATTTCATACGTTACATACTAAGCTAAAAGCTAAAAGAGCACAATGATAAGTTGTTTAAATATTATAGAATGAAACTTTTAATGTAATAATATCATATCAGTGCGCGCCTTTGCATGTGCATGTAATAATCACGTGAATCAACAACATCTTCTGTTTCAACAAACAGTTTTCTGTTTCACACACCTAACTGGTTTACATGTAAATCGCCAGCTAGTTTTGTAATAAAATACATTCCTGTACGTACATATAACAAACAGAGTATCAATTCAACCTACATAATCGCCAAAATAGTTTCCGAAGTTGCTGAAGGGCTGCTCACATATTTCCAGGAGAGCGGCGTGGTGCGAGTGAGCGCGCCGCTGGACCGCGAGACGGTCTCCTCCTACCGTCTGCTAGTGCACGCGCAGGACCGCGACCGTAAGGACTTTGAGTGCAGCTCCGAGCTGCACGTGGACCTGGACGACGTCAACGACAACGCGCCAGTCTTCTCCGCCGAGACCTATAGCGTTACTCTGCCCGAGGACGCCGAGCCGGGCACGCTGGTAGCCAAGGTGCACGCCGCTGATGCCGACCTGGGCGCCAACCGCCTCGTGCGCTACGCCTTCGCGGAGGAGCCCGGCGGCGCCTTCGAGCTGCTGCCTGACAGCGGCATCCTCACGCTGCGGGCGCCGCTCGACCGCGAGACGCAGGCCGAGCACCGGCTCGTCGTGCGCGCCACCGACGCCGGCAGCCCGCCGCGCTCCGCCACGGCCGTCGTGCGCCTCACCGTGGCCGACGTCAACGACAACCCGCCCGAGTTCGAGTTTGACCGCTACCGCGTGGCCGTGCCCGAGGTGGACGCCCCAGGCACCGAGGTCCTCAGGACGCCGGCGTCAATGCCCTCGTGTACTACTCGCTGGTGGGCGGCGACGACCGCGACGACTTCGCGCTCGACAATCTGACGGGTGCGCTGCGCGTGGCGCGCCCTCTCGACTACGAGCGCCGGCGGCAGTACTTCCTCACCGTGCAGGCGATCGACGGCGGCTCCCCGCCGCTCAGCGACCTGGCCACCGTGAACGTGACGGTGATCGACAGCAACGACAACGCGCCCGCTTTCTCGCAGACGGAGTATGCGGCGCGCGTGCGCGAGGACGCGGCGCCGGGCGCGCGCATCCTGCAGGTGATCGCGGACGACGCGGACGACGGCGCCAACGGGCGCGTGACGTACTCGATCGCGCGCGGCTACCGCGATGGGCGCTTCGCGCTGGACGCGGACACGGGCTACCTGTCAGTGGCGGCGCCGCTGGACCGCGAGACGATGGCCGCTTACGCGCTGGAGGTGCGCGCGCGCGACCGCGGGCTGCCGGCGCTGGAGGCCACGGCGTTCGTGAAGGTGGAGGTGCTGGACGCCAACGACAACCCGCCGCTGTTCTCGCGCGCCAACTACTCGGCCGTGGTGCAGGAGGACAAGCCGCTGGGCCACGCCGTACTGCGGCTCCAGGTGGAGGACGCGGACGCGGCGCCGAATGGCGCGCCGTACACGTTCGACTTCCAGTCGGGCAACGAGATGGGTGCGTTCCGGCTGGAGGCGGACGGCGTGCTGCGCTCGGCCGCGCGCTTCAACCACCGCATCCGCGACCGCTACGTGCTGCGCGTGCGGGTATTCGACAACGGCACTCCGCCGCTCTACTCCGATGCCTCCGTCTACGTCAAGGTGAGCTCACAATCATTATGACGGAGTGCGGCGATGCGCGCTGCGAGCCCGCCGCGGCGCCTCCCGGCTACCGCTGCTGCGACGCGGGCGACTGCCGCGCGCCGGCGCCCGTGGCGCAGCTGAGCGGCGACGGTTACCTGGCGTACCAGTTGCAGCGCGGCGTAGTGGACGGCGAGCGCCTACTGGAGGACGAGCTGGTGCTGGCGCTGCGGCTCCGCACGCGACGGCCGCGCGGCACGGTGGCGTTTGCGGCGGGCCGTGTGGACTTCCTGGCGCTGGAGCTGGAGGAGGGCGCCGTGCAGGTGCGGCTGCAGCTGGGCTCGGGGGAGGCGTCGGCGCGCGCGGCAGTGCCGGTGGCGGACGGTGAGTGGCACGACGTGCGCCTAGAACGCCGCGGTACGACGGCGCGGCTGACGGTGGACCGGCGCACGGTGACGGCGCAGACGCCGCCGCCGGCGACGGTGCTGGACGCGGGCGGCGCGCGGCTGCTTCTAGGCGCGGCGCTGGCGCGTCACGCGCACGCGCTGGCAGCCGAGCAAGTGACGCTGGGCTTCGAGGGCTGCCTGGCGGAGGTGACGCTGGGCGGCGTCCCGCTGCCGCTGGAGGAGGGCGTGACGTCGCGAGACGGGCGCGCGCAGTTGCTGCGGCGCGTGCGCGTGCGCTCGGCCCCCTCCTGCCCCCCTCTGCCGCCCCCCGGCGCCTGCGCCTCCTACCCTTGCCTTAACGGTGAGTTCATTACTGTCTACGTTAAAGGACACTCATTTTTCTATACTGCGTTTCTTAATTCAAAGGAGTAATTTTAAATTTCCTGGGTTGCAGGTTATTGACCATACAAAAATAGTAATGTCACTAAATCGAATTTATTTAAAAACTTATGGTTTTGTAAAACCGCAATCAATGCTTTATAGAACATTAATTAGTTTAGAATTAAATTTTTTGCAAAGTCCATTCAATAAGTCGCAATTCTTTTCGATTATTATAATTTTTATGATGAGTACATTTTCATAAAATATTGAAAAATATTATAACTTAATTTAAGTAAAACTATAAGGGGTTGTAAATCCCTTACATAGGAAATTGAGTGCACCCGAGTATCAAGGTTCGACTTGATACTTTGTCTAAGACGACTACAACTATCGGTAGGTATACTCAACTTGACTGCAATGTGAACACTAAAATATTTTGTACATGAATTACATTATATACATATTGCTTTGCTTTCTTATTGTCACGTTTCCTCGTTTCGACCATGAAATTTATAATAACAGTTTACATATTCTTAACTTATTTGTTAGGACGTATAAAAGGTCCATACGCGCTCTTATTTAAGCATAATTTCCTTGTTTATTTGGTACAAATAAGAGAAACACTCCTACGTGTCCTAATATTACTTCCCAGTGGAATGGTTCCATATCTGCTTAGTAAACTGATTTTCTTAACATACATTTCATCCTGTTAATTAAATGTTTCTTGTTCTGTCATTTTTCTTGTTAATAAAATGTACGAAAGATCGTACAAAATTCATACTACACTTTATGTACTTGTAGGGTATTGTTAAACAATCCAATACCACGATACTGTTTATTATTTACAATATAATATATACTTGGAAGATTTGTTGTTACGTTCTTAATTTGTGTACTCGTAAAACTTTTTCTTTGTTGTATTTGAAACGTCCATTTGTACCACCACTTGTAAATATTGTGTTATCCATGTAAAATTTTCTTTGAAGTGTCGATTTGTACCACCCCTTGTAAATATTTGTATTAGTCTATGGTAATATAGGTCTTATTGTTTCTATTTTTTGTATACTAAGTTGTGTGTGACTGTCTTTGCCTTAATAAATAAATAAATAAAATAAAATAATTACTTAGAGAAATTAAAAAAACATGCTACTAGTAATTCCTAATCTTCTTCTTAAAAACCCGCGCGCTCACATCAAACGGGTTGAAATATGGAACGTTCATTGTGTTCTCTTTACACGGACGTACATTTCTGACTCTCTCATTTCAGGGGGCACGTGTCGTGAAACGACCAATTTACTGGAGGAGGACGAGGGCGGCTACTCGTGCGCGTGCCACGCGCGCTTCGAGGGGCCTCGCTGCGAGATGGACACGGACCCCTGCGCCTCTGCGCCCTGTCTGCACGGCGGCCACTGCGCCGCTGACGCGGGCAGCTTCCGCTGCGCCTGCGCCGCAGGGCTCACCGGCGCGCGTTGCGAGGCTGGCCGCTGGTGTGCGGGCGGCGCCGTCTGCGCGCACGGCGGCGCCTGCGAGGAGGGCGAGTGGGGTCCCTCGTGTCGCTGCCGCGGCTACTACGGCCCGCGCTGCGAGTACGACGTGGACGAATGCGCGGGCGAGCCCTGCCTCAACGGCGCCACCTGCCTCAATGAACCGGGCTCCTTCCGCTGCCTGTGCCCGCCCGACAAGACCGGCATGAACTGCGGCAACCCGCTACACTCGGACGCCGTCTTGGCGGGTGGCCCAGTAGGCGGCGCGCGCTCGCTGCGCGACGCGTGGCGCTGGGCGTGCGAGGCGCGCTGGCTGCTGCTGGCCGCCGGCGCGGTGCTCGCACTGCTGTTGCTGACGCTTGCACTGCCGCTGGCGCTGAGACGGCGGCGCTCACGCGCGCCGCGCAAGGACGAGCCGCTCAACGGGCGCGCGGAGAAAGCGCCCGCGAAGCTCTCCAACCTGGAGGCCGTGCGCCGCGAGCGCCCCGCCTCGTGTGCCGACCCGCCGCCGCTTAACAACATCGACACGCTGCGTAGCTACGGCTCCGCAGGCGACGAGCTCGAGGGCATCCCTCCCGACTACATCCGCAACCTCAACATCGAGCCCGCCGACCGCAAGCCCTGGTCCGAGCAGATGCATCTGCACACTTTCGTCGACAATAAGATCTACAACGACCTCAAAGGCCGCAAGAGCCGGCCCTCGAACGCGTGGCGACGCCCGCCCGAGGGCGAGCCGCACCTCGTCGGCGGCTACCACTGGGACTGCTCCGACTGGTGCGGCGGCGGCGGCGCGCTGCCCGGCATCAGCGAGGTGGCGGGCTCCGAGCGGCCCGACTCTTCCTCCGCGCCCTCGCCGCCCTCGCCCCGCTCCCCGCGCTCGCCCGTGCCGCCCGACACAGACTCGGCCGCCGAGCGACCCGCCCGCCTTCGCTACCCGCCGCCCTACGACGACGCCGCGGCCGCCGCCCGTCTGCTGCCGGCAGCCGACGTGGACGCGGAGCCGCACACGCCGCGCGCGCGTCGTCGGCGCTCGGCGGACGCGGCGAGCCTCATCACGATGCTGGAGGAGAGGAACTCGCTGCTGGGCGCGTCGGGCTCGTGCAGCGACCTGTCGACCAACCTGTGCGAGATCGAGGAGTCGGACGAGGAGTGCGGCCCGCGGCACACGGACGTGTGACGGCGGCGCGGAGGGCGCCCGCGGCCCGCCGGCCTCTAGCCCGCGCCCGAGTTATATTGTAAATATGTAGATAAATATGTCGGTCTACACGCTACATATGGTCGGTCCACAATGGATGCGGTGGGCCTCCTCAAGTCTTGGACGGAGGAGGCCTTCGCCAGAGGGGAGGTTGTTGTTGCGGTGTCACTCGACATCCGCAACGCCTTCAACAGCCTCCCCCACGAATGCATCAGGGCGGCACTCCGGTTCCATCGAGTGCCGCCCTACCTCTGCGCTCTCGTTGACGACTACCTCGATGGGCGGGTAGTTCTCTACGAGGGCGCGGACGGGACGATTATGGCTCGTCCAATGGCGGTTGGCGTACCCCAGGGGGCCGTTCTCGGCCCCCTACTCTGGAACCTGGGGTACAACTGGGTTCTGCGAGGCAATCTCCTTCCCAAAATGGAGATTGTCTGCTTTGCCGACGACACTTTAGTCGCGGCAAGAGCGCAGACGTGGGAGCAGGCAACTTGGTTAGCGTCGGCCGGCACCTCGTTGGTCGTCCGGCGCATCCGACTGCTTGGGTTGGAGGTGGCTCTAGACAAGACTAGGGCCATGGGCTTCCACCCCCCACGCCGCAGAATCCAGTCGGGGCTCCGCGTCCGAGTGGAGGGGGTCCGGATTCCGGTCGAGAATCATTTCAAGTACCTCGGCCTGACCCTGGACCCCCGCTGGAGTTTCGAGGAGCACTTTAAGCTCCTCACTCCACGGCTGACCGCAGCTGCAGCCGCACTCGGACGGCTCCTCCCTAACCAGGGAGGACCAAGTTCGGCTTGCCGTCGGCTTTACCACGGGGTGGTAAGGTCGATGGCACTCTATGGAGCCCCGCTCTGGGCGGAGTGTCTCACTCCCCACTCCCGGGCCCTCCTGCGTAGGCCTCAAAGGGCCATGGCGATCCGGACCGTGCGGGCCTATCGCACGGTCAGCCGCGGGGCTGCCTGTGTTCTAGCAGGCACCTCCCCGTGGCATGTCGATGCTCTGGTTCTGGCCCAGGTGCATCGACATCGGGTCGCCGCTAGGGCCCTTGGAGGAAGACCTGCTGCCGAGGACGTGCAGCGGGTCAGGGCTGAGGCGCAGGAGAGGGCCCTGCTTGACTGGAGTGAGGCACTCCGTGAGCCAACCGCCGGTCACCGGACGATCTCTGCTATTCGTCCGGTGCTAGAGGATTGGGTGAGGCGCCGTAAAGGTAGCCTCACCTACCATATGGTGCAGATAATGACCGGGCATGGGTGCTTCGGTCATTATCTGCACCTAATAAAACGAGAGGAGTCGCCGCAGTGTCACCACTGCGGCGACTCAGACGATACGGCCGAGCATACCCTCCAGGTATGCTCGGCCTGGGATCCCCAGCGCCGCGAGCTTAGCGCGGCGCTGGGTGGTGGTGAAGTCACACTGCCAAGAATGGTCGAGGCCATGCTTGGCAGTGCGACGATTTGGAAAGCGGCTGTCGCCTTCTGCGATTTTGTAATGTCGCAGAAGGAGGCAGCCGAGAGGGAGCGAGAGGAAGAGGCAGGTCTCGCTTCCCTCAGACGTAGACGACAGGGTAGGAGAAGGCGGGCATACCAAGCCCGTCTTCAAATGCCCTAGGGGACCTGCGCACACAGCTGGCTAGCTGTGTGCGCCTGCAAAGGTTCCCCCCGTCTGGGGATTGCTCCGGTGTCTCCGGGCAATCCTCCTTCGGCGTTAGCCTAGCCGACACCGGCTAGGCTGCCCAGGGGTGGATCGGAGTTGTTGCCACGGCAGAGCCCGGTCCACCCCGCACAAAGGGCAAGGAGGCACCGGGGAGTTTTAGTGGGTAGTGGCCGGGACCGCTATGATTAGCATAGCGGGTTGCGCCGGCTGACCCCCACATACCCCTACCGTCTAGCCAGCGGTTGGGAATCTGTAAATGGATTTCTCCTCGTCAAAAAAAAAAAAAAAAGGTTAGGTTAGGTTAGGTTAGGTTTTTTTTTTTTTTTTTTTTTTTTTTTTTTTTTTTTTTTTATATCTAACCCCTCCGACGCAAGGTCGTAGCCTATGTTAACTTGACTCTTTCATACCAGTTCTCGCTTGTATTCTTCTCGCACTTTCATTCCTCATACTTGTTCTTTCTCGCATACATCACTCATTCACACTATAGCGGGTGGGATTCCCGCCTATTTGCTACGCTAACTATCCTTATTTTCTAATTTTCCTTTATTATTGCATTTAGGGTTTTGTAGTAAATAATTGTAGACAGAACTCATATTGCACACATAAAAACAATAAGAATTTAAACATTATCAATAATAATAAATTAATTTAAAATATCATGAATTAAAATAATAAAACAATTAAAACATTAAAAAAATTTAAAAACATTAAAAACATTTAAACATTGTCAATAATAAATAATTTAAAAAGTATCATGAATTAAAAGAATAAAACAATTAAGAACATTAAAACATTAAAAACATTGAAATACATTAATAATAATAATAATTGAATAATTAAAAAGCATTGTAGACATTAAATAATTAAAACATTAGCTAATTAAAATAATTAAAAACATTTGTGTACAATATTAAAGCAATCTACATTCCAATTTAAAAACTACTTTTCTATGTTTTGTTTCTTTCTATGACCCTACTTGCTACTTTTATGCAATATTCCATGAACTTCTCCTTCTTGCTGCTTGCGATCATGACGCTAAGGTTGGCTGGGCACACTTCCATATCCATCTCGTACTCCAGCTCCATCCTCTCCTTGGCGAAGACCGGGCACTCCAGCAGAACATGCGGGACATCCTCATCATTGCTGGAACAAATGCACGATGGGCTCTCCTTGCGCTTGAACCGATGCAAGTACTCGGAGAACCCACCGTGCCCCGTTAAGACCTGGGTCATAACACCTTCAAGTCTCACCTTCCTCAGGGTCTTATAGGCGTCTATGGCTCGAGGGAGGAACAGCTTTGTAATGCTGGCCGTAGCGCCGTCCCTGTATCTTTGGTCCCATTCGTCAAGCGAGCGCATTCGGATGCACCGCTTGACGAATGAGACCGGACACAGGTCGTACGCCGGCTTACGCTTACATTTCAGTGCGGCCTCCCTCGCGAGGCAGTCCGCTCTCTCGTTCCCCTCTAGACCAGCGTGCGCTTTTATCCAGAATAGCTTAATTATTCTTTCTTCCTTATTGATCTTTGCCAAGTTTGCTCTAGTCTCAGCTGCTAGAGGGTGCAGACATTTACTCGCCGCGACGGACTGCAATGCGGACCTTGAGTCGCTGTAAATTGCAACGGAAGTTTCGCTGCGACCGAGAGCTACCCTCGACGCCTCACATAGCGCCAAGAGCTCTGCCTGGTAGACGGTACAGTACGGCGGCAGACCAAGCTTGATGGCCCTGGTTTCGGCGTCACCCTTCCATAAGGATAGAGCGGCGCCAACCCGACCCTCAATCTTGCTGCCGTCCGTAAAGATGCGAAGGTGGTATTCGCTGTTTGCATTTAGCTCGTCCTCGTCCACCAGGCTTCCGAACTCAAGGTTAGCCTGTTCGGCGGGGTGGGGAGCCTCGATCGCAAGAACCCCCCGCTCGATGACCCTGTCCCCGAGCCCAGGCTGCGGTACTCCCCTCTTGGCCTCGTACAGTGAGGCAGCCTCGCGAACTCGCAAGTCAAGGGGGAGTATCCCAGCCAGTAGTAAAGCTGAGTTCAGGGACACCGTTCGGTAGGCTCTGCAGATTTTCTGCGCAAAACCCCGTTGCACAGCGTTCAAGATCCGCATAATCCCCACTCTGCGAGTGGCGGGTGCCCACGCACTCGCAGAGTAGGTGATTATTGGCTCCACCGCGGCGATGTAAATGGAGCGAACGACCTCGGGATGGAGACCCCAGCTGACTTTAGCTGCCCTCCCGAGCTGCTTATAGACCCCGAGGGCCTTCTTGGTCACATTTTTCACGTGGTCCTTGAAGGTGAGACCCCTGTCTATGGTAAGTCCCAGCAATTTGATTCTGTCCGCTATGGCAATGTCAATCCCGCCCATGGTAAGTCGTGGCGTGTCAAACTTAAGCTTTCTGGTCAGCACCATGGCATTAGTCTTGCCTGGTGCGAACCTCAGCTTATTTTTGACACCCCACTCCAGAACATGCGCGAGAGTGGCATTGGCATTCTGCTCTATCTGGAGTGCTCTGTCTCCATCAAAGACGAGGACCACGTCGTCCGCGAAAGCCTGGCAGTAGACGCCTCTACCGTCCAGGCTCCGCAGCAACGGGTCGAGCGTCAGGTTCCAGAGCAAGGGTCCGGCTATTGACCCTTGGATGCAGCCCCTGCTTGGCTCAGCATTATGAGCCTCGCCGCAGTATCTGACGTTAACCGTCCTGTCGGCGAGGTAGCTGTCAAAGACTCGCCTCAGATTCACCGGGCATCCAGCCTCCGCCAGTCTGACTCTGACCATAGGCCACCAGACGCTGTCGAAGGCCCCCTCTATGTCCAATGACACTAATACTACAATCTTCTTCTCATCAAGTTTCTTGTATATCTGCGACATTAGGTCATAGAGGGCGCCTTCGGTGCTCTTCTGGGGCACAAAGCCATACTGGCGGTCGCTGATCCCCGGCAAAAGATGGTGTTTGAGGCGAGCCACCAGCATTTTCTCATATACTTTTCCAAGCACGGGCAGCAGTCCAATTGGTCGGAACGACTTGGGGACGGTGTAACTATCCCTCCCCGGTTTCCGAAGAACGATCACTGCCGCTTCCTTCCATATCTTTGGAAAGATATGGTGGGCCATGCAGCTGTTCAGTAACCCCAAAAAAGCTTTGGGGTTACAGCCGATGGCCCTGGCGCAGATGTCGGCAGTGAGCCCATCGGAACCGGGGGCCTTCTTCGGATTGAAGGACTTCACCGCCATCTCCAGCTCGGTCAGCGTGAACGGGGGGTCGCAGGGCGAGTCTTGCTCCCCCACGTTCACCCCGTCCGCCTCCGCTCTGATCTGGCGGTGAATTCCTTCATCCGAAGTTGCGTGGTCTTTCGGGTAGAACACCTCCGCAAGCCACTCCGCCGATTCCCTCGCGTCGAGAACCCTTCCGTCTCGAACCAGCGGCGGGTCCTCCTCTCTGACTGCCGTTCTACCAATCACTCTGTAGATACCATCCCACACGCTCTCGCCACTCTGTCGCTCGCAGAAGGACTTCCAGGAGTCTGTTTGAGCCTGCCTCACGGCCTGCTCGTACTCCGCCTTCTTCTGAACGTATTGCTCAACGACAAACGACCGTCGGACGGGTGCGGCGTTCCTGATTCTATTTTTCCTGGTGGCGACCTCCTTCTTCAAGACCTCCAGGTCCTGCGACCACCACGGCAACGCCAGCTTTTCCCTCGTCCCCTTCCTCGGAATGGCATGGTCAGACGCCTCAATTACTAATTTTGTATAATTTTGTACGGCCGAAATTGTCTGTTCCCTATCCGGTACAACACCCTCTTTAATTTCATATTCTTCAATGAGTTCTAAAATTTTGGACCTAAATTTTTCCCAATCTGCTTTACGGGTGTTGTACTTTCTGGTCGTTCTGACCACTTCCATTCCTCGGGAGGGCCCGAGGTTCAGCTTGAGTGCGATACCGTTGTGATCGGAACCCGTCAAGTCATTGAGGACTTTCCAGTCTTCCACCAGGTCCAATAGGTCATGTGAGCATGCAGTGATGTCCACATGACTACAGAAACGCCGCCCCCCTCGGACTGTGTCGAATGTCGGAGCATCTCCGACGTTCAGAATTTCGAGGCCAAGCTCCTCCAGACTACCTGAAAGCTCTTCCCCCCTCGAGTCGATCCTATCGCTGCCCCACCACGGACTCTTTGCATTCGCATCTCCACCGACCAACCATCTCCCAGCCCCCAGTACAGCCTCCACCCTCTTCAGGCACCCAATGTAGGGTTCAATTGGCTGGTCCGGCTCAAAGTAGAAGGAGGTGAGCGTGATCGTCCAGCGCCCCATCCTTATCCCCACCACCACGATGTTATTGGTGGTGAGTTCTGGGTACTGTATGATTTTAAGACTGCTATCGAAGACTACGATAGCAGCCTTAACAGTACCCTCTTCAGGCGTGGAGTTCTGGAAGACCCGCATCCCCCTCCGACCCCGAACCGTGCCAGCCGCCCCCACATAGGGTTCCTGAAGGAGCGCTACGGCTGTTCCCCTCTTCTCTGCCTCCACTAGGAGCTCGGAGGTGGCTAGTCGGCTTCGTTGCAAATTGACTTGCAAGAGCCCGTAGGTGCGGCCTTCGCCAGGGGCGCCCTTAGCAATACTGAGTGGCAGAGCGCGCGATGGCATCCCATTTCAATCTCACTGGGCACGCCGAGCTGAACGCGTTGTGCCCGCGATTCCCGAGCTTGGCCACAGCACAGTTGTGGCACGCCGGGGGAGTACCCGCTCTCCACTCGGGGCACTCCATCTTCAGATGTTGCCCCCCGCAGTGGCTGCACAGGTCCTCCCCCATCGTGCAGAACTTTTTGCTGTGGCCATAGCCCAGGCATCTCGAGCACTGGACCAAGGGCGACTGATCCGCGACCCTGACACGTTGCAGATCAATGTGCAGGACCCCGAGCTCAGTCGCCCTTCTCCATACCTCCGGGGAGGTGCTCAGGACGATGTGCCCAGTGAGCGGATTCCTTGCTTTCCTTCTATATTTCACTTTCATACTCGACTTCTTCTCGTCGAGGCCGTCGAACAGGGACTTATTCTGATTTCTGATTGCCTTTAGGACGTCCTCGTCGCTATGTACTAGTAGGACGTCCCAAAGGATCAGCAGCGGGTCCCTGTTCTCGACCTCGCCGCAAAGAAGTCGTTTACCCGATTTTTCAATTTTGTCCTTTATTTTCCTTCTATCTTCCTCCGTGCTGCAACTCATAATTATTTTTCTATCTTTTCCTTTCCGCACCCTTTCGACCCTAACCCAGCCATCCTTAGCGTTTACGGCCTCCCTTATTTTTCCCAACACCTGCTCCCCGGTGTCCGTGGCGTCTTCTGACGTCACGACCACCGAGTGCAGTGTCGGTTTTCCTGATATGGGCCGCCCTACGGCCTCCGCATAAGATCGCGCAGGACCGACGGTCTTTACCACATTCACTTCATTTTTAAACTTTTTGATTAATTCCGTGTGGTCTTTTATTGCGGCCTCGTTTGCTTTCAATAGGTCCGAGTGTTTCTCTAATGCAGCCAATAATGTGTCTGTCTGTGCTGCGCGAGCCGGGGAGGAAGGAAGTTTAACCTCCTCCCTTCCCGGCCCCGCTTTTTTACTATTTTTCCCCGGAGCCTCCGCCTCCTTCACTAAAGCGAAAAGCCGGTCGACGGCCTGGAGTATGTTATTTTTTAAATCAGTTTTTATGTTCCTAGAGGCACTGAGGCTGAGCTTTGCCTTATTCAGGCAAGCCCTCGCCTCAGTGACCCTATCTGGGTACTCAATTTTTTGGGTGGCCCTCGCCGTGCTCGCTGCCGGGGCCAGGGGAGAGATGGAGATCCTACCTGTCTCCCATTCCCCTATGCTCTTCCTGACACTCGGCAGCGGAGGCGGAGTCTCCTGGGTCTTCCCGGTCTTAGCCGGACCTGCTCGATCCGCCGCTGGAGACCGTATCATATTTTTGGAGGGATTATTGTCGTTAAAATTAAAATTAAAGTCGGCTGTATAGTGGCCTTGTTTTGACTTATACTAAATTAAGCTGTAGAGGGGCTCGTCAACAATCTTAAAACTAATTAGCTGTATAAGGGCTAGTCAATACTTTAAATAAAATTTTGTTAATAAAATTCTATAATAGCCAACTCAACCCGATTGAAATACAATTAAAATATTAGTTAAATTATTAAACTATTTGTTAAATTAAAATATTAAAATATTAATTAAATTAAGATATTAAATTATTAGTTAAAATATAAGGTAGTCAATCTATATTTATACAAGTCATCCACAATAAGTCTCTTTTTAAAAACACACACACAATAAACACTCGAAAATATTAAATGTCGTAATTACAATAGACAATAAAAAATTTTTAGTAGAATAAGACACCGTCAATGTCAATTTAAACAAAACTCAATATTATATAAAGTTAAATCCAACAATAAATAAATTTAAATAAAAACCTAAAAAGCTTAAGTCCAAATGGACCTACGTCCAAATGGCTCACAGCAATTTTGTGTTGTCGAAAGGTCAGAGGTGACTCGCCGACTGTCAAGTCAAGCTAGGTACCTACTGCAATTACCAACTCGGGCCAAGTTGACTGAAAGCGTCTATCTTAATACTAAACAGCTGTAAAGGGGCTTGTCAAAAATAAACTTAGAACTAAGACTTAAACTATAGGTAAAATACAATAAATATTACAATTATTAAGTAAAATATCAAATGTTAATTTTTAAAATTAAAATTGAAATTTAAGATTAATTGAAATTGAATAAAAATTTAAAAATAACAAGTCAGTACCATAAATTAAATAGTTAAGTAATGTCAAGATTAAACAATTTACAAGTCAATAAGATTGGTAACACGGTAAACACAATAGTAGGTAATTAAAGTACCTGTTACAACGATTCAGTGATATAAATAATTTACCGTGGTCTAATATGAGCTGTATATGGGCTCAGTCTAAATAGTTTTAATTATGGTCGACGAGTCAAATAATAACAGTCAATATCAATTTAAAATCTTAATCTAGCAATACAAACAATAACTAACCTACGAGTCAATAATAAAATAAAATAATATCAGTTAAAACTTAGCCTAACAATAATATTCAATTCTTCAATTCAAAACAATAATAATAGTGACAATTTAAACAATTAAAATGAGTGATAATAGGAGTGATAATAATCAATATTATTTACAATATATCAGTATAATAAGCACAGAGTAATAAGTTAAATAATACACAGGTCACAAATTCAAGTAAATAAAATAAATAATTCAAGATTTTTATACGAGCTGTATATGGGCTCAGTCTATATGGATATAATACAAGTCAAGTAATAGTCAATATCAATTGTTTCCAAATCAAAAGACAATAATAATAGTTATATGTGAAATGATTTACAGATATTAAAATGCGATTTTACTTGTCACTATTATATAATTAAATTGGTCAGTTAAAATATAAAATTTAGCTGTAGAAAGGCTCGGTCAATAAGTTAAAATAAACTTGATTAGTGCTAGTTACGAGAACTAGCCCAACCAGTCTAATAAAATCCTTAAAACTAACTTAACTATCTTAATCTAAGTCTCTGTAGTAGATTTGACAGAATCCTGTATCAGACCTCAGGCCGCCGAGACACTGCAAGGGTTTAGGGAGGGAAAGGGGTAGCCAAATAGGGGGGAGGGAGGGTCTCTTAGGAAGGAGATCGGTTTGGGAATGAATTTAGATAAATTTTTGAATAATTTGGCCAAAAATATATTTATTTAAATTGCCAGACAAAACCGAGTGCAGCAGTAGTCGAGCTCGATAGGTCCTCGGACAGGGCTCGTCGAGACCTATCCAATGACGTATCGCACGTCCACGTACCGCAAAGGACTAGGGATTTATGGGCTTTTTTATACTTTTGCAGGTGAAGTCGGGTGCGAGTGATAGTGTCCACGCCAAATTGGGAAAAAAGGTGTTAATTTTCCAGATCCAACGACGTGTCTCACTGAATTTTAGCGCTAGTAGTTGCTGAGTTATTAGCGATTTACAGTGTTCAAGTTTAATCCCGTGGACACGTCCGGGGGCAGAGGATAGTTTAGGATAGTTTAGCCGCGGATCAATTTAGCGCGGTTTATTATTGTTACCCTGCAATATCCCGGCGTACCTTAAGCCCGATTCCGTCGCTGCTTGTGTAGCTAAACTAATCCTGCAGCGAGGATTACAATGGTGTGATTATTATCCTCCTCCGATGTTCGTAGGCTTCACGATAAGCAAATTCCTTCTTTTGAAAACCAGCTAACAAGACCCCTCTAATTGGTTATAATTGGTGCCTCGTATCTTTGGTTCCCGTCGTCCGATTTTCTTCCTCTCTTCGGTTTTCTTAGTTTTAAAAGAAAAGCTTTCTTGTCGTATATAAATTTTTTGAAAATTTTGAATTTTGAAAATATTTTATTTCACTTTGATATTACGTAAACCGAATTTATCACAAATTTTGCAAAATTCCTCTCGGGACGTTTCTGTTCGTAACTTTAAAACTATAAGTCCTAAAATTGTGTTCTTAGTGTCAAATGAGAGAGGGGAAAAAACGGAGTATTTATAAATTTAGAACCAAGCCGCGTCACCAAACCTGAACGCAGGATATGTGTCCAAACTTTTGGTTCCCAAGAGATACGGAATCTTTCACAGGTTTTCACTACAATTTTTTACTTTCGTTCTATTGTTTATAATTTCTACACTATTTGTCCTAAAAATATGCTGTTTGTACCCACGTGTAGAGGAGGATCTGGTGGATCCTGTGCAAATAAGCAAGTCCAGCCGTCTTCTGTTCTTTCAAGAGTGTCTGCCTCTGAAGACAAGTGGAATTTTTTATCAAATTATTCGTAATTTTTTGACTTGTTTCACTATATTCACTATATCTTCACAACCCAATGTCCTAAAAATCTGCTTTTTGCTTTGCTGGGTAGAAGAAGAAGCACTGTATCCAGCAACACTAATCACTGAGGGGCGTCTTCTAGTTTGAGGGGTGCGGAAGTTCCCGAAAACAAGGCAATTTTCGGGAATCCTTCAACTCGTGATATCTCCGGATCGGCTGGTCCAAATTTGATGCGGTTTCCACCGTTCGACTCGCCGGGTTCAACTCCCCCCTCCGCGGTCCCGCGGAAGCCCACTAAGGGATCCCACCAGTGGGGACCTTCGGAATTCCGGTTGTCCCGCAGAATCCAGAAGCCGGAAAAATACGGGCTTTCCGGGACAAATGAGAAGAAGGTACCGGCTTTCTAATGGTACTCTTCGATACACGTTTTCCCGCACAAAATCTTCCAGCGTTTTCGCGCAAAGTTTTTGAACCAATTTTTCCGGACTTTAAAAATCGATATTGGGCTCAATTTTGATCCAATTTCAAAAATAAAAACACCCCCGGGTTGCCCACGACGAGCTGCGTCGATTGGTGTATCACAATCGTTTTTTACACTTAAAACGCACGTACGGTCGATTTTTAACGATTTTTCGCCACGCGGAGCACTTTTTAGGGCTTTTGCTTGCGTCCGCTCACTGCTAGCGCGCAACAGAGACTGGTTTTTTTTTTTTTTTTTTTTTTTTTTTTTTTTTTTTTTTTTTTTTTTTTTTTTTTTTTTAATTCTAACCCCTCCGACGCAAAGTCGTAGCCTATATTAACTGTACTCTTTCATACTAGTTCTCGCTTGTATTCTTCTCGCACTTTCATTCCTCATACTTGATCTTTCTAGCATACATCTCTTTCACACTATAGCGGGTGGGATTCCCGCCTAATTGCTATTCTGATAATCTTATTTCTATTTCTCTTTATTAGCATTTAGGGTATGTAGTTCAATGATTGTACACAAAATTCCATTATACACATAAAAGACATAAATAACATTAACAATAATAAATAATTTAAAACATTAGGTATAAAAAGATAAAACGGTTAAAAACATTTAAGTATAGATAAATAATTAAATAACAATAATTAGAATAATTTAAAACATTGCGAGTATTAAAATATCATTATACAATTAAGCAATTAAACAATTTAAAATTTAGATAAAGTAATTAAAACATCTGTGTATAATAAGTTAAAAAATTTTTTGAAAACTACTATTCATTGTTTATTTCTGCTAATTACCCTAATCGCTACACTTTTGCAATAGTCTATAAACTTCTGTCTTTGCTCTCCGGTAATCATCGCGTTGAGGTTGGCTGGGCACACTTGCATATCCATCTCGTACTCCAGCTCCATCCTTTCCTTGGCGAAGACCGGGCACTCCAGCAGAACATGCGGGACATCCTCATCACTGCTGGAACAAATGCACGATGGGCTCTCCTTGCGCTTGAAACGATGCAAGTACTCGGAGAACCCACCGTGCCCCGTTAAGACCTGGGTCATGACACCTTCAAGTCTCACCTTCCTCAGGGTTCTATAAGCATCTACGGCTCCAGGGAAGAACAGCTTTGTAATGCTGGCCGTAGCGCCGTCCCTGTATCTTTGGTCCCATTCGTCAAGCGAGCGCATTCGGATGCACCGCTTGACGAATGAGACCGGACACAGGTCGTACGCCGGCTTCCGCTTACATTTCAGTGCGGCCTCCCTCGCGAGGTAGTCCGCCCTTTCATTCCCCTCTAGACCAGCGTGCGCTTTGATCCAGAATAGTTTAATTATTCTATCTTGCTTGTTGATCTTGGCCAAGTTTGTTCTCGTCTCAGCTGCTAGAGGGTGCAGACATTTACTCGCCGCGACAGACTGCAATGCGGACCTTGAATCGCTGTAAATTGCAACGGAAGTTTCGCTGCGACCGAGAGCTACCCTCGACGCCTCACATAGCGCCAAGAGCTCTGCCTGGTAGACGGTGCAATACGGCGGCAGACCAAGCTTGAGGGCCCTGGTTTCGGCGTCGCCCTTCCATAAGGATAGAGCGGCGCCAACCCGACCCTCAATCTTGCTGCCGTCCGTAAAGATGCGAAGATGGTAGTCGCTATTTGCATTAAGCTCGTCCTCGTCCACCAGGCTTCCGAACTCAAGGTTAGCCAGTTCGGCGGGGTGGGGAGCCTCGATCGCAAGAACCCCCCGCTCGATGGCCCTGTCCCCGAGCCCAGGCTGCGGTACTCCCCTCTTGGCCTCGTACAGTGAGGCAGCCTCGCGGACTCGCAAGTCAAGGGGGAGTATCCCAGCCAGTAGTAAAGCTGAGTTCAGGGACACCGTTCGGTAGGCTCTGCAGATTTTCTGCGCAAAACCCCGCTGCACAGCGTTCAAGATCCGCATAATCCCCACTCTGCGAGTGGCGGGTGCCCACGCACTCGCAGAGTAGGTGATTATTGGCTCCACCGCGGCGATGTAAATGGAGCGAACGACCTCGGGATGGAGACCCCAGCTGACTTTAGCTGCTCTCCCGAGCTGCTTATAGACCCCGAGGGCCTTCTTGGTCACATTTTTCACGTGATCCTTGAAGGTGAGACCCCTGTCTATGGTAAGTCCCAGCAATTTGATTTTGTCCGCCATGGCAATGTCAATCCCGCCCATGGTAAGTCGTGGCGTGTCAAACTTAAGCTTTCTGGTCAGCACCATGGCATTAGTCTTGCCTGGTGCGAACCTCAGCTTATTTTTGACACCCCACTCCAGAACATGCGCGAGAGTGGCATTGGCATTCTGCTCTATCTGGAGTGCCCTGTCTCCATCAAAGACGAGGACCACGTCGTCCGCGAAAGCCTGGCAGTAGACGCCTCTACCGTCCAGGCTCCGCAGCAACGGGTCGAGCGTCAGGTTCCAGAGCAAGGGTCCGGCTATTGACCCTTGGATGCAGCCCCTGCTTGGCTCAGCATTATGAACCTCGCCGCAGTATCTGACGCTGACCGTCCTGTCGGCGAGGTAGCTGTCAAAGACTCGCCTCAGATTCACCGGGCATCCAGCCTCCGCCAGTCTGACTCTGACCATAGGCCACCAGACGCTGTCGAAGGCCCCCTCTATGTCCAATGACACTAATACCACAATCTTCTTCTCATCAAGTTTCTTGTATATCAGCGACATTAGGTCATAGAGGGCGCCCTCGGTGCTCTTCTGGGGCACAAAGCCATACTGGCGGCCGCTGATCCCCGGCAAAAGATGGTGTTTGAGGCGAGCCACCAGCATTTTCTCATATACTTTTCCAAGCACGGGCAGCAGTCCAATTGGTCGGAACGACTTGGGGACGGTGTAACTATCCCTCCCCGGTTTCCGAAGAACGATCACTGCCGCTTCCTTCCATATCTTTGGAAAGATATGGTGGGCCATGCAGCTGTTCAGTAACCCCAAAAAAGCTTTGGGGTTACAGCCGATGGCCCTGGCGCAGATGTCGGCAGTGAGCCCATCGGAACCGGGGGCCTTCTTCGGATTGAAGGACTTCACCGCCATCTCCAGCTCGGTCAGCGTGAACGGGGGGTCGCAGGGCGAGTCTTGCTCCCCCACGTTCACCCCGTCCGCCTCCGCTCTGATCTGGCGGTGAATTCCTTCATCCGAAGTCGCGTGGTCTTTCGGGTAGAACACCTCCGCAAGCCACTCCGCCGATTCCCTCGCATCGAGAACCCTTCCGTCTCGAACCAGCGGCGGGTCCTCCTCCCTGACTGCCGTTCTACCAATCACTCTGTAGATACCATCCCACACGCTCTCGCCACTCTGTCGCTCGCAGAAGGACTTCCAGGAGTCTGTTTGAGCTTGCCTCACGGCCTGCTCGTACTCCGCCTTCTTCTGAACGTATTGCTCAACGACAAACGACCGTCGGACGGGTGCGGCGTTCCTGATTCTATTTTTCCTGGTGGCGACCTCCTTCTTCAAGACTTCCAGGTCCTGCGACCACCACGGTATCGCCAGCTTTTCCCTCGTTCCCTTCCTCGGAATGGCATGGTCAGACGCCTCAA
The DNA here is from genome assembly GCA_945859745.1 of Synanthedon formicaeformis. Taxonomy (NCBI): domain Eukaryota; kingdom Metazoa; phylum Arthropoda; class Insecta; order Lepidoptera; family Sesiidae; genus Synanthedon; species Synanthedon formicaeformis. The sequence continues at coordinate 46,929 of OX243953.1, read as the reverse complement.
TAACTAATTTGGTATAATTTTGTACGGCCGAAATTGTCTGTTCCCTATCCGGTACAACACCCTCTTTAATTCCATATTTTCCGATGAGTTCTAAAATTTTGGTCCTAAATTTTTCCCAATCTGCTTTACGGGTGTTGTACTTTCTGGTCGTTCTGACCACTTCCATTCCTCGGGAGGGCCCCAGGTTCAGCTTGAGTGCGATACCGTTGTGATCGGAACCCGTCAAGTCATTGAGGACTTTCCAGTCTTCCACCAGGTCCAATAGGTCATGTGAGCATGCAGTGATGTCCACATGACTGCAGAAACGCCGCCCCCCTCGGACCGTGTCGAATGTCGGAGCATCTCCGACGTTCAGAATTTCGAGGCCAAGCTCCTCCAGACTACCTGAAAGCTCTTCCCCCCTCGAGTCGATCCTATCGCTACCCCACCACGGACTCTTTGCATTCGCATCTCCACCGACCAACCATCTCCCAGCCCCCAGTACAGCCTCCACCCTTTTCAGGCACCCAATGTAGGGTTCCATTGGCTGGTCCGGCTCAAAGTAGAAGGAGGTAAGCGTGATCGTCCAGCGCCCCATCCTTATCCCCACCACCACGATGTTATTGGTGGTGAGTTCTGGGTACTGTATGATTTTAAGACTGCTATCGAAGACTACGATAGCAGCCTTAACAGTACCCTCTTCAGGCGTGGAGTTCTGGAAGACCCGCATCCCCCTCCGACCCCGAACCGTGCCAGCCGCCCCCACATAGGGTTCCTGAAGGAGCGCTACGGCTGTTCCCCTCTTCTCTGCCTCCACTAGGAGCTCGGAGGTGGCTAGTCGGCTTCGTTGCAAATTGACTTGCAAGAGCCCGTAGGTGCGGCCCTCGCCAGGGGCGCCCTTAGCAATACTGAGTGGCAGAGCGCGCGATGGCATCCCATTTCAATCTCACTGGGCACGCCGAGCTGAACGCGTTGTGCCCGCGATTCCCGAGCTTGGCCACAGCACAGTTGTGGCACGCTGGGGGAGTTCCCGCCCTCCACTCGGGGCACTCCATCTTCAGATGGTGCCCCCCGCAGTGGCTGCACAGGTCCTCCCCCGTCGTGCAGAACTTTCTGCTGTGGCCATAGCCCAGGCATCGCGAGCACTGGACCAAGGGCGACTGATCCGCGACCCTGACACGTTGCAGATCAATGTGCAGGACCCCGAGCTCAGTCGCCCTCTTCCACACCTCCGGGGAGGTGCTCAGCACAATGTGCCCAGTGAGTGGATTCCTTGCTTTCCTTCTATACTTCACATTCATCCTCGACTTCTTTTCGTCGAGGCCTTCGAACAGGGACCTATTCTGATTTCTGATAGCCTTTAGGACGTCCTCGTCGCTATTTACTAGTAGGACGTCCCAAAGGATCAGCAGCGGGTCCCTGTTCTCGACCTCGCCGCAAAGAAGTCGTTTGCCTGATTTCTCTATCCTATTCTTAATTTTTGCCCTATCTTCCTCAGATTTGCAACTCATTATAATTTTACGATCTTTAGCCTTCCTAACTCTTTCAACCGTCACCCAGCCATCCTTCGCGTTGACAGCCTCTCTAATTTTACCCAACACCTGCTCCCCGGTGTCCGTGGCGTCCTCCGACGTCACGACCACCGAGTGCAGTGTTGGTTTACCTGACGTACTGTGCGCTACGGTCTCCGCATAGGATCGGGCGGGGCCAACGACTTTTGTTGTCTTTATTTTCTCTTCCAATTCTTTAATTAATTTAGTATGATCCCTGACTGCGGCCTCATTTGCTTTTAATTGAGCTGAGTGTTTTTCTAGGGCCTCCAGTATATCTGTTTGTGCAAGTGCCGGGGGAGAAGGAAGTTTGGCCTCCTCCCCACCCGGTCTCGCTTTTCCGCCACTGCCCCCCTGAGCCTCCGCCTCCTTCACTATTGCGAAGAGTCGGTCGATGGCCTGGAGTATATTCGCTTTTAGATCGGTTTTTAAGTTCCTAGAGGCACTGAGGCTGAGCTTTGCCTTGTTTAGGCACGCTCTCGCCTCAGTGACCCTATCCGGATACTCGATTTTCTGCGTGGCCCTGGCCGTGCTCGCTGCCGGGGCCAGGGGAGAGATGGAGATCCTACCTGTCTCCCATTCCCCTATACTCTTCCTGACGCTCGGCAGCGGAGGCGGAGTCTCCTGGGATTTTCCGGCCTTTGCCGGTCTTGCCCGATCCGCCGCTGGGGACCGTAACATGTTGCGGAGGGATTGTCGTCAAAATTTAAAATTGTATTCAGCTGTATAGTGGCCTCGTTCTATATTTTAAAATTGAGCTGTATAGGGGCTCGTCAAAAGTCTTATCACTAAGGGGCTGTATAGGGGCTCTTCTTGGCGGCCCAAGGACGGTCGCCCAAAATCCAGGAGCCCGAGTTCGGTCACCCAAAAATCTGGAGGCCGAAATGGGTGCCCAAAAATCCGGTGCCCAAAACCCTCGAAAGCCCAAACTGGGTGCCCAAAAATCTGGTGCCCAAAAAATTTGGGAGCCCAAACCGGGTGCCCAAAAAATCCGGTGCCCAAAAAATTTGGGAGCCCAAACTGGGTGCCCAAAAAATCTGGTGCCCAAAAAATTCGGGAGCCCAAACTGGGTGCCCAAAAAATCCGGTGCCCAAAAAATTTGGGAGCCCAAACCGGGTGCCCAAAAAATCTGGTGCCCAAAAAATTTGGGAGCCCAAACTGGGTGCCCAAAAAATCCGGTGCCCAAAAAGTTCGGGAGCCCAAACTGGGTGCCCAAAAAATCTGGTGCCCAAAAAATTTGGGAGCCCAAACTGGGCGCCCAAAAAATCCGGTGCCCAAAAAATTTGGGAGCCCAAGCTAGGCACCCAAAAAATCCGGTGCCCAAAAAATTCGGGAGCCCAAACTGGGTGCCCAAAAAATCCGGTGCCCAAAAAATTTAGGAGCCCAAACTGGGTGCCCAAAAAATCCGGTGCCCAAAAAATTTGGGAGCCCAAACTGGGTGCCCAAAAAATCCGGTGCCCAAAAAATTCGGGAGCCCAAACTGGGTGCCCAAAAAATCCGGTGCCCAAAAAATTTGGGAGCCCAAACTGGGTGCCCAAAAATCCGGTGCCCAAAAATTTGGTGGCCCAAACTGGGTGCCCAAAGGATTCGGTGCCCAAAGATTCGGTGGCCCAAATCGATCGCCCAAATCCGGTAGACCCAGTCGGGTGACCCAAAAGTCCGGCGGCCCAACCCTGGGGCACACCAAGAGTTGGAAGCCTAAGTTGCTAAAACCAAAAAGACTTAGGCTCACGGTACGTCGAGCGGTCAAAGACTCGTCGACACTTAATACTAGAGAGCTGTATAAGGGCTCGTCAATACAAAGCTGTAAAGGGGCTTGTCAATAAAACTTAGAACTAAAGACTTAGACTAAATAACATACAATAATAATTACAATAAAATAAAATATCGAGTATTAATTAAAATTAAATTTAGATGAAATTAAATAAGTTTAAAACAGTGTTATAATTTAAAATAGTCAAACAATGATGTCGAGCTCCTTAGTATGAGTTGTATGTGGGCTCAGTCTGTGTAGTTATGACTAATATTAATAGAATAATAATAAACAATAGAACAATAACACGATAATATGAATAAGTCAATACTAAAAGCCAATTAAGATCTTAACCTACAATTAAAATTTCAGTATTATCAAAATTAATATATACAATCACACAATTAAAACCTTTTTTAAAATAATGTACAATGTCACAACTACAATAAACAATAAAAAATTTTCATATAAGTAAATTCACAATAGGTCAATTAATATAATACTCGAATTAAAATTAAAACAATAAATAATCATATAAAAACAATATCAGCAATAAAATAAAGTTAAAATATGACCTGAGAAGCTTAAGTCCAAATGGACTTACGTCCAAGTGGCTCACTGCAATTTTATGCTATTGAAAGGTCAAAGGTGACTCACCGGCTTCAATACCGGAGCTGTATAGAGGCTCGTCAATAAAACTTAAACTGTTAAAATTAAGTATAAATTGCAATGAATTATAAAATAAAAGAACAATTTAAATAGTGGTAAATAATATACAGGTCAATAATAAAATAAAATAATGTCAGTTAAAACTTAGCCTAATTATAGATTTCAATTATTCAAATTTAGAACATTAATAATGATAACAATTTAAAAACACAATGAATTATAATAGTCAATATTATTTACAAATAAAAGTCGGTTAAAATATAGGTTTTTTAAAATGTCAATACATATAAAATAAAAATTTAAAATAATTTTGAGCTGTAAAGAGGCTCTGTCAAAATATCAAAATAGGACTTAATTAGTGCTAGTTGCACAACTAGCCTAATTAGTCTAATAAAACTTACTAACTAACTTAACCTAAGTCTCCGTTTTGGATTTGGTCAGAATCCTTTATCGGACCCCCGGTCACAGAGACACCCAACAAGTTTAGGGGGGGGAAGGAGTAGCCAAATAAGTGGAAAGGAAGGGTCTTAAGGAGAGGGAACCGGCCTAAGGAAAATTTGGAAGAAAAATTTTGAATTTCATATAATTAATAGCCAAAATAGTTTTATAAAAATTTTCAGACGGAGCCGGGTGTGGCACTAGTCAAGTGCGGTAGGTCCCTGGATAGGTCTCGTCGAGGCCCATCCAACGACGTATCGCACGTCTATGTACCGCCAAGGACAAAGGAATTAATAGGTTTTTTAATTTTTTGCAGGTGAAGCCGGGTGCATAAATAGTGTTATCATCCAAGTCGGGAAAAAAGGTGGTAATTTTCCGAATCCAATGATATGTCGCGTCGGATTTTAGCGCTATTGGTTAAAAAGATATAAGCGTTTTAAGGCGTTCAAGTTTAATCCGACGGACACACCCCGGTGCAGGCGATAGTATGCCGCAAGATCGACTTGGACGACAACAATACCTGTTTTTCGGGTTTTCCCTGCTCCCGTTGGGCCCGAACCTGGGGTTGCTTGTGCTGTCTAGACCTATTTTCTGCAAGGAATCCAACGGTGTGCTTGTCTTCTTGATCCGATGCTTCTGTGTGACGCGATAAGCACCGCAGTAGTGCGGATTTGGCAAAACTTTGATGGCTTATGGCGTTATAGCCGTAGGCCCGATCTTGATGATTCTTTCACTTTTAGCACTTTTTCGAAATTCTCTATCGATTGATATCACTTAGAGTGATAAGGATTTAAGTTTGAGAATTTCGAATTTAATTTTGAAATTACGAAACTGAATTTAACACTTTTAGGCCCTATTTGTTTTTATTTATTTCTCCGTTGTTTATGGGCCTAAAAATCTGATTTTTGGACCAAAAAATAGACCATGAAACACTGCACACCACTATATAGTTTGTATCCTCGCGCTGTTTTCCGTTTGCGGAACACAAACTTCCGAAGTTGCTGTTTTTTCCGGAAAAACTAAACTTGTGTTTTCTCCGGAATCCTTGGGCCGATTTTCAAAATTTTTTCACTGTTTTGTCCGCCTGGTCCATCCGCTGCCTCCGGTCACCTTTTTTGATTTTTGCGGGGCCCTTTAAGGGGACCCAACTTTTGGGACCCCGAAAAAAGTGTTTATATCTCGGGATCCAGACACCGGAAAAATCCAATTTTTTCACCACAAATAAGAGTGAATTGCCGGCTATCCAGTGGTACTTTCCGTTACAAACTTCACCACTGAAAATCTTGCAGCGTTTTCGCGCAAAGTTTTTTCGACACTTTTTCACAACTTTAAAATTCGATATTGGGCTCAAACTTGGACCAATTTTAAAAATAAAAACACCCCCGGGTTGCCCGCGACGAGCTGCGTCGATTGGTGTATCGCAATCGTTTTTTGCGCTTAAATCGCACGTACGGTCGATTTTTAAAGATTTTTCACCACGCGGAGCACTTTTTAGGGCTTTTGCTTGCGTCCGCTCACTGCTAGCGTGCAACAGAGACTAACAGAGACTGGTTAGGTTAGGTTAGGTTAGGTTAGGTTAGGTTAGGTTAGGTTAGGTTAGGTTAGGTTAGGTTAGGTTAGGTTAGGTTAGGTTAGGTTAGGTTAGGTTAGGTTAGGTTAGGTTAGGTTAGGTTAGGTTAGGTTAGGTTAGGTTAGGTTAGGTTAGGTTAGGTTAGGTTAGGTTAGGTTAGGTTAGGTTAGGTTAGGTTAGGTTAGGTTAGGTTAGGTTAGGTTAGGTTAGGTTAGGTTAGGTTAGGTTAGGTTAGGTTAGGTTAGGTTAGGTTAGGTTAGGTTAGGTTAGGTTAGGTTAGGTTAGGTTAGGTTAGGTTAGGTTAGGTTAGGTTAGGTTAGGTTAGGTTAGGTTAGGTTAGGTTAGGTTAGGTTAGGTTAGGTTAGGTTAGGTTAGGTTAGGTTAGGTTAGGTTAGGTTAGGTTAGGTTAGGTTAGGTTAGGTTAGGTTAGGTTAGGTTAGGTTAGGTTAGGTTAGGTTAGGTTAGGTTAGGTTAGGTTAGGTTAGGTTAGGTTAGGTTAGGTTAGGTTAGGTTAGGTTAGGTTAGGTTAGGTTAGGTTAGGTTAGGTTAGGTTAGGTTAGGTTAGGTTAGGTTAGGTTAGGTTAGGTTAGGTTAGGTTAGGTTAGGTTAGGTTAGGTTAGGTTAGGTTAGGTTAGGTTAGGTTAGGTTAGGTTAGGTTAGGTTAGGTTAGGTTAGGTTAGGTTAGGTTAGGTTAGGTTAGGTTAGGTTAGGTTAGGTTAGGTTAGGTTAGGTTAGGTTAGGTTAGGTTAGGTTAGGTTAGGTTAGGTTAGGTTAGGTTAGGTTAGGTTAGGTTAGGTTAGGTTAGGTTAGGTTAGGTTAGGTTAGGTTAGGTTAGGTTAGGTTAGGTTAGGTTAGGTTAGGTTAGGTTAGGTTAGGTTAGGTTAGGTTAGGTTAGGTTAGGTTAGGTTAGGTTAGGTTAGGTTAGGTTAGGTTAGGTTAGGTTAGGTTAGGTTAGGTTAGGTTAGGTTAGGTTAGGTTAGGTTAGGTTAGGTTAGGTTAGGTTAGGTTAGGTTAGGTTAGGTTAGGTTAGGTTAGGTTAGGTTAGGTTAGGTTAGGTTAGGTTAGGTTAGGTTAGGTTAGGTTAGGTTAGGTTAGGTTAGGTTAGGTTAGGTTAGGTTAGGTTAGGTTAGGTTAGGTTAGGTTAGGTTAGGTTAGGTTAGGTTAGGTTAGGTTAGGTTAGGTTAGGTTAGGTTAGGTTAGGTTAGGTTAGGTTAGGTTAGGTTAGGTTAGGTTAGGTTAGGTTAGGTTAGGTTAGGTTAGGTTAGGTTAGGTTAGGTTAGGTTAGGTTAGGTTAGGTTAGGTTAGGTTAGGTTAGGTTAGGTTAGGTTAGGTTAGGTTAGGTTAGGTTAGGTTAGGTTAGGTTAGGTTAGGTTAGGTTAGGTTAGGTTAGGTTAGGTTAGGTTAGGTTAGGTTAGGTTAGGTTAGGTTAGGTTAGGTTAGGTTAGGTTAGGTTAGGTTAGGTTAGGTTAGGTTAGGTTAGGTTAGGTTAGGTTAGGTTAGGTTAGGTTAGGTTAGGTTAGGTTAGGTTAGGTTAGGTTAGGTTAGGTTAGGTTAGGTTAGGTTAGGTTAGGTTAGGTTAGGTTAGGTTAGGTTAGGTTAGGTTAGGTTAGGTTAGGTTAGGTTAGGTTAGGTTAGGTTAGGTTAGGTTAGGTTAGGTTAGGTTAGGTTAGGTTAGGTTAGGTTAGGTTAGGTTAGGTTAGGTTAGGTTAGGTTAGGTTAGGTTAGGTTAGGTTAGGTTAGGTTAGGTTAGGTTAGGTTAGGTTAGGTTAGGTTAGGTTAGGTTAGGTTAGGTTAGGTTAGGTTAGGTTAGGTTAGGTTAGGTTAGGTTAGGTTAGGTTAGGTTAGGTTAGGTTAGGTTAGGTTAGGTTAGGTTAGGTTAGGTTAGGTTAGGTTAGGTTAGGTTAGGTTAGGTTAGGTTAGGTTAGGTTAGGTTAGGTTAGGTTAGGTTAGGTTAGGTTAGGTTAGGTTAGGTTAGGTTAGGTTAGGTTAGGTTAGGTTAGGTTAGGTTAGGTTAGGTTAGGTTAGGTTAGGTTAGGTTAGGTTAGGTTAGGTTAGGTTAGGTTAGGTTAGGTTAGGTTAGGTTAGGTTAGGTTAGGTTAGGTTAGGTTAGGTTAGGTTAGGTTAGGTTAGGTTAGGTTAGGTTAGGTTAGGTTAGGTTAGGTTAGGTTAGGTTAGGTTAGGTTAGGTTAGGTTAGGTTAGGTTAGGTTAGGTTAGGTTAGGTTAGGTTAGGTTAGGTTAGGTTAGGTTAGGTTAGGTTAGGTTAGGTTAGGTTAGGTTAGGTTAGGTTAGGTTAGGTTAGGTTAGGTTAGGTTAGGTTAGGTTAGGTTAGGTTAGGTTAGGTTAGGTTAGGTTAGGTTAGGTTAGGTTAGGTTAGGTTAGGTTAGGTTAGGTTAGGTTAGGTTAGGTTAGGTTAGGTTAGGTTAGGTTAGGTTAGGTTAGGTTAGGTTAGGTTAGGTTAGGTTAGGTTAGGTTAGGTTAGGTTAGGTTAGGTTAGGTTAGGTTAGGTTAGGTTAGGTTAGGTTAGGTTAGGTTAGGTTAGGTTAGGTTAGGTTAGGTTAGGTTAGGTTAGGTTAGGTTAGGTTAGGTTAGGTTAGGTTAGGTTAGGTTAGGTTAGGTTAGGTTAGGTTAGGTTAGGTTAGGTTAGGTTAGGTTAGGTTAGGTTAGGTTAGGTTAGGTTAGGTTAGGTTAGGTTAGGTTAGGTTAGGTTAGGTTAGGTTAGGTTAGGTTAGGTTAGGTTAGGTTAGGTTAGGTTAGGTTAGGTTAGGTTAGGTTAGGTTAGGTTAGGTTAGGTTAGGTTAGGTTAGGTTAGGTTAGGTTAGGTTAGGTTAGGTTAGGTTAGGTTAGGTTAGGTTAGGTTAGGTTAGGTTAGGTTAGGTTAGGTTAGGTTAGGTTAGGTTAGGTTAGGTTAGGTTAGGTTAGGTTAGGTTAGGTTAGGTTAGGTTAGGTTAGGTTAGGTTAGGTTAGGTTAGGTTAGGTTAGGTTAGGTTAGGTTAGGTTAGGTTAGGTTAGGTTAGGTTAGGTTAGGTTAGGTTAGGTTAGGTTAGGTTAGGTTAGGTTAGGTTAGGTTAGGTTAGGTTAGGTTAGGTTAGGTTAGGTTAGGTTAGGTTAGGTTAGGTTAGGTTAGGTTAGGTTAGGTTAGGTTAGGTTAGGTTAGGTTAGGTTAGGTTAGGTTAGGTTAGGTTAGGTTAGGTTAGGTTAGGTTAGGTTAGGTTAGGTTAGGTTAGGTTAGGTTAGGTTAGGTTAGGTTAGGTTAGGTTAGGTTAGGTTAGGTTAGGTTAGGTTAGGTTAGGTTAGGTTAGGTTAGGTTAGGTTAGGTTAGGTTAGGTTAGGTTAGGTTAGGTTAGGTTAGGTTAGGTTAGGTTAGGTTAGGTTAGGTTAGGTTAGGTTAGGTTAGGTTAGGTTAGGTTAGGTTAGGTTAGGTTAGGTTAGGTTAGGTTAGGTTAGGTTAGGTTAGGTTAGGTTAGGTTAGGTTAGGTTAGGTTAGGTTAGGTTAGGTTAGGTTAGGTTAGGTTAGGTTAGGTTAGGTTAGGTTAGGTTAGGTTAGGTTAGGTTAGGTTAGGTTAGGTTAGGTTAGGTTAGGTTAGGTTAGGTTAGGTTAGGTTAGGTTAGGTTAGGTTAGGTTAGGTTAGGTTAGGTTAGGTTAGGTTAGGTTAGGTTAGGTTAGGTTAGGTTAGGTTAGGTTAGGTTAGGTTAGGTTAGGTTAGGTTAGGTTAGGTTAGGTTAGGTTAGGTTAGGTTAGGTTAGGTTAGGTTAGGTTAGGTTAGGTTAGGTTAGGTTAGGTTAGGTTAGGTTAGGTTAGGTTAGGTTAGGTTAGGTTAGGTTAGGTTAGGTTAGGTTAGGTTAGGTTAGGTTAGGTTAGGTTAGGTTAGGTTAGGTTAGGTTAGGTTAGGTTAGGTTAGGTTAGGTTAGGTTAGGTTAGGTTAGGTTAGGTTAGGTTAGGTTAGGTTAGGTTAGGTTAGGTTAGGTTAGGTTAGGTTAGGTTAGGTTAGGTTAGGTTAGGTTAGGTTAGGTTAGGTTAGGTTAGGTTAGGTTAGGTTAGGTTAGGTTAGGTTAGGTTAGGTTAGGTTAGGTTAGGTTAGGTTAGGTTAGGTTAGGTTAGGTTAGGTTAGGTTAGGTTAGGTTAGGTTAGGTTAGGTTAGGTTAGGTTAGGTTAGGTTAGGTTAGGTTAGGTTAGGTTAGGTTAGGTTAGGTTAGGTTAGGTTAGGTTAGGTTAGGTTAGGTTAGGTTAGGTTAGGTTAGGTTAGGTTAGGTTAGGTTAGGTTAGGTTAGGTTAGGTTAGGTTAGGTTAGGTTAGGTTAGGTTAGGTTAGGTTAGGTTAGGTTAGGTTAGGTTAGGTTAGGTTAGGTTAGGTTAGGTTAGGTTAGGTTAGGTTAGGTTAGGTTAGGTTAGGTTAGGTTAGGTTAGGTTAGGTTAGGTTAGGTTAGGTTAGGTTAGGTTAGGTTAGGTTAGGTTAGGTTAGGTTAGGTTAGGTTAGGTTAGGTTAGGTTAGGTTAGGTTAGGTTAGGTTAGGTTAGGTTAGGTTAGGTTAGGTTAGGTTAGGTTAGGTTAGGTTAGGTTAGGTTAGGTTAGGTTAGGTTAGGTTAGGTTAGGTTAGGTTAGGTTAGGTTAGGTTAGGTTAGGTTAGGTTAGGTTAGGTTAGGTTAGGTTAGGTTAGGTTAGGTTAGGTTAGGTTAGGTTAGGTTAGGTTAGGTTAGGTTAGGTTAGGTTAGGTTAGGTTAGGTTAGGTTAGGTTAGGTTAGGTTAGGTTAGGTTAGGTTAGGTTAGGTTAGGTTAGGTTAGGTTAGGTTAGGTTAGGTTAGGTTAGGTTAGGTTAGGTTAGGTTAGGTTAGGTTAGGTTAGGTTAGGTTAGGTTAGGTTAGGTTAGGTTAGGTTAGGTTAGGTTAGGTTAGGTTAGGTTAGGTTAGGTTAGGTTAGGTTAGGTTAGGTTAGGTTAGGTTAGGTTAGGTTAGGTTAGGTTAGGTTAGGTTAGGTTAGGTTAGGTTAGGTTAGGTTAGGTTAGGTTAGGTTAGGTTAGGTTAGGTTAGGTTAGGTTAGGTTAGGTTAGGTTAGGTTAGGTTAGGTTAGGTTAGGTTAGGTTAGGTTAGGTTAGGTTAGGTTAGGTTAGGTTAGGTTAGGTTAGGTTAGGTTAGGTTAGGTTAGGTTAGGTTAGGTTAGGTTAGGTTAGGTTAGGTTAGGTTAGGTTAGGTTAGGTTAGGTTAGGTTAGGTTAGGTTAGGTTAGGTTAGGTTAGGTTAGGTTAGGTTAGGTTAGGTTAGGTTAGGTTAGGTTAGGTTAGGTTAGGTTAGGTTAGGTTAGGTTAGGTTAGGTTAGGTTAGGTTAGGTTAGGTTAGGTTAGGTTAGGTTAGGTTAGGTTAGGTTAGGTTAGGTTAGGTTAGGTTAGGTTAGGTTAGGTTAGGTTAGGTTAGGTTAGGTTAGGTTAGGTTAGGTTAGGTTAGGTTAGGTTAGGTTAGGTTAGGTTAGGTTAGGTTAGGTTAGGTTAGGTTAGGTTAGGTTAGGTTAGGTTAGGTTAGGTTAGGTTAGGTTAGGTTAGGTTAGGTTAGGTTAGGTTAGGTTAGGTTAGGTTAGGTTAGGTTAGGTTAGGTTAGGTTAGGTTAGGTTAGGTTAGGTTAGGTTAGGTTAGGTTAGGTTAGGTTAGGTTAGGTTAGGTTAGGTTAGGTTAGGTTAGGTTAGGTTAGGTTAGGTTAGGTTAGGTTAGGTTAGGTTAGGTTAGGTTAGGTTAGGTTAGGTTAGGTTAGGTTAGGTTAGGTTAGGTTAGGTTAGGTTAGGTTAGGTTAGGTTAGGTTAGGTTAGGTTAGGTTAGGTTAGGTTAGGTTAGGTTAGGTTAGGTTAGGTTAGGTTAGGTTAGGTTAGGTTAGGTTAGGTTAGGTTAGGTTAGGTTAGGTTAGGTTAGGTTAGGTTAGGTTAGGTTAGGTTAGGTTAGGTTAGGTTAGGTTAGGTTAGGTTAGGTTAGGTTAGGTTAGGTTAGGTTAGGTTAGGTTAGGTTAGGTTAGGTTAGGTTAGGTTAGGTTAGGTTAGGTTAGGTTAGGTTAGGTTAGGTTAGGTTAGGTTAGGTTAGGTTAGGTTAGGTTAGGTTAGGTTAGGTTAGGTTAGGTTAGGTTAGGTTAGGTTAGGTTAGGTTAGGTTAGGTTAGGTTAGGTTAGGTTAGGTTAGGTTAGGTTAGGTTAGGTTAGGTTAGGTTAGGTTAGGTTAGGTTAGGTTAGGTTAGGTTAGGTTAGGTTAGGTTAGGTTAGGTTAGGTTAGGTTAGGTTAGGTTAGGTTAGGTTAGGTTAGGTTAGGTTAGGTTAGGTTAGGTTAGGTTAGGTTAGGTTAGGTTAGGTTAGGTTAGGTTAGGTTAGGTTAGGTTAGGTTAGGTTAGGTTAGGTTAGGTTAGGTTAGGTTAGGTTAGGTTAGGTTAGGTTAGGTTAGGTTAGGTTAGGTTAGGTTAGGTTAGGTTAGGTTAGGTTAGGTTAGGTTAGGTTAGGTTAGGTTAGGTTAGGTTAGGTTAGGTTAGGTTAGGTTAGGTTAGGTTAGGTTAGGTTAGGTTAGGTTAGGTTAGGTTAGGTTAGGTTAGGTTAGGTTAGGTTAGGTTAGGTTAGGTTAGGTTAGGTTAGGTTAGGTTAGGTTAGGTTAGGTTAGGTTAGGTTAGGTTAGGTTAGGTTAGGTTAGGTTAGGTTAGGTTAGGTTAGGTTAGGTTAGGTTAGGTTAGGTTAGGTTAGGTTAGGTTAGGTTAGGTTAGGTTAGGTTAGGTTAGGTTAGGTTAGGTTAGGTTAGGTTAGGTTAGGTTAGGTTAGGTTAGGTTAGGTTAGGTTAGGTTAGGTTAGGTTAGGTTAGGTTAGGTTAGGTTAGGTTAGGTTAGGTTAGGTTAGGTTAGGTTAGGTTAGGTTAGGTTAGGTTAGGTTAGGTTAGGTTAGGTTAGGTTAGGTTAGGTTAGGTTAGGTTAGGTTAGGTTAGGTTAGGTTAGGTTAGGTTAGGTTAGGTTAGGTTAGGTTAGGTTAGGTTAGGTTAGGTTAGGTTAGGTTAGGTTAGGTTAGGTTAGGTTAGGTTAGGTTAGGTTAGGTTAGGTTAGGTTAGGTTAGGTTAGGTTAGGTTAGGTTAGGTTAGGTTAGGTTAGGTTAGGTTAGGTTAGGTTAGGTTAGGTTAGGTTAGGTTAGGTTAGGTTAGGTTAGGTTAGGTTAGGTTAGGTTAGGTTAGGTTAGGTTAGGTTAGGTTAGGTTAGGTTAGGTTAGGTTAGGTTAGGTTAGGTTAGGTTAGGTTAGGTTAGGTTAGGTTAGGTTAGGTTAGGTTAGGTTAGGTTAGGTTAGGTTAGGTTAGGTTAGGTTAGGTTAGGTTAGGTTAGGTTAGGTTAGGTTAGGTTAGGTTAGGTTAGGTTAGGTTAGGTTAGGTTAGGTTAGGTTAGGTTAGGTTAGGTTAGGTTAGGTTAGGTTAGGTTAGGTTAGGTTAGGTTAGGTTAGGTTAGGTTAGGTTAGGTTAGGTTAGGTTAGGTTAGGTTAGGTTAGGTTAGGTTAGGTTAGGTTAGGTTAGGTTAGGTTAGGTTAGGTTAGGTTAGGTTAGGTTAGGTTAGGTTAGGTTAGGTTAGGTTAGGTTAGGTTAGGTTAGGTTAGGTTAGGTTAGGTTAGGTTAGGTTAGGTTAGGTTAGGTTAGGTTAGGTTAGGTTAGGTTAGGTTAGGTTAGGTTAGGTTAGGTTAGGTTAGGTTAGGTTAGGTTAGGTTAGGTTAGGTTAGGTTAGGTTAGGTTAGGTTAGGTTAGGTTAGGTTAGGTTAGGTTAGGTTAGGTTAGGTTAGGTTAGGTTAGGTTAGGTTAGGTTAGGTTAGGTTAGGTTAGGTTAGGTTAGGTTAGGTTAGGTTAGGTTAGGTTAGGTTAGGTTAGGTTAGGTTAGGTTAGGTTAGGTTAGGTTAGGTTAGGTTAGGTTAGGTTAGGTTAGGTTAGGTTAGGTTAGGTTAGGTTAGGTTAGGTTAGGTTAGGTTAGGTTAGGTTAGGTTAGGTTAGGTTAGGTTAGGTTAGGTTAGGTTAGGTTAGGTTAGGTTAGGTTAGGTTAGGTTAGGTTAGGTTAGGTTAGGTTAGGTTAGGTTAGGTTAGGTTAGGTTAGGTTAGGTTAGGTTAGGTTAGGTTAGGTTAGGTTAGGTTAGGTTAGGTTAGGTTAGGTTAGGTTAGGTTAGGTTAGGTTAGGTTAGGTTAGGTTAGGTTAGGTTAGGTTAGGTTAGGTTAGGTTAGGTTAGGTTAGGTTAGGTTAGGTTAGGTTAGGTTAGGTTAGGTTAGGTTAGGTTAGGTTAGGTTAGGTTAGGTTAGGTTAGGTTAGGTTAGGTTAGGTTAGGTTAGGTTAGGTTAGGTTAGGTTAGGTTAGGTTAGGTTAGGTTAGGTTAGGTTAGGTTAGGTTAGGTTAGGTTAGGTTAGGTTAGGTTAGGTTAGGTTAGGTTAGGTTAGGTTAGGTTAGGTTAGGTTAGGTTAGGTTAGGTTAGGTTAGGTTAGGTTAGGTTAGGTTAGGTTAGGTTAGGTTAGGTTAGGTTAGGTTAGGTTAGGTTAGGTTAGGTTAGGTTAGGTTAGGTTAGGTTAGGTTAGGTTAGGTTAGGTTAGGTTAGGTTAGGTTAGGTTAGGTTAGGTTAGGTTAGGTTAGGTTAGGTTAGGTTAGGTTAGGTTAGGTTAGGTTAGGTTAGGTTAGGTTAGGTTAGGTTAGGTTAGGTTAGGTTAGGTTAGGTTAGGTTAGGTTAGGTTAGGTTAGGTTAGGTTAGGTTAGGTTAGGTTAGGTTAGGTTAGGTTAGGTTAGGTTAGGTTAGGTTAGGTTAGGTTAGGTTAGGTTAGGTTAGGTTAGGTTAGGTTAGGTTAGGTTAGGTTAGGTTAGGTTAGGTTAGGTTAGGTTAGGTTAGGTTAGGTTAGGTTAGGTTAGGTTAGGTTAGGTTAGGTTAGGTTAGGTTAGGTTAGGTTAGGTTAGGTTAGGTTAGGTTAGGTTAGGTTAGGTTAGGTTAGGTTAGGTTAGGTTAGGTTAGGTTAGGTTAGGTTAGGTTAGGTTAGGTTAGGTTAGGTTAGGTTAGGTTAGGTTAGGTTAGGTTAGGTTAGGTTAGGTTAGGTTAGGTTAGGTTAGGTTAGGTTAGGTTAGGTTAGGTTAGGTTAGGTTAGGTTAGGTTAGGTTAGGTTAGGTTAGGTTAGGTTAGGTTAGGTTAGGTTAGGTTAGGTTAGGTTAGGTTAGGTTAGGTTAGGTTAGGTTAGGTTAGGTTAGGTTAGGTTAGGTTAGGTTAGGTTAGGTTAGGTTAGGTTAGGTTAGGTTAGGTTAGGTTAGGTTAGGTTAGGTTAGGTTAGGTTAGGTTAGGTTAGGTTAGGTTAGGTTAGGTTAGGTTAGGTTAGGTTAGGTTAGGTTAGGTTAGGTTAGGTTAGGTTAGGTTAGGTTAGGTTAGGTTAGGTTAGGTTAGGTTAGGTTAGGTTAGGTTAGGTTAGGTTAGGTTAGGTTAGGTTAGGTTAGGTTAGGTTAGGTTAGGTTAGGTTAGGTTAGGTTAGGTTAGGTTAGGTTAGGTTAGGTTAGGTTAGGTTAGGTTAGGTTAGGTTAGGTTAGGTTAGGTTAGGTTAGGTTAGGTTAGGTTAGGTTAGGTTAGGTTAGGTTAGGTTAGGTTAGGTTAGGTTAGGTTAGGTTAGGTTAGGTTAGGTTAGGTTAGGTTAGGTTAGGTTAGGTTAGGTTAGGTTAGGTTAGGTTAGGTTAGGTTAGGTTAGGTTAGGTTAGGTTAGGTTAGGTTAGGTTAGGTTAGGTTAGGTTAGGTTAGGTTAGGTTAGGTTAGGTTAGGTTAGGTTAGGTTAGGTTAGGTTAGGTTAGGTTAGGTTAGGTTAGGTTAGGTTAGGTTAGGTTAGGTTAGGTTAGGTTAGGTTAGGTTAGGTTAGGTTAGGTTAGGTTAGGTTAGGTTAGGTTAGGTTAGGTTAGGTTAGGTTAGGTTAGGTTAGGTTAGGTTAGGTTAGGTTAGGTTAGGTTAGGTTAGGTTAGGTTAGGTTAGGTTAGGTTAGGTTAGGTTAGGTTAGGTTAGGTTAGGTTAGGTTAGGTTAGGTTAGGTTAGGTTAGGTTAGGTTAGGTTAGGTTAGGTTAGGTTAGGTTAGGTTAGGTTAGGTTAGGTTAGGTTAGGTTAGGTTAGGTTAGGTTAGGTTAGGTTAGGTTAGGTTAGGTTAGGTTAGGTTAGGTTAGGTTAGGTTAGGTTAGGTTAGGTTAGGTTAGGTTAGGTTAGGTTAGGTTAGGTTAGGTTAGGTTAGGTTAGGTTAGGTTAGGTTAGGTTAGGTTAGGTTAGGTTAGGTTAGGTTAGGTTAGGTTAGGTTAGGTTAGGTTAGGTTAGGTTAGGTTAGGTTAGGTTAGGTTAGGTTAGGTTAGGTTAGGTTAGGTTAGGTTAGGTTAGGTTAGGTTAGGTTAGGTTAGGTTAGGTTAGGTTAGGTTAGGTTAGGTTAGGTTAGGTTAGGTTAGGTTAGGTTAGGTTAGGTTAGGTTAGGTTAGGTTAGGTTAGGTTAGGTTAGGTTAGGTTAGGTTAGGTTAGGTTAGGTTAGGTTAGGTTAGGTTAGGTTAGGTTAGGTTAGGTTAGGTTAGGTTAGGTTAGGTTAGGTTAGGTTAGGTTAGGTTAGGTTAGGTTAGGTTAGGTTAGGTTAGGTTAGGTTAGGTTAGGTTAGGTTAGGTTAGGTTAGGTTAGGTTAGGTTAGGTTAGGTTAGGTTAGGTTAGGTTAGGTTAGGTTAGGTTAGGTTAGGTTAGGTTAGGTTAGGTTAGGTTAGGTTAGGTTAGGTTAGGTTAGGTTAGGTTAGGTTAGGTTAGGTTAGGTTAGGTTAGGTTAGGTTAGGTTAGGTTAGGTTAGGTTAGGTTAGGTTAGGTTAGGTTAGGTTAGGTTAGGTTAGGTTAGGTTAGGTTAGGTTAGGTTAGGTTAGGTTAGGTTAGGTTAGGTTAGGTTAGGTTAGGTTAGGTTAGGTTAGGTTAGGTTAGGTTAGGTTAGGTTAGGTTAGGTTAGGTTAGGTTAGGTTAGGTTAGGTTAGGTTAGGTTAG